>CM038214.1:56451716-57654957 GCA_021442155.1 Cymbidium sinense | reverse complement strand
CGATAATAAGATTATCAATGTTATATTATGTTGTTTATGCTCCCAAGTAGGTTTGGCTTAAAAGAAAAATTTTGAAATGAATTAGAGGATTAATACAAAAGATACCTCTTAAAGAAAAAGTATTTATTGGTGGAGATTTAAATGGACATGTTTGTAGAGTGGTACAAGGTTTTAAAAGTATTCATGGTGGTTATGGATTTGGAGTGACTAATGAAGAAGTTAGGACTTTATTAGATTTTGCTTTTGCTTATGATTTTGTAATTGCTAATACTTTATTTAAGAAAGAGTTGAACATATTATTACTTATAAAAATGGATCTAGTAAAACACAGATTGATTATTTTCTGATAAGAAAAATAGATCATTTAGATTGTAAAGATTGTAAGGTCATTCCAAGTGAAAGTTTAAGTACCCAACATCGATTGTTAGTTTTAGATTTTAAGATGAAAGATTGTAAGAGGAAAAATAAATCAAATTATTGTCCTAGGATTAGATGGGGACACTTAAAGAACACACAAATAAAAATATTTTAAGAGCAAGCTACAAGAGCTTAGAATTTGGGATGTTCATAAGCAATGTTATGTGGTAAAAAAAGTAGCAAGTGAAATTAAGCAAGCTAAAATGTGCTTGAGAATCAAAAGGAAAAGCTTTTAATAAAATAATTGGTGATGGAGTTAGAGTGCAAGAAAAGATAAGAAATTGTTATAAAACTTGGTTTAGATAAAAATTGAGAATTGGGAAAGATATAAAGTGGCTCAGAGATTCTAAGAAAGCAATATATGATGCAAAAAATTTAGCTTTAGTGATTTATAATAGATTAGATACCAAAGAAGGTGAAAGATGTAAAGTTAGTACCCAAAGAGATAGGAGAAGTAAAGACCTAGTTCAAGTGAGGTATTTTAAGGATGAAAAAAAATAAAGTGCCTTTCTTAGAAAAGGATATTGAAAATAAGTGGATGAGATATTTTGATAAACTTTTCAATAAAGGATCTGAAAGTATGATTGATTTTAGCAACCTTAATACCCTAAAAAAAAGAGAGAATTTTATTTTTATCATCATATTAGTAAATCTATAGTTAGAGAAGCTTTAAGGAAAATGAAATGTGGAAAAATAGTAGGACCTGATGATATTCCAAAGAAGTGTGGAAATGTTTAGTAGATCAAGGAATTTCTTGTCTTAAATCTTTTAATGTTATTTTAAAGACTAAAAGATGGCATATGAGTGGAGAAAGAGTTTGTTGGTTCCTATATTTAAGAATAAAGGTGATGCACAAGAGTGTGCAAATTATAGAGAATTAAGTTAATGCATACATTAAAATTATGGGAGAGAGAAATTGAGCATAGGTTACAATGTGATACAAAAGTTTCTCACAATCAATTTGGTTTCATGCCAGGTAGATCTACTATGGATGATATACATTTGTTAAGAGGTTTGATGGAGAAGTATAGAGAAAGTAAGGAGGATCTACATATGATATTTATTGATTTAGAGAATGCTTATGATAAAGTTTCAAGAGATGTTCTTTGGAGAGTTCTAGAATAAAATGGCATTAATATTAGTTATATTCAAGTCATTAAAGATATGTATAATAGAGCTGTTACTTGTGTCCAAACACAAGGAGAATTGATAAAATATTTTTCTATTTCAGTTGGATTTCATCAAGCATTAGCTTTAAGCCCTTATCTTTTTGCTTTAGTTATGGATGTTCTTACTAAGTATTTAGAAGAGAAGATGTACCTTGGTGTATGCTTTTGTTGATGACATTCTTCGTTGATAAGACTAGAGATGGAGTCCAAGAGAAACTTGAATTATGGAGGTCAACATTAAAGTCTAAAGGTTTTCATTTAAGTAGATCTAAAATTGAATATATGGAGTGTAATTGTTGTAGAAGTTTTAGTGGTAGACATTAGGTGAACAAGTCATTAATAAGAGTGAGTGATTCAAATATTTAGGCTCTATTGTTCAAAATGATGGTGAAATAGATGGAGATGTTATTAGTAGAATTCAAGTTGGATGGTTGAAGTGGAGGAATGCATCTGGCCTATTATGTGATAGAAAAGTTCCACTTAAACTTAAGGGAAAATTTTATAAGAAGATGGTAAGACCTGCAATGATGTATGGTATAGAATGTTGGCCAGTAAAAGAGAAGCATACGACTAAGTTAAGTGTTATAGAGATGAGGATGCTCAAGTGTGAGTGGCTTTACTTTTAGAGATAAAATGCGAAATGAGTATGTTCAAGAAAAAGTTGGAGTAGCTCTAGTGGCACATAAGATTAGAGAGAGTCACCTTAGATGGTTTGGCCACATAAAGCATCGACCATGATGACCTGTTAGAGAGTAGATGCATTAGATTTGCCTTATATTAAGAAAGGTGAGGTAGACTACTTGGTTAAGTGTATAAAAAATGACCTTAGTATACTGAATTAAATGAGAATTTGACACAGACACAATGAGAAAGGATTCATGTAGAATCCACTTAGTGGGATAAAGGCTTATTGTTGTTGTTGTCTGTTAACTTTATTTTATTTTCGTTCATTTTCATTTTATTTTTGTTTAGTTTTTTTATTTTGTTTTATTTTAGGTTTTATTTTAGTTTAGTTTAGATTTATTTTATTTATTTTATTTATTTAGTTTAGGGTTTAAGTTTATTTTAGTTTAGGTTTAGGTTTTATTTATTTTCATTTAGTTTTATTTTATTTATTTATTTTAGGTTTTTTTTTTATTGTCTGGTTTATTTTTATTTTATTTTAGGTTTATTTTAGGTTTAGGTTTTATTTATTTTATTTTAGGTTTATTTTAGGTTTATTTTAATTATTTTATGTTTTAGTTTTTATTTTATTTAGTTTTATTCTTAGGTTTATTTATTTAAGATAGTTTAGGTTTTATTTATTATCTTATTTATTCTATTTTTAATTTATTTATTTTATGGTTTTTAGGTTTAGTTTTATCTTTATTTTATTTATCTTATTTTAGGTTTTAATTTTTCTTTATTTATTTTTAGGTTATTTTCAGTTAGGCTCAGCCAGGTGGCTTTGGGCAGTGCAGCCCAGTTTGGGGTTTAGTGGTTTGTGGATTGCCTGGCAGCTCAGTTTGTAGTGGGCTTAGGGTCAGGGCTCCAGGGCCTAGTTTAGGGTTTGGGGCCAGGATTTGTGGTTTGCTCAGTGCTCAGGCCTGTGGATTAGTTTAGGCTCAGTGGCTAAGTTTTGTGGCTTAGATTAGTGGCTTATGATTTAGGTTAGTTTAGGGCTCAGGGTTTGTTGGTTTTATATTTAATTTTATTTGGTGGGCCTAGTTTAGTTTCTTACTGCCCAAGTTAGGCTTTTAGGTTTAAAGTCAGATTTATTTGGGTCTGATTATGGGTTTTAAATTTAAATTTGACAGTAGGTTTTTTTTAGTTTATTTAGTTTATTTTTATTTATTTTAGTTTATTTTATTTTTATTTATTTTTTATTTTTTATTTTTTATACAATTAATTATTTATTTAGGTTTACTTATTTTAGTTTAGGATTTTATTTTTATTTTATTTTATTTAGGTTTTTAGGTTTATGTTTTATTTTTTAATTTAGTTTATTTTTATTTTATTTTTTTATTTAGTTTAGGTTTCATTTTATTTTTTAGGTTTTAAGTTATTTTTAAGTTTATTTTGTATTTTTAGTTTTATGTTTAGGTTTATTTTAGTTTATTTATTTATTTTAGTTTAGGTTTAGGTTTATATTTATTTTTTATTTTATTTATTTTTATTTTGGTTTAAGTTTATTTTATTTTAAAGTTTAGGTTTTATTTTATTTTTTATGTATTGTTTTAGGATTATATTTAGTTTAGGTTTTAATTAGTTTTTTATTTTATTATTTATGTTTTATTTTTATTTAAATTCAATATTTTTATTTTGATTTTTTTTTTAGTTTTAGTTTTATTTAGTTTAGGTTTAGGTTTAGTTGGGTTTATGTTTAGGGTTTAGTTTTAGATTTTATTTTAAGTTTATTTTTATGTTTAGTTTAGTGTTATCGTTAGTTTATTTTATTTTATTTAGTTTTAGTTTAGTTTATTTTTATAGGTTTATTTTAGTTTATTTTATTTTTTTAGTTTAGTTTTATTTAGGTTTAGGTTATTTTTTTATTTTTTAGTATTATTTTATTTATTTTAGGTTTTTTTTATTTTAGTTTATATTTTATTTTATTTTTGTTTATTTTATTTATTTTATAATTTATTTTATTTACATTTTTTATTTTTTATTATTTTATTTTTATAGTTTAGTATTTATTTAATTTTAATTTATATTATTATTTTATATTTATGTTAGAGTTTAGTATTTTATTTAATTTTTAATTTTTTAGATTTATATTATTTTAGGTTTATTTAAGGTCAGGTTTGGTTTTGGCCCAGTGGCCCAGGGATCAGTGTGCTGTGGTCAGATCAGGTTTTAGCCTGGGGTTCTAGGGTCATGGCTCAGAGCCTCATGGGCCTACTCCAGGGTTTTTGGGATCTTGGCCCTGGGCCTATTAGGGCTCAGCCTGTGTGGTCAGTCAGCTCTAGGCCTAGTCAGCTCAGTGGTTGATCTGGGTTAGCCTTTGGGGTGGTCATAGTCCAGGCCTCATGGGCTCAGGCCTGTGGCCAGTTAGGTCAGGCCTGATCAGGCTCAGGGCCCATGGCTGGAGCCAGGCTCCATGGCCTTGGGGGCCTGTGGCCTAGTTTTAGGGCATAGTTAGGCTAGGGTCAGTAGGGTCAGGCCAGTTTGGTTAGTTTTTTTTAAATCAGTAAACCCATAGGTTTTAGATTTTAGTTTATTTTTATTTATTAGTTTATT
The DNA here is from genome assembly GCA_021442155.1 of Cymbidium sinense. Taxonomy (NCBI): domain Eukaryota; kingdom Viridiplantae; phylum Streptophyta; class Magnoliopsida; order Asparagales; family Orchidaceae; genus Cymbidium; species Cymbidium sinense. The sequence continues at coordinate 57,650,152 of CM038214.1, read as the reverse complement.
TTTATTTAGGTTTATTTTTATTTTTTATTTTATTTATTTTTTTAGTTTATTTTATTAGTTTTATTTTATTTTAATTTTTTTTTGTTTAGTTTATGTTTATTTTTTTTAGTTTTTTTTTTTTATTTAGTTTAGTTTTATTTTTTTATTTATTTTAGTTTTTTAATTTATTTTATAGTTTAGGTTTTATTTTTAGGTTTGTTTTTTTTTATTTTAGTTTAGTTTTAGATTATTTTTTTATTATTTATTTTAGTTTATTTATTTTAGGTAGGTTTAGGTTTTTATTTTAGTTTAGGATTTATTTTGCTTATTTTAGTTTAGGTTTTTTCTAGTTAAGGTTTTATTTTTTTATTTTTTTAGGTTTTATGTTTATTAATTTAGTTTTTTATTTTTTTATTTTATTTTATTTTATTTTTTTATTTTATTTAGTTTTCATTTATTTATTTTATTTTATTTATTTATTTTTAGGTTTATTTTAGGTTTAGTTAGCATTTTAGTTTAGTTAGTTTTTAGGTTTAGGAGGTTTATTTAGGTTTTATTTTTAGTTTAGTTTAGGTTTATTTTTATATTTTATTTTATTTAGTTTAGGTTTGGTTTAGTTTATTTTAGTTTAGGTTTATTTATTTTTTTAGGTTTATTTTATTTTATTTTATTTTTAATCTTTATTTTCTTTTAGTTTTTAGTTTTAATTTTTTATTTTTTTTTTATTATTTTATTTATATTTTATTTATTTTATTTTTATTTTACATTTTATTTTATTTTATTTTATTTTATTTTTTAGTTTTATTTTATTTTATTTCTTTATTTTAGTGTTTTTTTTATCTTTAAGTTTTTTTTTTAGTTTATTTTATTTTATATTTTTTATTTTATTTTCTTTTATCTTTAGGTTATTACTTAGCCCAGTTTGGGTTTAGATCAGTTTTAGCCAGGTTTTTAGGTAGGGCCCAGTGGCCCAGTCATGGCCTAGGCTCAGGCCTAGGCTCAGTGTTTCAGGTTGTGGCCTTTTCAGGGGCCCAGCCTGTGGCCAAGTTTTAGTCAGTTCAGATTCAGGGCCTATGTCTTGTGGCCTGGGGCTTGAGGGCCCAGGTCAGGTGGGCCCAGCCCCAGATTTGTGGGATTTAGTGATCATGCCCAGGGTGAGGATCAGGTGCTCAGCCCAGCCAGGCCTTTTAGGGTGGGTCAGATGTGAGCTCAGGGTTTAGGGCTGGTTTTATCTTAATTAAGCAAACCAGTATTAGGTTTATTTAATTTATTTATTTTATTTATTTCTTTATTTTTTTTTGTTTATTTTAAGTTTTTTATTTATAAGTTTTTTATTTATTTTTTATTTTAAGTTTAGATTATGTTTATTTTAGTTTTTATTTTTTTATTTTAGGTTTATATTTTTTTTAGGTCTATTTTATTTTATCTTTTAGTTTTAGTTATTTTTTATTTTTTTAGTTAGTTTAGTTTAGGTTTTATTTATTTATTTATTAGTTTAGGTTTAGTTTATTTTATTTATTTATTTAAATGTTTTTCTGTTTAAGGTTTTATTTTATTTATTTTTATATTAGGTTTAGGTTTTATTTAGTTTTATTTATTTATTTTATTTTATTTTCTGTTTAGTTTTTTATTTTATTTATTTTGGTTTATTTTATTTTATTTAGTTTATTTAGGTTTTTTATTTATTTATTTTAGTTTATTTTTTATTTTATTTTATTTTAGTTTATTTTTAGTTTTAGGTTTAGGTTAATTTAGTTTAGGTTTTAATTTTATTTAGCTTTGTTTTTCTTTATTTTATTTATTTAATTTTAGTTTAGTTTCATTTTTTTAGGTTTTGTTTAGGTAGTCAGGAGTGTTGGCCTGTTTATTTTGGGTCAGGTGTAGGGTTAGTTTAGGTTTGGGTAGGATCGATTTTATTATATATTTTTTTTATTTAAATCAAGTCTTTTTTTTTATTTATTTATTTTATTATTATTTTATTTTTTATTAGATTTATTTTTTATTTATTTAGTTTATTTATTTTATTTATTTTATTAGGTTTTATCTAGGGGTCAGTGGTTTAGGTTAATATGTAGGATTTGGGATTTAGGGCCTAGTGCTCAGTTTTGGGGTTTAGTGCCTAGGTAGGGTTTGGAGTAGTGGTAGTTAAGTCAGTTTTGTATTAGGGTGTGTTTTTAGGGTCAGGATTTAGTAATGGTTTTTTAGGTAGGTTTAGGTTTTTTTAAATTAGTAAATGATTTAGGTTTACTAATATTTTTTTTTTTGAATGAATTAGAGGATTATACAAAAGATACCTCTTGAAAAAAAAAGTATTTATTGGAGGAGATTTAAATGGACATGTTGGTAGAGTGGTAGAAGATTTTAAAAGTATTCATGGTGGTTATGGATTTGGAGTGACTAATGAAGAAGGTAGACTATATTAGATTTTGCCTTAGCTTATGATTTTGTAGTTGCTAATACTTTATATAAGAAAAGAGATGAACATATTATTTTACAAAAAATGGATCTAGTAAAACACAGATTGATTTTTTTATAAGAAAAATAGATCATTTAGATTGTAAAGATTGTGTCATTCCAAGTGAAAGTTTAAGTACCCAACATCAATTAGTTTTAGATTTTAAGATGAAAGATTGTAAGAGAAAAAATAAATCAAATTATTGTCCTAGGATTAGATGGGGACACTTAAAGAACACAAATAAAAATATTTTAAGAGCAAGCTACAAGAGCTTAGAATTTGGGATGTTCATAAGGAAGCTAATGTTATGTGGGAAAAAAAGTGAAATTAACCAAGTTGCTAAAAAATGTGGAGAATCAAAAGGAAAAGGTTCTTTTAATAAAAATGGAGTCAAAGTGAGCAAGAAAAGATAAGAAATAAGAAACATTGTTATAAAACTAAGTTTAGATGTAAAAATTCAGAGAATTGGAAAATATATAAAGTGGCTGGCAGAGATTCTAAGAAAGCAATATATGATGCAAAAAATTTAACTTTTAGTGATTTATACAATAGATTAGATACCAAAGATGGTGAAAGATATATATACAAATTAGCCAACCAAAGAGATCAGAGAAGTGAAGAACTAGTTCAAGTGAGGTATATTATGATGAAAATAATAAAGTGTTTTTTCTTAGAAAATGATATTGAAAATAGTGGATGAGATATTTTGATAAACTTTTCAATGAAGGATCTGAAAGTATGATTGATTTTAGCAACCTTAATACCTAAACAAAAATAGAGAATTTATTTTTATTATTGTATTAGTAATCTAAAGTTAGAGATGCTTTAAAGAAAATGAAATGTGGAAAATAGAGGACCTGATGATATTCCAATGTGTGGAAATGTTTAGAGATCAAAATTTGGCTTACAAATATTTTAATGTTATTTTAAAGACTAAAAAAGATGTCGATGAGTGGAGAAAGAGTTGGTTCCTATATTTAAGAATAAAGGTGATGCACAAGAGTGTGCAAATTATAGAGGAATTAAGTTAATGTGTCATACAAATTATGGGAGAGAGTAATTGACATAGTTATGATGTGATACAAAAGTTTCTCAATTAAGCAGATCTACTATGGATGTTATACATTTGTTAAGTGGTTTGATGGAGAAGTATAGAGAAAGTAAGAGGATCTATGAGTATTTATTGATTTAGAAAACATGATAAAGTTTCAAGAGATGTTCTTTGAGAGTTCTAGAATAGAAAGGAGTTAATATTGGCTATATTCATGTAATTAAGGATATGTATACTAAAGCTGTTGTGTCCAAACACAAGGAGGATTGACAAACTATTTTCCCATTTTAGTTGGATTACATCAAGGATCAGCTTTAAGCCCTTATATTTTTTGCTTTAGTTATGGATGTTCTTACTAGGCATTTACAGGAAGATGTACCTTGGTATGCTTTTTTGATGACATTCTTCTTGTTGATAAGACTAGAGAGGAGTCAAGAGAAACTTGAATTATGGAGGTCAACATTAGAGTCTAAAGGTTTTCATTTAAGTAGATCTAAAATAAATATATGGAGTGTAATTTTAGTTGTAGAAGTTCTAGTGGTAGTGTTGTGACATTAGGTGAACAAGTCATTAATAAGAGTGAGTGATTTAGATATTTAGGCTCTATTGTTGAAAATGATGGTGAAATAGATGGAGATGTTATTAGCAGAATTCAAGTTGGATGATTGAAGTGGAAAAATGCAACTGGTTTTTTGTGTGATAGAAAAGTTCCACTTAAACTTAAGGGAAAATTTTATAAGATGGTGGTAAGACCTACAATGACTTATGGTGCAGAATGTTGGCCAATAAAAGAGAAGCATAAGACTAAGTTAAGTGGCTTTACTCTTAAAGATAAAATGTGAAATGAGTATGTTCAGGAAAAAGATGGAGTAGCTCTAGTGGCAGATAAGATTAGAGAGAGTCGCCTTAGATGGTTTGGCCACATAAAGCATCAACCGTCTGATGTCCCGATTAGGAGAGTAGATGAATTAGACATTCCTTATGTTAATAAAAGTAGAGGTAGATTTAAAAAGACTGGGTTAAGATGTATAAAAAATGACCTTAGTATACTTGAATTAAATGAGAATCTGACACATAATAGGACAAAATGGAGATAAAGGATTCATGTAGTCGGCCCCACTTAATGGGATAAAGGCTTGTTTTTGTTATTGTTGTTGTTGTTGTTGTAGGTAAACCAATAGGATAGGGTTCTTTTAGTTTATTTAGTTTATTTTTTATTTATTTTACTTTTTTATTTTTATTTAGGTTTATTTTTTATTTTAATATAATTTATTTTATTTAGTTTAGCTTTAGGATTATTTTAAGTTTAGGTTTTTTTTCAAAGTTTAAGGTTTAGGTTTATATTTTAGGTTTAAGTTTTTTTTTGTTTTTTTATTTTTATTATATTTTAGGTTTACTTTATTTTTATTTTATTTTAGTTTTATTTTATTTTATTTAGTTTTATTTTTTTTTTTGTTTTTAGGTTTATTTAGTTTAGTTTAGGTTTTAGGGTTTAGGTTTAGGTTTTATTTTAGGTTTACTTTTAGGTTTTATTTTTAGTTTAGGTTTAGGTTTATTTTTAGTTTATTTTATTTTATTTAGTTTAGGTTTAGGTATAGGTTTTATTTATTTTAGTTTAGTTTATTTTAGTTTAGGTTTAGGTTTATTTTATTTTGATTATTTTATTTTTTATTTTAGGTTTAGTTTTCTTTTTTAGTTTTATTGGGTTTTAATTTTATTTATTTATTTTTTTACATTTAGTTTTTTATTTATTTGGTTTTATTCTTAGATTTATTTTATTTTTTAGTTAGTTTAGGTTTTATTTATTTTATTTTATTTTATTTATTTTATTTTATTTTATTTTTTAGGTTTAGGTTTAGGTTTTTATTTTATTTTATTTTTTCTATTTTATTTAGGTTTAAGTTTTTTATTTATTCTATTTTTAGGTTGTTAGGTTAGGGTTTAGGTTAGGGTTTAAGTTTAGGGTTTAGGGTTTAGGGTTTAGGTTTAGGGTTTAGGTTTAGTGTTTAGGGTTAGGGTTTAGGGTTTAGGGTTTAGGGTTTAGTGTTTAGCTTTAGGGTTTGGGGTTTTATTTTTTAGGGCTTAGGGTTTAACTTTAGCTTAGTGTTTAGGGTTACTTTAGGGTTTTGGGTTTAGGGTTTAGGTATTTTAGGGTTTAAGGTTTATGGTTTAAGGTTAGTTTAGGATTATTAGATTTTAGTTTAGGGTTTAGTTTTAGTTTAGGGTTAAGGTTAGGTTTAGGGTTTTTTTAGGATTAGTTTAGGTTTAGGGTTGTAAGTTTAGGTTTAGTTTATTATTTTAGGGTTTGGGGTTTAGGGTTTAGGGTTTAGGATTTAGGGTTTAGGGTATAGGGTTTAAGGTTTTGGGTTTTTTTAAAAAATCAAGTAAACCGGTAGGTTTAGGTTTTTTTTAGTATATTTTTTACATATTTTAGTTTATTTTATTTTGTATTTTTATTTAGGTTAATTTTCTATTTTTATTTAGTTTATTTTAGGTTTATTTATTTACATTTTTTATTTTAGTTTATTTTTAGGTTTAAGTTTAGGATTATGTTTATTTTTTAGTTTAGTTTTATTTTTATTTTATTTTTTTAGGTTTAGGTTTTATTTTTTAATTTTAGTTTAGGTTTAGGTTTTTATTTTATTTTTTTTTAGGTTTAGGTTTTAGGTTATTTTAGATTTATTTTTAGGTTTTATTTTTTTTTTAGTTTAGGTTTTTAGTTTATTTTATTTTATTTAGTTTAGGTTTAGTTAGTTTATTTTAGGTTTATGTTTTAGGTTTTTTTAGTTTAGGTTTTTATTTTTTTAATTTATTTATTTATTTAGGCTTAGGTTTTTTATTTATTTTATTTTAGGTTTATTTTGTTAGGTTTAGGTTTTGGTTTTAGGTTTAGGGATTTTTTTTAGGTTTAGGGTTTATTTTATTTATTTATTGTAGGTTTATTTATTTTATTTAGGATTAGGGTTTATTTTATTTATTATTTTTTTTTTTAGGTTTAGGTTTATTTTATTTTTATTTTTTTTTTATTTTATTTAGGTTTTATATTTTATTTAGTTTAGTTTATTTATATTTATTTATTTTAGTTAGGTTTTTTAATTTTTTTAGGTTTAGGTTTTAGGGTTTAGGGTTTAGGGTTTTGGGTTTATAGTTTAGGTTTTGGGTTTTAGGGTTTAGGGTTTTGGTTTTAGGTTTAGGGTTTATTTTTATTATTTTTTGGTTTATGGTTTAAATTAGTTTAGGGTTTAGGTTTAGGGTTTATTTAGGGTTATTTATTTTTAGGGTTTTGGTTTGGGATTTATTTAGGTTATTTAGGTTTAGTTTAGGGTAGGGTTTTTTAGGTTTAGGTTTAGATTTAGGTTTAGGGTTTAGTTTAGGGTTTAGGGTTTAGGTTTAGGTTTTTTTTAAATTAGTAAACCAGGTTTAGGTTTTTTAGTTTAATTAGTTATTTTAATTTAATAGTTTATTTATTTTTTATTTTTATTTAGTTTATTTATATTTTAATTTAGTTTAGTTTATTATTTAGGTATATTTATTTAAGTTTAGCTTTTATTTTAGTTTATTTATAGGTTTAGGTTTATTTTTAGTTTAGTTTTATTTTATTTTATTTTTTTTAGGTTTAGGTTTATTTTTATTTTTAGTTTGTTTAGGTTTTTTATTTTATTTATTAGGTTTAGTTTTAGGTTTTTTATTTTTAGGTTTTTTTTTGGTTTATTAGTTTAGTTTTTTTTTAGTTTTTTTATTTTATTTTATTTAGTATAGGTTAGGTTTAGTTTATTTTTTTTAGGTTTAGGTTTATTTATTTTAGTATAGTTTATTTTTTAGTTTATGTTTAGGTTTATTTTATTTTATTTATTTTAAGTTTAGGTTTTTTTTAGTTTAAGATTTAGGTTTTTTTTTGTTTTATTTTTAGGTTTATATTTTAGGTTTAGGTTTTTATTTAATTTTTATTTTGGTTTATTTTTGGTTTAATTTATTTTTATTTTTTTTTATTTTATTTTTTTTTTTTTAGGTTATTTTTTAGTTTTGTTTAGGTATTTATTTATTTATTTATTTTAGTTTAGTTTTATTTTATTTTATTTATTTTACATTTAGGTTTAGGTTTTTTTTTTGGTTTTTTATTTTATTTAAATTTTTTTTTTATTTAGGTTTTAGGTTATTTATTTAGGTTTTATTTTAGGTTTAGGTTTTTTTTTAGGTTTTGTTTAATTAGTTTTAGGGTTTATGGTTTAGAGGTTAGGTTTAGGGTATTTGTAGGTTTTAGGGTTTAGGTTTAGGTTTAGGGTTAGAGGTTTTTTTTATTAAAAAAATTAAGTCAAGAGGTAGGTTTAAGATTATTTAGTTTATTTTTTATTTATTTTAGTTTAGTATATTTTTTATTTTCATTTAGGTTTATTTTTATTTTTATTTAGTTTAATTTATTTATTTTAGGTTTATTTATTTTAGTTTAGGTTTTTTATTTTAGGGTTTTAGTTTAGGTTTAGAGTTAATTTAGAGTTTAGGGTTTAGGTTTAGGGTTAGGTTTAAATGTGTTTTTGGGTTTAAGGTTTAGGTTTTAGTGTTTAGGGTTTAGAGTTTAGGGTTTTATGGTTTTGGGTTTTCGATTTATGGTTTATGGTTTAGGGTTTTTAGGGTTTAGGGTTTAGGGTTTAGGTTTTATGTTTAGGGTTCAAGTTTTAGTTTAGGGTTTAGGATTTTTTTTAACAGAGAACAAATTCAGATTCACCATCTCTTCTTTTCGATTTCATCAACCAAGTAACACACAAATTTTCAAAGACATAAGCGGCAATATAGATAAAAAATGAGCAGGCATAGAGCAAATAAAAAACCTTAGATAAATAGAATTGTCTCTACTGTAAAGATACAATTCCTTAAGCAGTAGATCGGATCGGTCATTCTTTAGTTTCTCCAGTTCCCATTAGAACCACTACCTCGGTAGCGGGATCCACCATCATATCCGATCACTCGCCACCACCAAGTAACCTCCGGTTCCTCCGCCTCCAACCACCACTCTAGCGCCACCTCCATATCCACACCTCCAAATTCCCACCACCATTGGATAACCACCTTTGCCTTTGCCTCCACCCTCTGGTCTGGTTGGGGTGATGTTCTACCATTAAGGTTGCCCATTCTTATGTTTAGGTTTAGGTTTAGGTTTATTAGGTTTTAGGGTTAATGTTTATTTTTTAATTTATTTAGTTACTTTAGGTTTATTTATTTTTTAGTTTTTTTTATTTTAGTTTATTTTTTAGGTTTAAATTTACTTTTTATTTGAGTTTTATTCTTATTTTATTTTTAAGGTTTTGGTTTTATTTTTTATTTTAAGGTTTAGGTTTAGGTTTTTATTTTATTTTCTTAGGTTTAAGTTTTAGGTTTTTATTTAGGTTTATTTTTAGGATTTATTTTTTTAATTTAGGTTTAGGTTTATTTTTAATTTATTTTATTTTATTTAGTTTAAGTTTAGGTTTAGGTTTAGTTTATTTTAGGATTAGGTTTAAGTTTTATTTATTTTAGTTTATGTTTAGCTTTATTTTATTTTATTTATTTTATTTTATTTATAGGTTTTTTAATTTAGGGTTTTTATTTTTTATTTATTTTTTAGGTTTATTTATTTTTTTGCTTAGGTTTTATTTAGTTTTATTTTATTTTATTTTAGGTTTATTTTATTTTTTTACATTTTATTTTATTATATTTAGGTTTTTTATTTTAGGTTTATTTTATTTTTTAGTTTAGTTTAAGTTTTATTTATTTTCTTTTATTTTTTATGAGTTTATTTTATTTAATATTTAGGTTTAAGTTTTAGTTTTAGTTTAGGTTTTTATTTTATTTTATTATTTTATTTTATTTAGGTTTTTTATTTATTTTATTTTTAGGTTTTGTTTGGTTTCGGTTTAGGTTTAGGTTTTTAGGTTTTTAGGGTTTAGGGTTTAGGGTTTAGGGTTTAGGTTTAGTAGGGTTTAGGGGTTTAGGGTTTAGGTTTAGTGTTAGGTTTAGTTTTAGGTTTTAGGGTTTAGGGTTTAGGGTTAAGTTTTGGTTTAGGGTTAGTTAGATTTAGGGTTTAAGGTTTAGGGTTTCTTTAGGGTTTATGGTTTAGGTTTAGGGTTTTAATTTAGGTTTAGGGTTTATAGTTTATGTTTAGTTTAGGTTTAGGGTTTATGGTTTAGGTTTTTTTAGGGTTTAGGGTTTAAGTTTTTTTAGTTATTTTTTAGGGTTTTAGGGTTTAGGTTTTTTTGGGTTTAGGTTTATTATTTTATTGTTTAGGGTTTAGGTTTATTTTTTAGGGTTTATTTTAATTAAACTAGGTTTAGGTTTATTTAGTTTATTTTTATTTATTTTATTTATTTTTTATTTTATTTTTTATTTATTTATTTTATTTTATTTAGTTAGTTTATTTATTTTTGTTTTATTTATTTTAGTTTAGGTTTTTTTATTTTAGTTTATTTTGTAGGTTTAGGTTTAGGTTTATGTTTATTTTTTTAGTTTATTTTATTTTATTTTATTTTTTAGGTTTAGGTTTTATTTTTTATTTTTTTGTTTTTAAGTTTTTATTTTATTTTTTTAGGTTTAGGTTTTCATTTTATTTTAGTTAATTTTAGGTTTTATTTTTTTAGTTTGGTTTAGGTTTATTTTAGTTTATTTTATTTTATTTTTATTTAGGGTTTAGGTTTAGTTTATTTTAGTTTAGTTTAGGTTTTATTTATTTTTTGTTTATGTTTATTTTAATTCATTTATTTTAGGTTTAGATTTTTTTTTTTAGTTTAGGTTTATTTTATTTTTATTTATTTTTAGGTTTATTTCTTAGGTTTAGGTTTTATTTAGTTTTATTTTATTTAGGTTTTGTGCCACCATCCTTCAAGATTTTGATGGCGGTGGGAACCCAGATAACTTTATTAGACTTTGTTGCAACATCGTTGGTAGCACCTCTTCCACCTTTTTTTATTATCGGGTGTTGCATTTGATTGGTGCAGTCCAACAGTTCGGTGAAGACTTTGGCTGAGTTGGAGCATCTCTTAATCAAGAGGTTTGCTGGAGCTTAGCAGAGGGTGATTGTAGGTGACCTCATTGTAGAGAAATAGAAACTCAATGAGTCGCTTGTTGATTACATTCTCAAGTGGCGCAACTTGAGCATGAAATGCAAACCACACTGTCCAAATACCATGCCATTAAGATTCTTCTCAAGAATATCCATGCCCCAATCGCCTTCATGCTTAAGGACTTTACCATCAAAACATTCGATAAATTAATCAACAAGGGAGGCTAGCTATAGAGGAAACAAATGGTTGCCCTTTCGACCAATCATAGGCCCAAGCTGAAGGTGTTTAAGAAGAAGTCGAGGAGGGAAAAGTGGATGAGGGAAGCAGGCTTATCACTATGAGAGACTATGAGCTTAGCGACCTCTTTGCCACCTCCTCTTCCACCACCTACCATCATCCATCGCGGTGACATGACCATTTCCACCACCTCTACCAATAGTATTCATATCCATTGCCAGGTAGCTACTTTCCACCTACTCTTGCCAATATATTGAATAAGCCTTATTCATTCAAGAGGGATGTAGTTAGGAAAATCTTTAAGGATCTCTTAGAGAAACTTGACTTTCAGTTACTAGAGCCTAAGAGGCCGGAGGAAGTGAGCAAGAGCGATGATCCTAGCTATTTTCCATGCCACTGCATGTTAGGCCATGTCTTAGAGGATAGTATCAATTTTAAGGACTAGCTTGTTCGCATCTACAAGTTGAGAGTCATAGTTATCCCTAAGGAATAATTATTTGAATAACCATCTAGTTCAGTTAGAGTAATCCTTGGGGATACTTACGATCCTCTTAAGACCAAAGAAGGTTAGGATATCTCCCTATCCTGAACCTATAAGAATATCATTTTTAAGATCAAGAAGCTTTCCTTACAGGTGCCTAAAGTAACTCAAACCTCCAACACCATGGAAGGTTTTCTAGTTGCAAAGGACAACTTGAGGAGGGTGATAGCCCATCAGCAGCAGCAGCTCACCATACTTTCCCGGCATAGTCTAGAAGTGTAGCCACCGTCCGAGTCAAATACTCCCTCTACTATTGCAACTACCACCTCTTCTGCTAGCTCCTCTTCTGGGAGCACTGTATCTACGGATAAGGGCACTAAATCCCTTACTCACTTACTTGATTTCATGTACCTCTACCCAAAAGGAAATTAATGAAGAAAGCTAATTCTACTTATATATTGTCCACTTCTGATGCTCTAGATTTTATTCCTATTGAAAGCTCACCAAGTCTAAATAAAAATAGTAGCTCTAGTAGTTCTCATCATTTTTTTTTCTAATTTAGAGACAGACTATCCTTTTCAATTAGGTCCACCTCTTGAGATTGACATAGTGTCAACTAACTCTGAGGATCCCATATGAGAAGTTGTAGGTATGCCCAATAAGAAGGTAAAACTTTCACAAGCTCATCATTCTAAGAAGTCACTGAAGTCAACCTACATAGTGGCAAAGTTCTACCTCTTAGGTAGCACCTCAGATAAGGGTAATCAAGTCATTGGTGAGCGGATAGCCCTCCATAGGATGCTCCACCCATGGATATGCTTGTGGAGGACCAAGCAAGAGTTGATTATAATGTCCTAGCTCACCTTAGAAAGTTTTCCACTAAGTTAAGCATGTACAACGGCCTTATCTTATCGAAAGAGATAAGGAAATCTTTAATCAAGGCCTTACTTGATCTAGAGATATGTTTAGCTCATTTGACCACTACTAAAGAGGAGGCATGCCACTCGAAGGACATCTCCAAACTCCAAAAAGAAAGGATGGTGTTGAGAGGATTCAATGAACAAGGCAAGAGAGCCTTCTGGTGTTTATTTTTTAAATGTATGTTAGGGTGGGCTTGAGGTGGGGGGAGCACCACAAAGATCATAGAGGGGTACTTTTGAGGTGATCAAGTATAACATTGAGGTATGATGTACTATCTCAAAGATAGAGGCATCACCCTATAATGGACCTAATCATGTAATAAGAACTAAGGCATGATGGGTCTTGAATGTATGAGAGATTTTTCTCGTACATTACATGGATGAATAAAGTAGGGTTTATGTGAAACTAGTTCTTAAGTTACATATGGAGGCAAGCCTCCATAGTTAATTACATCTTAGGAAAACAAATTTCTTATGAACACTCTCGATTAAAGTAGACAATTATCTTCTCTAAAGATTTCAAGGTTAGAATATCAAAAGATTGATTGTATTTGGAAAATTAATTTGGAAAGCTCAAGGAGAAGACTTATTTTTGGAATCCAAATGAAATAATTAGGAAATGCTCATGATACTAGGTAGCCTAGTGAGCATTCAAATCAATCCTATGGTTGTGCTTTATAATTTTGAAGTTGAGGAGATTTATATATTTTGAGTTGAAATTTAATTAGATTACTAGGGCTTATAATCAACCAACACAAGATTGTGGGAATGCTTAAGGGGTGAGAATTTATGCTCGTAGCCCAAGGAAATAATACCAGATCCTAAATCTAGGGAGCTTTAGCATGACCTAAATCTAATGACGGGTGGACATAAGGGTTTACCTCCCAAGAGAATAAATTGACTTAGACTTATAAGCACGAGTGGTGCCGACTAACTCCTCCTATGATTTTAAAACCATGTAGTTTGATCTTATGAATTGTAAGATAGGGGTACTTATTTAATTAGAAAGAGACTAAAGTCCTAAACACACTCCCAAGAGACTAGAGCATGAGTGGTATGAGCATATGACTTAATCTATAGATGCAAAATCTTTTCAAATTTTATTTCATTTTAGACACATCATTTTGATAGAGGCTTTAGGATTTCTTATGCCTAAATGCATGATGAAATAGGTTATGGGTCAAATCAGCTAGAAGAAGGTGTTCTCCACCACAAGGGATGCCCTCACAGGTCAAGCATTCCTTTATCGTGCAAAGATGGAGATCCTTCATGTTCAAGAGAGAAAGAATATGCATGCATGATGTGAAACATACAACCATATAGATAAGGGGTTGCTAAATCTTTTAATTATCTTATTTATGTCTTAGGCTTTATGATGAGGTTATGAGTTGTCTAAAGTTTAGTTATGAGTGATTAGTTGGGTAGAAAAGTTATTTTTATCCTAAGGGCTTAATCGTATTCGAGCTACATATTAAAGCATCAATCACTTAAGAAACTATGAAAATCATGCCATCCTAATGCACAATGTAAACATAACATCAAACAATTATATAAACTATCATAAAAGAATAAAAGGACGGTCTTGATTCATGCGTAAGTATAACTAGAAAAGAAAAGATGGGTAGCCGAGCTCTACCCTTATACAACAGAATATGAATAATTATAATTGTATTAAATGCTATGAGGGTCTTCTTTTCTTCATATCTCCATTTTTGGTTTGGTTCCTTCTTTGATTTGGATGGTGCTTTCTTCAAAGGCATCACAAGGAACCCCAGGACAAAGCTTTCTGGCCACTGCTCATTCTAATCCCCGATAGCACTAATCCTAATTCCTATTGTAAAAATTTTACTTATGTGGGAAAAGTAAATCTAACTACACTTGAAAAATAGAGGTTAGCTAAATATACAAATAATCCCAAGCTATTGTATTTATAATATGGACTTAGCACCTTACACATGGGTAACTAAGCCCACCTATCCTAACTTTCATTATGCTTAAAGATTTAAGCAACCTGCAAAAAGAGCATTCACATTTATTTTTAAGCATTCCTTAAGCATAATCACCTGCAGAGAATATGATTAAGCTAATATTGGCCAATCATCCAGTCTATGAACCATACACCCTAATATCCAATCTAAAATAATACACCATGAAAGAAAACATACACATCATACACCGTCCTTAGTTAGAGCTAGAAGTGGTGACTTAATTCTAATGTGTGTATTAAGGCTTATGTGGTAAGTCTTGTTAGACATTAGTGTTGTATTTTCTATGTATAGAAGAATTCAATTTAACATGAAAGGTTGATTTCACATGAAGTAGTTTAATTGATTTGAGAATTTTAATTTGTGTTTTCTTTTGTTTCATTTGATTACACTTAACAACTAAGTGGTATAAAGAGAGGAAAATAGGATTGCCCTCTTTCATCCCTACCTTAAGTCACTTTCTAAAGTATATTATTTTGATTTAGTTCTCTTTAGTGAATGGCTTATTAAATGATTTAATTAATCTTAAGTTTAGGTTCACTTTAAATAATCCTATTCAAAATGAAAGGCATCTTAAGTTTAATTTAATTGAATTACCACATGACATATATTAAATCAATCCTTTCCATCACATGTAACATGCTTATGATTTAATCTAAGTGTATCTATACATAACATATTTTAGCACACTTAAATGATGAATGTATGTGTATGTTTAGAATTTATATTTTATTTGAATGAATTATTTAAACATATTAATTTAAAACTTTATCCAAATTCTTATACAAAAATGACATAAGAAATTAAATAGGCATGTGTCATTGTTAAACTGGGAAGTGAGGTAATCAAATGACCTCCTTGAAGCTAGCTAAAGCCTCATATTCTAAGGATGTCCAGACTATATACCCATTTGCATTCAAACATATGTAAATTCATATACCTGAACATAAAAAGTAAGCTCCAAATCATATGGCTAATTAATTCAACCACTTATTCAATTATGAATGCATGAAATGTTAATGTAAAATGGGATTTTCATTGACTATTCACATATACATATGCATGTACAAAGATATAGGTAAGTACATGTCATTGTTAAACTAGGAAGTGAGGTAATCAAATGACCTCCTTGGGGCTAACTAAAGCCTCATATTCCGGATGTCAAACTATATACTTGCTTTTCTTGGACACACATGGATGTATACATAAATGAGAGAAAGAAAACCATGCAAAGATTGTATATTTTTTATTGAATCATTTATATATATGAATTAAAACACTATCCTAATTCTAATGTTGAAATACATAAGAATGAAATCAAATGGGTATGTGTCATTGTTAAACTAAGGAAGTGAGGTAATCAAATGACCTCCTTGGGGCTAGCTAAAGCCTCGTGTTCCCAGGATGTCCAGACTATATACCCATTACCATTCAATCTTATATAAATCAACACATGAATAGAGGAAAGATAACTCAACATTCATACACTTAAGCTATAAGCACATGCATTTCTTATGTATTTATAACTAGCATCATAACACATATTATTATTCATTTATAAGCTTTTGAAAAAATACATTTGGATTTAATAGTAATAATAGCCACACATATATTAAATTAAATCAACACATGTAAGCTTACATAAAGGAAATCCATTTTATTTTACTTTATTTTGAAAAGATGGATGCATGAATTCAAATGACATACCAAATTTAACATGATTGGAAAGAGGACAATCAAATCAAATAAGTTGATTTTATGGACAATTAAATCAAATAAGATTATTTAAAGAAAACTAAAGCTTCTTTATTAATTAAGTTTTGCATTTGATTTTATTTAAAAAGAAGAAGGGAAATCATCACTTGTTATTTTAAACCCATTCCCACATTAGTGATTTGATTTAATTTAAGTAAATGTAATTAAGTTGATTTTATGGGTTAATTAAGTTGAACCCTTAATTAGAAAAATTAATTACCTATGTCACCTTAAAGTAATTGACTAAATAATTATAAGACAACATGATATTCATGGAAAATAAACTTGCAATGATCCTAGGAAATAAAAGGCCTAATGCAATTTGCTCATGATTAATAGTTAGTTAGATTAAGAAACTTAATTAATTACTCTTATGGTTTTCCCACACATGTGGACTAACCATAATTTCATCAAACTCCTTTAGGTTATTAAACACCTAAAGATCTACCCCATAATTTAATTAATTAATTCATGTGATTATGATTTCAATTTGATTAAGTGATTTAATTAATTAGTTAAATCTTAATTAATTTTATTTTAAAAAAGGGTTAAATGAACTTAGGGAATGGGGTCCCAACCCTATTCCTAATTAAGTGAGCAATAAATCCCTTAAAAATCATGGGATGTAGAGGCCATCCCATTAAATTAACCCATAAAATTTAGAATTAATTGCTCAAGTAATTAAGGAGTAATTAAACTAATAAATTTTGTAAATAGACTTTAATTATTGTTCAAAATTAGTTAAGATCATTTTTAATTAATTATCCTCTGAAATATCTTTAAAATGAGTATTTATTATCATTGTTTTATTTCTCTATGATTTTTTAGGATTTTTAGAAGTTATAGACATTAATAATGATTAATTAAGCCTAATTGCCTAATCTGTTGGTGCCACATGGCGCGTTGATATGGCGCACATTCCACATGGCACCATAGCATTGGCTACTTAAAACTTATCTGACTCAGTGCCTACGTGGTAGCATCGGCTGTGCTTTCTCGTCTACCATCGATCTAAGATCAGATGGCTACTATTAATCCCATAAACTAATAGGATTAAAGCAGATCAATTTAGCATATCCAATCATGACCGTCCATTTTGATCATGCAGAATGGATGGTGCGTGATCTAATGTCACGTGAGTGAGGGAGAATGAAGTCTGTTTGCCATTGCTCACTTGAGCTTTCTTCGAGCTTGGATCAACTCCAAAAGGATCCCACACCTTCATGACATCGATTGGAGGGGATCCAATGATCAAGATCACATGAGATACAAGTTTTCTTCAAAAAGCTCCAACCCATTTTGGCCTAAGGATCAGTTTTGGAAGCATACCTCACTAGAGCTAAAGACTGGTGGCTCAAATGATTGAGAAAGCTTCATCTAGTGGAGATGAAGCCCTATTGAGTAGCAATTGAATCAATTCCTTGACATTCACTCGAAAGGCCATGAACTGATGATTTGGAGCTCAACTTTGATTGAAATCCCACCTCTAGTGCTTAAGATTCTTGGGAGATGATTTATTCTTGCTTGACGAGGCCTAGAGAAGGTGCGTGCAAAGTTAATTTGAGTTTGATGGAGAAATAGAGAAGTTAGGTTGGAAATGGGAGTGTCCTATTTTGCGATAGACAGGAATGGAATTTTCTAATCGAAGAATGAGCTTGGGAGCTGAGGGAATGGCTCTAGCAGCTCATCTTAGGTAGTTAGGGCTCTGAGGAATGATTTTTTTGTATGTTTGAGTGGAAACGAAGGGGTGTATACCCCCCTTCATCTTGATTGGATGGTGGGATTGAGTTTGGCTTTTAGTGATCGTTCAATAATCTTAGGGAGTAGTGGGTGGCAGGGTGGAGTGAGTTGGCTTAGCTTGGTTGGTTGAAGGTGTGGAGATGGCTGCAAATGAAGAATCATGTGTGTCCTATGGGTTTCAAATGGTCTAATGGGGAGGGTGAGGTGATTTCACCTCCCATGGGTCATGGACAACCCAACCACCCCTTGGGTCAGGTTGGGCAGTGTCCTAGGTTCCTAGGTGGACCATTGGGAGAGTACTAAGTGGCCAAGGAATGGAAATGACCACTTACATGGGTGATTTATCTAATATGATGACCTTGACCTAAGGGTAGAATGATCATTTGGCATTGGATTTGATTTGGGTAGATTTGAAATGAGCTAAAGTGGGTTAAATTTCAAGTCAATTGGAGTTGATTTGGTTAGTTTTGGCTCAATTTGACTAATTTAGGTCAAATTGGGTTAGGTTGGGTCAAGTTGACCATTTCATCAAATTAGGTCAAACCAAGGGTTAGGTCAAATTTATTTGATAATTTGGGATGTTTTTGTTCAATTGGTTTGGTTTAGTTTGGCTTAGATTTGATTTTGGCTCATTTCGATTGGGTCAAATGGGTTAAGTTGACCAATATGACCTATTTGGCCAAATTGGCTTGGGCTTGGTGTTGGTTTGGGTTTAGTTGACCAATTGAAGATTATTGTAGGCTTTAATTTTAATTAATTTGGATTTGGTTTTATTTAGGCCAACTTGAACATTTAGGTCAATTTGGTCTAAGTAATTATTGGGTTTAATTGGGTCCAATCATGGCTTTGGTCAAGTTCAACAATCAATTTGGAATGAACTTGAGCCATTAGTTACAATCAATTTGGTTTATGTTTTGATTTGACCCAATTTAGTCTTTTAGGTCAATTTAGGTCAACTTGGGTCAAGAGGACCAATTGAGTTTGGTTTCACTCAATTGAAGGTCAAGTCATATTCAAATATTGATTTTGATTTGGTATGAATCATTGGTTTCAAGGGATTTGGCTTAGGATACAATTTGGCTAGTTTGGGTTCATATGGGTTAAGGGGTTGACTTGGTCAAATAACCAAATTGACTTGGTTTGACCCAATTTGTGACGATTGATCAACCTAGGGTGATCAACAATCATGTTGGGAGGTTTTGATGGGCTTGGTTCAATCCAATTTGGGTAGGATTAGAACTTGGCTCAAATAGGTCAATTAGCCACTTTGGGTTAAGTGGACCAATCAGGTTTAGTTGGCTTGAATTTTGGCTGAGTTTGATTTAGTTGAGTTTATATATGCATTTGGGATTGAAATATAAATTCAATTGCAATTGTCTTGGGTTCAAATGGGTTTTGGTTCATTTGAACATTTCAAGTCAAAAGGGTTAAGTTGGGTTTGATTTGGGTTGATTTTGGTTTGGCTTGATGATTGTAGATTTCATTTTATTTTGTAAATATGATTGAAGGTATGATGATTCATGAGAAAATCAATTGAATTTGGGTTTTGGAATGAAAAAATTTGGCTAAGTCCATGGAGTTAAGTCATGTGGCTTAAGTTTGGATTTTGATTTGGTTTGATTTAGTTTTGAAGATTTAAATGTATATTTCATTTAAATTTTTGAATATGATGATGAAAATATGATTGTGAGAAAATCAATGAGTTTGACTTGATTTGGATTAAGAGTTGGCTAAGTCCATGGGATAGGTATGGCTTAGGAAGGGTTTTGATTTAATTTGATTTAGTTTCATTTAGTTTTGATCATTGAATGTAGATTTGATTTATATTTAGAAGATGATTGAAGATATAAATTGATTATGAAAAAAATCAATTAATTTTGGATTGATTTAGATTAAGAGTTATCTTAGTCCATGGGATAGGTCATATGGCTTAGGAAGGGTTTCAAGTTTGGATTTGATCATGGGCTTAAATCATTTGGTTTTGGAATTTGGTTTGGATTTAGATTTTAATTTGATGTTTGAATTGAACCTGAGGTTTGGTTTGAGAAGGTGAACATGGATTGGATTTGGGTTGTAGGGTAGGTGGATTATCCTAATCCTTAAGGCATAACCTAATCTTATGGTTAACCCTTCTAAGTCTTTAGGCTTAGCTTAAGTGTTTACCTAATTATTAGAAGTGTCTTATGACTAGGGAAGTGTATCTAGAAGACTCTAAGTCTAAGATGGGAAGATTGAATCCGCACTCCAAAAGGTCAGCAGGCCTTAGGCTCTATAGTGTTTCCCTTGGAGATAGATGATTGGAAGATCAAAGCCAAGTTTCACACTACAGACTCAAATACATTTTTCAACAATTTGTTTGGGAGACCATGGATACATGAGAATAATATAGTTCCATTCTCTCTACATCAGTGTATAAAGTTTGTGAGAGGTGGGATCGTCTACTATGTCAAAAGAGATCTCAAGTCATTTATAGTTCATGAGGTCGGCATATATGAGGATGCGGCTTACTACCTCCCTCAAAATCAACAAGTCTATTCTCTTGAACTTAGCTAAAGTTTAAAAATAAAAGAAAAAAGAAAAGAAAAAGAAAGAGAAAAAAGAAAAAGAAAAGAAAGGAGAAAATGAAAAAGAAAATAAAAGGGAGCAGAAATAGACTTGGAGGAGGAAGTGGAGCCTGACATTAGATTCCACCCATAGTTCTTTACTCCATTTGAACATATGGGTAAGACTACCTAACCTCTACCACACAGAGGAAGAGGCCAATTTGGAGGTAGTCCCAAGGGTGGAAAACCTCCTAATTGGTCATCCAATAGAAGATGTATCCTAGCTACCAGGAGTATAGCTACTATCCATATAGACTTAGAATCTAGTTCAAAGGATGAGTATTATATTGTTAGCACACCAGTCAGCTCTTTTCAATGGCAGATTCCTTGGAGGTAGAACTTGAGCTAGATAGCGATGAAGACTAGGCTCCAAAGCAATGCATAAGTTTTTTCAAGTCTATATGTAAATAGTTAGGCATCAGTTGGGAACCTTAGTTCTAACCCCACTTTTCTCTTAAAAAGCTGAGGGTTTGGTAGTTAAGGAATCCCCTAAGTCATCCATAGGTGTGAAGACTCAGAGGTTCTTTCTAGGAGCATCATCCTCAAGTCAAGAAGTTGATGTAGAACTTGAGGATGACTCATATAAATATTTAATAGTTACTTGCCTTATTTTCACAATTTAGCAAAGAAAGGGTTAATCCCACATACTTGGTCAAAGCATAGGTCAGACTACTTCAAAAGAATATGAAAGAACAAATGTTAAAGCTCTCAATCAAGACCGAGACTAGGATTCGGTATAGTGGGTCTAGTCGATGATGATGATTATTGCTTAGTCATCACCAATCATTTAGAATCTAATAGGTTCTTTTCAAATCACATTAACTCATATGAGGAGTTGTGCTTAGAAACTTCAGATGATCTAAATGATTTTGAAGTCAAAGATGCATGTCTAGAGTTTGAATAAGAGATCAAGTCAACCATCGACAAGCTCAAGGAAATCAACTTAGAAACTGAAGAAGATCCATGCTGGACATACATCAATTCTTTGTTGAATGAAATTGAAACTAATGACTTAAGCTATTCACTGAGTTTAAGGATTATTTTGCATGGAGTTATGAAGAGATGCCTATTCTATCATATCCATAACCCAAAAAAAGCTCGCTAACCTATCAAGAAAGCTCCTAGAGGCATGAGATTAGACATAGAGTAATAGGTCATTTATGAAGTCAAGAAACTGATCGATGCTAGCTTCATTCGAGAAGAAAAATAACCTACCTAGTTAGCCAACATCATCTTAATTAAGAAAAAGAATGACCAAATTCACATATGCATCAATTTTAGGGATTTAAATGACGCATGTCCAAAAGATGAATTTCCACTACCAATCCTAGAGCTGATAGTGGTCATTGCCTCATCTCATGCAATCTTCTCTTTCATGGATGGCTCATCTAGATATAACCAAATAAAGATAGCCCTTGAAAATGAAAAAAACATTGCTTTTAGAACCCTGGTCAGAATCTATTATTATAAGGTCATGCCTTTCATCCTTAAAAATGCCGGTGCTACATACCAGTGGGCTATCACTCAAATCTTTGATGAACTCATTCATTATCCAATTGAGTGTTATATCGATGATCTCATGGTCAAAAGTAGAGAAAAGGAAGACGATCTCTTTGATTTGAGAGTAGTTTTCAAATAATTAATATAATTTAACCTCAAAATGAACCCCCTAAAGTGTGCATTTGGAGTAGCTTCAGGGAAATTCATTGGGTTTGTTGTCCTACACCAGGGGATCGAATTTGATCCAGAGAAGATCAAAGTAATATGAGAAATGTCACTCTAAAAGTTTAACTCAACTCAGATCATTCCAAGGGCCTAAGACACTTTATATCCAACCTATCAAGAAGATGTCATCCATTCTCAGCACTTGTCAAAAAGGATGCCAAGTTCAAGTGGGATGATTAGTGTGAGCATGCCTTTGAAGACATCAAGCATTACCTGATGACACCGCCGTTCTAGCAGCCCCTATCCCGGGCAAGCCGCTCATACTTTACACTACTACATTAGATGACTCCTTTGATGCTATGTTTGCCAAAGCCAATGACAAAGGGAAGAAAATGCTATACTACCTCATCCATCATCTAATCGCTACTGAGGCTAATTATCCACCCATTAAGAAGTATTTCCTAGCTTTAATTTTTGCATCCCAAAAGCTGCAGCACTACATGCTTCCTTATAAGGTGAACTTAATCTCTAGGATCAATCCACTATAGTATCTCATAACATGGCCGGTGCTATTTGAATGGTTAGAATGATGGTCCATAATCTTCTCATAGTTTAACATTACTTTCATACCCCTCCATATAGTGAAACGATAAGCGTTAGCAGATATCTTAGCAGCACACCCACATCCCGCTAACTCTCTACTTAGTGATGATCTCTCTGATGAACAAATCATGAACTTATGAGATATTAGCATTCATCGCTAGGAGATGTACTTTGAAGGTACGGCTTCCTCTCAAAGAAGAGAAGAACCATAATCTACTATTCTAAGAAAGGCAGGGGTAAGAATAGTTCTCTTAACTCTGAATCGTGATGTGATCAGATTCTCATATCATCTGTCCAATCCTTGTACAAATAATGAAGCTAAATATAAAGCTCTGATTGCTGGTCTAGAGTTAGATGTTGCTCTAAGCATCCATAACATCAACATCTTTGGGGATTCATAGCTAGTTATCAACCAAATCACTGGGTCTTATAAGGTTATAAAGCCTAAGCTCCATCACTACCACAAGTACACCATGGAGTTGTTGGCCCAAATCCCAGAGGCTACCATTTATAAGATTCCTGATGAGAGAATGCCATATTGTATGCTTTAGCCAAGCTTGCCAAGGAGTTGGCATGTCTGGAGGATGAGTTCATTTCAATTAAAGTCCAAAATAGATAAGTTTTATCCCTTATTGATATTAAACTCATAAAAAAGTACTCTCTTAAAGGGGAGATTTCCATTGCCAAGAAGGATGAGGAGTTAGATTGGAGGCAACCATTCATGGATTACCTAAATAAAGGCAAACTACCTCAAGAGAAGTCCCAAGCCCATCAGCTAAAGCAAAGAGCACTTTCCTATGCTCTTGTGGATGGTGTCATATACCGGTGGTCTTTTGATCATATGTGATTACATTATTTAGACAAGCACGAAGCTCATAAGATCATGATGAGGTACATTCAAGATTATGTGGAGCTAACCAATCCGGTCCGAAGATGAAAGCCAAGATAAAGAGACTAGGATACTACTGGCTGTCAATACTTAAAGATTGTATGGATACAGCTAGGTGATGCCACCAATGTCAAATATACGGTGTGATCCTACACCAAGAACCCAACATTTTACATCCTACATTGGCCTCATGGCCATTCAAGTGATGGGGTACCGTCATAGTGGGTCTGATTGATCCTCCTTATTAAGGGTCATCAGTTTATCCTAGCTACTACTAACTACTTTTCCAAATGGGCAAAGGTGATTCCACTTAGAGAGCTCACTGCTAAGCATGTGCTCTAGAACCATATCATATATAGTTCAGTGCCTCGAATTATATCTAATAATGTTATTGCATTCAAGAGCATGGAGATCAACAACTTTTCCTAGAGACACAACATAGATTAGAGATAATTAGCCATCAACTACCCAAGGGAAAATGGCTTAGTAAAAGCCTTAAACAAAACTCTCATCCAAATACTAAGAAGACAATAACAATTTATAGTGCAAAGCTAGTTAAAGCCTTGTGGGCCTACCACACTACATATAGAACTAACACACCTAATTCTTTCTTTAGTGTATGTGTCTAAATATTCTACCATTAGAAGTCAAACTCCCATTTAGGATAGCATAGAAAGATCAAAACAGTAGAATGCCTGCAGAGAAAGGGTTTGGAGGAGAGACGCCTGTGGGCATGCTGAAACCTCAAGTTGTACAAAGCTAAAATAATTCAAGCTCATAATAAGTTGGACCATCTTAGAGCTTTTCAAGTAGGAGAGCTTATTTTAGTTCTAAGGAGATCATGGAAGATGGGAGGCAAGTTTGAACCCACTTGGGAAGGCCCTTTTTCAATAGAGAAGGCATACCAAGGAGGATCTTATCAGTTTATTAATCATATGGGAGAGTGTTCAATGATTCCTATCAACAGGCTTTACTTAAAAAATATTATAAATCATGTTTGAAAATAATTATCATCAATGAAAATTCAATTTTGAATTCAATCTCTTCCATGTTGAAAGTATTCTTATTTGCGAAACTGCCATGATGTGTTTAGGTTAGGTGTAAAGAACCAAAGTGGCATCCTATCCTTCATCAACATAATACAAACACAAACTACACACAAACATATAATAAAAACACATATCTTTTATCTCAAGCTACTCTGAGTTGAGATAACGCCCCCAGTGACACTCACTCAATAGTTGCTCTTGGTCGGGCTGGCATGCTACCCTGCTAGTGTGTCACGCAGTCATCTTCTTACTTTGGAGGATGTAAGTCTTCACGCTTTCCTTCCTTACTTGGCCACTGCACATCGATGAGCACCTTGTTAGTTTTGTAGGCCTTATTATGTGGCCAATAAGCTACCTTATGTTGGCTTCGTTTAAGAGAATGTGAGTTTCCTATGCATTTTTCTTGGATTAGCCTTTGTCCACTAACTGGGTCGAGTATATTTGAGGTTTAGAGTAAGTCCCTTAGCAGCTCCTTCCCTCCTGACTGCTTTAAGTTTAGGTTCAGTCCTTCCTTAGGGCCCCCCGCTTATTAGTTACTCTAGGTCAGATAGCATTTGTCCCACTGATGACAGACTATCCTGATGATTAGTTTTTCTTGGAAAGTTGTAAGCCTACATGCTTTTTATATAGATTGATCATTGCACACCGACGGGCACATTAGGTTGGTTGGTTCTCACTATGTTGATAGATACATCACTCAAGTTGATGGATACACCTTAGGTTGGTTGGTTCTAGCACCTAAGATACAGCACTCATGGCAGATGTAAGTCTACTACACTTTCTCCTTGTGTTGGCCACTACACTCCTATAGGCTTTCTTTTCCAGGGCTTAGGATAACTCCCCTAACAGCACCTCCCCTATGGGCACTATATTTGGTTCACATCATTTGCGACCCCATTTAGACACTACCAGAGTTGCTATCAGATTGGACAATTCCCCTTTCTTAGTAACCACCCTCGTGGTAGGATAATCCATCCTATGGATGTGCATATTCTCCCATTGGTCTAGTAAATCTGAGATAGGTCAAGGCTGACATAGCCTTTTCTTAGTGTGGTCTCTCGCACACTAGCAGGGTCCATGCAAACATATAAACAAAATATATATTCACTTGTGGATTAAGAGTACACCCCTAACAATACCTTTCCCAAGCAGGCATCATATATTTAGAGCAGTGTCGGTAAAACTTCCTATAGGAATCGTCGACTACTCTTGAGTTGATATAAGTCTCCAATGACATTCACTTAGTAGTCACCCCTAAGTTGGGTTCGATTTGTTGTGCTACCAATGGGTCACCCCAACGATTGTTCCTTGCTTTAGAAGATATAATTCTGCTATGCTTCTTCCTAGCACAGTCATTGTACACTGAAAGGCAACCCCTTAGGTTGGCTAGCTCAACCCCATAGCCAGTAGACTATCCCTTTAGATTTGTAAATTTGAGATAAGACAAGTCCGATATAGCCCCTTCTCAGGGGGTCCATCGCACAATGACATGGTCCATAAATTAAATCTATCAACTTTGATCGAGCTCACATCCCTAAAAAATATGCCCTCAATTTGAAATCAAACTAAACCAAAATAAACCATATAAAATCACATGAAATTAAGATAAAATTAATCTACTTTTGAATTGACATAAGTCCCCAGCATCATTAACTCAATAGTCGCCCTAGGTAAGGTTTGATTTATTGTGCATTCAATAGATCACCCTGGTTGTTTGTCAGTTTGGAAGATGTAAGTCTGCTACAACTTTCTAGCAAATCCACTGCACACCAAAAGGTAACCCCTTAGGTTAGCTAGCTCTACCTCGTAGCAAGTAGACTATCCCTTTGGATTTGCAAAAATGAGGTAAGTCAAAGTTGATATAGTCCCTTCTCACTGGGTTCATCACACACCGACAGGGTCCATACATTAGATTAATTTAAACCCAATCTGATTTTTGCTAGTGGAGCCCCAAATCATATATAAATAAGTCAAGCAAATAAATCAAATTCAATAACCAACCTCCCCAGTGCTGCCATATTAAACTAACACCCCTAATAGAGTCTAAATCAAACAAATCCAACCAAACTCTTATTCCCAGTGGATACATACAAAAATAAAACTATGAAATCAAACTCAAATCCCAATCCCCAGTGGATAGCCCGAACCTACTACCCTAGTGGATGGTTCATGTACTCGATCCCTACGACTCGAGCCCATATCTCTAGCAGATATGCCTCCATATCAATTAAAACAAAATTAATTAAAGTCGATTCAATCTTAATCCCCAAAAAATTATAGATTCTTATCCCTAGAAAATTTTCTTTCCATAAATCATATAATAAAATCAAATTCAAACCTTATCCCAAATAGATTTTCTTCTTCTATGCCCTCAACATAGACCCCTCACATGTCATGTCCAATGCATGTATAATCCCCTAGCAAATCTCCCACCATGTCCTTGGCATGGAATTCTCATCAAATCTCTTATTTCTTCTCTTATTCACACTTTTAATACTTCCACCAAAAGAATAACAATGTATTCATTCAAATTACATCATCTTGACATTGTAGTCAACATTTTATGATTTGTGATGGTGCAAGCTCAAACTAACTATACAATATCATGCTAAACATATTATAGTGTGAATTAACACACTATATTATATTATAATATATAATGTTATATTGTAATTTGCTATTATATAATATATTGTCTAACATTACACCTCATTAGAATCACTTAAAAGGAACAAATAACAAAATTTTCTCAAAATATGAATAATGTTCATTTTGGAAGTAAAATTGTTATTTTTCTATTAGAAATGATACAAAATAGCATAATTTTGGTGTTGCTTCTTGGTGTGTGTTTTGGATTTGGCCAAATTCTTCCATTTCTTCATTCAAATTAACATTTTTGTGAGTTGTGACCCAATGTATTATAATGAATGTAAAACATACTAAAATGTATAATAACATTTAGTAACACTGCCACATTCATATATGTGTGATGTTATATTGCTATGTAGATTATATTTTAGTATGCTTTCATATAATATATTATCTTACATTACACCTTAAAATGAATCACTTTAAGCAAAAAAATTTATAAAATTAGGTTGAAAAATGAAAATTTATATTGGATGCAAAATTCCATTCTTTTGATTAAGTGACACACCATAGCACACCCCCAATGATGTTCCCTAAAGCTTACCTTAAATTTGGCCAAATCCTATCATCTCAACCTATAAATCAGAATTTTGATGAATTATACTAGTACAAACTCTATTATATCATACTATAACAAACTAAAATATGCTAAACAACAAGCAGCAATACACAATAATATGCTATAATGCATGATGCTACACTATGTTATGGCAACTTATATTATAATACACTATAACATTTTATATTTTATTATATTGCATATCACATCACAAGGGATTGCTTAAGATAATAGAATCATTAAATTAGTCTAAATAATAAAAACTATATTTTTTTATCATATCACCTGCATATTTTAAATTGAAATAATATATTATGATTTCGTGCTCTACTTATTAAGAATTCTTCCAAATTCTACCATTTCAAAGTCTAAATCAACATTTTTATAAATAATTCTAGTGTAAGCTCGACTGCATGATTGTAAAATACTCAAAAAATTTAAAATGCACAGAATAATATATTATGATATATGATGATATACTATGCTACAACATATAATATTTATTTTGAACATAAAATCTTACTTATTAGAGTACAATTGGCGTAGCACGCCTTTGGTACTACAACCTAATTCCCACTTCAAATTTAACAAATTTCATTATCTGATTTATTAAATTAATATTTTTATGATTTATGTTAAAATAGACTATAAGGCACAATACCATAGCATACTAAAACATTTCGAAAGATCTTATAACATCCAAAAACACATCACTACATGCTCAAATATATGATGCTACATTATATTATAATATGTGGTACTGTAATATGATCTAGGGTTAGGGTTTAGGGTATTCAAATCTCTAATAGTCAAGGGAAAGTCTCTTGAAGGAATTTTCTTTACCACCATAACTATGTTAGGGGTCATTCTTTAGATCTACCCCACCCACATCATCTTTATTCAAGGTTTAGGGTTAGGTCAATTTATATGGGTTTAATTATTTAGGGTTTAGGGTGGTTTAGGGTTTAGGTTTAGGGTTTAGGGTAGGGGTTAGTGTGGGTGGTTAGGTTTGGGTTTAGTGATTAGGTTTGGTTTAGAGTTTAGTGTTTAGGGTTTAGGGTGGGTTGTGGTTTAGGGGAGTTTAGGGTTTAGTTTAGGTTTAGGGTTTAAGTTTTAATTTAGGGTTTAGGATTTAGGATTTAAGGTTTTTTTTGATACTAAGAACAAATTCATATTCAACATTTCTTCTTTTTGATTTCATTAACCAAGTAGCATGCTAAGTTTTCTGAGACAGAAGTGTTGACATAGATAAAAAATGAGCACCCATAGAGAAAATCAAAAACTTAGATAAGTAGGACCATCTCTACAGTAAAGACATTATTTCTTAAGCAGATTGATCACCATTCATCGCCATCTAGTTCCCATCAACCCCCTCAGTAGTGGGATCGCTATCATATCCCTAACCTCTCCTACTGCCACCACCACGGTTGTAACCTTCGTCACTCCGCCCACCTCCATAATCACCACTGCTCCAACCACCACCTCTATATCCACCAACACCTCCAGACCCCCACCACTACTGTGATACATGACGCTTCTGCCTTTGGCTTCTACAATAAATTTAGATAGAGCCTATTTGACGATGATATTCCTCCCGTCAATGTTCTGCTCATTCTTAGGGTTTAGGGTTAGTTTAGGGTTTAGGATTTAGGGTTTGGGGTTTAGGGTTTAGGGTTTAGGGTTGTAGGCTTTAGGGTTTAGGGTTTGGGGTTTAGGGTTTAGAGTTTTAAGGCTTAGGGTTTAGGATTTTAGGGTTTAGGGCTTAGGGTTTAGTATTTTAGGGTTTAGGGTTGTAGGTTTAGGGTTGTAGGTTTAGGGTTTAGGATTTAGGGTTTAGGTTTTTTTTTAAAATTAGGTAAACCAGTAGGTTTAAGTTTATTTAGCTTATTTTTTATTTATTTAAGTTTAATTTATTTTTTGTTTTTATTTAGGTTTTTTTAGTTTTATTTATTTTAGTTTATTTATTTAGTTTTATTTATTTTAGTTTAGGTTTTTTATTTTAGTTTATTTGTTAGGTTTAGGTTTATTATTTAGGTTAGTTTTATTTTTATTTTGTTTTTTAGGTTTAGGTTTTATTTTTTAGGTCTAAGTTTTAGGTTTTTATTTTAGGTTTATTTTTAGGTTTTATTTTTTAGTTTAGGTTTTGGTTTATTCATAGTTTATTTTGTTTTATTTAGTTTAGGTTTATTTTTAGGTTTAGTTTATTTGAGGTTTACATTTTATTTATTTTAATTTAGTTCATTTTAGTTTATGTTTAGGTTTTTTTTATTTTTTTTATTTTTATTGTAGGTTTAGGGTTTTTTTTTGTTTAAGGTTTAGGTTTTATTTTCTATTTACTTTTATTTTTTATTTTAAAGTTCATTTTTTAAGTTTAATTTTTTATTTAGTTTTTATTTTAGTTTACCTTAGTTTTATTTTATTTTTATTTTATTTAGGTGTTTTCTTCTTAAGTTTATTTTATTTTGTTAGTTTACTTTAGGTTTTTATTTATTTTATTTCTTTTATTTTTAGGTCTAGGTTTAGGTTTTAGTTTAAATTTTTATCTCATTTTATTTATTTATTTATTTTAATATTTAGTTCTATTTAGTTTAGGTTTAGGTTTTTAGGTTTTTAGGGTTTAGGGTTTAGGGTATATGGTTTTAGGATTTAGGGTTTAAGAGTTTAAGGTTTAAGGATTGAGTTTAGTGTCTAGGGTTTAGTGTTTAGTGTTTAGGGTTTAGGTTGGAGGGTTTTGAGGTTTAGGTTTAGGTTACCAAGGTTTAAGGTTTTATATTTAGGGTTTATGGTTTAGGGTTTAGGGTTTAGGGTTAGGTTTAGGGTTTAGGGTTTAGGGTTTAGGGTTTAGGGTTTAAGGTTTTAGGGTTTAGGGTTTAGGGTTTAGGTTTTAGGGTTAAGGCTAGGGTTTAGGGTTTTGGGTTCAGGGTTTAGTGTTTAGGATTTATGGTTTAGGGTTTAGGGTTTGTGGCTTAGGGATAGTTTAGTGTTTAGCATTTATGGTTTAGGGTTTAGAGTTTAAGGTTATAGGTTTAGGGTTGACGGTTTAGGGTTAGTCTTAGGGTTGTAGGTTTAGGGTTTAGGATTTAGAATTTAGGGTTTTGGGTTTAGGGTTTAAGGTTTAGGGTTTTTTAAACTTAAGTAAATTGGTAGGTTTAGGTTTATTTAGTTTATTTTTTATTTATTTTAGTTTATTTTATTTTTTATTTTTATTTTTATTTATGTTTATTTTTTTATTTAGTTTAGTTTATTTATTTTAAGTTTATCTATTTTAGTTTAGGTTTTTTATTTTACTTAATTTTTTAGGCTTAAGTTTAGGTTTAGGTTTACTTTTTAATTTAGTTTTATTTTTAATATATTTTTTTAGGTTTATGTTTTGTTTTTTATTTTTTAAGTTTAGGTTTAGGTTTTTATTTTAATTTTTGAGGTTTAGGTTTTAGGTTTTTATTTTAGGTTTATTTTTAGGTTCTATTTTTTTAGTTTATGTTTAGGCTTATTTTTAGTTTATTTTATTTTATTTAGTTTAGCTTTATGTTTAGGTTTAGTTTATTTTAAGTTTAGGTTTATGTTTTATTTATTTCAGTTTAGTTTATTTTACTTAAGGTTTAGGTTTATTTTATTTTGTTTATTTTATTTTTATTTTTGGTTTATTTTTTTTAGTTTAGGGTTTAGGTTTTATTTTTTATTTATTTTTAGGTTTTAGTTCTAGGCTAAAGTTTTTATTTATTTTTAATTTTATTTTATTTAAGGTTTATTATTTGAATTTTACATTTAATTTTTATTTTATATAAGTTTTATTCTTAGGTTTATTTTATTTTATTTAGTTTAGTTTAGGTTTTTATTTATTTTAATTTAGTTTATTTTTATTTTTATTTTATTTTATTTTTTATGTTTAGGTTTAGGTTTTAGCTTAAGTTTTTTTATTTTATTTATATTATTATTTTAGGTTTAGGTTTTTTAATAAATATTATTTTTTGGTTTTATTTAGTTTAAGTTTATCTTTTTAGGATTTTAGGGTTTTGGGTTTAGGGTTTAGGGCTTCGGGTGTAGGGTTGTAGGCTTTATGGTTTAGGGCTTAGGGTTTAGGGTTTATGATTGTAGGTTTAGGATTTAGGGTTATTTTTAGGGTTTTGGGTTTTGGGTTAGGGTTTTTTTAAAATTAAGTAATCTCATAGGTTTAGGTTTATTTAGTTTATTTTTTATTTATTTTAATTAATTTTATTTTTTATTTAGGTTTATTTTTTACTTTTATTTAGTTTAGTTTATTTATTTTAGTTATGTTTTTTATTTTAGTTTTTTATAAGTTTAGGTTTATTTTTTAGTTTAGTTTTATTTTTATTTTATTATTTAGGTTTAATTTTTTTTTTTATTTTTAGGTTTAGGTTTATTTTTAGTTTATTTTATTTTATTTAGAGTTTAGGTTTAGGTTTAGGTTTACTTTATTTTAGGTTTAGGTTTATGTTTTATGTATTTTAGTTTAGTTTATTTTACTTTATTTTAGGTTTATTTTATTTTTAGTTTTGCTAGAGATTTTTTTTCAGTTTAGGGTTTAGGCTTTATTTTTTATTTATTTATAGGTTTTATTTATAGTTTTATTTTTTAGGTTTAAGTTTTTACTTAGTTTTTATTTTATTTTATTTTATGTTTACCTTATTTTGAATTTAGGTTTAGTTTTTATTTTATTTAAGTTTTTTTTAGTTTGGTTACATTTTTATTTATTTAATTTTAGTTTAGTTTTTATTTTTTTATTTACTTTTTAGGTTTAGGTTTAGGTTTTAGTGTAGGTTTTTATTTATTTTTATTTTTTATTTTATTTTGGTTTATGCTTTTATATTTATTTTATATTTAGGTTTTATTTAGTTTAGGTTTAGGTTTTTAGGTTTTTAGGGTTTAGGGTTTAGCATTTAGGGTTTAGAGTTTAGGGTTTTTAGGGTTTAGGGTTTAGGTTTTAGTTTTAGGGTTCAGGTTTTAGTTTAAGGTTTAGGGTTTTTGGTCTTTTTTTAATGGAGAATAAATTCAGATTCAACATTTCTTCTTTTTGATTTCATCAACCAAGTAACACACCAAGTTTTTGAAGACATAAGCGAGGACATAGATAAAAATTGACGCATAGAGCAAATTAAAAACCCTGATAACTAGAACCGTCATTATTATAAAGTCATAATTCCCTAAGCAGTAGATCATATCATCCATTCTTTCATTTATCTAGTTCTAACCATAACCACCCGGCCTCTCAAGTAGCGGGATCCACCATCATATCCCTGATTTCTCCCTCCACCACCACCATGGTTGTAACCTCCATCGCTCCTCCCGCCTCCATAACCACCAGTGCTCCAAACACCACCTCCATATCTACTAGCCCCTCTAGATTCTCCACCACCATTGTGATAACCACCACCTCTGCCTTCGCCTCCATCGCCAAATCTAGACTAAGCCTGGTTGATGGTGAAGTTCCTGCCATCAAGGTTCTACCCATTCTAAGAGTTTAGGTTTATTAGGTTTTAGGGTTTAGGTTTATTTTTAATTTATTTAATTACTTTAGGTTTTGGTTTAGGGTTTGGGGTTTAAGGTTTAGGGTTTAGGTTTTAGGGTTAGGGTTTAGGGTTTAGGGTTTAGGGTTTAGCTCTTAGGGTTTAAGGTTTACGATTTACGGTATAGGGTTTAGGATTGTAGGGTTTATGCTTTTAGGGTTTA
The DNA here is from genome assembly GCA_021442155.1 of Cymbidium sinense. Classification (NCBI taxonomy): domain Eukaryota; kingdom Viridiplantae; phylum Streptophyta; class Magnoliopsida; order Asparagales; family Orchidaceae; genus Cymbidium; species Cymbidium sinense. Next base: position 57,616,813 of record CM038214.1, on the reverse strand, counting down.
GGGTTTAGGGTTAGGGATTTTTAGGATTTAGGGTTTATGGTTGTAGGTTTATGGTTTAAGGTTTAGGGTTTAGGGTTTTGTATTTAGGTTTTATGATTTTTTTTAAAAATTAAGTAAACTAGTAGGTTCATGCTTATTTAGTTTATTTAATTTATTTTTTATTTATTTTAGTTTACTATATGTTTAATTTTTATTTAGTTTAGTTTATTTATTTTAGGTTTATTTATTTTAGTTTATGTTTTTTATTTTTGTTTATGTTTTCAGTTTAGGTTTATTTTTTAGTTCAGTTTTATTTTTATTTTATTTTTTAGGTTTAAGTTTTTTTATAATTTTAGGTTTAGGTTTAGGTTTTTATTTTATTTTTTTAGGTTTAGGTTTTAGTTTTTTATTTTAGGTTTAGTTTTTTTTTTGGTTTAGGGTTTAAGTTTTATTTTTTATTTACTTCTATGTATTATTTTTAGGTTTATTTTTTAGGTTTAGGTTTTTATTTAGTTTTTATTTTATTTTATTTTAAGTTTATTTTATTTTTATTTTATGTTTAGTTTCTATATTATTTAGGTTTTTTATTCTTAGGTTTATTTTATTTTTTTAGTTTTATTTAGGTCTTTATTTATTTTATTTTAGTTTATTTTTATTTTATTTTTAGGTTTAGGTTTATGTTTTAGTTTAGGTTTTTATTTTATTTTATTTTTGTATTATATTTAAGTTTTGGTTTTTTTTGTATTTTTTATTTTTAAGTTTTCTTTAGCTTAGGTTTAAGTTTTTAGGTTTTTAGGGTTTAGGGTTTATGGTTTAGGGTTTCAGGGTTTAGGGTTTTAGGGTTTAGGGTTAGGGTTTAGGGTTTAAGGTTTAGGCTTTAGTGTTTAGGCTTTAGGGTTTAGGGTTTTAAAGGTTTAGGGTTTAGGGTTTAGGGTTAGCTTAAGGTTTAGGTTTTTTTCTTTTAAATTAAGTAAACCAATAGGTTTAAGTTTATTTTTATTTATTTGGTTCATTTTATTTTTTATTTATATTTATGTTTATTTTTTGTTTTTATTTAGTTTTGTTTATTTTATTTAGATTTATTTATTTTTGTTTAGGTTTTTTAACTTAGTTTATTTTTTTAGGTTTAAATTTATTTTTTAGTTGAGTATTATTTTTATTTTATTTTATAGGCTTTGGTTTTATTTTTTATTTTTAGGTTTAGGTTTAGGTTTTTATTTTATTTTTTTTGGTTTGGGTTTTTGGTTTTTATTTTTGGTTTCTTTTTAGGTTTTATTTTTTAGTTTAGGTTTAGGTTTTTTTAAGTTTAATTTATTTTATTTAGTTTAGGTTTAGGTTTAGGTTTAGGTTTAGGTTTAGTTTACTTTAGGTTTACGTTTAGGTTTTATTTATTTTAGTTTAGGTTTAGGTTTATTTTATTTTATTTTCTTTGTTTTATTTTTATTTTAGGTTTAGTTTCTTTTTTAATTTAAGGTTTAGGTTTTATTTATTATTTAATTTTAGAATTTATTTTTAGGTTTATTTTTTTGATTTAGTTTTTTATTTAAATTTTTTTATTTTATGTTTATTTTATTTCTATATTGCGTTTAGTGTTTATTTGATATAGTTTTTTATTTTTTAGGGTTTTTTTATTTTTTAATTTAGTTTAGGTTATTATTTATTTTATTTTAGTTTCTTTATGTAAGTTTATTTTATTTTATTTTAGGTTTAGGTGTAGGTTTTAGTTTATGTTTATGTTTTTATTTTATTTTATTTTTTATTTTTTTTAGGTTTAGGTTTTAGTTTATGTTTTTATTTTATTATATTTTTTATTTTATTTAGGTTTAGTTTTATTTATTTATTTTATTTTTAGGTTTTATTTAGTTTAGGTTTAGGTTCATAGATTTTTAGGGTTTAGGGTCTAAGGTTTATTGTTTAGGGTTTAGTGTTAAGGCTTAGGGTTTAGGGTTTTTAGGGTTATGGGACAAGGGTTAGCTTAAGGTTTAGGGTTCATTTAGGGTTTAGGGTTTAGGGTTTAAGGTTTAGGGCTTAGGCTCTATGGTTTAGGATATATGATTAGTTTAAAGTTTAGGGTTTAGGATTTTAGGGTTTAGGATTTAGGGTTTAGGGTTTAGGGTTAGGGTTAGGGTTTAGGATTTAGGGGTTTAGGGTTTAGGGTTTAGGGTTTAGTATTTTTTTTGGTTTAAGGATTAGGGTTTAGGGTTTAGGGTTTTAGGGTTTGGGTTTAGGGTTTAGGGTTTAGAGTTTTTAGGTTTTAGGGTTTAGGGTTCTATTTTTAGTATATGATTTAGGGTTTTTGGTTTTTGATTTTTTCTTTTTTTTTTCTATAGAGAACAAATTTAGACTCAACATTTCTTCTTTTCAATTTCATCATCTGAGTAACACAGGTTTTCTAAGACGCAAGCGATGACATAGATAAAAAATTGGCATGAATAGAGTAAATTAAAAACCCTACATAGCTAGAACCATCTCTACTATAAAGACACAGTTCCATATGAGATCGGATCAATTCTTTAGTTTCTCCAGTTCCCATCAGAACCACTCTGACCTCTCGAGTAGCGGGATCCACCATCATATCCCCGATCTATCATCTGAGGGTCGCATTGGAGAAGCAGTAGGTGAGCCTGATGTGTAGGTAGAATCTTCCATTACCCTACCACAAGAGATCACTGAAGTCAACCTCCGTAGTGGCAAGGTTCTACCTCTTAGGGCATCACCTCAAGATAGAGAGAAATAAGTCATTGGTTTAGAGGATCGAGAAGCACCTCCATAGGATGCTCCACCCTTGGATATGCTTATGGAGGATCAGCCCAAGGTGGACATAATGTCCTCTCTCACCTAAGAAAGTTGCCATCTAAGCTAAACATTACGATGCCCTTATCTTATCCAAAGAGATAAGGGAATCATTAATTAAGGCTCTCCTTAATCCTAAGATATGCTTAGATCAGGTAACTGCTATTGGAGAGGAGGAACATTATTCTAGAGAAGCTCAGGAAATCACTTTCACAGATGAGACCTACTTCTGGGGGACATGGAGCATAATCGCCTCCTCTACATTACAGTTGACATGGTGATTCAGACTTGCAGTTCTCATCGATCAGTGCATGGTGGTGAACTGAGTCTAAATATCCTTTCTATTTGAGGATCTCCACACTCAGGAGATGAGGATGATGTTGAAGGATTCAATGAACAAGGAGCTTTAGGTTCCATAGTGTTACCTTTGGAGATAGGTGGGACTAAAGAAGTTTTATATCATTGATTTGAATACTTCATTCATTGCTTTGCTCAGTAGGCCTTGGATACATCATAATAAGATGATTCCATCCTCCCTCCATCGTGCATCAATTAGGAATGGGATTGAATATGTTAAAGTGATGAAATGCCATTTTCATTAGAGGTTGAGATATATGAGGATCCTACTATCTTCCTCAAAACACCCTTTCTCATGAACTTGGATAAAATTCAAATTCAAAAGAAAATGAAGAAAAAAAAAAAGAAAGAAAAGAAAATGAAAATCCAAGTGAACAAGAAGGAATTGAAGAAGAAAGAGCCATATCACATTCCACCCACAGTTCATTTCCATAATATGGACATGTGGGTAGGATGACCTCCACCAGGCGGAGTGAGGAAGAAGAGGTAGTTCAGTGGAAGACCCACTGGTTGGCCATCAGCTAATAGGGGTTATGTTCCAATTCATAGAGTACCCTACTATTCACATAGACTTGGAATCCAACTGAGGATGAGTCTAATGTGATTAGCATACCAGCCAACCCCTCTCAGCGGGTTTCATTAGAGGTGACATGAGAGACAATGATGAAGGCGGGAGCAGAAAATTGAATCAAATGTAGGTAAACTATCAGGCTAGGAACCTTAGCTCTAACCTCACATCTTCAAAAGTTGAATTTTAGTTAAGGAAGCCCCTCAATCTTTCAGGGATATCAAGCTAAAGAGATTCTTTTTGGGATCATCATCCTTAAGTCTTGAAGTTGATGTAGAACTTGAGGATGATTCATATAAAGAATTAATAGAATTACCTTTTGACTAGTACTCTCCTTGTGTTGTTAATCTTTCAAAGAAGGGTTTAATTCCTTACTCATGGTCTAAGCATAGGTCGGAGTACTTCAAAAAGCTATGGAATAACATAGGCAGGGATGCACAATCCATATTAGGACTAGGATTCAATATAGTGGGTCTAGTCGATGAAGACGATTACTGCTTAGTTGTCACCAACCATATGGAGTCGATAGGTTCTTTTCACATCAAACCAACTCTTATGAGGATGTGTGTTTAAAGATGATCCAGATGATCTCCAAATCAATGATACACTACCAGAATTTGAAGACGAGATCCATTCAATAATTAACAAACTTTAAGAAATCAACCTTGGGATAGAAGAAAATCCATGCCCGACATACATCAGTTCATTAAATGGAGAAGAAACCAATGACTTATTTGGCTATTAACTAAGTTTAAGGACTGCTTTTCATTGTGTAATGAAGAGATGCTCAGATTATCTCCTGATGTAGCAGTCCACAAACTAGAAATATATCCTAGTGTTAACCCTATCAAGCAAGCTCCTAGATGCATGTGATTATAAATAGAACAATAGGTCATTTCTAAAGTCAAAAAATTGATCAATGCTAGTTTCATTAGGGAAGAAAAATACCCTACGGTTGTAATATGTCAATTAAGAAGAAGAATGGCCAAATTTGCATATGCATCGATTTCACGGACTTAAACAAGGCATGTCCTAAGGATGAGTTTTCTCTTCCTATACCAAAATTAATGGTGGGCATTGCCTCATCTCATGCTATTTTCTCCATTATAGATGGGTCATCTGGCTACAACCAAATCAAGATGGCCCTCAAGGATGAAAGAAATACTTCTTTTTGAACTCCGATCAGAATCTGTTGTTATAAGGTCATGCCTTTCGGCCTTAAAAATGCTGGTGCTACATACCAATGGGCCATGACTCAGATCTTCAATGAACTCATCCATCATCATATTGAGTGCTATGTTGATGATCTAGTAGTCAAAAATAGAGAAAAGGAAGACCATCTCTTTGACTTGAGAGTAGTTTTCAAATGGTTAAGATAATATAACCTCAAAATGAATCCCAAGTGTGCATTGAGTAGCTTGGAAATTTCTTGGGTTTGTTGTCTGACACCATGAAATAGAAATAAATCTAGAAAAGATCAAAGTTATCTTAGAAATGCCACCTCCTAAGAGTTTAACTCAACTCAAATCTTTCCAAGGATGGTTGGCATATCTAAGATGCTTTATTTCCAACCTATCAGGGAGATGTAAGCCATTCTTAGCACTTTTCAAAAAGAATGCCAAGTTCAAGTGGGATGACAAGTGTCAGCATGCCTTTGAAGCTATTAAGTAGTATTTGGTGAAGCTGCCAGTTCTAGCAGCCCATATCCTAGGCAGGCCACTCATCCTCTACACTGTTACATTGGATAACTCTCTTGGAGCTTTGTTGGCCCAATCCAATGATAAAGAGAAGGAGAGTGCTCTCTACTACCTCAGCCATCATTTGATTCCTGATGAAGCTAACTATCCACCTATTGAGAAACATTGACTAGATTTGATCTTCGCCTCCCAAAAGTTATAACACTATATGCTTTCTCATAAGGTGAACTTGATTTCTAGAACCAATCCACTATAGTATCTCATGACATGGCCAATGCTATCCGGACATTTGGCATGATGGTCCATGATTCTCTCATAGTTTGATATCACATTTGTACCCCTCCATGCAATAAAAGAACAAGCACTAGGTGATTTGTTAGCAGCACACCTACTTCATGGTAATTCTCCACTTAGTGACGATCTCCCTGATGAACAAATTATGAACTTAGGGGAGGTTGGCAACGATCGATGGGAGATGTATTTTGATGGTGTAGCTTCTTTTCATAAAGGGGATGCACCATGATCTACTCTTCCAAGAATGGCAGGGGTAGTAATAGTTCTCTTAACTCCAGACCATGATGTGATGAAATTCTCATACTATCTTTCTAATCCCTGCACCAACAATAAAGTCGAGTATGAGGCTTTAATTGTCAATCTAGAGTTAGCCATTATAGTGTGTGTCAAGATCTTCAATATCTATGGGGACTCTCAATTGGTCATCAATCAGATTATTGGGTCTTACAAGGTTCTCAAACCCAGGATTCATCATTCCCATGAGTATACCATGAAGCTATTGGCCTAAATCCTTGAAGTCACCATCTAAAAAGTTCCCCGAGTAAAGAACGCAGTAGCAGATGCTTGGGCCAAACTTGCCAAAGAATTGGCATGTCCGGAAGATGAGGCCATTCTAATAAGGGTCTAAAATAGACAAGTCCTATCCCTTATTGATGTTGAACTCATCAAGAGACTTTCTCTTAAAGGGGAGGTTATCGTTGCCTATAAGGACAAGGAGATGGATTGAAGGCAACCGTTCATAGACTATTTGAACACCGACAAACTACCTCAAGAAAAGTCACTAGGCCATTAGGTGAAATAGAGAGATCTCTCCTATACTCTCATTGATGGCACCCTGTACCGATGGTCCTTTGATCAAATATGGTTACGTTGTTTAGGTAAAGAGACTTTGATACTACTAGCCTTTGATGATTATAGATTTCATGGATGTAGCTAGGAGATGCCATTAGTGTCAGGTACATGGTGTGGTCCTACATTAATCACCCAACATTCTACACCTTACATTGACATTATTGCCATTTGAGTGTTGGGGTACTGACATTTTGGGTCTTATCGATCCTCCTTCTTCCAAGCATCATCTTCATCTATCTTACCACCACTACTTTTTCCAAGTGGCGAGGTAGTCGCACTTGAGAGGTTCACATCGATGTGCTTCAGTTGTTCAGGAACTATATTATATATAAGTTCAGGGTGCCTCAATGAATTATATCTGATAATTGTATTACATTCAAAAGCACTAAGATCAATAGCTTCGCTAGAAGACATGGTATAAATTGGAGATACTGCACCATCTACTACCCCAGAGCAAATGACTTAGCAAAAGCATTCAACAAAACTTTCATCTAAATACTAAAGAAGACTCTTGATGACAACAAGAGGTAGTGGAATGAGCAGTTGGTTGAAGCCTTGGGGGCCTACCACACCACATACCAGACTCCAACTCAATCTACCCCATTTTCTTTCATGTATGGGTCTGAAGCCATTCTACCTTTAAAAGTTTAAATCCCATCACTAAGGATAATATTAGGTAGCAAGATCACTACAGAGCAGAATGTAAAGTTGCGGTTAGAAGAGCTCAAAGGTTTGGAGGAGAGTCACCTACCAAGGCTAACCTAAGTACAAGGCCTAAATGATAAGTTTCAGAACAAGTTGGTCCACCGTAGGTCTTTCCAAGTAGAGAACTTGTGTTAGTCCTAAAGGAGACCAATTCATTGATTAAAGATGGGAGGTAAGAACCCACTTGGGAAGGCCCCCTATGAGAATAACAAGAGGATTATCAACATTGATTCAAAAAACACCAGCTTCTAATTAATGGCTCATTTGAAAAAATATTACCCATAAACACATATTTGAAAAATAATTATCATAAAAGAACAAAATATTTGATTAACATTTCATCAAAACTTCTTCTTCTTCAAAATTTTTTTGAAATGGCACCATTACCAAGTGTTTAGGTAGGTGTGAGAGAACCCAAGAGGCATCTTATTTCCTTTAAACACAAAAAAAAAATACATATCTTTTATGGTTTTGATGTGAGAGCAATCTCATTTTGCTTTAACAATGCACAAAATATACATATTTTGGAAGAGCTTTCTTCTTAACTTGACCATTGCAAATCAATGAGCACCTTGGTAAGTAGATTTCACGCCAGCCAGTAAGCCTCATGTTAATTGGAAGATGTGAGTCCCAGCACTTTCCCGCTTTCTAACTGAGGTATATTTGAGATAAGTTCTAGAGGCTCCTTTCCGCTACATTTGATATAAGCCCTGAGCATTCACCGCCGATGTCCTGTGGAAGCAGCATTCCAGCAATTTTGTTATAAGAGGATGTGAGTCCACGAGCTTTCTTCATATGTTGATTATTACAAACCAATGGGCACTCTGGGTTGGTTGATGTTCTCTATGCTGGTAGTGACTCACCTAGTGGATACACCACTCTTGGTATGAGTCACGCTTGACCACCAAATACCTATTTGATATATGACTAGCCATGCCATCTTCTATAGGGTTTTGGATTAATCCCTTAGTAGCCCCATTCCCTACATGCACTCTATTTGGATCACATCTTTTGAGACCCAATTTAGACACTACTCGGGTTACTTTCGGATTGGACAGTCCCGCTTTCCATGTAGCCACCCTTGTGGTTGACAAAATTGTTCAGCGAAAGCACAAATTTTCCCTTGGTTCAATAAATCTAGGATAGGTCTAGACTAATATAAGCTCCTTCTTAGTTTGATCCCTTGCAAACCAATAGGGTCCACGATAACCAAACAAACAAACAAAAAATATTCACTTATCGATTAGGAATTGAAGTCCCCAAAGGGCCCCTTTTCCCAAGCAGGCATCCTATCTTTAGGGCAATGTCAGCAAAACTCCCTATAGGAATTTCTTGACTACCTGAGTTGAGATAAGTCCATAGGTTGGCACTCACTCCGTAGTCTCCCTTAGGTCAGGTTCAATATGTTTTGCCACAAGCAGGTTATCCCGGCAGTCATTCTACTTTGGAAGATGTAACTTTATTATGCCATCTTTCTAGCATGATTATCGCAAACCGACGGGCAGCCCTAGGTCAGGTTTGATTTATTTTCCAAAGAAATTGATCGCCCCAGGGGTCTTTTATAATGGAAGATGTAAGTCCCCGTTCTTTCTTCCCTTGAATTGACCATTGCAAACTGAAAGACATTCCTTTGGTCAGATAGTTCTCCCCTTGATCGGGAAGCTACTCCCTTTGGATTGGTAAATCTATGTTAGATCAAGGACACTATGGCCCTTACTTGTAGCCCAAAGGAAATAAGAAACGATCCTAAATTAGCACATAGAAGCATGACCTAAATCTAAGCGAAGGGAACATAATGAGTTTACCACAAGAAAGGATAAACTTCTTTGAATCTTCTCGACTTACAATCACCTGACGTGGCCACCAATGGGATCCATCAAAAATAAAACTAAAAATAAAATTAATCTTGACTACCTTCGAGTTGATTTAAGGCCCCCAATGACATTCACTCAATAGTCATCCCTAGGTTGGGTTTTGATTCATTGCCTTGCCAATGGATCACCCTGGCAAGTGATCCCTACTTTGGAGGATATAAGTCTACTATGCTTTTTTCCTAGTATAGCTGCTATAGACCAAAAGGCATCCCTTTGGTTGGATAGTCCTACCTTGTGGTTGGTAGACTACTTCCTTTGGATTGGTAAGTCTGAGTTAGGTCTAGGCCTCCATGGCCCCTACTCAGTGCATTCCATCATAAACTGATGAGATCCATTCATAAATAAACTAAAAAAATGAAATTAATCTTAACTATCTTTGAGCTGATTTAAGTCCCCCACAAGCATTCACTCAGTAGTCAGCCCTAGGTCAGGTTCAATCTATTACCTTGCCAATAGATCACCCCAGCAACTAGTCCCTACTTTGGAGGATGTAAGTCTACTATGCTTTCTTCCCAGTATAGTTATTGCATACCGAAAGGCACCCCTTTGGTTGGCATGTCATACTATGTGTTAGTAGACTACCCCTTTGAGTTAGGTCTGGGTCTCCATGGCTCTTACTCAGTGTGATCCATCATAAACCAACAGGGCCCATCTCAAAATCCAAATTCTAAAAATCTAAAACAAATTCAACCCTCCTCCCTTAGTGGAGTCAAACAACAAATAAAACAAATTCAATAAAACAAATCCAATCAACCTCTCCTAGTGCAGTCAATCAAATCAATCCAATGAAAATAAAACTAAACAAACTAACTTAAATTTTCTTCTCAGTGAGACTCAAATCAAATTCAACCTCTCATCCTCTTGTGGATGACTTGAACCTGCTTCCCTAGTGGAAGGTTCACATATTCAATCCCTAGTGGATTCCCCCTTCACTCTCTTATGTTTGTGACATGAGTAGAGTCACCTTCCACTAAGCTTTGTATTCCTTCTACACCTTGGGTTAGGAGTAGATCATTTTTGTTAGTGCTTGTGATCGTTTGGTGTTGTTGATCATCTCGGTCAACACCAATACATGTGGTGTACCTTGTCAGTCACACCACACCTATTAGGTGCACTTTGTTAACCTCATTTTTAGATGATCTCTCAACCACTCCATCTTAGACATAGGACTCCTCTTAGACATTAAGAGTTTGTTAGTCTTAAGACACTTCTAGTAATTAGGTGAACACTCAACCTAGCCCTAGAGACTTAGAAGAGTTAGCCATAGGAATAGGTCATGCCTTAGGGTGTTAGGTAAATTTTCCTACCCTATAGCTTGAACCAAGTCCTCACTTCCTTCTTTCAAGCTAAACTTCAAACTCATATCAAACAAATTTCACATTAAACCTTGAATTAATTCAATAGAATTTTCTCAAATCATGAATCAATTTCAAATGATTGAAACCCATGATTGAATTACAAATTCCAAAATATTTTTCTAAGACCCTTGATTCTACCTTATGGACTTAGCTCAAATCCAAATCAAATAAAAAATTCAAAGAAATTTTCTCATAACCCATTTATATTCTCATTTATATTCTCAAATATAAATGAAATATAATCATCAATCCAAACTTCAATTCAAAACTCAAACTCAAATTCAATCAAAATTCAACTTAAGCCTTTCAAGTCAAATTCTTGAACTTAGCTAAATCAAATTCAAACAAAGCCAAACTCTTGATTTTTCTTTATGATTCAATCAATCCTACAATCATGAATCTAAATATAAACACAAACTTCAATCAAATATCCAAAACCAAATCCTAATTTAACCAAAATTCAACCTAAGCCTTTCAAATCAAATTCTTGAACTTAACCAAATCAAATTCAAATTAAGCCAAACTCTTGATTTTTCTTCATGATTCAATAAATCCTACAATCATGAATCCAAATATAAACATAAACTTCAATCGTTAAACCAAAATGAAATTCAAAAATCAAACCCAAGTCAAACTCATGTTCACCCCATTGAACTTGAAATTATCAAATGAATCAAAACCCATTCGACTATAATTCTCTTGCAAATGGATTTATATTTCAATCATAAGTCCATATGTGAGTTCAATCAAACTCAAATCAAGCTTTGACCAAGCCATTTGACTCACTTAAGCTCACTTCCAAAGTGAACTAAAGGATCCTTATGAGCCAAATTCTAATCCTAACCAAATTAGATTGAACTAAGCCCACCTAAGCCTCACATTATGAGCAACAATCATCATAAGATGATCAATCACTCAAAATTGGGTCAAACTAAGTCAAACCTAAGGGTTGGCCAAGTCAATATTTGACAAAAATGAAACCTAAACTAGCCAAAAATTCACCATAGGCCAAATTGATTGAAACCATTGATCAAAACTCATTCATGATCAATGTTTGAGCTTGACCTGTCATCATTTGAGCTTTCTTTGATTGGCCACTTGACCCAAGTTGACTTGACCTAAAAAATCAAAATGTGTCAAAACTTGATCTAAGCCAAATTGATTGAAACCAATGGGTAAATTCATTCCAAATCACTTGTTGAACTTGACCAAAGCCTCAATTAGCCAACTAGACCAATTAGCACGACTCAACTTGACCTAACAGTTTGATCAAATCTAAATATAAACTAAATTAGTTGGAAAAAAGATACCAGTCCACTTCAAAAGATCAACCAAACATAGACCAACTGATGGCCTAAACTAAATAGGTCAAACAGGTCAAATTGGTTAACTTGACCCATTTGACCAAAATGAAATCAAATAAACCAAATCCAAATGTAAACCAAATTGAACCAAACTAAAGTTATCAAAACATTTCAAATGGTCATATGAACTTGACCTAACCCTTGGTTTGACCCAATTTGACCAATTGGCCAACTTGACCCAAGTTGACCCATTTTGACATAAATTAGTAAACATGAGCCAAATCACATCAAACTAACTCCAAATTTATTGAAACTTTGCCCAACCCATTTTTCAATCATACCAAACATATTAAAATTGAAATCTAATCCAAATGACCATTTTACCCCTAGGCCATAGGGTAACCTAAAATCAAAACCACTTGGAATTTGGTTAATTCCTTTTCATGGACACTTGGCATCCTCTTAGCGGAGCAAATGGTCACTAATGGACATGGTGCACATGACCCATTGAGTTTGGGTCAGCCAAACCCAATCCAAAGTCAAAAATGAGCACCTCACTTGACATGAGCACATGGGAATCATTCCTCCACCCATTTCAAGCACATGACACTCTTCCACTACCTCTCTCTGGCCAAATCGAATGCCATGCCACCCTAAATGGCCTAACAAACCCACTCAAGGAGGTGAATTTGATCAAAATTGCATATGCACTCATGACCGTCCAATTCACCTAGTGGGAAATATACTCCCCATAATTCCACTTGAATCTAAGACACACACACTCGATTGAGCTTAGGGAACTCAGAGCAAGCATTGGCATTCTCCACAAGCATCCTAGAGCCATCCCCAATTCTCCTTTTCTCAGTTTCTTTAAATCAAAAATAGGGGAGCTCCATCACTTTTTCAACTTAGTTAATACACAAAATCAGCTCAATTCTTCTTGCAAGCATCTTCAGAGGAGTCAATCGGGTTGATCCAAACATTTTCCCAAGTTTTGAAGGTAAGGGAGGTGGGACTTCGATCAAGGCTACAAGGATTTGAAGGTAAGCTTGGTCCATAGGAAGATCCACTTCATCTTAAGGCTTGAAACTTTCAACAGAGCTTGGTCTCCACTAGACGAAGCTACCTCGATGGATTCGAGTGCCGGTGATAGCCTCTAGCGAGGTGCTATTCAAAACTAAGCATAATTCCAATTTTATTTGGTCCTTTGTTAAGGAAAGTCTCACCTCAAGTGAAATGCACTATTAGATCTTCATCCCTTTGCGTGATGATGGTGTGGGTTGAGTTTGAGTTCAATCCAAGCTCAATCAAGCTTGGATATTACCCTAGAAGATGGATGGTGGCCATCTCTTGCAGGTGAGCTCAGAGATGGATCATGGGCCATCCATACATGCATTTTGGAAGGACGACCATGATTGAGATGCAAAGGATTTGATTTTCCTATTAATTGTCATCTCTGTCCGATCTTTGATCGATGGATGAGAAAAACGTAGCACCATCTTGATGCTATGATGTGGTAACTTAAGTGGCCTCTCCCATCGCACCGCATTAGCCTCCACATGGCGTCGATGGGATTAGTCATTTAATTAGGCTATTTAATTAATGGATAATCATGGAAACTTCAAAATAACATAACTAATGCTAGAAATATCATATAATAATCTAAAATTATTTCTAATGAATTTTGTATAGTGTATTTTCCTCAATTAGGATTTTAATAAAAAATTAATAACCCTAGTTACTCCCTAATTATTTCATTAATTCATTTCAAATTTCTCTATTGTATTTAATGGGATGACCTCTACCTCCCTTAATTTTCTAAGGATTTATTGATGAGTTAATTAGGAAAATCATATAATGAATCCTTAATCATCTTGTTAATGTAATTAAGCTTAACTAAGCATTTGAACAATGGTCTAATCCTTTTATTAAGTCAATTAAGCCTTGCTTAAGTGAAGAAGCCATTTATGGAATGGATTTGAGGAATTTACCCTAAGCCATTCCTTAAACCTGTTTCCTTCCTTAATCCAAATTTAATTAAGGGCTAATCCACTAATCACCTACTTAATTAACTTGATAAAATTTTTCAAAACATTTCAGAACTTAATCAATTCATCTTGGGTAGGTGCTTAGGTGTTCAATAACCTAAGTAACTTAAGGAAATCAAAATCCAACCCACATGTGTGGAAATGATTATGAAAGTACTTAAATTAAACCCTTTAACTTAATTAATCATTAATTATGAGCCAATTGCATTAGGTACCTTTCTTTTCTAGGATGCATTTCTAATTTAAATTCCTTGTGGTTTTATGTCATACATTGACTCATAATTATTTGATTTAATATGCTAAAGTGCTGTAGGTAAGGGGTAATTAATGCACTTAATTCATACCTTAACCTAAACAAAATATAAAAGTCATCTAATGGTTCTAAAATTAAAATTAAAATAACATACACATGTGGGAAATCGGTTAGGACTAGCAAACCTCTTCACATTTTTTAAATTCAAATCAAACTCAAACAAAACTAAAAATCACTTTAAAATAAATTTGATTTTCTTTAAATAATTCTATTTCATAAGATTGTCTTTAGGAATTAATTAGGGTGAATGAATTTACATGCTTTCATCACTTTATTTCTCTCCTAGCATTCTAAATGTGTATTCCATATGAAAATCATGCATTCATCCTTTTTGAAAATCAAATTAAAAATGAAATGTTTCCTTTATGTCAAATTGCATGCTTTGGCTAAACTAAGAATATGAATGGCAATTATCACTATTAAATAAAAAACCATTTTCAAAACTTATAAATCAAATATCAAAACTGAAAGGTATGCTACTTATAATTATTTATAAGCTTGAATGTGAATATAAAATGTGTTATGTGATTTTCCCTCTCTTTCTTAACTCAGAATTGTATAAGATTTTACAAAGTGTATAGTCCATTTGAAAAGGACATAACATTTGCTTAAATCCATTCCTATACACTCCTATGTCATGACTTAAGAAGGATTCCATATCACACATGTAAACTAAACAATCAAACTAAAATCAAACAAACATAAACTTTTGCATCTTTCTTCTTCCATTCATTTCTTTTATACATGCATATGTATTTAAGAAAAGTGGAATATTAGTCTGGACAACCCTGGGGTTGCAAGGCTTTAAGTAGCTCTAAGTAGGTCTTGTACCTTACACCCCTAGTGCTAATAATGGCACCATAGTCACTTATGCCTTTCATACATATAAATGTGCATATGAAAAATGGATAAAAGAATCACCCTTTTCTACTTAACAAAATCATGCATCATAAAGCATCCAAATTTTCTTAAGTAACACTACTTAGCATTCATCATTAAGGTGTGCTAAACATTCCTATTTGTATGTATAGATATGCTTAGGATTCATCCATATGCATGTTACACATGTTGGAAAAAAAAATGATATGTGTTGTGATATTAATTCACTTTACTTAATCTTAAAATGCCTTTCTTTTGAATAGGTTTGTTTAGGAAAATCTAAACTTAGGATTAATAAAACACATAATAAAATGTTCACTAAATAAAAATCAAATATGAGTCTACCTTAGAAATTACTTAAGGTAGAGAAGAAAGAGAAGTTCTCTTCCCTTTTCCTCTCTTTACAACGTAAGAATTAATTGTAGGATTCACTTAAACTAAATAAAAATACAAAATAAAATTAACCCAAAATAGCTAAGCAACTTAAATTGAAATCATCCTCTAAGTTGAACATTTTCATACTTAGAAAGCTTCAACCTTAAAGCCTAGCTAAGCATACCACACAAACCTTAAACATCACACACATTAGGCTAAGTCACCACTTCTAGTTTTAGGTTAGGGCGGTGCATGGTTTGATGTTTGCTTTTATTTTGTGATGTATTATTTCTAGTCTGGATGTTAGGGTGTATGTGCATAGAATGAATGGTAGGATGATTTAGTCTAATCATTGTCTTCTACAGGAGATTGTGCTTAAGGCATGCTGTAATAAAAATATAACTGCTTTTGATGTGCAAGTGCTTCTACCCCTGAGCATAATCCAAAATAGGCTAGGTGGACTTGGTTACCCATGTGTGGGGTGCTAAGTCCAACTCATGCTTATACATATTTGAGATTTGTAAGGTTTGTTTAGCTAATCTCTAGTTTCCAAGTTTTAGTTAGATTTATTTTTCTTTTTCATGTAATTTTGTAATTAGGATTTTGGAATGATTGTTATGGGGGATTATGATGAACATTGGTTATAACATCTCATCTTATGTACCATGTGAAGCATTTGGAGCATCCACATTCCAACCATCCAAAAGAAGGAAAGAAGAAGAAGAAGAAGAAATAAGAAAAAGAAAAAAAGAAGAAGAAATGAAGAATGGAAATAACATGAATTTTTATACTTGTAATTAATTCATTTGTAATTTGGGTTGTATAAGGGTAGAGCTTGGCTACCCAATTTGTTTTCGAGTTTGTGTGGCAAATGGCCTTTTATTCTTTTGCACTAGCTTTATAAAATGTTTGATGTTTGTTTAGCTTGTGCATTAAGATGGCATGTTTTCCTAGTTTATTCCTTACTTTGATGTATGGCCTGGATGATGATTAGCCTCTTAGGGAAAAATAAATTTTCTATCCAATCAAACAACTCAAATTAAAAATAAACTCATAACCTCACCTAAAGTTTAGGTTATAAAATAAGATAAAAGAATTAGTAACCTCTAGCTGGATGTTATCTTACTTTCTAACATCATGCATAAAAAATGCATATTATTTTACTCTTGATTGGAGAGCTTCCACCTTTGCTAGAGAACTTGGCTTGACTTGTGAGAGCCATGGTGGAAACACACCTCCTTGTCTTGCTGATTTTGGCCCAAATCTAATTTCTCAAGCATTAGGAATATGAATCCTAAAGCTTGTGTCAAATTGATTGTCCAAAAATGAAAAAAAAAATATAACAAAATTTGCATTAGATTTAGGTCATTAAAGCATGCCCTACATGATCTAGTCTCTTAGGGAGTGTGTTTAAGGATGTAGACTTTTTTTAAATAAACAATAGCTTAGCTATCTTGCAAAAGCATTTGACTTGCCTACATATTTTAAAACCATAGGAGGAGTTAGTTGGTAGCCACCCCTAGGCAGTTGTAAGTACAATAGTTGGGTGGTTTACCCTCTCTTATGGAGGTAAACCAAATACACATTTTTTCCTTAGAATTAGGTCATGCTTTTGGCACTCGCCAAAGCTCCTTAGATTTAGGTTTTGAGGTTGCTACTTCCCTTTGCAGGCCATGAGCATAAATCCTCACCTCTTAGGCATTTCTTTGACCTTGTGCTATGAAATGGTAAGCCCTACATTTCTAATAAAAATTCAACTCAAATAAATTAATTCAATTTCAAAATTGTAAAGCACAACCATAGGATAGTTTGGGATGCTTACTAGGCTTCCTAGTATCTTAAGCATCCCCTACTTATTTCCATTTGGCTTCAAGAAGAACTCCTTCCTCTTGATCGATCCCACTTAACTTTCTAAAAATAAACCAATCGATTGATAGTCCCACCTTTTCAAAATCTTTGGAGATAATAATCATTTACCTTAATCAAGAGAATTCCTAAGGAATCCCATTCCTTATTATGTAATTAACTTTGGGGGTTGCCTCTATACAGAACATAACAAACCCAATTTATATTAAACCATGCTTTACTTTTCCATGTAAAATATAGGAAAAATCTCTGGTATATTTCGAAGGCCCATAGTCCTTAGGAGTCCTTATTGAGGCGATTAGGTCCATTGTAGGGTGGGGACTTCTATCTCTCCAAATAGTACACATTTCCTCAATGTCACACCTGATCACCTTAATAAGAACATCTGTGGATCTGCGTGGTGTCCCAACAAGATGTATTATTTATGTCTTTCATTTATCCTTCTTTTCCATAAAAAGAAAAGAGGTGGGGGGAGGGGAATAGATGAAGGTGGAGATATATGTAAAACTTTTTCACCATAAATTTTTCTGGAGACTCTACTGGGGATGGTCCTATCTCCATCTTTGGTAAATGATCATTGTCTCCAAGTATCAATAGTGGGTTTGTACATTTGTATGAATCCAAGACTATTTTTCTTTTCCGTTGGCACTTAGCTTATTTCATCCTTAAGTTAAGCTAGCCAACATCTTTAGGTTTTAGGACCTCACCTCGTGTTGGTCTTAAAACCCCCGTTAGGTTCCCCAATGGGTGAAAATAAGAATTTAATAAAAAGAAAATGATTAAAGACTTTCTCCTTACAATTTTTATGATAAAGAAAGGTTCATTCTAAAAATGAAGACAAAATAAATCCTTCATATAAGTCTTGCTTTTCCAAAGCACTTTTTCGAAATACACATAATAAAATATTTGCACTACATCTAACAAATTTTATAATTATTACATGTAGAAACATTTTAAAAAATAAAACCAACAATCATAACATCCAAAAGCACAAATGAACTTCTTCACTCAATTCATTTTGATGAATACTTCATTTTCAAAAAAAAAAATCCAACAATCCTAAACTTTCAAAAAGCACAAAATTTGAAGATGGGTCTTTCCATTCAATACATCCAAATTTGTTGGATGGATGTTACATCTTCAAGAAAAATCATAACTTTGAAATTCCACCCAACACTTTAAGTTGGAATTTTCACCTTTTCAAAAAGCACATATGAAACCTCTCCATTCAATATACCCACATTTATTGAATGGAGGTTTCATTTCCAATCAAAATCAAAAATAAATTTTTAAAAAGCACATTCACTCAATATACCCCCATCTATTGAATGGAGTTTTCATTTCCAATCAAAATCAAAAATAAATTTTTTGAAAGCACATATGAAACCTCTCCATTCAATATACCCATATTAATTGAATGGTGGTTTCATTTCCAATCAAAATAAAAAACTAAATTCTCAAAAAGAACATATGAAACTTCCCCATTCAATATACACATATTTATTGAATAGAGTTTTCATTTCCCATCAAAATCAAAAAAATAAAAACTTTCAAAAAAGCACATATGAACATCTCCATTCAATATACCCAAATTTATTGAATGAAGATTTCATTTCCAAATAAAATGACATTATTTTGAAATGCCATAACATATTTCATATATGATTAAGTTGGAATTTCATCTTTCAAAAAGTAATAATCACACATGAAAATACATCTTTGAAAAATGAAACATAATTGATTTCCATCTTACATACCCAAATTTGTTAAATGGAAATCTCTCTTTTCAAAATCAACAAAAGAAAACAAAAATTTTCAAAACACATTTAAAACTTTATTTTAGCATACCATATTTGCTAAAGTGAAGTCTCCATATCCAAAACAAAAGAAACACATTGGAACTTAATTTTGGCATACCACATCTGCTAAAGTGAAGTCTCCATTTTTCAAAACAAAATTAAAAAAAAAATACTTTTGGAACTTTATTTTAACATACTACATTTGCTAAATTGAAGTCTCCCTTTTCAAAATAAAATCCAAAATAAAATTTGAAACACATTTTTCGAATGTCATATAGCATACTCAAATTTGCTAAGTGAAGTGTCCATTTCACAAAATTCAAAACACATTGCAACTTCATTTTGGCATAACACATTTTCTAAAGTGAAGTCTCCATTTATCAAAACAAAATTAAAAAAACACTTTTGAAACTTCATTTTAACATACCATATCTGCTAAAGTGAAGTCTCCATTTCAAAACAAAATCCAAAATAAAAGAAACACATTGTAACTTCATTTTGTCATACCACATTTGCTAAAGTGAAGTCTCCATTTTTCAAAAACAAAATCCAAAACAAAATTTGAAACACATTTTTGGAATTTCATTTAGCATACTCAAATTTGCTAAGTGAAATCCCCATTTCACTAAATTTTAGAACACATTGGAACTTCATTTTGGCATACTACATTTGCTAAAGTGAAGTCTCCATTTCCAAAACAAAATCTAAAACAAAAAGAAACACATTAGGATTTCTTTAGCATACCCAAATTTGCTAAGGATCTTGTTTTTCAAAATCAAAATCTCTGAAAACAAAAGAAGAAATTATTTTCAAACACCCACTTACCCAAATTTGCTAAGTAAATTAAAAAAATGATAAATCAAAACAAAATCAATTGACCCTTTACATAAATTTGTTAAATAAAGGGTCCTCAGAATCAAAATCAAAATTCAAATATGAACCTATGGAAGCATTTCTCCAAAAATATTTGAACCCATTTTTCAAAATACCCAAATTTTTTGAAAGTGGATTCTACATTCAAAAATTCCTCTTTATTTATTTTGTTTTTATTTTAGGTTAATTTTATTTTTATTTTTATTTATTTATTTTAGTTTAGTTTGTTAAATTTATTTTAGGTTTAGGTTTTATTTTTAGGTTTAGGTTTATTTTATTTTATTTATGTTTATTTTATTTTTTGGTTTGTTTAGTTTATTTAGGGTTTATTTAGTTTACTTAATTTCTTTATTTTTATTTAAGTTTATTTTTATTTATTTAATTTTAGTTTAATTTATTTAGTTTAGGTTTAGGTTTATTTAGTTTAGGTTTAGGTTTATTTAGTTTAGTTAAGGTTTTAGGTTTAGGTTTAGGTTTATTTAGTTTATTTTTAGGTTTTTCTTATTTATTTATTTTTTCAGTTTATTTAGTTTTAGGTTTAGGTTTATTTTTATTATTTTTTATTTAGCTTAGTTTAGTTTTTTTATTTATTTTATTTAGTTTTTTATTTAGGTTTATTAATTTTTATTTAATTAATTAATTTAGTTTAGTTTAATTTATTCAATTTAGTTTAGATTTGTTTAATTTAGTTTATTTTTATTTTATTTTATTTTATTTTATTTATTTAGTTTATTTTATTTATTTAGGCATATATAGTTTATTTAAGTTTATTTATTTATTTTAGTTTAATTATTTTTAGTTTATATTTATTTAGTTTAGGTTTTATATTTAGTTTAGTTTATTTTGGTATAGGTTTGTTTAGTTTTGTTTAGTTTATTTTAGGTTTATTTAGTTTATTTTTTTTATTTATTTTCATTTAGTTTATTTTAGGTTTTCTTATTTAGTTTAGTTTATTTTATTTTATTTTAGTTTAGGTTTAGGTTTACTTAAAGTTTATTTATTTATTTTATTTTAAGTTTATTTATTTAGTTTAATTTAGGTTTAGGTTTATGTTTTTTATTTTAGTTTTATTTTAACTTATTTTATTTAGTTTATTAATTTAGTTAGATTTTTATTTTTAATTTTTTAGTTTAATTTATTTTAGTTTAGGCTTAGGTTTAGGTTTAATTTTGTTTTGGTTTAGGTTTAAATTTAAGTTTAAGTTTTTTATTTTAGATTTATTTACTTTAGGTTTAGGTTTATTTTAGGTTTATTTTATATTATTTTATTTAGGTTTAGTTTTTATTTAGTTTAATTTATTTTTATTTTATTTAGTTTTTATTTTACTTTTAATTTAGTTTACGTTTATTAATTTTTAAAATTTTTTTATTTAGTTTATTTTTATTTTTTATTTATTTTATTCTATTTTTATGGTTTTTAGATTTTTAGTTTAGTTTAGTTTATTTATTTTTAGTTTAGGTTTTATTTATTTTTATTTAGTTTATTTATTTTAATTAATTTATTTTATTTTTATTTTGTTTTACTTTATTTTTAGGTTTATTTATTTTATTTTGTTTAAGTTTATTTATTTTTAGTTTATTTTAGTTTATTTATTTTATTTTATTTTATTTTATTTATTAATTTTTGGTTTAGTTTTTTTTATTATAGGTTTAGTTTAATTTTACTTAGTTTATGTTTAGTTTAGGTTTATTTTAATTAGTTTAGTTTATTTTTAGGTTTATCTTTATTTAGGTTTATTTATTTTTCTTTTAGATTATTTTATTTATTTTAGTTTATTTATTTAAGTTTTATTTAGTTTATTTTTTGTTTATGTTGAGGTTTAATTCATTTTAGTTTATTTTTTATTTAGGTTTAGGTTTATTTATTTTATTTTTTTTAGTTTATTTATTTTTTATTTTATTTATTTTCTTTATTTTATTTTAGTTTAATTAAGGTTATTTATTTTCTTTTATTTATTTAGTTTAGGTTTTATTTTAGTTTTTTAATTTTACTTTTACTTTTAGTTTATTTTTAGATTAGTTTAATTAGTTTATTTAATTTTTAAGTTTTTGTTTTTTATTTTATGTTTAAGTTTATTTTTATTGATTATTTATGTAGGTTAATTTAATTTCTTTTATGTTTAGGTTTATTTATTTTTATTTTTAGTTTTTAGTTTAGTTTATTTTAGTTTATTTATTTAGGTTTAAGTTTTTTATTTTATTTACTTTAGGTTTATTTATTTATATATTTTATTTAGTTTAGTTTATTTTTTTTAGCTTAGTTTAGTTTTGTTTAGGTTAATTAATTTTTTTTATTTTAATTTAGTATATTTTATTTATTTTATTAATTTAGTTAATTTATTTTTAATTTATTTAGTTTATTTAGTTTAGGTTTTTATTTAGTTTATTTTTATTTTTGTTTATTTAGGTTTAGGTATATTTATTTTTTAGTTTATTCAGTTTAGTTTATTTTAGGTTTAGTTTTATTTAGTTTAGGTTTTTACATTATTTTATTTATCTTATTGTAGTTTAGTTTAGTTTAGTTTATTTTTGTTTATTTTTTTATTTTATTTAATTTTTTTATTTTTTAGTTTATTTTTTAAGTTTTATTAATAGGATTATTAAGTTTATTTTATTTTTTATTTTTATTATAGATTTAGGTTGAGGTTTAGTTTATTTTATTTAGTTTAATTTATTTAGTTTTAGGGTTTAGATTTTATTTTAGTTTATTTTTTTAAGTTAATTTATTTTTATTTAGGCTTATTTATTTTTATTTAATTAGTTTAGTTTTATTTTATTTACTTTAGTTTATTTTATTTATTTTAATTTATTTTTGGTTTATTTTTGTTTATTTTTATTTATTTAGTTTTGGTTTATTTTATTTATTTAGTTTATTCAATTTAGTTTATGTTTTATGTAGTTTATTTATTTATTATTTATTTTGTTTATTTTAGGTTTATTTTAGTTTATGTTTATTTATTTATTTTTATTTATTTTCTTATTTTAGTTAATTTATTTATTTTAGTTTATACTATTTATTTATTTAGTTTAGTTTATTTTATTTAGTTTAAGTTTATTTTTATTTATTTAGTTTAATTTTAATTTTATTTTATTTTCATTTTAATTTTATTTTAGGTTTAGGTTTATTTTATTTTTTAGTTTAGTTTTATTTTTTATTTAGTTTATTTTTTAGGTTTATTTATTTTAGTTTAGTTTAGGTTTAGGTTGTAAGTTTGGGGTTATAGGTTTAGGGTTCAGAGTTTAGGGTTAATTTTTGGGTTTTGGGTTTAGGATTTAGTGTATTTAGATTTTTAGGGTTTAGTGTTTAGAGTTTTGGGTTTAGGATTTTAGGGTTTATAATTTTAAGATTTAGTGTTTAGGGTTAGGTTTAGGGTTTGGGGTTTAGTGTTTTGGCTTTAGGGTTTAGAGCTTTTAGGGTTTAGGTTTTAGGTTTTAAGGTTTAGGGTTAGCTGAGAGTTTTGGGTTTTGGGTTTTTTATGTTTTAGGGTTTAAGGTTTGGCATTTAAGGTTGTAGGTTTAAGGTTAATTTTAGGGTTTAGGGTTTAGGGTTTAGGGTGTCTTTTTAAAATTAAGTAAATCGGTAGATTCATGTTTATTTAGTTTAGTTTCTTTTTTATTTTTATTTAGGTTTATTCACTATTTTTAATCATTTAGTTTTTTTATTTTACGATTATTTATTTTTGTTTAGGTTTATTATTTTAGTTCATTTTTTAGGTTTAAGTTTAGGTTTAGGTTTATTTTTTTATTTTTCTTTTATTTTTATTTTATTTTTTAGGTTTAGGTTTTATTTTTTATTTTTAGGTTTTGGTTTAGCTTTTTATTTTATTTTTTTAGGTTTAGGTTTTAGGTTTTTATTTTAGGTTTATTTTTAGTTTTAATTTTTTAGTTTAAATTTAGGTTTATTTTTAGCTTGTTTTATTTTATTTAGTTTAGGGTTTAGCTTTAAGTTTAATTTATTTTAGTTTAGTTTATTTTAGTTTAGGTCTAGGTTTATTTTATTTTATTTATTTTAAGTTTTAGTTTAGGGTTTAGGTTTTATTTTTTTATTTTTATTAGGTTTTATTTTTAAGTATATTTTTTTAGGTTTAGGTTTTTATTTAGTTATTATTTTATTTTATTTTTATTTTTTTTAAGTTTTTTATTTTTTTAGTTTAGTTTAGGTTTTTATTTATTTTATTTTATTTTAGTTTTTATTTTTTATTTTATTTTCTTTTTAGGTTTAGATTTAGTTTTTAATTTAGGGTTTTATTTTATTTTATATTTTAGGTTTAGGTTTTAGGTTTAAGGTTTAAGGTTTTATGGTTTAGGGTTTAGGATTTAGGATTTAGAGTTTAGTGTTTAGGCTTTAAGGTTCAGGGTTTATGGTTTAGAATTAGTTTAGGGTTTAGAATTTAGGTTTTAGGGTTTAGGGTTTAGGGTTTAGGGTTTAGGTTTTTAATTTTTTTTTAATTTTATCATTTATTATTATTATTATTATTATTATTATTATAATAATAATAATAATAATAATTATTATTATTATTATTATTATTTTAGGTTTAGGTTTATTTTTTAAGATTATTTTTATATTATTTTACTTTTAGGTTTAGGTTTATTTTTATTTCATTTTTTTAGGTTTAGGTTTTTTATTTATTTAGTTTGGATTAGTTTATTTTATTTTAGTTTATCTTATTTTATTTTTACTTAATTTATTTATGCTTATTTAGATTAATTTTATATATTTTATTTAGGTTTAGGTTTTAATTTAGTTAATTTATTTTAGTTTAGTTTATTTTTTATTTCATTTTAGTTCATTTAATTTATTTAATTAATTTATTTTTATTTAGGTTTATTTTATTATTTTTATTTTTATTTTACTTTATTTTATTTATTTTATGGTTTATTGAGTTTAGTTTTTATTTAATTTTTATTTATTGAATTATTTATATTTAATTATGTATTTTATTTTATTTTTATTTTAGTTATTTTGGTTTAAGTTTATTTTTTTATTTAGTTTATTTTATTTTATTTATTAATTTTTATTTTATTTTCTTTTTTTAATTTAATTTTATTTTGGGTTTGCTTTATTTTTATTTTATTATAATTATTTTTATGTCTAGGGTTTATTTATTTATATTTTAATTTAGTTTATTTTATTTATTTATTTTAATTTAGTTTAATTTAGGTTTAGGTTTTTTTAGTTTATTTTTATTTAGTTTATTTTTTTAATTTTTTTATATATTTAATTTCTTTTTTATTTACTTTAGTTTATGTTTAGGTTTAAGTTAATTATTTTTAATTTGATTTTGTTTTAGTTTACTCTATTTATTTATATATTTAAGTTTATTTTATTTTATTTTAGGTTTTTTTATTTATTTAGTTTAGAATTAAGTTTATTTATTTATTTTAGCTTATTTTTATTTTAGTTTATATATTTACTTTACTTATTTAGTTATTTTATTTTTATTTTAGTTTATTTAGGTTTTATTTTTTATTATATTTTATTGTACTTATTTTTATTTAGGTTTATTTTTATTTATTTTAGGTTTATTTAGTATATTTTAGTTTATTTTTAATTTTATTTTAGTTTAGGTTTAGGTTTATTAAGTTTATTTTTATTTACTATATTTATTTATTTTCATTTATTTAGTTTTTTATTTATTTTTTGGTTCATTTTAGTTTATTTATTTTATCTTATTTAGTTTATTTATTTAGTTTATTAATTTTAGTTTAGTTTAGGTTTAGGTTATTGGTTTAGGTTTTAGGGTTTAGGGTTATGGGTTTAAGGTTCAGGATTAAGGATAGTTTTAGGGTTTATGATTTATGATTTAGGGTTTTCAAGTTTTTAGGGTTTAGGGTGGTCAGGGTTGTGGCCTGTGGCTTGTTTAGTGTGGTTAGGGTGGCTTTTGGTTGAGTTTAGGTCAGGGTTAGGGTTTAGGGTTTAGCATTAATGATTGTTGGTTTTTGGTTTAGGGTTAGTTTTAGGATTTAGGGTTTATTATTTTAGTTTAGGTATTTATTTATTTATTTTATTTTTAGGTTTTATTTACTTTAGGTTTAGGTTTTGCATTAGACAAGGGATAAATAGGGAGATTTAGGCTAGATTAGCCTACATCAGTGGGTTTAGTGGAGTGGGTGCCTGTCAGAGTTTAGGTAGTTGGGTTTAGGTCAAGGTCAGGGTTAATAGGGTTTAGGTTTTAAGATTTAGGGTTTATGGTCCAGGGTTTTGTGAGTTTAGGTTTTAAGGTCCAGGTCAGGTTTAGGGTTAGGGCCTGGGAGTGGTTTAAGGTTTAGGGCCTGGGCTCAGTTTAGGGGCAGTTTAGGTTTAGGATTTAGTTTAGAGCCCAGGTTTAGGGTTTAGAGTTTAGGGTTTAGGGTTTAGGGGTTTAGGGTTTAGGGTTAAGAGTTTTAGGGTTTAGGTTTAGGGTTAATTTTCAGGAAAGGTTTGAGTTTTTTTTATTTTATTTTTTTTTTTTTAAACCTAAACCCAGGTAGGTTTGAATTATTTAGTTTATTTTTATGTATTTTAGTTTATTTGATTTTTTTCTTTAATTTAGGTTTTGTTTATTTAGTTTAGTTTATTTATTTTAAGTTTATTTATTTTAGTTTAGGTTTTTTATTTTACTTTATTTTTTAGGTTTAGGTTTAAGTTTAGGTTTATTTTTTAGTTTAGTTTTATTTTTATTTTAATTTCTAGGTTTAGGTTTTGTTTTTTAAAGGTTTAGGTTTAGCTTTTATTTTATTTTTTTAGGTTTAGGTTTTTTTATTTTAATTTATTTTATTTAGTTTAGGTTGAGTTTATTCTAGGTTTAGGTTTAGCTTTTATTAATTATAGTTAATTTTTTTAGTTTAGGTTTAGGCTTATTTTATTTTTATTTTAGGTTTAGATTTTTTTTTAGTTTAGGGTTTAGGTTTTATTTTTAGGTTTATTATCTAGATTTAAGTTTTTATTTAGTTTTTATTTTATTTTTATTTTAAGTTTACTTTATTTAGGTTTTTTATTTTTTAGTTTAGTTTAAGTTTAAGTATTTATTTTATTTTAGTTATGTTTTATTTTTTATTTTTTATTTTTTTAGGTTTAGGTTTAAGTTTAGGTTTAGGTTTATGTTTATGTTTTTTTTATTTTATTTTTTATTTATTTTGGTTTAGACTTTTTTATTTATTTTATTTTTAGGTTTTATTTAGTTGAGGTTTAGGTTTTTAGCATTTTAGGGTTTAGGGTTAGTTTAGGGTTTTTGGTTTTTTTAACAGAGAATAAATTTAGATTCAACATTTATTCTTTTCAATTTCATCAACCAAGTAACACCCCAAGTTTTCTAAGACACAAGCAACGACATATATCAAAAATGTGCACACCTAGAGCTAATAAAAAACCCTAGATAACTAGAACTGTCTCTAGTGTAAAGGCACTGTTCCATAAGCAGCAAATGATATTGACCATTCTACAGTTTCTCCAACTCCCATTAGAACCACCCTAGCCTCTTGAGTAGCAGGATCCATAATTATATCCCTGATCTCTCCCTCCACCACCATCACGGCTGTAACCTCTGTGACTCCTCCCGCCTCCATAACCACCACTACTTTGACCACCACCTCCATATCCACCAGCACCACAACCACTATGATAACTGTCTCCTCCGCCTTCGCCTCCACTGCCAGATCTACACTAAGCCTAGTTGACGATGATTTTCCTGCTGTGAAGGTTCAGCCCATTCTTTGGGTTTAGGTTTATTAGGTTTTAAGATTTAGGTTTATTTTTAAATTTATTTAGTTACTTTAGGTTTAGGGTTATGGTTTAGGTTTTAGGGTTTATGCTTTTAGGGTTTAGGGTTTAGGGTTTAGGTTTTAGGTCTAGGGTTCATGTTTTAATTTGGGGTTTAGGGTTTTTAGTTTATTTTTTTAACAGAGAACAAATTAAAATTCAACATTTCTTCTTTTTGATTTCATCAACCAACTAACACACCAAGTTTTCTAAGACATATGCAACGACATAGATAAAAAATGAGCACGCATAGAGAAAATAATAAACCCTAGAGAACTAGAGCCATATCTACTATAAAGACATAGTTCCATAAGGAGCTGATCAGATCGATAGTTCTGTAGTTTGTACAATTCCCATCAGAATCACCTCAGCCTTTGGAATAGCAGGATCCATCATCATATCCCTGATTTCTCCCTCTACCACCATAATGGTTGTAACCTCTATCGCTCCTCCCACCTCCATAACCACCACTACTTCTACCACCACCTCTATATCTACCTGCATCTCTAGATCCCCCACCACCACTACGATAACCATCGCCTTCGCCTTCACCTCCACTACCAGATCTAGATTGAGCCTGGTTGACAGTGATGTTCCAACTGTCAAGGTTCTGCCCATTCTTAGTGTTTAGGTTTAGGTTTAGGTTTATTAGGATTTAGGGTTTATGTATATTTTGAAATTTATTTAGTTACTTTAGGTTTAGGGTTTTGGGTTTACTGTAGGATTTGGGTTTAGGTTTAAGGTTTTTAGGTTTTGGTGGGTTTAGGGTTTAGGGTGTACGATTTAGGGTTTAGGATTTAGAGTTTAGGATTTTAGGGTTTAGGGTTTCGGATTAGGGTTTAGGGTTTAGGGTTTTTTAGGGTTTCGGGTTTAGGGTTGTAAGTTTAGGGTTTAGGATTTAGGGTTAGTTTTTTGGTTTTGTCTTTAGGGATTAGGGTTTATGTTTCAGATTTAGAGTTTAGGGTTTTTTTTTAAAAACAAACCACAGTTTAGTTTATTTAGTTTATTTTCATTTATTTTACTTTGCATCTTTATTTTATTTTTATTTTTTTTTATATATTTATTTTGTTTATATATTTTAGGTTTATTTATTTTAGTTTAGTGTTTTATTTTAGTTAATTTTTTAGGTTTAGGTTTAAGTTTAGGTTTATTTTTTAGTTGAGTTTTATTTTTATTTTATTTTTTAGGTTTAGGTTATGTTTTTTATTTTTACATTTCAATTTAGGTTTTTATTTTATTTTTTTAGGTTTAGGTTTTAGGTTTTTATTTTAGGTTCATTTTTACGTATTATTTTTTTAGTTTAAGTTTAGGTTTATTTTTAGTTTAGTTTATTTTATTTAGCTTTTAGGTTTAGGTTTAGTTAATTTTGGTTTAGGTTTAGGTTTAGTTAATTTGTTTAGGTTTAGGTTTATTTTATTTAGTGTAGTTTATTTAAGTTTTAGGTTTATTATTTTATTTTTAGGTTTAAGTTTTTTTAGTCACTTTAGGGTTTATTTTTATTTATTTTAAGTTTTATGTTTAGGTTTATTTTTTATTTATTTTAATTAGTTTTATTATATTTTATTATGTTTATTTTATTTTCATTTTATTTTTAGTTTTATTTTATTAAGTTTTTTATTCTTAGGTTTATTTTATTTTTTTAATTTAATTTAGGTTTTCTTAATTTTAGTTTAATTTTTTATTTAATTTTTTTACGTTTAGGTTTAGGATTTAGTTTTATTTTCTTTTTTATTTTATTTTATTTATGTTTAAGTTTTTATTAATTTTATTTTAAGTTTATTTAGTTTAGGGTTAGGTTTAGGTTTTGGGTTTTTTAGGGTTTAGGGTTTAGAGTTTAGGTGGGTTATGGTTTTAGTATTTTGGGTTTAGTTTCAGCTTTAGGGCCTTTAATAGGGCCCAGGGTTAATGGTTAGGTAGGCCAGGGTTTTAGAGTTGTGGCTCAGCCTGTTTAGGGTTTTGGTGGGCCTCAGTTCCAGTAGTTAGTTTAGGGTTTGAGCCCAGGATTTGTTCAGGTCAGGTAGGGCTTAGGCTAACAGGGCCTGTCAGTTAGTGGGGTTTAGGTGTGGCTCAGTTTGTGGTCAGTTCAAGATTTGGGCCTAGTTTAGGGCCCAGAGATCTGGTTTGTGGAGGGTTTAGGTTTAGGGTTTAGTCAGGCCAGGGCCCATTTTAATCTTAGTCTTTATCAGTAGGTTTAAGTTTATATGATTCTTATCAGGTTTATGTTTTAAGTTTTAGGGTTTAGGGTTTAGGTTATTATTTTAGGTTTAAGGTTTATTTTTAGTTTAGGTTTAGGTTCACTTTTAGTTTAGTTTATTTTATTTTAGTTTGATTATTTAGGTTTGTTTATTTTAGTTTAGGTTTTATTTATTTTAATTTAGTTTAGCTTTGTTTATTTTATTTTGTTTATTTTATTTTATTTTTTAGGTTTAGTTTTACTTTAGTTAAGGGTTTTGGTTTATTTTTTATTTATTTCTAGATTTTATTTTAGGTTTATTTTTAGGTTTAGGTTTTATTTAGTTTTATTTTATTTTAAAGTTTATTTTATTTTATTTTACATTTAGTTTTATTTTATTATGGTTTTTTTATTCTTAGGTTTATTTTATTTTAGTTTTATTTTTTTTTATTTTATTTTACTTTAAGTTTAGGTTTAGGTTTTAGTTCAGGTTTTATTTTATTTTATTTTTTTTATTTTATTTATGTTTAGGTTTTTTTATTTTATTTTTAAGTTTTATTTACTTTAGGTTTATGCTTTTAGGTTTTTAGGGTTTAGGGTTTAGTGAAGGTTTAGGGAGGGTTTTATGGTTTAGTTTTAGGAGGTTAGGTTTAGGGTTTAGGGAGGATCTGGTGATGCTTTAGGGTTTAGGTTAAGGGTGGGTTTAACAACATGGGGTGGTTTGGGTTAGGGAGTTTCACCATTTAGGGTTTTAGTTAGTAGGATTTAGTGTTTAGGGTTTATGGTTGCAGGTTTAGGGGTTAGTGTAGCAGTTTTAGGGAGTTTGGATTTAGGATTTTGGGTTTAGGGTTTATGTTTTTAGGTTTTTTTAAAAAAAATTAATTAAACTGGTAGGTTTAAGTTTTTTTTATTTTTTTAGTTTATTTTTTTATTTATTTTAGTTAATTTATTCTATATTTTTAATTAGGTTTATTTATTATTTTTATTTAGTTTATTTTATTTATTTTAGGTAATTAATTAGTTTAGGTTTTATTTTAGTTTATTTTGAGGTTTAGATTTATTTTTTACTTAAGTTTTATTTTATTTTATTTTCAGAGGTTTTTAGGGTTTAAGGTTAGTGTTTAGGGTTTTAGGGTTTAAGGTTTTAATGTTTAGGGTTAGGGTTTAGGGTTTAGGGTTTAGGGTTTAGGGTTTAGGCTTTAGGGTTTAGGGTTTTTAGGGTTTAGGGTTTAGGGTTTTTGGTTTGGTGTTTAGGGTTTGACTGTTTAGGGTTTAGGGTTAGATTTAAGGCTTAGGGTTTAGTGTAGGGTTTATTTTATTTCATTTTTAATTTAATTTAATTTATTTTTATTTTTATTATTCATGGTTTAGGGTTCAGGGTTTAGGGTTTAGGTTTTAGGGTTTAAAGTTTAGGGTTTAAGGTTTAGGGTTTAGGGTTTTTAGGGTTTAGGGTTTAGGGTTTACGGTTTAGGTTTAGGGTTTAAGTTTTAATTTAGATTAAACATTTCTTCTTTTTGATTTCATCAACCAAGTAACACACCAAGTTTTCTAAGACATAAGTGATGAAATAGATCAAAAATGAGCAGACATATCCACCAGCTCCTCTAGATCCCACACCATTGCTCCTCTCACCTCTATAACCACCACTGCTTCGACCACCACCTCCATATCCACTAGTACCTTTAGATCCCCTACCACCATAACCTTCTGTCACTGAGCCCGGTTGATTGGGCTATGTTCAGCCCATTCTTAGGGTTTAGGTTTTGGTTTATGTTTATTAGATTTTAGCATTTGGGTTTATTTTTTAATTTATTTAGTTACTTTAAGTTTAAGTTCAGGTTTAGGGTTTAGGGTTAGGGTTTAGGGTTTAGGGTTTTAGGTTTTATGCTTTTAGGGTTTAGGGTTTTTTAAGATGCAGAGTTTATGATTTAGGATTCAGGGTTGTAGGTTTAGGGTTGTAGGTTAAGGGTTTAGGGTTGAAGGTTTAGGGTTTAGGGTTTAGGGTTTAGGATTTTGGGTTTGAGGTATTTTTTTTGAAAGTATGTTTATTTTATATTTTTAGTTTATTTTTTTATTTATTTTAGTTCATTATTTTATTTTATTTAGGTTTATTTTTATTATTTAGTTTAGCTTATTTTATTTTAGGTTTATTTATATTAGTTTAGGTTTTTATTTTATTTATTTTTTAGGTTTAGGTTTAGGTTTTAGTCGAGTTTATTTTTATTTTATTTTTTAGGTTTATATTTTATTATCTATTTTTAGGTTTAGATTAAGGTTTATATTTTATTTTTTTAGGTTCTACTTTTAGGTTTTTCTTTTAGGTTTATTTTTAGGTAGTATTTTTTACTTTAGGTTTATGTTTATTTTTAGTTTATTTTATTTTATTTAGTTTAGGTTTAGGTTTTATTTATTTATTTTAGTTTATTTTAGTTTAGGTTTATGCTTATTTTATTTTATTTATTTTTCTTTAGGTTTAGTTTTTTTTAGTTTAGTTTGTATTTTTTATTTATTTCTAGGTTTTATTTTTAGGTTTATTTTTTAAGTTTATGTTTTTATTTAGATTTTATTTTATTTTATTTTAGGTTTACTTATTTTTATTTTAAGTTTAATTTTTATTTTGTTTGGAATTTTCATTTTTAGGTTTACTTTATTTTTATAGTTTAGTTTTGGTTTTTATTTTAGTTTATTTTTATTTTATTATTTTATTTTATTTTAGTTTATTTTTATTTTATTATTTTATTTTATTTTTAAAATTAGATTTATATTTAGTTTAGGTATTTTATTATTTTTTTTATATTTTTAGGTTTGCATTTTTATTTATTTTATTTTTATGTTTTATTTTACTTAGGTTTTAGGTTTTAAATTCTTCTTCTCTTCATACCTTATATAGATTTTATGTTTGAACTTAGGATAGTTTTCACATTTTTATTTTTTTATATAGGTTTAGGTTAAGGGTTAGGGGTTTAGGGTTTAGGATTTTAGGGTTTATGCTTTTAGGGTTTAGGGTTTAGGGTTAGGGTTTAGGGTTTTTCAGGAAGTAAGGTTTAGGGTTTAGGGTTTTGGGTTTAGGATTTTGGGTTTAAGGTCTTTTTTTTTAAAATTAAGTAAACTGATAGGTTTAGTTTTATTTAATATGTTTAGTTTATTTTTTATTTATTTTAGTTTTAGTTAATTTTTCTTTTATTTAGGTTTATTTTTTATTTTATTTAATTTAGTTTATTTATTTTATGTTTATTTATTTTAGTTTATTTTTTAGGTTTAATTTTATATTTAGGTTTATTTTTTAGATGGCTTTTATTTTTATTTTATTTTTTAAGTTTAGGTTTTTTTTTCTGGTTTAGGTTTAGGCTTTAATTTTACTTTCTTAGGTTTAAGTTTTAGGTATTTATGTTAGGTATTTATTTTAGTTTTATTTTTAGGTTTTATTTTTTAGTTTTGGTTTAAGTTTATTTTTAGTTTATTTTATTTTATTTAGTTTACGTTTAGGTTTATGTTTTATTTATTTTAATTTAGTTTATTTTTGTTTAGGTGTAAGTTTATTTTATTTTTATTTTAGGTTTAGTTCTTTTTTAGTTTACGATTTAGGTTTCATTTTTAGGTTTTTTTTAGGTTTAGGTTTTTAATTAGTTTTTATTTTATTTTATTTTAGGTTTATTTAATTTTATTTTAAGTTTAGTTTTATTTTATTAAGGTTTTCTATTCTTCTTTTATTTTTAGTTTAATTTAGGTTTTTATTTATTTAATTTTTTATTTTATTTTATTTTTATGATTAGGTTTAGGTTTTAGTTTAGGTTTTTATTTTATTTTATTCTTTATATTATTTAGGTTTAGCTTTTTTATTTATTTTATTTCTATGTTTTATTTTAGGTTTTGGATTTTAGGTTTTTAGGGTTTAGGGTTTAGGATTTACTGTTTAGGGTTTAGGGTTTAAGGTTTAGGGCTTAGAATTTTGGGCTTAGGGTTTAGCATTTTGGGTTAATTTAGGGTTTAAGGTTTAGGTAGTGTTTTAGGGTTTAGGGTTTATGGTTTAAGGTTAGGGTTAGGGTTTAGGGTTTAGGGTTTAGGGTTTAGGGTTATTTTAGGGTTTTGGGTTGTAGGTTTAGGGTTGAATTTTGGGTATTTTTTAGGGAAATTAGGGAAATTTTAAGAGAAAAGGTACAAGTAGAGGGCAAATCTCTAATGCTCAAAGAGCTACAAAGAGTCCTAAGGAGATAAGCCCATCACTTAGAGACATTAAGCTTAGTATAATAGATAAAAAGTTAAACCATCAGGATATCATTAGACTGGAGGAGGAGGACCACCAGCCACCACAAAATTGCTAAAATATTTACTAGAACCTCAAAATATGGGAAAAAAAAAAAAGAAAACAAAGGAAAAAGGAAGCACATAGTTGATAAGGTCATCCATTAAAAGAACATACAAAGATCTAGAAGCAATAATACCCAAAGTAATAGAAAGACTAACAACAAG
Source organism: Cymbidium sinense (assembly GCA_021442155.1). Taxonomy (NCBI): domain Eukaryota; kingdom Viridiplantae; phylum Streptophyta; class Magnoliopsida; order Asparagales; family Orchidaceae; genus Cymbidium; species Cymbidium sinense. The sequence continues at coordinate 57,582,496 of CM038214.1, read as the reverse complement.
AAGGTTAGGTAGCAAGGCAACCATCAAAATAGGAAAGGGGACAGGTTCATCCGCAGCCAAAATTGAAAATCCCAATAGGTATAAACCAGAAGAGAAGAATGGGAAAGTAAGTAGTTGGTTCCAAACATAGACTCAATAAGATCAGGAAAATTATAACCAAGTAAATACTCATTTAACCAACCCAGCCAACTAGAACAACCAATCTAGCGGAGTACCTAGCACCAAGGCGACAAGTAGGTTTTAGGTTTTTTAGGTTTAGGGTTTAGTTTGTTTATGGTTGAGGGTTTAGTGTTTAGGATTGTAGGTTTTAGGGTTTAAGATTTAGGGTTGAGGGTTGAGGGTTTAGGGTTGAGGGTTTGGGGTTGTAGGTTTAGGGTTTTGGGTATAGGGTTAGGATTTTTTTATTTTGTTTAAATTTTTTCTATTTAGAGTTAGGGTTTTTTTAGGTTAGGATATTGGGATTTAGGTTTAGTTTAGGGTTTAGGTTTAGGATTTAGAAGGTTTAGGGTTAAGTGTTTGGGATTTTTAAAAAACAAAATTTAAGTAAACCGCTAAGTTTAGGTTCATTTAATTTATTTAGTTTATTTTTTATTTTTTTAATTTATTTTATTTATTTTTAATTTAAGTTTATTTTTTCACTTCATTTAGTTTATTTATTTTAGGTTTATTTATTTTAGTTAAGGATTTTTATTTTAGTTTATTTTTTATGTTTAGGTTTAGGTTTAATTTTATTTTTTAGGTTTAGCTTTTATTTTTTATTTTTAGGTTCATGTTTAGGTTTTCATTTTATTTTTTTAGGTTTAGGTCTTAGGTTTTTATTTTAGGTTTATTTTTAGGTTATATTTTTTAATTTAGGTTTATTTTTAGTTTATTTTATTTTATTTAGTTTATAGTTTAGGTTTAGGTTTAGGTTTTATTTATTTTATTTTTAGGTTTTATTTAGTTTAGGTTTATTTTTAGGTTTTAGTGATTAGGTTTAAGTTTAGGTTTAGGGTTTAGGGATTTTTAGTTTAAACTTTAGGTTTAGATTTAGGGTTTAGGTTTAGTTTTAGTTTATTTAGATTTAGGTTTAAACTTTAAGTTTAGGTTTAGGTTGATTTAAGGTTTAGGAGTCTAGTTTAGGTTTAAGTTATTAGTTTAAGTTAGTTAGGTTTATTTAGGGTTTATAGTTTAGTTTTAGTTTTGTGTTTAGGTTTTAATTTAGTTAAGGTTGAGGTTTCTTTAGGGTTTAGGGTTTAGGGTTTGATTAGTGGGTTTATGGTTTTAGTTTAGGGATAGTTTTAGGATTTAGGGTTTAGGGTTTGGGGTTTAGCATTTAGGGTTTAGGGTTTGGGATTTTTTTTAATTAAGTTTATTTTAGTTTATTTTATTTTTTTATTTTTATTTAGGTTCTTTTCTTACTTTTATTTAGTTTAGTTTATTTATTTTAGTTCATGTTTTTTATTTTAGTTTCTTTTTTAGGTTTAGGTTTAGGTTTAAGCTTATTTTTAGTTTATTTTATTTTTTTTATTTTATTTTTGGTTTAGGTTTATTTTAGTTTATGTTTGCATTTTATTTTATTTTTTCAAGTTTAGGTTTTAGGATTTTATTTTAGGTTTATTTTTAGGTTTAGGTTTAGTTTATTATAGGTTTAGGTTTAGGTTTTATTTATTTTAGTTTAGGTTTAGGATTATTTTATTTTTAGGATTATATTATTTTTTAGTTTTGTTTAGGTTTAGGTTTAGGCTTAGGTTCAAGTTTAGGTTTTAGTTTAGGTTTATTATTTTATTATTCTTTTCAGGTTCAAGTTTTTTATGTTTATTTAGTTTAGTTTTAGGTTTTAGGTTTTTTTAGGGTTTAGGGTTTAGGGTTTAGGATTTGGAGTTTAGGGTTTAGGGTTTAGGGTTGTAGTTTTAGGGTTTAGGGTAGGGTTTTAAGGTTTAGGATTTAGGGTTTACGGTTATAGGTTTACGGTCTAGGGTTAAGGGTTTAGCATTAGTTTTAGGGTTAGGGTTTTTTTAATTTTTTTTTAATTTTTTTTAAATTATATAAACTCATAAATTCAAGATTATTTAGTTTATCTTTTTTTAGTTTATTCCTTTTTAGGTTTAGGTTTTAGGTTTATTTTTATGTTTTATTTTTTAGTTTAGGTTTGGGTTTATTTTTTATTTATTTTATTTTATTAAATTTAGATTTAAGTTTAGGTTTAGTTTATTTTAGGTTTAGGTTTAGGTTTTATTTATTTTAGTTTAGTTTATTTTAGTTTAGGTTTAGGTTTATTTATTTTTATTTATGTTTATTTAGGTTATTTTATTTATATTTTTATTTAGGTTTATTTTTTATTTTTATTTAGTTTGGTTTATTTATTTTAGGTTTTTTTTAATTTTGATTTTTTATTTTAGTTTATTTTTTTGGAATACTTTAGGTTTATTTTCAGTTTTTAGTTTTTTTTTTTTTTTCTAGGTTTGGATTTTATTTTTTATTCTTAGCTTTAGGTTTAGGTTTTTTTTTTAAGTTTATGTTTTAGGTTTTTTTTTTAGGTTTATTTTTAGGTTTTATTTTTTAGTTTAGGTTTTTTTTATTATATTTTATTTTTTTTAGTTTAAGGTTTAGGTTTAGTTTATTTTAGGTTTAGGTTTAGGTTTTATTTATTTTATTTAGTTTATTTTGTTTAGGTTTAGGTTTATTTTATTTTGATTATTTTAGATTTAGGTCTTTTTTAGTTTAGTGTTTAGGTTTCAGTTTTTATTTATTTTTAGGTTTATTTGTTAGGTTTAGGTTTTTATTTTATTTTATTTTAGGTTTATTTTATTTTTATTTTACATTTAGTTTTGATTTTATTTAGGTTTATAAATTTTAGGTTTATTTTATTTTTTATTTACTTTAGGTTTTTATTTATTTTATTTTAGTTCAATTTTTATTTTTTTATTTTATTTTATTTTTAAATTTAAGTTTAAGTCTAGGTTTTGTTTTGTTTTATTTATTTTATTTTTTTTAGGTTTATGTTTTTTTGTTTATACTATTTTTAGGTTTTATTTATTTTATGTTTAGGATTTTAGGTTTTTAGGGTTTAGGGTTTAGGGTTTAGGGTTTAGGGTATAGGGTATAGGGTTAGGGTTTGGGGATTAGGGTTTAGGGTTTAGGGTTTAGGGTTGTAGGTTTTAGGGTTTTGGGTTTAGGGTTTAGGGTTTAGCATTTTAGGTTTTAGGTTTTAGGTTTTAGGGTTTAGAGTTTTGGGTTAAGGGTTTAGGTTTTATATCTAGTTTTCAGGTTTTAGTTTAGGGTTTAGGGTTTTTGATTTTTCTTTTAATAAAGAACAAATTCAGATTCAACATTTCTTCTTTTTAATTTCATCAATCAGGTAACACACCAAGATTTCTAAGATACAAGCGACAACCTAGATAAAAAATGAGCACGCATAGAGCAAATCAAAAACCCTAGATAACTAGAATCATCTTTAACATAAAGACATAGTTCCATAGCGGCAGTCGGTGGCCGTTCTTTAGTTTCTTGGTTCCCATCAGAACCACTCAAATCCATCATATCTCTCCTCGCCACCACCATGGATGTAACCTCCATCCTCAGCCTCCATAAGCTTCGGACCACCTCATATCCAACACCTCAGATCCCCCCACCCTTTTGATAATCTTTTTTTCTCCTCCACTATTAGATCTAGGCGAGCACGGTTGTGATGATGTTCGTCATGGTTCCATTTTTAGGGTTTATATTTAGGTTTAGGTTTATTAGGTTTCAGGGTTTAGGTTTATTTTTTAATTTATTTAATTACTTTAGGTTTAGGTTTAGGGATTGGTGTTTAGGGTCTAGGGTTTAGGGTTACGTCTTAGAGTTTAATGTTTAGGGTTAGGGTTTAGGGTTTAGGGTATATGATTTAGGGTTTTAGGGTTTATGCTTTTAGGGTTTAGGGTTAAGAATTAGGGTTTAGTGTTTAGGGTTTAGAGTTTATGGTTTACGATTTAAGGTTTAGGGTTTAAGGTTTTTTAGGGTTTAAAGTTTAGGGTTGTAGGTTTAGGGTTTAAGGTTTGTTTTAGGGTTTAGGGTTTAGGGCTTACTGTTTAGGGTGTAGGATTTAGGGTTTAGCATTTTTCTAAATTAAGGAAATGGGTAGGTTTAAGTTTATTTAGTTTATTTAGTTTAGGGCTTAGGTTTTAGGGTTTATGGTATTTTAGGGTTTAGGGTTTAGGTTTTAGTCGTTATGGTTTAGGGTTTAGGGTTTGTGGTTTAGAATTTAGGACTTAGGGTTTAGGTTTTTCTTTTATTTTTAATAAGTAAATCGGTAGGTTTAGGTTTATTTAGTTTATTATTTATTTATTTTATTTTATTTTATTTTTTATTTTTATGTAGGCTTATTTTTTATTTTTATTTAATTTAGTTTATTTATTTAAGTTTAGGTATTTTAGTTTATTTTTTAGGTTTAAGTTTAGGTTTGGTTTACTGTTTTAGTTGAGTTTTTTTTATTTTTATTTTTATGTTTAGGTTTTATTTTTTATGTTTAGGTTTAGGTTTAGTATTTTATTTTATATTTTTAGGTTTAGGTTTTAGGTTTTTATTTTAGCTTTGATTTTTGTTGTTTAGGTTTAAGATTATTTTATTTTATTTAGTTTAGGTTTAGGTTTTATTTATTTTAGTTAATTTTAGTTTAATTTTAGGTTTATTTTATTTGATTTATTTTATTTTTATTTTTGGATTAGGTTGTTTTTAGTTAAGGGTTTAGGTTTAATTTTTTGTTTCTTTTTTTGTTTTATTTTTAGGTTTATTTTTTAGGTTTAGGTTTTTATTTAGTTTTTATTTTATTTTATTTTAGGTATATTTTATTTTTATTTTACGTTTAGTTTTTATTTTATTTTTAGTTTATTATTCTTAGGTTTATTTTATTTTCTAGTTTAGTTTTGATTTTTATTTATTTTATTCTAGTTTATTTTATTAGTTTATTTTTTTAGTTTTAAGTTTAGGTTTTAGTTTAGGTTTTTATTTTATTTTAGACTCGAATCTTTGACAAACTCACTCATCAAGTCAGTGTTATGTCGATTATCTCGTGGTCAAAATTAGAGAAAAGAATATCTCTTTGACTTGAGTAGTTTTCAAACATCTAAGATAATTTACCTAAAATGAACCCTCTAAAGTGTTGCATTGGTGTTGCTTGGAAATTCTTTGGGTTTGTTGTCGACATCAAGGAATGAAATTGATCTAGAGAAGATCAATGCGATATTAAATGCCACCCCTAAAGCTACAACACTACATGCTTCCTCATAAGGTGAACTTAATTCTAGGATCAATCCACTACAGTATCTCTTGACGTGATCTTTATTCGGTTATAGTATGGTCCATGATCCTCTCGCTTTGACATTACCTTCGTACCCTTCCATGCGGTGAAAGGACAAGCGCTAGCGGATTTCTTAGTAGCACAATTACTTCTTGCTGACTCTCCGCTTAGAGATGATCTCCCTGATGAACAAATCATGAACTTAGGGGATACTAGCATTCATCATTGGAGAGGTACTTTGATGGTGTTGCTTCCTCTCAAAGTGGAAAAGAACCACAATCTACTATTCCAGGAAAGTAGGGGTAGGAATAGTTCTCTTAACTCTAGACCGCGATGTGATGAGATTCTCATATAATCTGTCCAATCCTTGCACTAACAATGAAGCCGAATATGAGGCTCTGATTGCAGGCTTGGAGTTAGCCATTACTTTAAACATCCAAAACATCAACATCTTTGGGGATTCTCAACTAATTATCAACCAAATCAATGGGTCTTATAAAGTTATAAAGCTCCATCCCAAGTACACCATGAGTTGTTGGCCCAAATCTTAGAGGTTACCATTTATAAGATTCCTTCATGAGAGAATGTCATAGCGTATGCTTTAGCCAAAGGAGTTGGCAGGATGAGTCCATATCAATAAAGGTCCAAAATAGACAAGTCTTATCCCTTATTGATATTGAACTCATCAAAAGTACTCTCTTTAAGGGAGGTTTCCAATGCCAAGAAGGACAGAGGGAGGTAACCATTCATGGATTACCTAAATAAAGACAAACTACCTCAAGAGAAGTCATAAGCAAATCAGATGAAGCAGATAGCACTTTTCTACACTCTTGTGGATGGTGTCTTGTATTGTCGGTCTTTCGATCATATGTGGTTACATTATTTAAACAAGCACAAAGCGAGTAAGATCGTGATCGAGGTACACTCATGATTATGTGGAGCCAACCAATCTATTCCGAAGATGAAAGCCAAGATCAAGAGACTAGGATACTACTAGCCGTCAATGATCAAAGATTGCATGGACACGGCTAGGCAATGTCACCAATGTCAAATACATGGTTTGGTCCTACACCAACCACAAAATATTCTACATCCTACATTGGCCTCATGGCCATTCTAGTGTTAGGATACCAACATAGTGGGTTCGATTGATCCTCCTTCTTCCATGGGTCATCAGTTCATCTTAGCAGCTACTAACTACTTTTCCAAATGGGCGAGGTGATTCCACTCAGAGAGGTCAAAGCTCAGCATGTGCTCTAGTTTTTTAAGAATCATATCGTATATAGTTTTTGGCCTCAATGAATTATATAGATAATGATGCATTCAGCACGAGATCAACAACTTTGCCCAAAGACACATCATAAATTGGAGATATTCTACCATCAACTACAGGGTAAATGGCTTAGCAGAGGCCTTTAACAAAACTCTCATCCAAATACTAAAGAAGACACTTTCGACAACAACAAGTGCGCATGAGTAATTAGTTGAAGCTTTGTGGGCCTACCACGCACCATATAGAACTCCAACTCATTACTCCTTTTTTCTTAGTCTATGGGTCTGAAGCCTTTCTACCATTAGAAGTCCAACTCCCATCACTAAGGATAGCTGTGGGTAGCAAGATCACAATAGAGCAGAATGCCAAGTTGCGGTTAGAATAGCTCGAAGGTTTGGATTAGAGACTCCTGTGGGCATGCCAAAACCTCAAGTTGTACAAAGCTAAAATGATTCAAACTCACAATAAGTTGGTCCATCCTTGAGCTTTTCAAGTAGAAGAGCTTATTTTAGTTCTAAGGAGACCAATTGTTGCCCATCAGAAGATGAAAGGAAAGTTTGAACCCACTTGGGAAGGCCTTTTCCATTGAGAATGCTTACCAAAGAGGATCTTATTAGCTTATTAATCATAAGGGAGAGTGCCCAATGCTTCCAATCAATTGGCTCTATTTAGAGAAATATTATAAATCATGTTTGAAAATATTTATGCTCAATGAAAATTCTATTTCGAATTCAATCTCTTCCATGTTGACAATTATCATCAATGAAAATTCTTTTTCGAATTCAATCTCTTCCATGCTGAAAGTATTCTTGTTTGTGAATCTACCACGATGTGTTTAGGGTAGGTGTAAGGAACCCAAATGATGTCCTATCCTTCATCGACACAACATAAACACAAACTACACAGAAACATATAAAACAAACACATTTCTTTTATCTCAGGCTACTCTGAGTTGAGATAATTCCCCCAGTGGCACTCACTCAGTAGGTTCTCTAGGTCGAGCTGATGTGCTACCCTGCTAGTGTGTCACCCTAATGGTCTTCTTACTTTGGAGGATGTAAGTATGCTATGCTTTCCTTCCTTACTTGGCCACTGCACACTGATAAGCTCCTTGTTAGTTTGGTAAGCCTTACTGTGTGGATAGTATGCTACCTCATGTTGGCTTTGTTTATGAGGATATAAGTATGCTACATTTTCTTCTTGGATTAGCCTTCATATGCTGACTAGGTCGAGTATATTTCAGGTTTAGGATAAGTCCCCTAATGGCCCCTTCCCTCCTAATTGCTTCAAGTTAGGGTCCAGTCCTTCCTCGGGGCTCCCTGCATAGTAGTAGGTTAAATATATCACGATGATAGACTATCCCGATGATTAGTTCCACTTGGAAAGTTGTAAGCCTACATGCTTTCTTTCCAGGTTGATAGCTGCACATCGATGGGCACCTTAGGTTTGTTGGTTCTCATTAAGCTGACGGATACACCACTCATGCTGACAGATAAACCTTAGGATATATCACTCATGGCAGATGTATACACTCTGCTATGCTTTCTCCTTGAGTTGCCCATCGTACACCTATCGGCTTTCTTTTTTATGGCTTAGGATAATGCCCCTAGAAGCACCTCCCTTGTGGGCTCTATATTTGGATCATGTCCTTTGTGACCCCATTTAAACACTACCAGGGTTACTATCGGAATGGACAGTTCCCCTTTCCTAGTAACCACCCCTATGGTTGAAGAAACTATCTTGTGGATGTGCAGATTCTCCCTTAGTCTAGTAAATCTAAGATAGGTTAAAGCCAACATAGGTCCTTCACAGTGTGGTCCCTTGCACACCAAGAAGGTCCACATAAACATAAAAATAAAATATATATTCACTTGTGGATTAGGAGGACACCCGTAGTGGTACTTTTTTCCCAAGTAGTTATCCTATCTTTAGGCGTGTGACAAAACTCCCTTTAGGAATTTGGTTGATATATGTCCCAGCGGCATTCACTTTCCGGTGGTTGCATCAAGTCAAGTTCGATTTGTTGTGCTACCAATAGGTCACCCCAGTGGTAGTTCCCTACTTTAGAAGATGTAAGTCTGCTACACCTTCTTCCCAAGCATAGTCGCATTTTCAAAAGGCAAGGTTGGCTAGCTCTACCTCACAACCAGTAGACTATCTCTTTGGATTTGTAAATTTGAGATAGGACAAATTCGATATAACCCCTTCTCTATGGGTCCATCGCACATCGATATGATCCATAAATTAAATCTATCAAATTTGATCGAGCTCACATCCCCAGCGGATATGGCCTCAATACAAAATCGAACTAAACCTAACAAACCATATCAATTCACATAAAATTAAGATAAATATAATCCTGACTACCTTTGAGTTGACATAAGTCCCTAGTGGCATTCACTCAGTAGTCACCTTAGGTTAGGTTAGATTTATTGTGCATCTAACTAGTCACCCAATGGTTGTTCCTCACTTTGGAAGATGTAAGTGTGCTACGCCTTCTTCCTAGCATAGTCGTTGCACACCAAAAGGCAACCCCTTAGGTCAGCTAGCTCTACCATGAAGCAGTTAGACTATCCCTTTGGATTTGTAAACCTAAGGTAAGTTAAGGATGATATAGCGCCTTCTCAATGGGTCCATCACACACCAATAGGGTCCATATATTAAATTAGATTAAATTAAACCCATTCTAATTTTCTTAGTGGAGTTAAATTAGACCCTTCTCCCTAATGGAGCCCTAAATCATATATAAACAAGTCGAGCAAATAAATTAAATTCAAAACTAACCTTCCTAGTGGACCCAAATTAAACCAACTCCCCCAATAGAGTCTAAATCAAAGAAATCCAACCAAACTCTTATCCCTAGTGGATACATCCCAAACAAAAATCTAAAAATCAAACTCAAATCCCAATCGGATAGCAGAGCGTACTTAGTGGAAGGTTCATATACCCGATCCCCAGTGAACTCGAGCCCATATCTTTAGCATATATGCCTCAACATCAATTAAAGAAAAAACAAATTAAAGTTGAATCATTCTTAATCACCTATGGATTATAGATTCTTATCTCCTGCAGATCTTCTTTCCATAAATCATATAATCAAATCGAATTCAAACCTTATCCCGAATAGATTTTCTTCTTCTATGCCCTCAACATAGACCCCTCACATGTCATGTCCATTGTATATGTGATCCCCTGGTGGATCTCCCTCCATGTTGTTGACGTGGAATTCTCATCAAATCGTATTTCTTCTCTTATACACACCTTTAATACTTCAACCAAATGCCTAATAATGTATTCATTCAAATTATATCTTAACATTGTAATCAACATTTTATGATTTGTGATGGTACAAGCTAAAACTAGCTATACAATATCATGTTAAATATATTATAGTCTGAATTAACACTATATTATATTATAATATATAATGTTATATTATAATTTGCAATAATATAATATATTGTCTAACATTACACCCATTAGAATCACGTAGAAGGAACAAATAACAAAATTTCTCAAAATATGAATAATGTTCATTCTAGATGTAAAATTGTTAGTTTTCTATTAGAAATGGTGAAAAATAGCATAATTTTGGTCTTGCTTCTTGGTGTGTGCCATGAATTTGGCCAAATTCTTCCATCTCAACCTTCCAATTAACATTTTTGTGAGTTTTTAGCCAATGTATTATAACAAAAGTAAAACATACTAAAATGTACCATAAAATTTAGTAACACAACACCACATTCATATATATATATATATATATATGAAGTTATATTTATATGTACATTATATTTTAATATGCTTTAATATAATATATTATCTTACATTACACCTTAAAATGAATCACTTTAAGCAAAAAATTAATAAAATTTGGTTGAAAAATGAACATTTATTTTGGATGCAAAATTCCATTCTTTTGATTAAATGACACACCATAGCACACCCCCAATGATGTTCCCTAAAGCTTACCTTAAATTTGGTCAAATCCCACCATCTCAGCCTATAAATTAGTATTTTTATGAATTATACTAGTACAAACTCTATTACATCATACTATAATAAGCTAAAATATTCTAAACACAAGTACTAATACATAATAGCAAGCTACAATGCCTGATGCTACACTATGTTATGGCATCCTATATTATAAAATACTATAACATATTATATTATATTATGTTGCATATCAAATCACAATTTATAGCTTAAGATAAAAAAATCAAATATTAGCCTAAAAAATTAAAGAAACTATATATTTTAGTCGTATCACTTACATATTTTAAATTCAAATAATATATTATGATGCCATGCTCTACCTATTATTAATTTGGCCAAATCCCACCATTTTAAAGTCTAAATCAACATTTTTATACATAATGATAGTGTAGGCACAACTGCATCATTGTAAAATACTAAAAGAATTTAAAATGCACAGAATAATGTATTATGATATATGATGCTATACTATGCTACAACATATAATATTATTTTTAACATAAAATATTTCTTTTTAGACTATAAGTGTCATAGCACACCTTTGGTACTAAAACCTAATTCCCACTTTAAATTTAGAAAATTTCATCATCTAATTTATTAAACCAATATTTTTATGATTTATATTAATATAGACTATAGGGCACAATACCATAATATACTAAAACATTTCAAAACATTTTATAACATTTAAAAAATACATCATTACATGCTCAAATATGTGATGCTACATTATACTATAATATATGGTATTATAATATAATTTAGGGTTAGGGTTTAAGCTATTCAAATCTCTAATAGTCAGAGGAAAGTCTCTTGAAGACATTTTCTTTAGCTTCCATAATAATGTTAGGATTAGGTCATTCTTTAGATCTACTCTTAAAGACATCTTCATTCAATGTTTAGGGTTTAGGGTTAGTTTGGAGTTTAGAGTTTATGATTGGTTTAGGGTTTAGGGTTTATGGTTAGTTTAGGGATTAGGGTTTAACATTTAGGGTTAGTTTAGGGATTAGGGTTTAGGCTTTAGGGTTTGGGGTTTAGGATTTAGGGTTTAGGGTTGTAGATTTTTCAGTTTAGGGTTTACAATTTGAGGGTTTAGGGTTTTAGGATTTGGGGTTTAGGGTTTTGAGTTTAATGTTTAAGATTTAGGATTTTTAGGATTTAGGGTTTAGGGTTTAGGGTTCTGAGTTTAGGTTTAAGGTTTAAGGTTTCTTTTTAATAAAGAATAAATTCAGATTCAACATTTCTTCTTTTCGATTTCATCAACCAAGTAGCACCCAAGTTTTCAAAGTCACAAGAGACGACATAGATAAAAAATGAGCACCCATAGAGCAAATCAAAACCTTAGATGAGTAGAACCATCTCTACTATAAAGGCACATTCTACAGTCCATTGATTCAATTTCTCCGACTCCCCCCAAACCACCCGTCTCTCTCGAGCGGATCCACCATCATATCCTGATATCTCCCCACCACCACCATATCAAACAATGCCTCAGATCCCCACCACCACCGTGATCACCATTGCCTCTCTACCTTTGCCTTTGGGCCTGAGCCTAGTTGACGATGATGTTCCTGCCCTCAAGGTTCTGCCCATTCTTAGGGTTTAATGTTAGTTTAGGGATTAGGGATTAGTATTTAGGGTTTAGGGTTTAGGGTTAGTTTAGGATTTACGGATAGTTTAGGATCTAGGGTTTGGGGTTTAGGGTTTAGGGTTGTAGGTTTTAGGGTTTAGTGTTTAGGGTTTAGGATTTTAGGGTTTAGAGTTTAGGGTTTAGGGTTTAGGGTTTATGGTTTATAGTTTAGGGTTTAGGGCTTTAGTGTTTAAGGGTTTTAGGTTTTGGGTTTTGGGTTTTGGATTTTGGCTTTAGGGATTTTAGGGTTTGGGGTTTAGGGTTATAGGTTCAGGGTTGTAGGTTTAAGGTTTAGGGTTTAGGATTTAGGGTTTAGGGTTTTTCTTTTAAATTAAGTAAACCGATAGGTTTAGGTTTATTTAATTAGTTTAGTTTATTTTTTATTTATTCGAGTTTATTTTATTTTTAATATTTATTTAAGTTTATTTTTTAATTTTGTTTAGTTTATTTATTTTATGTTTATTTATTTTAGTTTATTTTTAGGTTTAGGTTTATTTTTAAGTTGAGTTTTTTTTAGGTTTAGGTTTTATTTTTTATTTTTAGGTTCAGGTTTAGCTTTTTATTTTATTTTTTTAGGTTATAGTTTTAGGTTTTTATTTTAGGTTTATTTTTAGGTTTAATTTTTTAGTTTAACTTTAGGTTTATTTTTAGTTTATTTTATTTTATTTAGTTTATGTTTAGGTTTAGGTTTAGTTTATTTTTTGGCTTAGGTTTAAGTTTTATTTATTTTAGATTAGTTTATTTTTATTTAGGTTTAGGTTTACATAAGTTTGTTTATTTTATTTTTATTTTAAGTTTAGTTTTTTTTAGTTTAGGGTTTAGGTTTTATTTTTTATTTATTTTTAGGTTTTATTTTTAGGTTTATTTTTTATGTTTAGATTTTTATGTAGTTTTTATTTTATTCTATCTAAGGTTTATTTTATTTTAATTTGAGGTTTAGTTATTATTTTATTTAGGTTTTTATTTATTATTTTATTTCCTTTGTAAGTTTAGGTTTAGGTTTAGGTTTAGGTTTTAGTTTAGGTTTTTATTTTATTTTGGTTTAGGTTTTTTATTTATTTTATTTTGGTTTAGGTTTAGATTTAGGTTTTTAGCTTTTTAGTGTTTAGGGTTTAGGGTTCAGAGTTAAGGGTTTAGTGTTTTAGGGTTTAGGGTTTAGGGTTTAGGGTTTAGGATTTTTAGGGTTTAGGGTTTAGGATTTTTAGGGTTTAGGGTTTAGGTTTTAAGTCTAGGGTTCAAGTTTTAGTTTTGGGTTTTTAGTTTTTTGTTTTTTACTAGAGAATAAATTAAAATTCAGCATTTCTTCTTTTTGATTTCATCAACCATGTAACACACCAAGTTTTCTAAGACACAAGCAACGACATAGATAAAGAAAGGGCACGGATAAATAAAAATCCCTAGATAACTAGAACCATCTTTACTGTAAAGGCATAATTCCATAAGTAGTAGATCACAATGGTCATTCTTCAATTTCTTCAGTTTCCATCAGAACCACCCCTGCCTCTCGAGTAGCGGGATCCACCATCATATCTCCGATCTCTCCCTCTGCTACCACCACAGATGTAACCTACATCGCTTCTCCCATGATCATAACCACCATTGCTCTGACCACCACCTCCAGATCCACCGCCACCACTGCGATAACTACCGCCCCCACCTTTGCCTCCATTGCCAAATCTAGATTGAGCATAGTTGATGATGATGTTCCTTCCCTCAAAGTTCTGCCCATTCATAGGGTTTAGGGTTTAGGGTTTAGGTTTATTATTTAATTTATTTAGTTACTTTAGATTTGGGTTTAAGGTTTGTTATTTAAGGTTAGGGTTTAGGGTTTAAGGTTTAGGGTTTATGCTTTCAAGGTTTTAGGGTTTAGGGTTAGGGTTTAGGGTTTATGGATTTAGGGTTTAAGGCTTTAGGGTTTAGGATTTAGGGTTAGGTTTTAGGGTTTTAGGCTTTAGGGTTTATGGTTTAGGGTATAGGGTATAGGGTTTTATAAGGTTTAGCATTTAGGGTTTAGGGTTGTATAGATTTAGGGTTGTAGGTTTAGGGTTTAGGGTTTAGGGTTTTTTTTTTAAATTAAGTAAATAGGTAGGGTTAGGTTAATTTAGTTTTTTTTTTTATTTTAGTTTATTTTTTATTTTTATTTAATTTAGTTTATTTATTTTAGGTTTATCTATTTTAGTTTAGATTTTTTATTTTAGTTTATTTTTTTTGGCTTAGGCTTAGGTTTATGCTTATTATTTAGTTAGTTTAGTTTTATTTTTATTTTATTTTTTAAGTTTAGGTTTTATTTTTTATTCTTAGGTTTTGGTTTAGATTTTAATTAATTTATTTATTTTTGATCAAGTTTTAGATTTTTATTTTAGGTTTATTTTTAGGTTTTATTATTTTGTTTAGGTTTAGGTTTACTTTTAGTTTATTTTATTATATTTAGTTTAGGATTTAGGTTTAGTTTATTTTAGGTTTAGGTTTAGGATTTATTTAATTTATTTTAGTTTATTTTATATTGTTTATTTTAGGTTTAGTGCTTAGGTTTTATTTTTTATTTGTTTTTAGGTTTTATTTTTAGGTTTACCTTTTAGTTTAAGTTATTATTTTATTTTTATTTTATTTTATTTTCAATTTATTTTATTTTAATTGTACATTTAGTTTTTATTTTATTTAGGTTTTTTTATTCTTAGGTTTATTTTAATTTTCAATTTATTGTAGCTTTTTGTTTATTTTATTTTAGTTTAGTTTTTATTTTTTATTTTATTTTATTTTTACATTTAGGTTTAGGTTTAAGTTTAGGTTTAGGTTTTAGTTTAGGTTTTTATTTTATTTTATTTAGGTTTAGGGTTTTATATATATTTTATTTTTAAGTTTTATTTAGACTAAGTTTAGGTTTTTAGGCTTTTAGGTTTATAGGGTTTAGGGTTTAAGGTTGTAGGTTTAAGGATTTGGATTTAAGGGTTTAGGGTTTAGGGTTTTAAGGTTTAGGGTTCAGGGTTTAGGGTTGTAAGTTTAAGATTTAGGGCTAAGGTTTTTTTAAAATTTTTTTAATTTTTTAAATTTATTATTTTTTTAAATTAAGTAAACCAGTAGGCTTAGGTGTATTTAGTTTATTTTAATTTTAATTTATTTTATCTTTTATTTAGGTTCATTTTTATATTTATTTAGTTTAGTTTATTTATTTTAGGTTTATTTATTTCAGTTTAGGATTTTTATTTTTATTTATTTTTTAGGTTTAGGTTTAGGTGTAGGTTTATTTTTTAGTTTATTTTTATTTTTATTTGATATTTTAAGTTAAAGTTCTATTTTTTTTATTTTAAGGTTTAGATTTAGGTTTTTATTATATTTTTTTAGGTTTAGGTTTTAGGTTTTGCTTTTAGGTTTATTTTTATGTTTTTTTTGGTTTAATTTTAGGTTTATTTTTAGTTTATTTAATTTTATTTAGGGTTTAGGTTTAGGTTTAAGATTAGTTTATTTTATGTTTAGGTTTAGATTTTCTTTATTTTAGTTTAGTTTTGTTTTAGTTTAGGTTTAGGTTTATTATATTTTTATTTTAGGTTTTAGGTTTTTTTTTTAGGGTTTTTTGTTTTTTTTTTTTTTTTTATTTTATTTAGGTTTTATTTTAAGTTTATTTTTAGGTTTAGATTTTTTGTTTAATTTTATTTTAGGTTTATTTTATTTTTATTTTAGGTATAGTTTTTATTTATTTAGATCTTTTATTTTTTTTACATTAGTATAGGATTTTATTTATTTTATTTTTGTTTTATTTTTATTTTTTATTTTATTTTCTTTCTAGGTTTTAGTTTAGGTTTTTATTTCTCTTTACTTTTTTATTTTATTTCTATTTAGGTTTTTTCATTTATTTTATTTTTAGGTATTATTTAGTTTAGGTAGAGGATTTTAGCTTTTTAGGGTTTAGGGTTTAGCGTTTATGGTTAAGGGTTTCGAGTTTAGGGTTTATGGTTTAGGGTTTAGGGTTTAGGGTTTAGGGTTTAGGGTTTTGTGTTTAGGGTTTAGGTTTTAGGGGTTAGGGTTTAGGGTTTAGGGTTTTAAGGTTTAAGGTTTATAGTTTAGGGTTTAAGGTTTAGGGTTTATGTTTTAGGTTTAGGGTTTGAGTTTTAGTTTATGGTTTAGGGTTTAAGGTTTAGAGTTTAGGGTTTAAGGTTTTTTTTTAGCAGAGAACAAATTCTAATTCAACATTTCTTCTTTTCAATTTTATCAACCAAGTAATAACCTAAGTTTTTAAAGACACAAGCGACAACATAGATAAAAACTGAGCACCCATAGAGCAAATCAAAAACCCCAGATTAGTAGAACCGTCTCTACTAAGAAGACACTGTTCCATTACTAGTAGATCAGAATGGTCATTCTTTAGTTTCTCTAGTTCCAATCAGAACCACCCCTGCCTCTCGAATCCTGCTATCCGCCATCATATCCTTGATGTCTTCCTCGGCCACCACCATAGATGTAACCTATATGGCTCCTCCCACCACCATAACTGCCACTAGTCTGACCACCACCTTCATATCCACCAGCACCTCCAGATCCCCCACCACCAATGGGATAACCGCTGCCCCCACCTTCACCTCCACCGCCAGATCTAGATTGTGTTTAGTTGAAAATGATGTTCCTGCCTTCAAGGTTTTTCCCATTGTTAGGGTTTAGGTTTAGTTCAAAGTTTAGGGTTTAAGTTTATTATTTAATTTATTTAGTCAATTTAGATTTAGGTTTAGGGTTAGGGTTTAGGGTTTAGGGTTTAGGGTTTAGGGTTTAGAGTTTAGGGTTTAGGGTTTTAGGATTTTAGGGTTTAGGGTTTAGGGATTTAAGGTTTAGGGCTTTAGGGTTTAGGATTTAGTGTTTAGGTTTTAGGGTTTAGTGTATAGGCTTTAGAGTTTAGGGTTTCGAGGGTTCATGATTTACGGTTTAGGGTTTAAGGCTTAGGGTTTTATGGGGTTTAGGGTTTTTCAGGTTTAGGGTTATCGGTTAAGGGTTTAGGATTTAAAGTTAGTTTTATCGTTTAGGGTTTAGGATTTAGGGTTCATGGTTTAAGGTTTTAGATTTAGGGTTTTTTTTTTAAATTAAGTAAACCGGTAGGCTTAGGTTTACTTAGTTTATCTTTTATTTATTTTAGTTTATTTTATTTTTTATTTTTATTTAGGTTTATTTTTTATTTTAATTTAGTTTAGTTTATTTATTTTAGTTTAGATTTTTTTAATTTAGCTTATTTTTTAGGTTTAGGCTTAGGTATATGCTTATTTTTTAGCTTAGTTTTATTTTTATTTTATTTTTATGGTTTAGGTTTTATTTTTTATTCTTAGGTTTAGGTTTAGATTTTAATTAATTTAATTTTTTAGATTACATTTTAGAGTTATATTTTAGGTTTATTTTTAGGTTTTATTTTTTAGTTTAGGTTTTGGTTTATTGTTAGTTTATTTTATTTTATTTAGTTTAGGGTTTAAGTTTAGTTTATTTTAGGTTTTATTTATTTTATTTTAGTTTATTTTAGTTTAAGTTTATGTTTATTTTAATTTGTTTCTTTTAGGTTTAGGGTGTAGGTTTTATTTATTAATTATTTTTAAGTTTTATTTTTAGGTTTATTTTTTTGTTTAGGTTAATATTTTATTTTTATTTTATTTTAATTAAAGTTTATTTTATTTTTATTTTACATTTAGTTTTTGGTTTATTTAAGTTTTTTATTTTTGGGTTTATTTTATTTTATAGTTTAGTTTAGCATTTTGTTTAGTTTTTATTTTTTATTTTATTTTATTTTTACATTTAGGTTTAGGTTTTAGTTTAGGATTTTATTTTATTTTATTGTTTATTTTGTTTAGGTTTATGTTTTTATATTTATTTTATTTTTAGGTTTTATTTAGATTAAGTTTAAGTTTTTAGGTTTTTAGGTTTACAGGGTTTAGGGTTGTAGGTTTTGGCATTTAGGGTTTAGGGTTGTAAGTTTAGGGATTTGGGTTTTAGGTTTTAGGGTTTAAGGTTTAGGGTTTAGGCTTTAGGATTTAAGGTTTATGATTTAGGGTTTTAAGGTTTAAGGTTTTTGGTTTAGGGTTAGGATTTTTTATTTTAATTTTTTTTAATATTATTTACTTTTTAATTTCTTTTTAAATTAAGTCAACTAGTAGGTTTAGGTTTATTTAGTTTATTTTTTAATTTTAATTTATTTTACTTTTTATTTCAATTTATTTTTTATTTTATTATGTTTAGTTTATTTATTTTACTTTAGGTTTTATTTTAGTTTATTTTTTAGGTTTATGTTTATTTTTTAGTTTAGTTATACTTTTATTTTATTTTTAAGTTTAATTTTTATTTTTTATTTTTAGGTTTAGGTTTAGGTTTTTATTTTATTTTTTTAGGTTTAGGTTTTAGGTTTTTATTTTAGGTTTGTTTTTGGTTTTATTTTTTAGTTTAGGTTTAGGTTTAGGTTTTATTTATTTTAGTTTAATTTATTTTATTTTTATTTTATATTTAGGTTTTGTTTAGTTTAGGGTTTAGGTTTTACTTTTTATTTTTTTTGGTTTTATTTTTATGTTTAGATTTTATTTAGTTTTATTTTATTTGATTTTAGGTTTATTTTATTTTTATTTTAGGTTTAGTTTCTATTTATTTAGGTTTTAAATTTTTTACTTTAATTTAGTTTTATTTATTTTATGTTAGTTATGTTTTATTTTTATTTAATTTCTTTTTTAGGTTTAGGTTTAGGTTTAGGTTTTCATTTAATTTTATTTTTTTATTTTATTTTGGTTTAGGTTTTTTTATTTATTTTATTTTTATGTCTTATTTAGTTTAGATTTAGGTTTTTAGCTTTTTAGGGTTTAGGGTTAATTAAGGTTTAGGGATTAGGGCTTAGGGTTTCGAGTTTAGCATTTAGTGTTTAGGGTTTAGGGTTTAGGGTTTAGGATTTAGGGTTTAGTGTTTAGGGTTTAGGTTTTAGGGTTTAGGGTTTTAGGGTTTAGGGTTTTGGGTTTAGGGTTTAGGGTTTAGAGTTTAGGATTTAGGGTTTGGGGTTTAGGTTTTCAATCTAGGGTTCAAGTTTTAGTTTACAGTTTAGGGTTTATGGTTTGTTTTAATAGAGAAAAAATTCAGATTCAACATTTTTTCTTTTCAATTTCATCGACCAAGTAAACACCAAGTTTTCTAGGACACAAGCAATGACATAGTTAAAATATGAGAGAAAATCAAAAACCGATAACTAGAACCATCTCTATAAAGACACAATTCCATGTATAGATCAGTTGTTTGTTCTTGGTTTCTCCAGTTCCCATCAAAACCATCCTGACCTCTTGAGTAGAGGAAGCCACCATCATATCCCTGATCTCTCACTCTGCCACCACCATGGGCGTAACCTCCATCGCTCCTCCCACCTCCATAACCACCATTACCCTGACCACAACCTCCATATCCACCAGCACCTCCAGATCCCCCAACACCACTGTGATAATCTCCGCCTCCACCTTCACTTCCATCACCAGATCTAGATTGAGCCTGATTGACGATGATGTTCCTACCGTCAAGGTTCTACCCATTCTTAGGGTTTAGGTTTACGTTTAGGTTTAGGTTTATTAGACTTTAGGGTTTAGGCTTATTTTTTAATTTATTTATTACTTTAAGTTTAGGTTTAGGGTTTGGGGTTTAGGGATTAAAGTTTAGGGTTAGGGTTTAGGGTTTAGGGTTTAGGGTTTAGGATTTAGTGCTTAGGGTTTTTTAAGATTTATGATTTAAGGTTGAAGGTTTAGGTTTTAGGTAAAGGGTTCAAATTTTAGTTTAAGGTTTAAGGTTTTTAGTTTTTTTTAAACAAAGAACAAATTCAGATTCAACATTTATTCTTTTCGATTTCATTAACCAAGTAACACACCAAGTTTTCTAAGACACAAGGAACAACATAGATAAAAAATGAGCATGCATAGAGCAAATCAAAAACCCTAGATAACTAGAATTGTCTCTAATATAAAGACATTGTTCCATAAGCAATAGATCGGATCATCCGTTCTTCAGTTTCTCCAGTTCCCATCAGAACCACCCCAGCCTCTTGAGTAGCGAGATCCACCATCATTTCTCCGATCTCTCCCTCTGCCATCACCACGGCTATAACCTCTGTCACTCTTCCCATCTCCATAACCACCTCTACTCCGACCACCACTTCCATATGCACCAACACCTCTAGATCCCCCATCACCATTACTATAACTGGCGCCTTCGCCACCAGATCTAGACTGAGTCTAGTTGATGGTGATGCTCCTATGGTCAAGGTTCTGCCCATTCTTAAGGTTTAGGTTTAGGTTTATTTTTTTAATTTATTTAGTTACATTAGGTTTATGTTTAGGGCTTGGGGTTTTGGGTTTATAGTTTAGGGTTAGGGTTTAGGGTTTAGGGTTTAGGGTGTAGGGTTTAGGGTTTTGGGTTTTGGGTTTAGGGTTTTAGGGTTTATGCTATTACGGCTTAGGGTTTTGGATTAGGGTTTAGGGTTTAGAGCTTAGGGTTTAGGTCTTTTTATGGTTT
The DNA here is from genome assembly GCA_021442155.1 of Cymbidium sinense. Classification (NCBI taxonomy): domain Eukaryota; kingdom Viridiplantae; phylum Streptophyta; class Magnoliopsida; order Asparagales; family Orchidaceae; genus Cymbidium; species Cymbidium sinense. The sequence continues at coordinate 57,561,838 of CM038214.1, read as the reverse complement.
AGGTTTTAGGGTTGTAGGTTTAGGGTTTAAGATTTAGTGTTAGTTTTAGGGTTTACAATTTATGATTTTGGATTTAGGGTTTAGGGTTTTTTTAAAAAAAAAATTAAGTTAACTAGTAGGTTTAGTTTTATTTAGTTTATTTTTGATTTATTTTAGTTGACTTTTTTTTAGTTACGTTTATTTTTAATTTTTATTTAGTTTAGTTCATTTATTTTAAGTATATTTATTTTAGTTTAAGTTTTTTATTTTAGTTTTTTTCTAGGTTTAGGTTTTGGTTTAGGTTATTTTTTAGTTGGGTTGTATTTTTATTTTATTATTTAGGCTTAAGTTTTATTTTTTATTTTTAGTTTTATGTTTTGGAATTTATTTTATTTTTTTAGGTTTAGGTTTTCAATTTTTATTTTAGGTTTTATTTTTTTAGTTTAGGTTTAGGTTTAGGTTTAAGTTTTATTTATTTTAGTTTAGTTTATTTTTGTTTAGGCTTAGGTTTATTTTATTTTCTTTATTTTATTTCTATTTTAGGTTTAGTTTTTTTTTAGTTTAGGGTTTAGATTTTATTTTTGATTTATTTTTATGTTTTATTTTTAGGTTTTTTTACTTATTATTTTATTTTATTTTAGTTTATCTTATTTTTATTTTATGTTTAGTTTTAATTTTATTGAGGTTTCGTATTATTAGGTTTATTTTATTTTTAGTTTAATTTAGATTTTCTTTATTTTAGTTTAGTTTTCTTTTCTATTTTTTTATAATACTTTTTAGGTTTAGGTTTTGGTTTTAGTTTATGTTTTTATTTTTTTAATTTTATTTAGGTTTAGGTTTTTTCATTTATTTTAATATTAGGTTTTATTTAGTTTTGGTATAGGGTTTTAGGTTTTTAGGATTTTGGGTATAGCCTTTAGGGTTTAGGATTTAGGGTTTTAAGGTTTAGGGTTTTAGTCTTTATGGTTTAAGGTTAGGGTTTAGTGCTTAGCATTTATTGTTTAGGCTTTAGTGTTTATGATTTTTAGGGTTTAAGGTTTAGGGTTAGCTCAGAGCTTGGGGGTAGTTTAGGGTTTCGGGCTTAGGGTTTAGGGTTTAGGCTTTAGGATTTAGGGATTAAGGTTTTATGGTTAGGGTTAAGGTTTAGGGTTTAGGCTTTAGGGGTTATTGTTTAGAGTTTTATGGTTAGGGTTAAGGTTTAGGGTTTAGGGTTTAGGATTTTTAAAAAAACTATCAGTAAGTTTAGTTTATTTAGTTTATCTTTATTTATTTTAGGTTTATTTATTTTATTTTTTATTTTAAATTTAATTTATTTTTTTTGTTTATGTTTAGGTTTATGTTTATTTTTAAGTTTAGTTTTATTTTTATTTTATTTTTTAGGTTTAGGTTTTAGTTTTTATTTTTAGGTTTAGGTTTAGGTTTTTATTTTATTTTTTTAGGTTTAGGTTTTTGGTTTTTCTTTTAGGTTTATTTTTTGGTTTTATTTTTAAGTTTAGGTTTAAATTTAGTTTTAGTTTAGGGTTTAGGTTTAGTTTATTTTAAGTTAAGGTTTAGGTTATATTTAATTTTGTTTAGTTCATTTTAGTTTAGGTTTATTTTATTTTATTTATTTTAGGTTTAGGTTTTTTTAGATTTGGGTTTAGGTTTTAATTTTTATTTTGCTTTTATGTTTATTTTTTTACGTTTAGGTTTTTGTTTAGTTTTTATATTATTTAATTTTTTGTTTAGGTTTATTTATATTTTATGATTTGTTTTTATTTTATTTAGGTTTTTTATTTTTAGGTTTAGTTTAATTTTTTATTTAGTTTAGGTTTTTATTTATTTTATTTTAATTTAGTTTTTAGTTTTTATTTTATTTTATTTTTAGGTTTTGGCTTAGGTTTACATTTTAGTTTAGGTTTAGGTTTTAGTTTAGGTTTTAATTTTATTTTATTTATGCTTAGGTTTTATTTAGTTTAGGTTTAGGTTTTTAGGTTTTTAGGATTTAGAGTTTAGGGTTTAGGGTTTAGAGTTTATGGTTTTAAGTTTAGGGTTTAGGGTTGTTGATTTTAGGGATTAGGGTTTAGGGTTTAGGATTTTAGGGTTTTAGGTTTAGGGTTTAGGGTTTAGGATTTAGGGATATAGGTTTAGCATTTATGGTTTAGGGTTTGGTGTTTTTTTATTTGTTTATTTTTTATTTTTTTTCAAATTTAGTAAACTTGTAGGTTTAGGTTTATTTAGTTTATTTTTTATTTATTTTAATTTAATTTATTTTTTATTTTTATTTATATTTAGTTGTATTTCTATTTAGTTTAGTTTATTTATTTTAGGTTTATTTATTTTAGTATATTTTGTAGGTTTAGGTTTCGATTTATTTTTTAGCTTAGTTTTATTTTTATTTTATTTTTGTAGGTTTAGGTTTTATATTTTATTTTTAGGTTTAGGTTTAGATTTTATTTTAATTTTAGGTTGAGGTTTTATGTTTTTTATATTTTTTAGTTAGGATTTAGAGCTTATTTTAGTTTATTTTATTTATTTAGTTTTAGGTTTCAATTTAAGGTTTGGATTTAGGTTTTATATTGTAGAATAGTTTATCTTAGTTTAGGTTTAGGTTTAGATTTTTTTAGTTTATTATTTATTATTTTTTATTTATTTTTTAATGGTTAGGTTTTATTTAGTTTTTCTTTTTTATTTTAGGTTTGTTTTCTTTTATTTTAGGTTTTATTTTTAATTTTTAGTTTATTTTCTTTTTTATGTTTAGGTTTAGGTTTAAGTTTTAGTGTATTTTTTATTTTATTTTTTATTTTATTTTATTTTGGTTTTATTTATTTAGATTTTATTTAGTTTATTTTATTTTATTTTTAGATTTTAATTTAGGTTTATTTTAGTTTATATTATTTATTTAGTTTAGGTTTATTTAGTTTATTTTAGGTTTAATTTATTTTAGTTTTGTTTACTTTAGTTTTGGTTTCAGTTTATTTTATTTTTATTTTAGGAGTTATTTTTATTTTTAGTTTAGGGTTTAGGTTTTATTTTTTATTTATTTTTAGGTTTTACTTTTAGGTTTATTTTTTAAGTAAAGGTTTTTATTTAGTTATTATTTTATTTTAAGTTTATTTTACTTTAATTTTACATTTAGTTTTTATTTTACTTATGTTTTTTATTCATAGGTTTACTTTATTTTTTAGCTTAATTTAGGTTTTTATTTAATATATTTAAGTTTATTTTTGTTATTTTATCTTATTTTTTTTAGGTTCAGGATTAAGTTTTAGTTTAGGTTTTTTACTTTATTTTAATTCTTATATTTTATTTTGGTTTAGGTTTTATTTAAATAGGTTTTATTTAGTTTAATTTTAGGTTTTTCAATTTTTAGGGTTTAGGATTTTAGGGTTTAGGGTTTAGTATTTAAGCTTTAGGGTTTAGGTTTTAAGGTTAGCTTAGGGTTTAGGGTTAGTTTAGGGTATAAGGTTTATGATTTATGCTTTAGGGTTTAGGGTTTTTAGGGTTTAAGGTTTAGGGTTTAGGGTTAGATTAGGGTTTAGGGTTTCGGGTTTTACTGTTTAGGGTTTAGGGCTTAGGGTTAGGGTTTAGGGTTTTTTAGGGTTTAGGATTTAGGATTCATGGTTGTAGGTTTAGGGTTTAGGGTTAGTTTTATGGTTTAGGGTTTATAATTTAAGGTTTAGTGTTTAGGTTTTTTTTAGGGTTTAGGTTTTTAAATAAAAACCAATAGGTTTAGGTTTATTTAGGTTTATTTCATATTTTTATTTAGTTTAATTTATTTATTAGGTTTATTTATTTTAGTTTAGATTTTTTTATTTAATTTATTTTTCAGGTTTAGGTTTCTGTTTAGTTTTTAGTTTAATTTTATTTTTATTTTATATTTTTAAGTATATTTTTAGGTTTTTATTTTATTTTTTTTAGGTTTAGGTTTTATGTTTTTTTTTTGTGGTTTAGGTTTATTTTTTGTTTATTTTATCTTATTTAGTTTAGGGTTTAGGTTTAGGTTTTATTTATTTTAGGTTAGTTCATTTTAATTTAAGTTTATGTTTATTTTATTTTATTTTTATTTTAGGTTTAGTTCTTTTTTAGTTTAGGGTTTAGGTTTTATTTTTTCATTTTTTTTAGGTTTTATTTTTAGGTTTATTTTAGGTTTAGGTTTTTATTTTATTTAGGGTTTTGTGCCCATCAGAATACGCCATTGAGATTCTTCTCAAAATATCCAAGGTAAACTGCTTAAGGGCTTTACCATCAAAACATTTGAGATATTAATCAACAAGCGGCTAGCCTATAAGAAGAAGCAAAATAGTTGCCCTTTCTCGACCAATCATCTAGGGCCAAGCTACAGAAGGTGTTTTAGAAGAAGACAGAGATAGTTATGTTCAGTGGATAAAGGGAAGCAGCCAGCTAAAGTTTAGTGTGAGGGACTATGAGCTTAGTGACCTCATTTGCCACCTCCTCTTCCACCACCTAAGCCATCATACCAGCCACCACAGTCACCACAATGACCATTTCCACCACCTCAGTAGCCTACTCAGCAGCGGTATTCATATCCATCGCCAAGCAGCTACTTTCCACCTTCTCTTATTGATATATTGAATAAGCCATATTCATTCAAGAAAGAGTTAGTTAGGAATATCTTTAAGAATCTCTTAAAGAAACCTGACTTTCAGTTACTTGAACCTAAGAGGCTAAAGGAAGTGGGCAAGAGCGATAATCCAAGCTGTTTCCCCTACCACCACATGTTAGGCCATGTCTTAGAGGATTGTATCACTTTTAAAGACTAGCTCAACCATAGCTACAAGTTGAGAGCCATAATTATCTCTTAAAAATACTCATTAGAAAAACCATCTAGTTCTGTTAGAGTAATCCTTGGGGATACTTATGATCCTCTTAAGACCAAAGAAGGTTAGGATATATCCCTATCTTTGACCTCTAAGAAGATCATTTCTAAGATCAAGATTTTCTTACAGGTGTCTGAAGTTTCTCAAACATCCAACACCAAGGAAGGTTTGCTAGTTGCAAAGGACAACTCAGGTAGGGTGACGCGGCGAGACTCACCATACTTGCCAGACAGTTGAGTGTCGCCATCGTCCGAGTCCAATACTCCCTCCATCGTTGCAGCTTCCACCTCTTCTGCTAACTCTGCTTCTTCCAGTAGGAGCATTGTATCTACTGATAAGAGCATTAAATCCCTTACTTTGTTTACTTTACTTGATCTATATCATGTACCTCCACCCAAAAAGAAATTAATGAAGAAAGTTGATTCTACCTATATATCATTTACTTATGATGCTCTTGATTTTATTCTTATTGAAAGCTCTCCGAGTCTAAATAAAAATAATAGCTCTAGTAGTTCTGATCCTTTCTTGGTCAAGTATGGTGTAGGTTTAGGTTTATTTAGTTTATTTTATATTTATTTGAGTATATTTTATTTTATATTTTTATTTTTGTTTATTTTTTTTTAATTTTGTTTAGTTTATTTAGTTTAGCTTTATTTAATTTAGTTTAGGTTTTTTATTTTAGTTTATATTTTAAGTTTAGGTTTATTTCTTAGTTGAGTTTTAATTTTATTTTATTTTTAAGGTTTATATTTTATTTCTTATTTTTAAGTTTAGGTTTAGGTTTTTATTTTACTTTTTTAGGTTTAGGTTTTAGGTTTTTATTTTATGTTTATTTTTAGGTTTTATTTTTTAGATTATGTTTAGGTTTATTTTTAGTTTATTTTAGGTTTCAGTTTAGGTTTTATTTATTTTAGTTTAGTATATTTTAGTTTAGGTTTAGGTTTATCTTATTTTGTTTATTTTATTTTTATTATAAGTTTATGTTTTATTTTTTATTTAATTTTAAGTTTTATTTTTAGGTTCATTTTTTAGGTTTAAGTTTTTATTTAGTTTTTATTTTATTTTGTTAGGTTCATTTTATTTTATTTTAGGTTTACCTTTTTATTTTATTAGTTTAGTTTAGGTTTTCTGGTATTTATTTTTAGTTTAGTTTTTATCTATTTTATTTTATTTTATTTTTAGGTTTAGGTTTACGTTTAGGTTTTAATTTATGTTTCTATTTTATTTTATTTTATATTTTATTTTTGTTTAAGTTATTCTATTTACTTTATTTTTAAGTTTTAGTTAGTTTAGGTTTAGGTTTTTAGCTTTTTAGGGTTTAGGGTTTAGGGTTAGTTTAGGTTTAAGGCTTAGGGTTTAGAGTTTGGGGTTTAGGGTTTACGATTTATGGTTTAGGATTTAGGTTTAGGGGTTAAGTTTTAGTTTAGATTTTGGATTTAGTGTTTAGGGTTTAGGGTTTAAAGGTTTTTTTAAAAGAGAATAAATTCAGATTCAACATTTCTTCTTTTCAATTTCATCAACTAGTGGCACCCCAAGTTTTCTAAGACACAAGCAACGACATAGATAAAAAATGAGCACCCATAGGACAAATAAAAAACCATAGATAAGTAGAACTGTCTCTATTGTAAAGACACAATTCCATAAGCAGTAGATCGGATCGACCATTCTTTATTTTCTCTAGTTCCCATTAGAACCACTCCCGCCTCTCGAGTAGCGGGATCCGCCATCATATCCCCAATCTCACCCTCTCGCCACCACCATGGCTGTAACCTCCGTCATTCCTCCCACCTCCATAACCACCACTACTTTGACCACCATCTCCATATCCACAACAGATCCCCCACCACCTCAATGATAACCACTGTCTCCACCTTCGCCTCCACCACGATATCTAAACTGAGCCTGGTTGATGGTGATGTTCCTGCCATCATGGTTATGCACATTCTTAGGGTTTAGGGTTAGTTCACGGTTTAGTTTATTAGCTTTCTAGGGATTAGGGTTTACGATTTAGGTTTTAGGTTTAGGGTTTAACTTTAAGTTGATGAGTAAGGGTTAGATTAGGGTTTAGGGTTAAGGTTTTTAAGGTTTAGGGTTTAGGGTTTTGGGTTTATCGATTATTTTTTAAATTTAAGTAAACCGATAGTTTTAGGTTTATTTAGTTTATTTATTTTAGTTTATTTTATTTTTTATTTTTATTTAGGTTTATTTTTTATTTTTATTTAGTTTAGTTTATTTATTTTAGGTTTATTTATTTTAGTTTAAGTTTTTTTATCTTAGTATATTTTTTTGGTTTAGGTTTAGGTTTATGTTTATTTTTTTAGTTGAGTTTTATTTTTATTTCATTTCTTAGGTTTAGGTTTAGTTTTTTATTTTATTTTTTAAGGTTTAGGTTAGGTTTTTATTTTAGGTATATTTTTAGGCTTTATTTTTTAGTTTAGGTTTAGGTTAATTTTTAATTTATTTAATTTTATTTAGGGTTTATGTTTAGTTTTAGGTTTAGTTTATTTTAAGTTTAGCTTTAGCTTTTATTTATTTTAGTTTAGTTTATTTTAGTTTAGTTTTATGTTTATTTTATTTTTATTTTAAGTTTAGGTTTTTTGTTTAGGGTTTAGGTTTACTTATTTATTTTAATTTTAGGTTTAGTTTTAGGATTTTAGCTTTTTATGGCTTATGGTTTAAGGTTTAGGGTTTGGGGTTCAGGGTTTAGGGTTGAGGGTTTATGGTTCAGGTTTTAGGTTTTAGGGTTTAGGGTTTAAGGTCTAGGGTTTTAGGGATTAGGGTTGAGGGTTTAGGGTTTAGGGTTTTTAGGGCATTAGGTTTAGGGTTTACATTTTATGTCCGTGGTTCAAGTTTTAGTTTAGGGTTTTATTTTTTTTAGCAGATAATAAATTCAGATTCAACATTTCTTCTTTTAGATTTCATCAACCAAGTAACAGACCAAGTTTTCTAAGACATAAGCGAGGACATAGATAAAAAATGAGCACACATAGATCAAATTGAAAACTATAGATAACTAGAATCATCTCTACTATAAAGATACAATTCCCTAAGTAGTAGATCTGATTGGTTGTTCTTCAGTTACTCTAATTCCCATCAAAGCCACCTTGGTCTCTCGAGTAGCATGATCCACGATCATATCCCCGATCTCTCCCTCCACCACCACCACGGCTGTAACCTTCGTCACTCCTCCCTCCTCCATAACCACCACTGCTCTGACCACCACCTCCATATCTACCAACACCTCCAGATCCCCCATCACCACTGTGATAATCGCTTCCTTCGCATTTGCCTCCATCACTAGATCTAGACTAAGCATGGTTGACAGTGATGTTCTTGCCGCTAAGGCTCTGCCCATTCTTAAGGTTTAGGTAAATTTTTTAATTTATTTAGTTACTTTTTGTTTAGGTTTAGTGTTAGGGTATAGGATTTTAGGGTTTAGGGTTTAAGGTTTAGGATTTAGGATTTTAGGGTTTATGCTTTTTGGGTAGTCAGTTGGGGTAGGGTTTGTGGGTTTAGAGTAGGGTTTAAGGTTTAGGGTTTAGGGGGGTTTGGGGTTTAGGTTTAGGGATAAGGTTTAGTGTTTAGCTTTATGGTTTAGATTTTGAGGTTTAGGGTCATAATTTAGGGCCCAGGGCCTGTGGCCTGGGATAGAGTTGGCCCAGGGCCCAAAGTGGTTTTAGGCGGGTTGGTAGTTTAGAGTGGGAGGGCCATGGTAGAGCCCAGGGCCGCCCAGTTTAGGGTCAGGATCAAAGCCCTGGGACGTGAGTTTAGGGCCCAGGGTTAAGATTTGTGGTAGGGTTTGAGGTAGTGAGGGAGGAGTAAGTTTAGCTGGGGCTCAGTTAGGTAAGTTTGGGTTAGGCCTAGGGCTCAGGTTTAGGGTTTAAAGCTTTCAGGTAAGATCCCATGATTTATAGAGGTGGGTTTTGGACAGATATGGTAGTAGGAGTGGGTTTAGGGTGAGGTTTAGGGTTTATTGCTTTTAGGTTTAGGGTTTAGGATTGTAAGTTTGGCCAGATTTAGGGGTTTAGTGTTGTAAGTTGGGTCAGGTTTAGGGTTTAGGGTTTAGGGTAAAGCTTAAGGTCAAGGTGTCCGATTTAGGGTCAGTTTTCTAATTTTTTTAATTTCTTAAATTTTATAGATTACAAACTAGTAGGTTTAGGATTATTTAGTCTTATTTTATTTATTTTAATTTTAATTTATTTTTTTATTTTAGTTTTTTATTTTATTTTATTTTAATATTTATTTTATTTTAGTTGGTTTATTATTTTAGTTTAATTTTAAGTTTATTTTGGGGTTTATTTTTTAGTTTAGTTTATTTTATTTTATTTTTTAGGTTTATTTTATTTTTTACATTTTATATTTATTATTTATTTAGTTTAGGTTTTAGGTTTTATTTTAGGATTATTTTTATTTATTTTTTTAGTTAGGTTTAAGTTTATTTTTTTTATTTTAATTTTAGTTTAGGTTTAGTTTAGTTTAGGTAGGTTTTATTTATCTTTAGTTTAGTTTTTTTTTTTTAATTTAGGTTTAGGTTTATTTTTATTTTATTTTAGTTTTTTTATTTGTTTGGTTTTTATATTTTAAATTTAGGTTTTTTATTTTATTTTTTAGGTTTATTCTTTAGGTTTAGTTTAGGTTTAGGTTTAATTTTATTTTATTTAATTTATTTTCTTTTAGTTTAGTTTTTAGTTATTATTATTTTTATTTCTTTATTTTATTTTGTTTAAGTTTATTTATTTTATTTTAGGTTTTATTTAGTTTTTTAAGTTTTAGTTTTATGATTTAGTTTTGGGTTTAGGGTTTAAGGGAGGGTTTAGGGTTTATGGTGGGTTTTAATGTTTAGGGTGTGGTGTTTAGGGTTTAGGGTTTAGTTTTAGTGATTTTGGGGTTTAGGGTTTACAGGTTTTGGTCCATAGTTTGTTTTAGTTTGGGATTTTGTTTTTTTTTAATAGAGAACATATTCACATTCAACATTTCTTCTGTTCGATTTCATTAACCAAGTAGCGCACCAAATTTTCTAAGACCCTAGCGATGACATAGATAAAAAATGAGCATGCTTAGAGCAAATCAAAAATGCTAGATAACTAGAACCGTCTCTATTGTAAAGACATAGTTCAATAAGCAATAGATCAGATCGGTCGATTCTTCAATTTCTCTAGTTCCCATCAGAACCACCTTAGCCTCTCGCGTACCATGATCCACCATCAAATCCTCGATCTCTCTCTCCATCACCACCATGGTTGTAACCTCCGTCCCTCCTCCCACCTCCATAACCACCACTACTCTGACCACTACCTCCATATCAACCAGCACCTCCATATCCCCAACAACCACTACGATAACCACTGCCTCCGCCTTCTCCTCCATTACCATATCTAGATTAAGCCTGGTTGACGGTGATGTTCCTACCGTCAAGGTTCTTTTCATTCTTAGGGTTTAGGTTTACGTTTAGGTTCATATTAGGTTTTACAGTTTAGGTTTATTTTTTAATTTATTTAGTTATTTTAGGTTTAGGTTTTGGGTTTGGGGTTTAGGGTTTAGGGTTTAGGGTTTAGGGAGGGGTTAGGGTTTATGGTAGGGTTTAGGGTATTGATAGGGCTTTAGGGTTTATTGTAAGGGTTTAGGCTTAGGCATTTATGTTTTAGGGTTGAGGATTTTATGTTTAGAGTTTAGGGTTTAGGGTTTAGGATTTTAAGGTTTAAGGTTTAGGGTTGTAGGTTTAGGGTTTTAGGTTTAGGGTTAGGGTTTTATTTATTTATTTTTATTTTCTTATTTTTTTAAATTAAGTAAATTGGTAGGTTTAGGTTTATTTAGTTTATTTTTTATTTATTTAAGTTAATTTTTTTTTAATTTAGTTTAGTTTAAGTTTTTTAAGTTAGTTTAATTTTTAGGTTTAGGTTTCGATTTAGGTTTATTTTTTAGTTATGTTTTATTTTTATTTTATTTTAATAGGTTTAGGTTTTATTATTTTTTTAAGTATAGGTTTAGGTTTTTATTTAATATTTTAAGGTAAAGGTTTTGGTTTTTTATTTTAGGATAATTTTTAGGTTTTATTTTTTAGTTTAGGTTTAAGTTTAGTTTATTTTATTTTATTTAAAGTTTAGCTTTATATTTAAGTTTAGTTTATTTTAGGTTTAGGTTTAGATTTGATTTATTTTAGTTTAGTTTATGTTAGTTTATGTTTGAGGTTTATTTTATTTTTATTTTAGGCATAGGTTTTGATTTTTAGTTTAGGGTTTGGGTTTTATTTTGATTTATTTTAGGTTTAATTTTATGTTTATTTTTAGTCTAGGTTTTTTATTTAGTTTTATCTCATTTTATTTTATGTTTATTTTATTTTATTTTAGGTTTAGTTTTATTTTATTTAGGTTTTTTTCTTTTATCTTAGGTTTTATTTATTTTATTTTACTTTAGTTTTATTTTCATTTTTCTTTTTAGGTTTAGGTTTAGGTTTTAGTTTATCTTTTTATTTTATATTATATTTTATATTTTGTTTTCGTTTAAGTTTTTTTATTTATTTTATTTGCATGTTTTATTTAGTTTAGGTTTATGATTTTAGCATTTTAGGGTTTAGGGTTTAGGGTTAGTTGAGGGTTTACAATTTAAGGTTTAGTGTTTAGGGTTTAGGGTTTAAGGTTTAGGGTTTAGGTTTTAAGTTTTAGAGTTTAGGGTCTAGGATTTAGGGTTTTAGGGTTTAGGTGAGTTTAGGGTTTAGGGTTTAGGGTTTAGGGCTCTTATGGTTTAAGGTTATGATTTTAGGTCTAGCGTTCAAGTTTAAATTTAGGTTTTAGGTTTTTGGTTTTTTTAATAAGGAACAAATTCAGATTCAACATTTCTTCTTTTTGATTTCATCAACCAAGTAACACACTAAGTTTTCTAAGACATAAGAGATGACATAGATAAAAAATTAGCATGCATAGAGCAAATTGAAAACCCTAGATAACTAGAACAGTCTCTAATGTAAAGACATAGTTCCATAAGTAGAAAATCAGATTATCCATTCTTCAATTTCTCTAGTTCTCATCAGAACCAACCTAGCCTCTCGAGTATCAGGATCCACCATCATATCCCCAATTTATCCGTCTATCGCTACCAAAGTTGTAACCTCCATCTCTCTTGTCGCCTCTATAACCACAGCCACTATGACCACCACCTCCATATCCACCAGCACCTCAGATCCCCCACAACCACTATTCTAGTTTTAGTGTTTAGGGTTTACGATTTAGGGTTTAGGATTTACGATTTAGCATTTAGTTTTTTTTTTTAAATTAATTACACATGTAGATTTAGGTTTATTTAATTTATTTATTATTTATTTTATTTATTTTATTTTTTATTTAGGTTTACTTTTTTATTTTTATTTAATTTAGTTTACTTATTTTAAATTTATTTATTTTAGTTTAAGTTTTTTATTTTAGTTTATTTTTTAGGTTTAGGTGTAGGTTTATGTTTCTTTTTTAGTTTCATTTTATTTTTACTTTTATTATCTATATTTCTATTTTATTGTTTAATTTTAGATTTAGGTTTACGTTTTCATTCTATTTTTTTATGTTTAGGTTTTAGGTTTTTATTTTAGGTTTGTTTTTAGGTTTTAATTTTTAGTTTAGGTTTATGCTTATTTTTATTTTATTTTATTTTATTTAGTTTAGGTTTTAGGTTTTGTTTATTTTAGTTTTAGGTTTAGGTTTTATTTATTTTAGTTTAGGTTTAGGTTTATTTTATTTTGTTTATTTTAGGTTTAGTTTTTTTTTATGGTTTATTTTTTATTTATTTTTAGGTTTACTTTTTATGTTTAGGATTTTATTTTATTTTATTTTTATTTTATGTTTATCTTTTATTTTATTTAGGTCTATTTTTTGGTTTATTTTATTTTTTAGTTTAGTTTAGGTTTTTATTTATTTTATTTTAGTTTAGTTTAGTTTTTACATTTAGGTTTAGGTTTTAGTTTAGGATTTTAATTTTTTTATTTTTTATTTTATTTAGGTTTATCCTTTTTTAATTATTTCATTTTTTCATTTTATTTAGTTTAGGTTTAGGTTTTTAGGTTTTTAAGGTTTATAATTTAGGGTTTAAGGTTTCGAGTTTCGGGTTGTAGTTCTTAGGGTTTAGAATTTATTTAGAGTTTAGGGTTTTGAGTTTAGCCTTTTAGGGTTTAGGGTTTACTGTTTAGGGTTTTGGGTTAAGGGTTTTAAGGTTTTAAGGTTTAGTGTTAGGTTTTTTTTAAATTTTTTTCTGGTTTTTCATTATTTCTAAATTAAGTAAACTAGTTGGTTTATGTTTTTTTAGTTGGTTTAGTTTATTTTTTATATATTTTAGTTTTTTATTTAGGTTTATTTTTTATTTAGTTTAGTTTATTTATTTTAGTTTATGTTTGTTATTTTAGTTTAATTTTATGGTTTAGGTTTAATTTTTAGTTCAGTTTTATTTTTATTTAATTTTTTAAGTTTAGGTTTTATTTTTTTTTTTTTTTAGGTTTAGGTTTAGGTTTTAATTTTATTTTTTAGGTTTTTATTTTATGATTATTTTTAGGTTTTATTTTTCAGTTAGGTCCAAGTATATTTTTACTTTATTTTATTTTATTTTGGGTTTAGGTTTAGGTTTAGTTTATTTTAGATTTAAGTTTAGGTTTTTTTATTTTAGTTTACTTTATTTTAGTTTAGGTTTAGGTTTATTTTATTTTTATTTTTTGCTTTAGGTTTTTTTTTTGGTTTAGGGTTTAGGTTTTATTTTTATTTATTTTTTGATTATATTTTTAGGTTTATTTTTAGGTTTAGGTTTTTATTTAGTTTTTATTTTAGGTATATTTCATTTTTATTTTAGGTTTAGTTTTTATTTTATTTAGGTTTTTTATTTTTGTAGATTTAGATTTATTTTTTGCTTTAGGTTTAGGTTTTAGATTAGGTTTATTTTATTTTATTTATTTATTTTAATTTGGTTTAGGTTTTTTTATTTATTTTATGTTTAGGTTTTATTTCGCTTAGGTTTAAGTTTTAGCATTTTAGGGTTTAGGCTTTAGGGTTCAGGGTTTAGGTTAGTTAGGGTTTAGGGTATGGGGTTTAGGTTTAGGTTTTAAGGTTTAGGGTTTAGGGTTTAGGTTAGGTTTAGGGTTTAGTTTAGGTTTAGGAGGGTTTAGGATTTAGGTTTTAACATTTAGGTTTAGGTTTTTTGAGTTTGGGTTTTAGTTTAAATTAATACACCAAGTTTTTTTAAGACATAAGCAACATAGATACAAATTCTTGTACCAAATTAAAAAAAAGTAATAATTTTATAGAACATTCTCAGTTGTAAGACATAATTTCATATCACGGTGATGGGATTGGATTCTTGGTTTCTCTAGTTCCCATCAGAACCACCCTAGACTCTCGAGTAGTGGGATCCACCATCATGTCCCTGATCTCTCCCCAGCCACCACCACGGCTGTAACCTTCATTGGTCCTCCCGTATCCATAACCAACACTGCTCGGACCACCACCTCTATGTCCACTAGCACTTGCAGTCCACAAGCTTGGGATAAGCCTTTTGTGCTTAGCCTCCACCACGGATCTAGGCGAGCATGGGGCGGTGATGGTCCTACCGTCAAGCCTCTACCCATTCTTAGGGTTTATGTTTAGGTTTCTTTTTTAATTCATGTAGTTACATTGTTTAAGGTTTGGTTTTAGTTTAGGTTTTTATTTTTTATTTTATTTTTTTATTTTATTTTGGTTTAGATTTTTTTTATTTATTTTATTTTTAGGTTTTATTTAGTTTAGGTTTAGTATTTTAGCTTTTTAGGGTTTAGAGTTTGGGGTTTAGGTTTTAGGGTTCAGGTTGTAGATATTACGGTTTAGAGTTTAGGATTTAGGGTTTAGGGTTTTAGGGTTTAGGATTTAGGGTTTAGGGTTTAGTGGTTAGGATTTAGGGTTTTATTATTTAGGGTTTAGGGTTTATGGTTAGGGTTTTTTATTTATTTTTTATATTTTTATTTAGGGTTTAGGATTTAGGGTTTAGGGTTTAGGGTTTAGGGTTTTAGGTTAGTTTTAGGGTTAATGGTTTAGGGTTTAGGGGTTAGGATTAAGGGATTAGAGTTTATGGCTTTGGGTTTAGTTTTTTTTTAAATTAAGTAAACTGATAGGCTTAGGTTTATTTAGTTTATTTTTTATTTAGTTTATTTTATTTTATTTTATTTTATTTATTTTTATTTAGGTATATTTTTTATTTTTATTTAGATTAGTTTATGTATGCATTTTTGGTTTATTTATTTTAGTTTAGATTTTTTATTTTAGTTTATTTTTTGGTTTAGGTTTAGGATTAAGTTTAGGGATTATGGTTTAAGTCTTGGTTTAGGGTTTTAGGGTTTAGGGTTTAGGGTTTATGGTTTAGGGTTTAGGGTTAGGGTTTTAGGATTTAGAGTTTTAGGGTTTAGGTTTTAGGTTTTAGGGTTTAGGCTTTACAGTTTTTTTTTTTAAATTAAGTAAATCATAAGGTATAGGTTTATTTAGTTTATTTTTATTTATTTTAGTTTATTTTATTTTTTTAGTTTTAATTTGGTTTATTTTTTATTTTGATTTAGTGTAGTTTATTTATTTTAGGTTTATTTATTTTTGTTTAGGTTTTTTATTTTAGTTTATTCTTTAGGCTCAGGTTTAAGTTTATTTTTATATTTTAGTTTAGCTTTATTTTTATTTTATTTTTTAGGTTTAGGCTTTATATTTTATTTTTAGGTTTAAGTTTAGGTTTTTATTTTATTTTTTTAGGTTTAGGTTTTACGTTTTTATTTTAGGTTTATTTTTTGGTTTTCTTTTTTAGTTTAGGTTTAAGTTTATTTTTAGTTTATTTCATTTAGTTTAGGGTTTAGGTTTAGTTTATTGTAGGTTTAGGTCTAGATTATATTTATTTTAGTTTAGATAATTTTAGTTTTGGTTTAGGTTTATTTTATTGTATTTATTTTAGGTTTAAGTTTATTTTTAGTTTAGGGTTTAGGTTTTATTTTTAATTTATTTTTAGGTTTTATTTTAATGTTTATTTTTTAGGTTTATGTTTTTATTTTATTTTATTTTAGGTTTATTTTATTTTTATTTTATGCTTGGGTTTTATTTTATTTAGCTTTTTAATTTTTAGGTTTTTTATTTTTTTTTACTTTAGCTTAAGTGTTTATTTATTTTATTTTTGTTTGGCTTTTATTTATTTTTTATTTTATTTTTAAGTTTTAGTTTAAGTTTAGGTTTGGGTTTTAGTTTAGGTTCTTATTTTATTTTATTTTATTTAGGTTTTGGTTTATTAATTTATTTTAATTTTAGGTTTTATTTAGTTTAGGTCTAGGTTTTTGGGTTTTTTGGGTTTAGGGTTTAGGTTTTATAGTTTATGGTTGTAAGTTTTAGGGTTTAGGGTTTAGGGTTTATGGTTTAGAGTTTAGGGTTTTTGGGTTTAGGGTTTAGGATTTAGGGTTTTAGGGTTTAGGGTTTAGGGTTTAGGATTTAGGGTTGAGGGTTTAGGGTTTAGTGTTTATGGATTTTTTTAAAAAAAAAAATTAGTAAGCAGGCAGGTTTAGGTTTATTTAGTTTATTTAGTTAATTTTTTATTTATTTTATTTTATTTTATTTTTTATTTTTATTTTAGGTTTATTTATTTTAGTTTAGGTTTTTTATTTTAGTTTATTTTTTACAATTAGGTTTAGGTTTATGTTTATTTTTTAGTTTAGTATTATTGTTTTTATATTTTTTAGGTTTAAGTTTTATTTTTTATTTTTAGATTTAGGTTTATGTTTCTATTTTATTTTTTTAGGTTTAGGTTTTAAGTTTTATTTTAGGTTTTATTTTTTAATGTTGGTTTACTATTATTTTTAATTTATTTTATTTTCTTTAGTTTAAGGTTTAGGTTTAGGTTTTATTTATTTTAGTTTAGGTTTATATTTATTTTGTTAGTTTAGGGTTCACGTTATATGTTTTATTTATTTTAAGTTTTTTTTTTTTGGTTTAGGTTTTTATATCAATTTTATTTTATTTTATTTTAGGTTTATTTTATTTCTATTTTACATTTAGTTTTTATTTTATTTAGATTTTTTAAGATTTTTTTAGTTTAGTTTAGGTTTTTATTTATTTTATTTTAGTTTAATTTTATTTTATATTTTTAGGTTTTTGTTTAGGTTTTTTATTTATTTTATTTTTTAATTTTATCTAGGTTTAGGTTTTTTTAGTTTTTAGGGTTTAGGGTTTACTATTTATGATTTAGGGTTTAGGGTTGTAGGTTTTAGGGCTTAGGGTTTAGGGTTTAGGGGTTTAAGGGTTTTAGGATTTAGTGTTTGGGGTTTAGGGTTTATGGTTTAATGTTTTAGGGTTTAGGGTTTAGGGTCTCGAGTTTAGGGTTTAGGGTTGTAGGTTTAGGGTTTAGGGTTAGTTTTAGGGTTTAAGGCTTAGGGCTTAGGGTTAGTTTAGTGTTTAGAGTTTAGGATTTTAGGGTTTAGCATTTTAGTTTAGTTTTAGGTTAGGAGTTTTAGAGGGTTTTAGCTTTAGTGTAGAGTTTAGGTTAGATTAAGGAGTTTAGACTTTAAGGTTTAGGATTTTAGGGTTTAGAGTTTAAGTTTTAAGTTAGTTTAAGTTTAAGTTTAGGATTTTAGAGTTAATTAGTTATTAGTTTAAGTTTAAGGTTTAGGGTTTAGTATTTAGGGTTTAGGGTTAGTTTAAGGTTTAGTGTTAGTTTAGGGTTTAGGGTTAGTTTAGTGTTTAGGGTTACAGGTTTACGGTTGTAGGTTTAGGGTTTAGGGTTTAGGATTAGTTTTAGGGTTTAGGGTTTAAGGTTGAGGATTTAGGATTTAGGGTTTAGGGTTTAAGTTTTTTAAAAAAAACATTAAGTAAACTAGTAGATTTAGGTTTATTTAGTTTATTTAGTATATTTTATATTTATTTTAGTTTATTTTATTTTTTGATTTGTATTTAGATTAGTTTATTTATTTTAGGTTAAGTTATTTTAGTTTAAGTTTTTAATTTAGTTTATTTTTTAGGTTTAGGTTTAGGTTTAGGTTTTTTTTTATTTTTTTAAGTTTTGATTTTAGGTTTTTACTTAAGGTTTATTTTTATGTTTTATTTTTTAAGTTTAGGTATAGGATTATTTTTAGTTTATTTTATTTTATTTAGTTTAGGGTTTAGGTTTTGTTTATTTTAGGTTTTGGTTTAGGCCTTATTTATTTTAGTTTAGTTTATTTTAGTTTAGGTTTAGGTTTATTTTATTTAGTTTATTTTAGGTTTAGGTTATTTTGTTTAGTTTATGGTTTAGGTTATATTTTTTATTTAATTTTAGGTTGTATTTTTAGGTTTATTTTATAGGTTTAGGTTTCTATTTAGCCTTCATTTTATTTTATTTTTTGTTTATTTTTATTTTATTTTCCATTTGGTTTTTATTTTATTTTAATTTTTTTTAGGTTTATTATATTTTTAGTTTAGGTTAGGTTTTTATTTATTTTATTTTAGTTTAGTTTTTATTTTTATTTTATTTTATTTTTAGATTTAGGTTTAGATTTAAGTTTAGATTTTTAGTTTATTTTATTTATTTTATTTAGGTTTAGGTATTTTATTTATTATATTTTTAGGTTTTATTTAGTTTAACTTTAGGTTTTCAGGGTTTGAGGGTTTAGGGTTTAGGGTTTGGGGTTTTGGGTGTAGGGGTTGTAGGTTTTAGGATTTAGATTTAGAGTTTAGGATTTAGGATTTTATGATTTCAAGTTTAGGGGTTAGGCTTTAGGGTTTAAGATTTTTTGTTTACGGTTTAGGGTTTAGGGTTTACGATTTAGGGTTTAGGGCTTTGGGTTGAAGGTTTAGGGTTTAAGGTTTAAGGTTAGTTTTAGGGTTTAGGGTTTAAGGTTTAAGGTTAGTTTTAGGGTTTAGGGTTTAGTATGTAGAATTTAAGGTTTAATGTTTAGTGTTTTGGGTTCAGGGTTTTTTTAAAAAAAAATTAAGTAAACCATTAGGTTTAGGTTTATTTAGTTTATTTTATTTTTTATTTTTATTTCTGTTTATTTTTTATTTATTTTAATTATATTTATTTTATTTTATGTTTTTATTTTAGTTATCTTCTAGGTTTAGGTTTAGGTTTAAATTTATTTTTTAGCTTAGTTTTATTTTTTTTTTATTTTTTAGGTTAAGGTTTTATTTTTTATTTTTAGGTTTAGGTTTAGGTTTAGGTGTTAGGTTTTATTTTAGGTTTATTTTTAGGTTTTATTTTTTAGTTTAGGTTTAGCTTTATTTGGTTAGTTTATTTTATTTTATTTGGTTTAGGGTTTAGGTTTCGTATATTTTAGGTTTAGGTTTAGGTTTTATTTATTTTCTTTTTTGGTAATATTTAGTTTAGGTTTACGGTTTTAAGTTTTTGGGGTTTAGGGTTCAGGGCTTAGGTTTTATGGTTTAGGGTTTAGGGTTGTAAGTTTTAGGGTTTAGGGTTTAGGGTTTATGGTTTAGGGTTTAGGGTTTAGGGTTTAGGGTTTTAAGGTTTAGGGTTTAGGGTTTAGGGTTTATGGTCAATTTTAGGGTTTAGGCTTGAGGGTTAGGGTTTATTTTATTTTTTTAACATTAAATAAACTAGTAAGTTTAGTTTTATTTTGTTTAATTTTTATTTATTTTAGTTTATTTATTTTTTATTTTTTCAGATTTATTTTTATTTTTATTTAGTTTAGTTTATTTATTTTAGGTTTATTTTTATTTATTTAGGATTTTTATTTTCATTTTTTTTAGGTTTAGGTTTAGGTTTAGGTTTATTTTTTAGTTTAGTTTTATTTTTATTTCAAGGTTCATGTTCAGGTTTTTATTTTATTTTTTTAGGTTTAGGTTTTAGGTTTTTATTATAGGTTTATTTTTAGGTTTTATTTTTTAGTTTAGGTTTAGGTTTAGGTTTAGTTAATTTTAGGTTTAGGTTTAGGTTTTATTTATTTTAGTTTAGTTTATTTTATTTTAGGTTTAGCTTTACTTTATTTTTATTTTAGGTTTAGCTTCTTTTTTATAGTTTAGGGTTTATGTTTTCTTATTTATTTATTTTTAGGTTCAATTTTTTGTTTTATTTTTTAAGTTTAGGTTTTTATTTAGTTTTTATTTTATTATATTTTAGGTTTATTTAATTTTTATTTTATTTAATTTTTTTACTTTAATTTAGGATTTTATTTATTTTATTTTAGTTTTTATTTCTTATTTTAATTTCATTTTAGGTTTATGTTTAGGTTTTAATTTATGTTTTTATTTTATTATTTTTATGTTTTATTTTGGTTTAAGTTTGTTTATTTATTTTATTTTTAGGTTTTATTTAGTTTAAGTTTTTAGCTTTTTAGGGTTTAGCGTTACTTTAGGGTTTAGGGTTTAGGGTTTGGGGTTAGGGTTTAGGGGCTAGGTTTAGGGTTTAGTGTTTAGGGTTTTGGGTTTTGGATTTTAGGTTTAGAATTTTGGGTTTAGGTTTTAGGGTTTAGGGGTTTAGGGTTTAGGGTTTATGGTTTAAAGTTTTTAGGGTTTAGGGCTTAGGGGTTTTTTTTTTAATTGAGAACAAATTTAGATTCAACATTTCATTTTTTTTTTTGATTTCATCAACCAAGTAACGCACCAAGTTTTCTAAGACACAAGTGACAACATGGATAAAAAATGAGCACGCATAAGGCAAATTAAAAACCCTAAATAATTAGAACCGTCTTTACTATAAAGATATAATTTAATATGCAGTAGATCAGATCAACCATTCTTCAATTTCTCCAGTTCCCATCAAAATCATCCCAACCTCTAGTAGTGGTTCCACCATCATATCCCTGATCTCTCCCTCCGCCACCACCACGATTGTAACCTCTGCCGCTCCTCCTACCTTTATAACCAACACTACTGTGGCCACCACCTCCATATCCACCAGCACCTCCATATCCCCCACCACCACTGCAGTACCTGCCGCCTCTGCCTTCGCCTCCACTGCTAGATCTAGACTGAACCTGGTTGACGGTGATGTTCCTGCCATCAAGGTTCTACCCATTCTTAGAGTTTAGGTTGATTAGGTTTTAAGGTTTAGGTTTATTTTTAAATTTATTTTTTTCTTTAGGTTTAGGTTGAGGGTTTGGGGTTTAGGGCTTAGGGTTTAGGGTCAGGGTTTATGGTTTAGTGTTTAGGGTTTAGGGTTGTAGGTTTAGGATTTAGGGTTTAGGATTTAGGGTTTAAGGTTTTTTTTAAATTAAATAAATTGGTAGATTTAGGTTTATTTGGTATATTAAATTTATATTTTATGTTAGTTTACTTTACTTTTTATTTATATTTAGGTTTATTTTTTATTTTTATTTAAGTTAGTTTATTTATTTTAGGTTTGTTATTTTAGTATATTTTTTAGGTTTAGGTTTATTTTTTAGTTGTGTTTTATTTTTATTTTTTAAGTTTAGCTTTTACTTTTTATTTTTAGGTTTAGGTTTATGTTTTTATTTTATTATTTTTACGTTTAGGTTTTAGGTTTTTATTATAGGTTTATTTTTAAGTTTTAATTTTTAGTTTAGATTCATTTTATTTTTAGTTTATTTTATTTTATTTAGTTTTGGTTTAGTTTTAGGTTTAGTTTAATTTAGGTTTTATTTATTTTAGTTTAGTTTATATTATTTTATGTTTAGGTTTATTTTATTTTGTTTATTTTATATTTATTTTAAGTTTAGATTTTATTTTTTATTTATTTTTATGTTTATTTTATATGTTTAGATTTTTATTTAGTTATTTCTTATTTTATTTTAGGCTTGTTTTATTTTTATTTTACATTTGTTTTTATTCTATTTAGGTTTTTTATTCTAAGGTTTATTTTATTTTTTAGTTTAGTTTAGGTTTTTATTTATTTTATTTTATTTTTACTTTTTCTATTTTGTTTTATTTTAAGGTTTAGGTTTAGGTTTTAGTTTAGCTTTTTTTACTTTATTTTATTCTATTATTTTATTTAGGTTTAGGTTTTTTTTTAATTATTTATTTTTTAAGGTTTAGGGTAGTGGAGTTTTAGGGTTTAGTGGTGGGATAGGGTTTAGGGTTTTTAACATTTAGTGTAGTGGGTTTAGGGTTTAGGGTTTAGAGCCCAGCCTGGGTTTGGGGAGGTTTAGCCGTGATTTAGGATTAGTTTAGGGTTTAGGACCCAGCTTGGCTTTAGGCTCAGGGAATGTTACATTTGAGTCAGTTTTGGGTTTTGAAAGATGGGGGAGTACAAGTTTTTAGGTTTTGGGTTTAGGGTTTGAGCCTGGCTGATCAATGCAGGTTTAGGGTTTAGTGGTGGCTCAGGGTGAGCCCAGTGATCAGGGTGGTTGGGTGGTTAGTTTGGGAGCCTATGGTTTAGGGTTTAGGGAGGATCTGGGGTTTGGGCTTGGGCTGATTAACATTTTTTTTAAGCAAACCAGAAGTAGGTTTATTTAGTTTATCTTTTATTTATTTTAGTTTATTTTTTATATTTTTATTTAGGTTTATTTTTTATTTTTATTTCACCTAGTTTATTTATTTTAGGTAATTTAGTTTTGTTTAGGCTTTTTAGTTTAGTTTATTTTTAGGTTTAGGTTTATGTTTATTTCTTAGTTTAGTTTTATTTTTATTTTACTTTTTTGGTTTAGGTTTTATTTTTTATTTTTAGGTTTAGGTGTAGGTTTTTATTTTATTCCTTTAGGTTTAGATTTTATGCATTTATTTTAGGTTTATTTTTAAGTTTAGGTTTAGGTTTACTTTTAGTTTATTTTATTTTATTTAGTTTAAGGTTTAGGTTTAAGTTTAAGTTTTATTTATTTTAGTTTTCTATATTTTAGTTTAAGTTTAGGTTTATTTTATTTTGTTTGTTTTAGGTATAAGTTTTTTTTAGTATAGTGTAGGTTTTTATTTATTTATTTTTAGGTGTTTTTTATGTTTATTTTTAAGGTTTTGTTTTTATTTAGTTTTTATTTTCTTTTATTTCAAGTTTTTTTTTTTTTTTTTTTAACGTTTAGTTTTTACTTTATTTTTAGGTTTATTTTCTTTGTTAGTTTAGTTTATGTTTTATTTAATTTATTTTAGTTTTGTTTTTATTTTTTATTTTATTTTATTTCATGTTTAGGTTTAGGTTATGGCATAGGTTTTAGTTTAAGTTTTTATTCTATTTTTTCATTTATTTAATTGAGGTTTAGGTTTTTTTTACATTTTATTTAATTTAGGTTTAGATTTTGAAGTTTTTAGGTTTTTAAGGTTTAGGGTTTACGGTTTAGGGTTTTAGGGTTTAGGGTTTAGGGTTTAGGTTTAGGGTTTAGGGTTTAATGTTTGCGGTTTAGGGTTTAGGGTTTGTTTTAGGGTTTAGGCTTTAGGGTTAGGGTTTTTTCTTATTTTTTTCATTTTCTTTTATTTTTAATTTTTTTTAAATTAAGTAAACTAGTAGGTTTATGTTTTTTTGGTTTATTTAGTTTATTTTTTATTTATTTTAGTTTATTTTATTATCTATTTCTATTTAAGTTTATTTTTATTTTTATTTAGTTTATTTTAACTATTTTAGGTTTATTTATTTTAGTTTAGCTTCTAGTTTTGGTTTATTTTATTAGTTTAGTTTTATTTTTATTTTATATTTTAGGTTTAGGTTTAAGTTTAGGCTTAGGTTTAGGTTTTTATTTTATTTTTTAGGTTTAGGTTCTAGGTTTATTTTTTAGGTTTATTTTTAGGCTTTATTTTTTTAGTTTAGGTTTATTTTTAGTTTATTTTAGTTTATTTTGATTAAGTTTAGGTTTAGTATTAGTTTATTTTGGGTCGAAGTTTAGGTTTTATTTATTTTAGTTTAGGTTTAGGTTTATTTTATTTTTATTTTCGGTTTAGGTTTTTGTTTTTAGTTTAGGGTTTAGGCATTATTTTTTATTTATTTTTATGTTTTATTTTATATTATTTTAGATTTATTTTTATTTTATTTTAGGTTTTTTATTTTTTTAGTTTAGTTTAGGGTTTTATTTATTTTATTTTATTTTAGTTTTTATTTTTTTATTTTATTTTCTTATTAGGTTTAGGCTTAGGTTTAGGTTTAGGTTTAGGTTTAGGTTTTAGTTTATGTTTATATTTTATTTTTGTTTAGGTTTTTCTATTTATTTTATTTTCAGGTTTTATTTAGTTTAGGTTTATGTTTTTAGCTTTTTAGGGTTTAGGGTTAGTTTAGGGTTTAGAGTTTTTCGTTAAGGGTTTGGGTTGAGGGTTTAAGGTTTAGGGTTTAGGGTTTAGGTTTTTTGTTTAGGGTTCAATTTTTAGTTTAGAGTTTAGGGTTTTTGGTTTTTTTTAATAGAGAACAAATTCAAATTCAATATTTCATCTTTTGAATTTCATCAACAAAGTAACACACCAATTTTTCTAAGACACAAGTGACGACATAGATAAAAATTGGCATGCATTTAGCAAATCAAAAACCCAAGATAACTAGAACTAACTCTATTATAAAGACACAGTTCCATAAGCATATCGGATCGACTGTTCTTCAGTTTCTCCAGTTCCCATCAGGACCACCCCAGCCTCTCGAGTAATGGGATCCACCATCATATCCCTGATCTCACCCTCCACCACTACCCCGGCTAAAACCTTCATCGCTCCTCCCACCTCCATAACCACCACTGCTCTGACCACCACCTCCATATCCACCAGCACCTCTAGATCCCCCACCACCACTGGATAATGCCTCGCTCTTTGCCTCAAACGCCGATCTAGATCAGCTTGATGGTGATTTTCCGCCATCAAGGTTCTACCCTGTGGTTTAGGTTTATGGTTATTAGGTTTTAGGGATTAGGTTTATTTTTTTTTTACTTTATGTTTAAGTTTAGGGTTTGTGGTTTAGGGTATAGGGTTTAGGGTTAGGGTTTAGGGTTTAGGGTTTAGAATTTAGGGTTTAGGGTTTTAGGGTTCATCTTTTCAGGGTTTAGGGTTTATGTTTAGGGTTTAGAGTTTAGGGTTTAGGGTTTTTTAAGGTGTAAGCTTTAAGGTTTATGGTTTAAGGTTTAGGGTTTAGGGATTAGGGTTTAGGTTTTGGGGTTTAGGGTTTAAGGTTTAGGGTTTTAGGGTTTAAGTTTATAGTTTTTAGGGTTTAGAGTTTTGGGTTTAGGGTTTACATTTTAAATTTAGGGTACAGGTTTTAATTTAGGGTTTAGGGTTTTTGGTTTTTTTAACAGAGAACAAATTCAGATTCAATATTTCTTCTTTTTGATTTCATCAACCAAATAACACACCAAGTTTTCTAAGACACAAGCGACAACATTGATAAAATAGTGATGAAAATAAAAAATCAAATAGAAAATAAGATAAGAATGAATCAATGAAAACCTAGAGGATGCATAGAGCAAATCAAAAACCCTAGATAGCTAGAACTATCTTTATTATAAAGATAGTTCCATAAGCAGCAGATCAGATCGACCATTCTTAAATTTTTCCAGTTCCCATCTGAACCACCTCAGCCTCTCGGGTAGCGGAATCCACCATCATATCCTAATTTCTTCCTCCGCCATCACCATGGTTGTAACCTTCATCGCTCCTCTTGCCTCCATAACCACCACTACTTTGACCACCAACTCTATATCCACCAGCATCTCTAGATCCCCCACCACCATTGCGTTAATCACTGCCTCCTCCTTCGCCTCCACCGCCAGATCTAAACTGATTATGGTTGACGATGGTATTCCTGCTATCAAGGTTCATCTCATTCTTAGGGTTTAGGTTTCAATTTTGGTTTATTAGGTTTTAAGGTTTAGGTTCATTTTTTAATTTATGTAGTTACTTTAGGTTTAGGTTAAGGGTTTAGGGTTTAGGGTTAAGGATTTAGGGTTTAGGGTTTATGATTTAGGGTTTAGGGTTTATGCTTTTAGGGATTAAGGTTTAGGGTTTATGGTTAGGGTTTAGGGTTGGGGTTTACGATTTAGGGTTTTTAGGGTTTAGGGTTTAAGGATTAGGGTTGTAGGTTTAGGGTTTAAGGTTTAGGGTTTAGGGTTTAAGTTTAATTTAAATTATGTAAATTGGTATGTTTAAATTTATTTAGTTTATCTAGTTTAGCTTAAGTTTAATTTAAATTATGTAAATTGGTATGTTTAAATTTATTTAGTTTATCTAGTTTAGCTTTTATTTATTTTAGTTTTTTATTTTTTATTTTTATTTATGTTTATTATTTATTTTTATTTAGTTTAGTTTATTTATTTTTAGTTTAGGGTTCTTATTTTAGTTTCCTTTTTTAGGTTTAGGTTTATTTTTTAGTTGAGTTTTATTTTTATTTTATTATTTTAGGTTTATGTTCTAATTTTTATTTTTAGGTTTAGGTTCACGCTTTTATTTTATTTTTTTTATGTTTAGGTTTTAGGTTTTTATTTTAGGTTTATTTTAGGTTTTATTTTTTAGTTTAAGTTTAGGTTTATTTTTAGTTTATTTTATTATATTTAGTTTAGGTTTAGGTTTAGTTTATTTTAGGTTTAGGTTTAGGTTTTATTTATTTTAGTTTAATTCATTTTAGTTTAGGTTTAGGTTTATTTATTTTCTTTATTTTTTGGTTTTGGTTTTTATTTAGTTTTTATTTTATTTTATTTTAGGTTTATTTTATTTTTATTTTACGTTTAGTTTTTTATTTTATTTAAGTTTTTTTACTCTTAGGTTTATTTTCTTTTTTAGTTTAGTTTGGGTTTTTATTTATTTTATGTTTGTTTTTTTATTTTTTTATTTATTTTATTTTTAGGTTTTATTTAGCTTAGGTTTAGGCTTTGAGGTTTTTAGGGTTTAGGGTTTAGGGTTTAGGGTTAGGATTTAAAGTTTATAATTTTTAGGGTTTAGGTTTAGGGTTAGCTTAGGGTTTAATGTTAGTTTAGGGTTTAGGTTTTTTAGGGGTTTAGGGTTAGTTTAGTGTATAGGGTTTAGGGTTTTAGGGTTTAGGATTTAGGGTTTAAGGTTTAGGGTTTAGGGTTAGGGTTTAGGGTTTAAGTTTAGGGTTTGGTGTTTAGGGTTTAGGATTTAGGGTTAGAGTTTAGGGTTTTTTATTTTGGGTTTAGGGTTTAAGGTTTTAGGGTTTACGCTTTTAGGGTTTAGGGTTAAGGTTTTATGTTCAGGGTTTAAGGTTTAGGGTTTTAAGGTTTATGCTTTTAGGGTTTAGGGTTTAGGGTGTTTAGGTTTAGGGTTTAGTGTTTAGGGTTTAGGGTGAGCTTATGGTTTAGGGTTAGATTAGGGTTTTAGGTTTATGGTTTTGGGTTTAAGGTTTTAGGATTTAGGGTTTAAGGTTTAGACTTTTTTTATGGTTTAGGGTTTAAGGTTTAGGGTTTGGTTTAGGATTTTGGGTTTAAGGTTTTTTTTTAAAAATTAAGTAAACTGGTAGGTTTAGGTTTATTTAGTGTATTTAGTTTATTATTTTTAGTTTACTTCTTTTTTATTTAGGTTTATTTTTTATTTTTTCTAGTTTAGTTTATTTATTTTATGTTTATTTATTATAGTTTATGTTTTTTATTTTGGTTTATTTTTAGGTTTAGGTTTTATTTTTTATTTTCAGGTTTAAGTTTAGGTTTTTCTTTTAATTTTTTAGGTTTAGGTGTTATGTTTTTATTTTAGGTTTATTTTTAGCTTTTATTTTTTAGTTTAGGTTTAGGTTTATTTTTAGTTTATTTTATTTTACTTAGTTTAGGTTTAGGTTGAAGTTTAGTTTATTTTAGGTTTAGGTTTAGGTTTTATTTATTTTAATTTAGTTTATTTTTAGTTTAGTTTTAGGTTTATTTATTTTATATTTATTTTAGGTTTATGTTTTTTTTAGTTTAGGGTTTAGATTTTATTTTTTAATTATTTTTAGGACTATTTTTTAGGTTTAGGTATTTATTTAGTTTTTATTTTATTTTTTAGGTTTATTTTATTTTCATTTTATGCTTAATTTTTATTTTATTTAAGTTTTTTATTCTTAGGTTTATTTTATTGTTTAGTTTAGTTTAGGTTTTTATTTATTATTTTATTTTATTTTTTTAGGTTTAGGTTTAGGTTTTAGTTTAGGTTTTATTTATTTTATTTAAGTTTAAATTCATTTTATTTTTTTTATTTTTTGGTTTTATTAAGTTTTGGCTTAGGTTTTAGGTTTTTAGTGTTTAGGGTTTATGGTTTTAGTGTTTTGGGTTAGGATTTAGGGTTTAGGGTTTAGGGTTTAGTGTTTAGGCTTTAGAGTTTATAGTTTTTAGGGTTTAGGTTTAGGATTTAGGGTTTAGTGTTTAGGGATATCTTTCAGTTTAGGGTTTAGGGTTTATTCTTTTAGGGTTTATACTTTTAGTGTTTGTGCTTTTAGGTATAGGGTTTAGGGTAAGGGTTTAGGGTCTTTTAGGGTTTAGGGTTTAGGATTGTTGGTCTAGAGTTGTAAGTTTAGGGTTTAGGACTTAGGGTTTAAAGTTTTTTTGTAATTAAGTAAAATGATTGGTTTAGGTCTATTTAGTATATTTAGTTTTTTTAATTTTTTAGATTAATTTATTTTTTATTTTTATTTAGGTTTATTTTTTACTTTTATTTAGTTTAGTTTATTTATTTTAGGTTTATTTATTTTAGTTTATTTTTTAGGTTTAGGTTTAGGTTTAGGTTTAGGTTTATTTTTTAGTTGAGTTTTATTCTCATTTTATTTTTCAGGTATATGCTTTATTTTTTATTTTTAGGTTTAGGTGTAGGTTTTTATTTTGTTTTTTTAGGTTTATTTTTAGGTTTTATTTTATTTAGTTTAGGTTTAGATTTAGTTTATTTTATGTTTAGGTTTTGGTTTTATTTATTTTAGTTTAGTTTATTTTAGTTTAGGTTTACGTTCATTTTATTTTGTTTATTTTATTTTTTTTTCATTTTAGATTTTTTTTAGTTTAGGGTTTAGGTTTTTTTTTATGTTTTATTTGTAAAGTTATTTTTTAGGTTTAGCTTTTTATTTAGTTTTTATTTTATTTTTATTTTACGTTTAGTTTTATTTTATTTAGGTTTTTATTCAAAGGTTTATTTATTTTATTTTATTTAGTTTAGTTTAGGTTTTTATTGATTTTATTTAGTTTTTTTATTTATTTTATTTTATTTTATTTTTAGGTTTATGTTTAAGTTTTAGTTTAGTTTTTGATTTTTATTTATTTTTTATTTTATTTAGGTTCAGGTTTATTTATTTATTTTATTTTTAGGTTTTATGTAGTTTAGGTTTAAGTTTTTAGGTTTTTCAGTTTTAGGGTTTAAGGTTTAGGGTTTAGGATTTAGGGTTTTATGGTTTTAAGTTTTAGGGTTTTGGGTTTAGGATTAAGTTTAGGGTTTAGGGTTTAGTGTTTAAACTTTAGTTTAGGTTTTTTTAGTTTAGGTTTAGTTTAGTTTAGGTTTAGGTTTATGGTTTAGGTTTTAAGTTGGATTATAGTTGGGGTTAGTTTATTTTTAGGTTTAGGTTTTAGTTTAAAATTTTGGTTTAAGTTTAGGTTTAAGTTTAGGGTTTAAGGTTTAGTTTAGTTTAGGTTAGGTTAAGTTTAGGTTCTGATTTAGTATTTATTTAGGTTTATAGTTTAGGTTTTATAGTTTAGTTTATAGGTTTATTTTAGGTTTAGTTTAAGGTTTAGGGTTTAAAGTTTAATGTTTATGGATTAGGGTTTAGGGTTTTTTAGTGTTTAGGGTTTAGTGTTTAGGGTTAGTTTTAGGGTTTAGGTTTTAGGGTTTAGGATTTAGAGTTTAGGATTAAGGATTTTCTGTTTAGGGTTTTTTTTTTAAAAAAAATTAAGTAAACCGGAATTTTTAGGTTTATTTTATATTTTTATTTAGGTTTATTTTTTATTTTTATTTAATTTAGTTTATTTATTTTATGTTTATTTATTTTAGTTTAGGTTTTTAATTTTGGTTTATTTTTTAGGTTTAGGTTTAGGTTTATGTTTATTTTTTATTTTAGTTTTATTTTTATTTTATTTTTTTCATTTAGGTTTTATTTTTTATTTTTAAGTTTAGGTTTAGGTTTTTATTTTATTATATTAGGTTTTCATTTTTGGTTTTTATTTTAGGTTTATTTTTAGGTTTTATTTTTTGTTTAGGTTTAGGTTTATTTTTTGTTTATTTTATTTTATTTACTTTAAGATTTAGGTTTAGTTTATTTTACGTTTAGGTTTAGGTTTTATTTATTTTAGTTTATGTTTAGGTTTATCTTATTTTGTTTATTTTATTTTTATATTAGGTTAAGGTTTTTTTTTCAATTTAGGGTTTAGGTTTTATTTTTTATTTATTTTTATGTTTTATTTTTTTAGGTTTAGGTTTTTTTAGTTACATTTATTAGATGAGGCTTACTCTAGGGGATTGAGCTCAACCTCTTGTTTACATTACAATGGATGTTGGCAGATACAAGCTATCTAGAGTTTTGGTTGACCCAGGTGTATCTATCAATATTATTAGTCTAAGAACCCTTGCCTACTTGAGGAATGACTCAAACTCTAAAAAGAAATGAATAAGGTGAGAGGGCCTTGTGGTGTTTATTTTTAGATGTATTGGATTTTTTGAGGTGATGTACAACATTGAGGTATGATGTACTATCTTGAAAGATAGAAGCATCACCATACAATGGACTAATCACTAATAAGAATTCTAAGGCATGATGGGTCTTCGAATGTACTTGATATTTTTGCCCTACTTTACATGGATGAATAAAGTATGGTTTATATTAAACCAGGTTCTTATATTCCCTATGGAGTTAAGCTGCCATAGTTAATTATATTTCAAGAAATAAAATTTCCTAAGAATACTCTCGATTAAAGTAGATAATTATCATCTCCAAATATTTCAAGTTTAGACTATCAAAGGATTTGTTGTATTTGGTAAATCAATTGGGAAAGTTCAAGGAGAAGACTTATTTTTGGAATCCAAATGAAATAAATAGGAAATGCTCATGATACTAGGAAGCCTAGTGAGCATTCCAATCTATCATATGGTTGGGCTTTATAATTTTGAAGTTGAGGAGATTTATATGTTTTGATTTCAAATTTACTTATATTACTAGGGCTTATAATCCACTAACACAAGGTTGTGGGAATGCCTAAGAGGTGTGGATTTATGCTAGTAGCTTGAACAGAATAGCTACCTCATATCCTAAATCTAGGGAGCTTTAGTGAGCTAAAGCACAACCTAAATCTAAGCTACAGGTGGACATAAGGGTTTACCTCCACAAGAGAGAATAAATTGTCTAACTTAGGACTTATTAGAGTGGGTTGACTAACTCCACCTATGATTTTAAAACCATGCAATGGTCTGATGAATTGAAAGATAGAAAGGGTAGTTATTTAATTAGAAAGAGACTAAAGTCCTAAACACACTCCCTATGAGACTAGAGCATGAGTGATATGAGCATATTAATTAATCTATAGATGTAAAATCTTTTCAAGTTTTATTTCATTTTAGACACATTATTTTGATAGAGGATTTAGGATTTCTTATGCTTAAATGAATGATGAAATAGGTTATGGGTCAAATCAACTAGAAGAAGGTGTTCTCCACCACAAGGGATGCCCTCATAGGTTAAGCATTCCTTTATCATGCAAGGATGAAGATCTTTCTTGTTCAAAAGAGAAATAATATGCATGCATGATCTAAAACATACAACCATACATCCACCAGCACCTCCAGATCCCCCACCACCACTTCGCTAACTGTCGCCTGCCTTCGCCTCCACCGTTAGATCTAGGTTGAGCCTGGTTGACGGTGATGTTCCTGCCATCAAGGTTCTACCTAATCTTAGGGTTTAGGTTTAGGTTTGTGTTTACTAGGTTTTAGAGTTTACGTTAATTTTGTAATTTATTTATTTTACTTTAGATTTAGGTTTAGGCCTTGGGGTTTAGGGTTTAGGGTTTAGGGATAGGGTTTTGGGTTTAGGATTTAAATTTTAGGTTTTAGGGTTTAGGGTTTAAGGTTTAGGGTTTAGGGTTTAGTGTTTAGGGTTTAAGGTTTTAGGGTTTATGCTTTTAGGGTTTAGTGTTTAGGGTATTTTATGGTGTATGGTTTAGGGTTTATGGTTTACGATTTAGGGTTTAGGATTTAAGATTTAGGTTTTAGGGTTTAGGGTTTAGGGTTTTAGGGTTTAGGGTTTAGGGTTTAGGGTTTAGGGTTTATGGTTCAGTGTTTTATGGTTTAAAGTTTAGGGTGTAGGGTTCAAGTTTTAGGTTTAGTGTTTAAATTTTAGGGTTTAGGGTTTTGGTTTTAATTAAGAATAATTCGATTCAACATTTCTTTTTATTTGATCAACACCACCAAGTTTTTTAAGACACAAAAGACAACATAGATTAAATATGAGCATGCATAGAGAAAATCAAAAACCCTAGATAACTAGAATGGTCTCTACTGTAAAGAAATAATTTCATAAGTAATAGATCGGATCAGGCATTCTTCAATTTTTATAGTTCGCATTAGAACCACCTAAGCCTCTCGAGTAGTGGGATCCACCATCATATCCTGATCTCTCCCTCTGTCGTGACCATGGATGTAACCTCCGTCGCTCCTCCCACCTCCATAACCACCACAGCTCCGACCACCAGCTCCATATCCACACCTCCAGGGATCTCACCATAACTGCGATAACTTCTTAGCCTCCTCCTTCGCCTCCATTGCTAGATCTAGACTGAGCCTGGTTGACGGTGATTTTTCTGCTATCAAGGTTCTGCTCTTTCTTAGGGTTTAGGTATAGGTTTATATTTAAATTGATTAGGTTTTAATGTTTAGGTTTATTTTTTAATTTATGTAGTTACTTTAGGTTTAGGTTTAGGTTTATGGTTTGGGATTTAGGGTTTAGGTTTTAGGGTTTAGGGTTTAGGGTTTATGGTTTAGGGTTTAGCATTTTAGGGTTTATGCTTTTAGGGTTTAGGGTTTAGGGTTAGGGTTAAGGGTTTTTTAGGGTTTAAGGTTTAAGGTTTTTTTTAAACTAAGTAAACCAGTAGGTTTTAATTTATTTAGTTTTTCTTATTTATTTTTAGTTTATTTTATTTTTTATTTTTATTTAGGTTTATTTTTTTTTTATTTAGTTTAGTTTATTTTTTTTAGTATATGGATTTTATTTTAGTTTCTTTTTTTGGGTATAGGTTTTGCTTATTTTAAGTGTAGGCTTAGGTTTTATTTATTTTAGTTTAATTTATTTTATTTTAGGTATAGGTTTATTTTATTTTGTCTATTTTATTTTTATTTTAGGTTTAACATTTTTTAGTTTAAGGTTTTGGGTTTATTTTTTATTTATTTCTAGGTTTATTTTTTAGGTTTTGATTTTTATTTATTTATTATTTTATTTTAGGTTTATTTTATTTTTAATTTATGTTTAGTTTTTATTTTATTTAGGTTTTTTATTCTTAGGTTTATTTTATTTTTTTAGTTTAGTTTAGATTTTCATTTATTTTATTTTATTTATTTTGAATTTTATTTTATTTTTAGGTTTAGGTTAAGGTTTTATTTTAGCTTTTTATTTTATTTTATTTTATTATTTTAGTTAGGTTTAGATTTTATTTATTTATTTTATTTTTAGGTTTTATGTAATTTAGGTTTAGGTTTTTATATTTTTAGGGTTTAGGGTTTAGGGTTTATAGTTTAGGTTTAGGTTTAGGTTTTAGGGTTTAGGGTTGTTGGTTTAGGGTTTATAATTTTAGGGTTTAGTTAGATTATAGTTTAGGGTTAGTTTAGGTTTAGGTTTTTAGGGTTTGTTAGAGCTTTAGTTTAGGTCTTTAGTGGTTTAGGTTAGTTAAGTTTAGGGTTTAGCTTTAGGGTTTAAAGGGTTTAGGTTTTAGGGTTAGGGTTTGAGTTTAGTTTATTTAGTTTAGTTTAGTTTAGTTTAGGGTTTTATAGTTTAAATTTATTTTTTTAAATTTTTAATTTAGTTTTATTTAATTTTAGGTTTAATTTTTTAGTTTAGTTTTTTATTTAATTTTAGTTTTATTTTAGGTTAGGTAGGGTTAAGTTTTTTAGGTTTAGGTATTTTAGGTTTATGGTTTAGTTTACTTAGGGTTTAGGTTTAGTTTAGGTTTTAGGGTTTAGGGTTTAGGGTTTAGGGTTTTAGGGTTAAGGGTTTAGGGTTTAGGGTTTAGGTTTTAGGTTTAGGGTTTAAGTTTTAGTTTAGGGTTTAGAGTTTTATTTATTTATTTAACAAAGAATAAATTCAGATTCAACATGTCATCTTTTTATTTATCAACCAAGTAACACACTAAGTTTTCTAAGACACAAGTGACAACATAGATAAAAAGTGAGCACGCATATAGCAAATAAAAAACCCTAGATAACTAGAATCATCTCTATTATAAAGTCATAGTTCCATAAGTAGCATATCAGATCGGTTGTTCTTCAGTTTCTCCAGTTCCCATCAGAACCACCCCAACCTCTTGAGTAGCATTATCCACCATCAAATCCCTGATCTCTCGCTACCCCACCATCACGGCTATAACCTCCATCGCTCCTCCCTCCTCCATAACCACCACTACTCCGAGAACCACCTTCATATCTACCGGTACCTCCAAATCCCCCACCACCACTATGATAATTGTCGCCTCCACCTTCGCCTCCACCTCCAAATCTCAACTGAGGCTGTTTGATGGTGATGCTCCTGCCATAAAGGTTCTGCACATTCTTAAGGTTTAGGTTTAGGTTTAGGTTTATTAGGTTTTAGAGTTTAGTTTTATTTTTTTAATTTATTTAGTTACTTTAAGTTTAGGTTTAGGGTTTGGGTTTAGGGTTTAGGGTTTAGGCTTTAGATTTTAGGATTTTAGGGTTTATGCATTTAAGATTTAAGGTTTAGGGTTTGGGTCTAGGGTTTAGGGTTTTTTAGGGTGTAAGGTTTAAGGTTTACAGTTTAAGGTTATAGGTTTAGGGTTGTTGGTTTAGGGTAGTAGGTTCAAGGTTTACGGTTTAGAGTTTAGGGTTTAGGGTTTAGGATTTAGGGTTTAGGTTTTTTTAGGGTTTAGGGTTTAAGTTATAGGTTGTAGGCTTAGGGTTTAGGGTTTAGGGTTTAGGATTTATGGTTTAAGGTCTTTTTTTTTAAAAATTAAGTAAACCAGTAGTTTATGTTTATTAAGTATTTTTAATTTATTTATTATTATTTTTTTTACCTTTTTTTAGTTCCTAATTAGGTTTATTTTATATTTTTACTTAGTTTAATTTATTTATTTTAGGATTATTTATTTTAGTTTATTTTTTTTATTTTAGTTTATTTTTTATGTTTAGGTTTAGGTTTATGTTTATTTTTTAGTTGAGTTTTATTTTTATTTTATTTTTTAGGTTTAGGTTTTATTTTTTTATTTTTAGGTTTAGGTTTAGGTTTATTTTTAGTTTATTTTAATTTATTTAGTTTAGGTTTAGGTTTAGGTTTAGGTTTAAGTTTTATTTACTTTAGTTTGGTTTATTATAGTTTAGGTTTAGGTTTATTTTACTTTGTTTATTTTATTTTTATTTTAAGTTTAGGTTTTTTTAGTTTAGGGCTTATTTTATTTATTTTAGGATTTATTTTAGGTTTATTTTTTTTTAGGATTAGGTTTTATTTAGTTTTATTTTATTTTATTTTGGGTTTATTTTATTTTTAGTTTACATTTAGTTTTAATTTTATTTAGGTTTTTTCTTCTTAGTTTTATTTTATTTTTATGTTTAGCTTAATTTTTTATTTATTTTATTTTATTTATTCAATTGAGGTTTAGGTTTTTAGTTTATTTTATTATTTTATTTTTTTTTAGGTTTATGTTTTTTTATTTATTTTATTTATTAGGTTTTATTAAGTTTATGTTTAGGTTTTTAGGTTTTTAGGGTTCAACATTTAGGGTTTAGAAATTAGGGTTTTAGGGTTTAGGGTCTTAGGATTTAGGGTTTAGGGTTAGGGTTTAGGGTTTGATGTTTAGGGTTTAGTGTTTAGGCTATATTGTTTAGGGTTTTTAGGGTTTAGGGTATAGGGTTTACTATTTAGGTTTAGGGTGAGCTTAGGGTTTAGGTTTATATTAAGGTTTAGGGGTTAGATTAGGGTTTAGGGTTTAGGGTGTAGGGTTGAGGGTTTCAGGGTTTAAGCTTTTCGGGTTTAGGGTTTAAGATTTAAGGTTTAGGGTTTTTTAGAGTTTAGGTTTTAGGGTTGTAGGGTTGTTTTTTTTTTTTTGCAAAATTAAAGTTTGGGTGTGAAATATATAAATGCATAAGAATTGCGTGGTATGTATGTAAATCCCCCTTTATTTTACTTTTTTATTTTTTCTTACATTTAAGAGAATTTAATCACAAACTCACACGCATAATTTATGTGCTAGGACTTGAACCCAAGACCTTAGGGTTGTAGGGTTTGGTGTTTAGGGTTTATGGTTTAGGGTTTAGGGTCTAGGATTTAGGGTTTAAGGTTTTTTTAAATTAAGTAAATCGATAATTTTAGGTTTATTTTGTATATCTAGTTTTTTATTTTACTTTATTTTTTATTTTTATTTAGGTTTATTTTTTATTTTTTTAAAATTTATTTTATTTATTTTAAGTTTATTTATTTTAGTTTTGGATTTTTTATTTCAGTTTATTTTTTAGGTATAGGTTTATTTTTTAGTTGAGTTTATTTTCATTTTATTTAGGTTTAGGTTTAGGTTTTATTTTTTATTTTTAGGTTTTTATTTTAGGTGTATTTTTAGATTTTATTTTTTAGTTTAGGTTTAGGTTTATTTTAATTTATTATATTTTATTTATTTTGGGCTTAGGTTTAAGCATAGCTTATTTTAGGTTTAGGCTAAGGTTTAATTTATTTTAGTTTAATTTATTTTATTTTAGGTATAGGTTTATTTTATTTTGTCTATTTTATTTTTATTTTAGGTTTAACTTTTTTTTAGTTTAAGGTTTTGGGTTTATTTTTTATTTATTTTTAGGTTTATTTTTTAGGTTTTGATTTTTATTTATTTATTATTTTATTTTATTTCAGGTTTATTTTATTTTCATTTTTAACTTAATTTTTATTTTATTTAGGTTTTTTATTCTAAGGTTTATTTTATTATTTTGTTTAGTTTAAGATTTTATTTATTATTTTATTTTTTGGTTTAGGTTTAGGTTTTAGTTTATGTTAATATTTTATTTTATTTTTATTTTATTTATGTTTAGGTTTTTTTATTTATTTTATTTTTAAGTTTTACTAAGCTTAGGATTAGGTTTTTAAGTCTTTAGGGTTTAGGGTTTTAGGTTTAGGGTTTTAGGGTTTAGGGTTAGGGTTTAGGGTTTAGGTTTAGTGTTTAGACTTTAGGGTTTAGGGTTTAGTGTTTAGGGTTAGCATAGGATTTAGGGTTTAGGATTTGTTCTTTTAGGGTTTATTCTTTTAGGTTTATTCTTTTAGTGTTTAGGATTTTGGGTTAGGGTTTAGGGTTTAGGGTTTAGGATTTAAGGTTAAAGGTTTTTTTTCAATTAAGTAAAATGATTGGTTTAGGTCTATTTAGTTTATTTTATTTATTTAATTTAATTTAATTAATTTATTTATTTTTATTTAAGTTTATTTTTTATTTTTATTTAGTTTAGTTTATTTATTTTAGTTTATGTTTCTTATTTTAGTTTATTTTTTTATGTTTAGGTTAAGCTTTAGGTTTATTTTTTAGTTGAGTTTTATTCTTATTTTATTTTTTAATATAGGTTTTATTTTTTATTTTTAGGTTTAGGTTTAGGTTTTTATTTTATTTTTTTCAGTTTTGGTTTTAGGTTTATTTTTAGGTTTTATTTTATTTACTTCCAGTTTAGGTATAGATTTAGTTTATTTTAGGTTTTATTTATTTTAGTTTAGTTTATTTTAGTTTAGATTTTGGTTTGTTTTATTTTGATCATATTACATTTATTTTGGGTTTAGTTATTTTTTTTTGTTTAGGGTTTAGGTTTTATTTTTATTTTTTTAGGGTTTATTTTTAGTTCAGGTTTTTATTTAGTTTTTATTTTATTTTATTTTAGGTTTATTTTATTTTTATTTTATGTTTAGTTTTTCTTCTATTTAGGTTTTTTATTTATAGCTTTATTTTATTTTTTAGTTTAGTTTAGGTTTTTATTTATTTTATTTTATTTTTGGATTTAGGTTTAGGTTTTATTTTAGGTTTTTATTTCATTTTATTTTTTAATTTTATTTAGGTTTAGGCTTTTTTATATATTTTATTTTTAGGTTTTATTAAGTTTAGGTTTAAGTTTTTTGGTTTTAGGGTTTAGGTTTAGGGTTTTATGATTTCGGGTTTTAGGGTTTAGGGTTTAGGGTTAGGGTTTAGGGTTTAGGGTTTAGAGTTTAGACTTTAGTGTTTAGGCTTTAGGTTTTAGGGTTTATGGTTAGCTTAGGGTTTAAGGTTAGATTAGGGTTTGGGGTTTATGGTTTTTAGGATTTAGGAATTAGGGTTTAGGGTTAGCTTATGGTTAATGTTACGAATTTTAGGGTTTAGGGTTAGATTCAGGGTTTAGGGTTTAGGGTTTAGGGTTTAGGGTTTAGGGTTGTTGGTGTAGGCTTTAGGGTTTAGGGGTAGTTTTAGGGTTTAAAGTTTAGGGTTTAAGAATTAGGATTTGGTGCTTATGGTTTAGGGTATAAGGTTTAATCTTTTATAAATTAAGTAAACTGGCAGGTTTAAGTTTATTTAGTTTATTTATTTTTTATTTAGGTTTATTTTATATTTTTATTTCGTTTAGTTTATTTATTTATGTTTATTTATTTTAGTTTAGGTTTTTTATTTTAGTTTAATTTTTAGGTTTATGTTTAGGTTTATGTTTTTTTTTAGT
This sequence comes from Cymbidium sinense, assembly GCA_021442155.1. Lineage (NCBI taxonomy): Eukaryota > Viridiplantae > Streptophyta > Magnoliopsida > Asparagales > Orchidaceae > Cymbidium > Cymbidium sinense. Next base: position 57,523,428 of record CM038214.1, on the reverse strand, counting down.
TTAGTTTTAGTTTTATTTTATTTTTTAGGTTTAAGTTTTATTTTTTAATTTTTGGTTTAGGTTTTTGCTTTTATTTTATTTTTTTAGGTTTAAGTTTTAAGTTTTTATTTTAGGTTTATTTTTTGGTTTTATTTTTTACTTTTTGGTTTAGGTTTATTTTTAGTTTATTTTATTTTATTTAGTTCAGGGTTTAAGTTTAGTTTATTTTTGGTTTAGGATTAGGTTTTATTTATTTTAGTTTAGTTTATTTTAGTTTAGGTTTAGGTTTATTTTGCCTTATTTAATTTATTTTATTTCAGGTTTAGGTTTTGTTTTTATAATTTAGAGTTTAAGTTTTATTTTTATTTATTTTTAGGTTTATTTTTTAGGTTTAGGTTTTTATTTAGTTTTTATTTTATTTTATTTTATTTTACATTTAGGTTTTTTATTTGTAAGTTTAATTTATTTATTAGTTTAGCTTAAGTTTTTATTTATTTTATTTTAGTTTAGTTTTTATTTTTTATTTTATTTTATTTTTAGGTTTAGGTTTAGGTTTAGGTTTAGGTTTAGGTTTGTTTAGGTTTTTAGGTTTTTAGGTTTTTAGGGTTGTAGGTTTAAGGTTATTGTTTTAGTTTAGGGTTTAGGGTTTTTGATTTTTTTAAGAGAACAAATTTAGATTCAATATTTCTTCTTTTTGATTTCATCGACCAAGTAACACAGTAAGTTTTTTAAAACACAAGCGACGACATAGATAAAAAATAATCACACATAGAGGAAATAAAAAATCCTAGATAACTAGAATCGTCTCTACTATAAAGACACAGTTCCATAAGTCGGATGATGGTTCTTGATTTCTCCCCTCGAATCACCCGGCCTCTCGAGTAGCGAGATCCAGCATCATATCCCTGATCTCGCCCTCCGTCACCACCATGGTTGTAACCTCCGTCACTCCTCCGACCTCCATGACCACCACTGCTCTGACCACCACTTTTATATCCACCAGCACCTCCAGATCCCCCACCACCACTGCGATAACCACCGCCTCCGGCTTTGCCACCACTGCCAAATCTAGATTGAGCCAAGTTGACAGTAATCTTCTTGTCGTCAAGGTCCTGCCCATTCTTAGGGTTAAGGTTTAGGTTTAGGTTTATTAGGTCTTAGGATTTAGGTTTATTTTTTAATTTATTTGGTTAGTTTAGGTTTAGGTTTAGGTTTAGGATTTGGGATTTAGGGTTTGGGGTTTAGGGTTAGGGTTTAAGCTTTAGGGTTTAGGGATTTTTTTTTTTTTAGGGAAACCCCATGATACGGGGGTATTTTATTGCCACAAAAAAAGGGTTACAAGGTCCTTAAAGGGGATAAACTCAAAACTACTTGCTCAGAGCTACAATCGACTAAGGTAAATCCCCATCTAAGTACATCCAAGAGCAAAAGAAAACATTAAAATAATCAAAAGATACAAGTTGATTAACATAATAGGCTAAAGAAAGGATAAAGCCAATGCTCTGATGGTTGTAAGAGTGCTTGGTAATATGGAGCAAACTGCAAGATAAAGAGAGAAACACCAAAGTGATAATGAGAGAGATTAGAGCAGTTAAGGTAATACCAACAAAAGATAGAAGGAAACAATATAATATGAGTATGATAATAAGGAAATGTGATAGAAGGCTCAGCTCAATCACACCATGTTGGGGCAATGCAAATATGAGCATCCAAACTTCAGAAGGGTTACATCACATGAGCTACTCAGACCAAAAGGAGTGAGAACATCCACATAGCCAACAAACTGTGAGAAGGAAGCACCAGTTGTTGATATTCTTGTGAACTTTATTACCTGCAAACCTAAGAAAAATCATATCTAAAATATATAGGTAATTTCTAAGAGCTGAAGGATAAGGAGTCTCATTCAAGAAAATTATCATCAATAGAGCCATCTTGAGTTGAGAATACATAAACATAAGTGAGTGAGCCATCTTAGCTAGAATCTCATGAGTAGCCATATTCAGGAAGGAAATTAGTTCAGCATATAATCCCTCCATAAGAAAATTACAGAGGAGACAACTTTCTGAAAACTTGTTAAATAAGTCAATGAGCCTATAATTAACACCATCCCCATCACATGATATGTAAATGAATCTTTTAGTGCAGAAAACAACCCAAGAAACAATCCCCTTATTAATGTCCTGAAGAAAGCAATAGTAAAGGAAGATGACATAACTCAACACAGAAATGAAGCGCAACCAACCAAAATGAGCACCGGAAAATAGTTGGGCGGCGACTCAATAGCGACATTCAGGCCCCATTGAATTCCAGATCAACAATCAATCGAGAGAATAAGGCAGCAAAAGGCAACAACATCCAAGATAGGAAGGGACTAATCTGACCATAATACCAATCTTTCAGAATAAATTGCTCATAAGACTACATCAACTCGAGAATAGCGGTGATGCGGTCGGAAAAAATAGGAGATAAATTTGCAGGGCAAAAGCAATCCAACCCAACGACCAACAGTGACCAGTCCCAGATTAGAAAAATTGGGAGGCCAAATAATTTCCATATGAGAATCCAGAAAAACCAGTGTAACCAAGAGTAAAAGCGACAGAAGAGCAAGACATCCAAAGCCAATACATGAAAGGGCATAAAGATTGCATTCAGATGAGCCCCAAGACAAAAAGCGATGCTGAGCACAAATTGGTCCCAATGGGAATAGAAACAACAAGGGTAATGTAGATCGCAATTAGCGAGATAATGAGCAATACCAGATAGAATTGGCAAGGGCACGACAACAACAAAATCTGATTACAGAATACAAATTAGGATCCACATTAGGATCCGAAAAACAAAGACAAATAGTCAAGACAAAAAAATAGCCAAGCGGTAATAGAAACGACCAAAAAGAGGGACAATAGTACCATAATTCGGGAAAGTCCCCGGACACCAATGAATACCAGCGACATGCGGGCAAGCATCTGAAACCCTTAATCATATCAGGCGACATAGCGAACACGAAAAACTACCGTGTTGAGCAACAAGATCGATAGCCAATCCCATAGCGAAAGGTTATTATCAGTTGGAACCCACCGAAAAGGATCAAAAATTGTATTCAAATGAAAAATATCATTAGGTTCCAGACAAAACAATATAACAGGTAACCAAGGCAAAAACCAAGGCAGAAACCAGCCAGGACAACAACAAATAGGGCAAAACCATCCAAGCCTCTTAATCAGAATAGACAATGCCATAGTTAATAGCCAAGAAGATATAACATAGGAATAAGTATCTTGAGTGCAAGATCATGACAAACACCAAAAAACTTGAGACAATCAAGACAACAAAAACTAACATAAAAACCCATCCGGATAAGCAGTAATTGATACCAGTTTAACGGGGTTAAAAATAAAACCAACCAAGCAATTAGCAACATCTTGCTGAACAAAACAAACCAAAACCCCAGAAACAACCTGTAGAGTATTAATCCAGTGCAGCCAATAACCAAGGTAGTTAATACCAACAAGCTGGCCAAGAATCCACCCCAAAAGCATATATAAAGATAGGTTGGGGAAGAAAACTCCCACCAATCAATAAGGGACATTCAAAGCATTAGCAGGATGATTAGTCACATTAATCCAGATCTGCCCTACCACATAAGGAACATTCATAACAGCAGCAACACTATCCCAATTCAGCCCATAATCCTTGGAGAAATACCCCACAGGCTTGCCATAATAACAATCATTGAGTATACAAAACATAGGTTAAGAGCCGGTAGAGCAGTTGATTAGGCGATGATCGCACAATACTAGCGGCTAAAGGGATACTATAGCAGTTACAAGTAGCGGTGACAATTAATAAATCAAATCCACAAACATCCAAAATCTTAAAAAAGCGACAACAACATCGGACTATAGTACTTCTCAATAGAAATGACACTCCAATCGAAGGTACAAGACAAACCCATTAGATGCGGATTACAATATAAACAATGTAAATATGATTCATATACGAAATGAGCAATCCGATATAAATAATCCAGGGCAATTAGAAAGTCACTCCATCAGCAACTAATGCAACATTGTAAGCCACTAGAATATAAAATAAGAAGATAATTCCAAGTAGAGACATCAATACCAATCGAGTTTTAAGAAAATAAAGGTCCAAAACCAGAACTTGCTGAAGTGCAAGATGGCAAAAAAATAGGAGGAAAATTGGGAGAAGCGGCAGAAAAAAGCTACTGTGACCCAAAGTGATGAAAAACCAAATCAACAAACAAATCAACAAACAACCATGGCGGCAAACCTCCAAAACCCAAAAGCAATTAAACCCAATCCATTCCAGATAAGGATTTCAAAAAATAACCATTAAAAGAGACGGTACAATTTCTTCCCTTGGGAAAGCATCGAGGTTATGCATTATATAAGCAAGGACGGTACTGTCTGAGAAGTCTGAAGCCCAACAACCAAGCAAAATCCTTTCAGCATAAGTGATGGAAACTTTATGAATAAGGCCTTTAAGGAGTAGAGTCCCAAGGAATGTAAGCATCAAAGAATACTATAATCATCAAAATAAAAATGCAACCAGATAATGCACACTAATCCGATGCCTAGAATCAACATAATTAGTAGAAATGCTCCAAAACCATATTATCGTGAGAAAAAGCGGTTAAAGAGTTAGTATAAAGTCTAAGCCCATAAAAAAGATAACTTCCTCCTAGAAAATAAAGGAGAAGGGGTAAAGCGAAGTCATGGCAAAGAGCACAAAGGCGCAATGGTATCTATGAGGAGTATCCATAAAGAACAGAGAAATAGAAAACCAGAAAAAGGGAGGCAAAGGGAGAATTAGATTAAGGTAAGGAAGCCGAGTTGTCCAAGTTAGACCAAGTATTTGGGTAGTGTAAATTGATCAAAGAAGATGATCTTGTCTAATCTCGTAGTTGCAAGGTAATCGACAGGCGTTACCTTCCATGACATGAGTGATGGTAAAATTCAGTTGAGAGAGAAGAGCCCTAGTTTGCTTGAGGAGGTAGAACAAACAAGCATTGCTCATATTGGTAGAAGTCAAAAGATCAATCAGTAGAAGAGCGTCCACCTCTATCCAAATATTGAGCCAGCCATTTTGAATACAAATTTCTAAAGCTTTGTGGGCGCCATAAGCTCGGATAAACGATCTTTGGAAATAAGGGGATAAGCAAATGCACATAGGACTATACCCTTAGAATCCACGAAAATGCCTCCACAACCGAGCCATTATGGGAGACAGAGCCGTCATAATTAATTTAATATGATCAAGAGGTTTTTTCCAAAAAACCATTCTATCATTTCTATAGTAAGTCTGGTCTGGAAGGTTGAGGCCCAGTTTATTGGCTACAGATTTACAGCCTTTAAAATGTTTGTGTTGAATTAAGTTGGCTTTAAATAATTCATAAATTTTGTTTTTAGTTCTAGCAATAATCCTCATGTGATTCATACGAATCCCACGATGTTTAGCATCATTTCAGTCCATCCATATGAACCAAATAAGAGTAATGGCGATTATGATTTTAATATGACCTTTAATTGCATTGTCAAAGTAAACTTCAAGAAGTTGATATAAATTAAAAGAATAATTAAAATTGACTTGAATAGATCGTCATACCAAATCCAAATTTTAGAGGCAATAGCTCCATTAACAAAAACATGGTTCACATTCTCAATATGAGAACAACATTGACATTTAGAGGGTAAGTAAAACCCTTTACCCCCCAACAAAGAGTCAACAGGAATAAAGTTTTTTAGGATACGCCAAGTTAGAAAGAAGAGGGGATATTGTTATTCCAAATTTTGGAGAACACAATAGAAGAATCTTGAGTGTCTTTAGTGTGAAGCCACACATTTTTAAGGTTGAAATCCCCATTATGAGGTAGCTTAAAGATAATCTGATCATGATTGTTAGGAGTGATAGGAATATTAGTAATCATATTTAAGAAAGTGGAAGGAATAGAATCAATAATCTTACTAATGTTCCACTTGTGTTTTGCGAGAATAATTAACTCTAGAGCGAAGTGGAGTGAGTGTAGAGTAAGTCATTAATGGATCCACAACCACTCAGTTGTCTTGCCAAAAGAAGGAATTGCCAGTTTATGCCCCAAAAAATTAAGGATTGCATCCCATTTGTGAGAACAAAGTCTTCTCCATAGAGAATCACCCGATTTAAAGGGACAAATGAGAGGTGTTTACCCAATATTTAGAAGTCATGAAATTGGCCCAAAGACTATTTTTGCTCCTAAAATTCCACCAAAGTTTGTAGGAGAAGGCATTGATAACTTCTTTGATGGATTTACAACCCAGACCTCCCTCTTCAAGAGTACCACAATTTTTGGACCAAGATGACCAGTGCATTTTTTTAGAGGAGGTATTGGTTCCCCAGAAGAATTTGTTTAATAGACGCTCAATTCTATTGATGGTAGAGTTGGTAGGCACAATGGTTTGGAGAAGGTATATAGGCATGGAATTTAGAGTGCTCTTGATCAAGGTAAGCCTACCGAAAGAGAGTAAATGAAATTCCCAAATTGAAATTTTGTTAGAAATTTTCTGAATTAGATCATCAAAAAGGTGTGATCTTTTTTGGCCTTTAAAAAGCGGAGCCCCAAGGTAATTAAGAGGGAGTTGATTTTGCTTAAAATTAGTAATTGGATATTTGGTTAAGTCTATTAGGTGGAATCTTAGTTGAAGGAATAAAAGCGCATTTTCCTTCATTAAGAAAAGAAACTAACTTTACCAAAATTATTTAGAAGGTTCTTAATGGTTTTAACATGTTGAAGGGAGCCGTTGCAGAAGATAATGAAATCATCTACAAAGCTAAGATGAGAAATAGGGAAGCCTCCATGAGTTTTAAAAGACATATTAGGATTATTAGCGAAAAGATCATTAAGGCTCCTAGACAGGTATTCAATAGCGATGATAAAAAGAGAAGGTGATAGTGGGTCACCTTGCCTCAAACCATGGCTAGAAGGAAAGAAACCTATGGACTCACCATTCAAGATAACCGAAAACCAGACATTAGTGATACACCTTTTTATAATCCGGATAAAACTATCAGAAAAACTAAACAAATTCAGGATTTGAAAGAGAAAATCCCATGAGAGATTGTCAAAGGCTTTAGCGATGTCCAATTTGAATAAGATGTTGTCTCCTCTAGAAGGGACATCAATGTCATGAACCAGCTCTTGTGCAAAAAGAATATTATCCGATATTACTCTGTTTTAACAAAATTGGTTTGATTTGGGGAGATGATTTTAAGCATCTATTGTTTATTAATTTAGCAATGAGTTTTGAAAAAGGTGCAAAGATTATTGGCTAAAATAAGGACAATTGCTAGAAAAGTATTTGGGATAGGATTGCCATCAAAGAAATCAATAAACATCAACTAATCATTTTAATAAATGAACAATCTTTAAGTGGAGATAGGCCGTAGTCAAATGTTCATGTTCTTTACTAATCTCCTCTTGAAGGACACATAGTGAGTAAATGATTATCTTCATTGTCATAGAGGGATAAGATGAGTGTTTGATAAAGTTCCCAGCAACGGATTAGAATTTAATAAAGTTTGGAAATGATGTATGACAGAATCCTTAATATCATTGTTATCGGTTATCCATTCACCATTAGAGTTCTTAATTTTTTTAATCGAGTTTAAGGCTCTCCGTTTATTACAAATGGCCTAAAATACACGGTGTTTTGTCATACATGCTTGCTTTGCGGCTTTTTGGCGCTAATAGGTTTCTTCCATGTTTTGGTAATTAGCCAAGGTATTCTTGGCAATGTTCAACTCTTCCAGTTCGGGATCGTGACGACCTCTTCAAGAGAACAAACCTCTTGTTCCATAGCTTTAAGATTTGTGAAAAGGTTTTGAAAATGTGTTTGTTCCACCAATTGAGATTTTGTTTAAGTCTTTTGAGCTTAAGCCAAAGATGAGTCATACCTTTAACAATTATCCAGAAAAGCAGGGGCCATCCAATTAGTAGTGACATTGGTGAAGTCACTATGTTGGGCCCACATATTTTGAAATCGAAAGGAGAGGGAGTAGGCGGGTAGGGGATTTTGAAGGAAATCAAAAGAGGAGCATGGTCGACAAGGTTACGCTCAAATGCTCAACAATGGTAGTGGGCCACTGATTGATCCAAAGAGAATTAAATAGGGTCCTATCTAGACGCTGCTAAAGTCTAGAGTTGTGCCACGTGTAATTAGACCCAGTGAAACCAATGTCGATCAGATTGCAATCAAGGTTCATATTTGAGAAGTCCTCCATGGAATGAAGGTTAGAGTACATCCTCCCCCCTTTTAGCTATGATAGTATTGAAATTGCCTCCAACCAACCAAGGAAGGTTAGCAGGAAGTGAAGGTAAGTGATTCCAAAGGATGTTCCTACTCTATTACAAGAAGCATAGATAAAAGAGCCAAAAGTCGATAAGTCACCTAAGGAGATTTTGATATTAACCAATTGGTCAAGATCATCAATGATGGAAATGGTGATGGAGTTGTACCAAAAGCACCAAATTTTATTATTAAGATTGAAAAAGAAATTATGAAAACCAAGGGATCTAGTGACAAAAGCAATCTTAGAAGAATTAATGAGAGGTTCAATAGAACAAGTAACTTGATATTATGAACACAACAAAGACTCTAACACGATTGCGGAGAGACCCACAACCCGGATATTCCAAATAAGAAAATTAATCATAAGGGGACAACCAAAAGGGAAAAAGAAGAGAGAAAGGAGAGAGAGGAAAGAAATGATGACACATTACTTGTGTGGGGTGGAAGAAGAGCGAGTGGTTCTAATGAAATTATTATTAGAAATTTTTTCTTTGTAGGTTTTTTTATTTTTAACAATTTGAAAGGGTCTATCATAATCCAAATTATCTCCATCGGAAAGAGATTGATTTTGTGTTCGAATAGTAGAAGGATCTATCAATGTTTTAGAAGAGGGATTTCACCTTCTTCCTCGGATAGTGTGAGAAATTGGGTTCAAATGTTGATTATCACTCTGAAGGGAAATAGATGGAGAAGTTCTAGCACCATTCGTAATACAAATATCTTTCTCAATATGTTATGAAGCCATAGGGTCATCAATGTTTTGATCCATTATATGATTCTCATTCAAATTGTTTAGTTGGGTGTCCAATATAAGGCTACCATTGATTTTCAGGATTTAAATGTAGCAAAATCATTGGGAAGCCAAAATTACCGGGGTGAGGTTAGGTAAATGTCATTGGTATCGTCACACCCCTCAATGTGCATTTTAGTACCAAGGTTAGAGTGTTTTCCACTAGATCGATGAGGGGTGTGGGGAGGAGAGGTTCTTTTGAGTATCTTTAGGCACATATGAGTAGTGATTTTCCCAAGTTCCATTAATGGTAGTCTTATTTATGGTAAATTTTTTTCGAGATTAGGATGAAGCACAAAGCATTACAGTGGTGCGTGAATCTTGTGAGTGCAAAGATAGGAAAATTTTTTGAATTGACTTTTGACTATATCCAAATTTTTTGGAGCCAATCAAACCTCTTTGGGATATTTTTTTGTGATGTCTATCTCAACGAGAATCTGACGGATGGCCTAGATCTAGTGGCTTGGTCAATTGGAGAGAGCCTACCAAAAGGCCAAAGGCAGAAACAAAACTTGATGAGTGACATAATGTATGCGCATGTTAGGAAAAGCAAGCCAAAGAGGGACAATGGGAGATTCCTCTTTGACATCAAAGAGGGGTGACCATTTCAATAACCGCATATGACAATTATGCACAAAATAAGAATGACGAGTGAAAACCCATGAATAATCTAAATCATTTGAGAGTTGAATAAGAATGTGACGGGGATCGATCAGCCCGACAGTGAAAGTACCCGACAATTTTAAACTATGATAGAAAGAGCGTATATTATCAAGAGTCAGACATCAAAGGGAGAATTTACCCACCAAAGCGAACTCGAATGGCTTAGCAAGTTTTTCAACATCCTGATCCGAACACATTACTACCGGCAATCCACGATAAGAATGAGATGAGAAACATTCGAGCTAGGGATCTTACCGGATAAGGCATCTTTGAATGATTTAACAACGGTGCGTGCAGGAGCAATCAAATCCGAAAACCTATAGAGTCGAGAGCGTGCGGTGGCGTCAGCGACGGCGGGATTGACGAGCCTCGCCATTGCTCTAATCCAAGGGCGTCACCATGGGAGGCAGAAACTCACTCAGGTGAGAGAAGCATGGAATAAGCGGTCAAATACTCGAGAACGGCCAATCCACCAAGGGGAACTCAAAATCGCCAGAGAGGGAGCGCAGCCGAGAGGCTTTAGGGTTTAGGGTTTAGGTGTAGAGTTGAGGGTTTTAGGGTTTATGCATTTAGGGTTTTAGGTTTAGGGTTTTTTAGGGTTTAGGGTTGTAGCTTAAGGGTTTAGGATTTAGGGTTTAGTGTTCACGGTTTAGGATTTAGAATTTAAGGTTTTTTTATAAAATTAAGTAAACTGGTAAGTTTAGGTTTCTTTAGTATATTTTGTTTATTTCTTATTTATTTTAGTTTACTTTTTTATTTTTATTTATTATTATTAAATTTATATTTATTTAGTTTAGTTTATTTATTTTAGTTTATTTTTTAGGTTTAGGTTTATTTTTTAGGTTTAGGTTTATTTTTTAGTTGAGTTTTACTTTTATTTTATTTTTTGGGTTTAGGTTTTTTTTTTGGGTTTAGGTTTAGGTTTTTATTTTATTTTTTTAGGTTTAGGTTTTGCTTTTTAATTTAGGTTTATTTTTAGGTTGCATTTTTTAATTTAGGTTTAAGTTTATTTTTAGTTTATTTTACTTTATTTAGTTTAGGTTTAGATTTGATTTATTTTTGTTTAGGTTTAGGTTTATTTTATTTTGTTTATTTTATTTTTATTTTAGGTTTAAGTTTTTTTTAGTTTAGGGTTTAGGTTTTATCTTTTATTTAATTTTAGGTTTATTTTTTAGGTTTAGGTTTTTATTTAGTTTTTATTTTATTTTATTTTAAATTTATTTATTTTTATTTTATGCTTACTATTTATTTTATTTAGGTTTTTTATTATTAGTTTATTTTATTTTTTTAGTTTAGTTTAGGTTTTTATTTTTTTTATTTTGGTTGATTCTTATTTTTTATTTTATTTTAATTTTAAGTTTAGCTTTAGGTTTTAGTTTAAGATATTACTATTATTTTTATTTTATTTAGGTTTAGGTTTTTTATTTATTTCATTTTAATGGTTTATTTAGTTTAGGTTTAAGTTTTTAGGTTTTTAGGGTTTAGGGTTTAGGTTTTAGGTTTAAGGTTTAGGGTTTTGGGTTTTAGGGTTTAAGGTTTAGGGTTAGGGTTAGGGTTTGGATTTAGGTTTGGGTTTTAAGGTTTAGGGTTTAGGGTTAAGGGTTTAGTGTTCTGAGTTTAGGGTTTTAAGATTTGGGTTTATGGTTTAGAGTTTAGTGTTAGGTTTAGTTTAAACTTTGCTTTCTTTAGGTTTTATGATTTAGGGTTTAGTGTTTAGGGTTAGTTTAGAGTTTAAGATTTAAGGTTTTAGGGTTTAGGGTTTAGGTTTTAGCGTTTAGGATTAGGGTTAGAGTTTAGGGTTTAGGCTTTAGGGATTAAGGTTTTGGTTTTTTTAGTGTTTAGGGTTTAGGGTTTAGGATTTTTTTAGTGTTTAGGGTTAGTTTTAGTGTTTAGGTTTCAGGGTTTAGGATTTAATGTTTAGAGTTAAGGGTTTTCGATTTAAGGTCTTTTTTAGAAAAAAATTTAGTAAACCGGAAGGTTTAGGTTTATTTTGTTTATTGTGTTTATTTTATATTTTTATTTTGGTTTATTTTTTATTTTATTTAGTTTCGTTTATTTATTTTATGTTTATTTATTTTAGTTTAGGTTTTTTATTTTAGTTTATTTTTTAGTTTTAGGTTTAGGTTATGTTTATTTTTAACTTTAGTTTTATTTTCATTTTATTGTTTAGGTTTAAGTTTTATTTTTATTTTTAAGTTTATGTTTAGGTTTTTATTTTATTATTTTAGGATTAGGTTTTATGTTTATATTTTAGGTTTATTTTTTGGTTTTATTTTTTTATTTATGTTTAGGTGTATTTTTAGTTTATTTTATTTTATTTAGTTTAGGGTTTAGATTTAGGTTTTATTTATTTTAGTTTAGTTATTTTAGTTTAGGTTTAAGTTTATCTTATTTTGTTTATTTTATTTTTATTTTAGGTTTTGGTTTTAAAGTTTAGGGTTTAGGTTTTATTTTTTTATTTATTTTTATGTTTTATTTTTAGGTTTAGTTTTTTATTTAGTTACATTTAACGATGAAGACTTACTCCTAGGGATGACCGAGCACAACGGCCTCTTTACATTATAATCGGTGTTGGCAGATATAGGCTATCCAGGGTTCTGGTTGACCCATGTGTATCTATCAACATTATTTGTCTAAGAACCTTTGCCTACTTGAGGATCAACATCTCCAAACTCCAAAAAGAAAAGATGATGATGATGTTGAGATGCAATGAATAAGGTCAGAGGGCCTTGTGGGGGCGGCACGGGGACACCATGTAGTTCGTTGGGGGGGGGTAATTTTTAGGTGATGTGGTACAATATTGAGGTATGATGTACTATCTCGAAAGATGGAGGCATCACCCTATAATGGACCTAATCACGTAATAACGACTCCTAAGGCATGATGGGTCTTTGAATGTACCTAAGATTTTTTCCATACTTTACATGGATGAAGAAAGTATGGTTTATATTAAACCATGTTCTTAAGTTCCCTATGGAGGTAAGCCTCCATAGTTAATTACATCTTAAGAAATGAAAATTCCTAAGAATACTCTCGATTAAAGTATACAATTATCATCTCCAAATATTTCAAGGTTACACTATCAAAGGATTTGTTGTATTTAGAAAATTAATTGGGAAACTTCAAGGAGAAGACTTATTTTTGGCATCCAAATGAAATAAGTCGAAAATGCTCATGATACTAGGAAGCCTAGTGAGCATTCCTATCTATCCTATGGTTGGGCTTTATAATTTTGAAGTTGAGGAGATTTATATGTTTTGTGTTGAAATTTAATTAGATTACTAGGACTTATAATCCACTAACAGAATAGCTATCTCAAATCCTAAATCTTGGGAGCTTTAGTATGAGCTAAAGCACGATCTAAATCTAAGCTACATGTGGACATAAGGGTTTACCTCCACAAGAGAGAATAAATTATCTAACTTTTGGACTTATAACCACCTAGAGTGGCTGCTAGCTAACTCCTCCTATAATTTTAAAACTATGTAGTCCGGTCTTATGAATTGCAAGATAGCTAGGGTAGTTATTTAATTTGAAAAATACTAAAGTCCTAAACACACTCCCTACATGACTAGAGCATGAGTGGTATGAGCATATGACTTAATTTATAGATGCAAAATCTTTTCAAATTTTATTTCAATTTAAACACATTATTTTGACAGAGCATTTAGGATTTCTTATGCTTAAATGCATGATGAAATAGTTTATGGGTCAAATCAACTAGAAGAAGGTGTTCTCCATCACAAGGGATGCCCTAACAGGTCAAGCATTCCTTTATCGTGCAAGAATGGAGATCCTTCATGTTCCAAAGAGATATAATATGCATGCATGATTTGAAACATACAACCATATAGCTAAGGGGTCACTACATTTTTTAATTATCTTATTTATGTATTATTCTTTATGATTGTATTATGAGTTGTTTAAAATTTAGTTATGAGTGATTAGTTAGGTAGAATAGTTATTTTTATCTTAAGAGCTTAATCATATCCAAGCCACATACTAAAGCATCAATCATTTAAGAAACTATGAAATACATTCCATCCTAATGCATAATGTAAACATAACATCAAACAATTATATAAACTATCATAAAAGAATAAAAGGTTGGTGCGGTCGGGTACCACCATACAACCCGAAGTAAGAAAAGATTGGTAGCCAAGCTCTACCCTTATACAAGCTGGTATATAAAAGTATAATTATAATTGTATTAAATGTTATGGGGTGGTTCCTTCTTTGATTTGGATGGTCCTTGCTTCAAAGGCATCATAGGGCACCCCAAGACAAAGCCTTCTGGCCACTGCTCATCCTAATATCCCATAGCAATAATTCTAATTCATATTGCAAAAATTATATCTATGCGGGAAAAGTAAATCTAACTAAACTTGAAAAATTGAGGTTAGCTAAATATACATATAATCCCAAGAAGTTGTATTTATAATTTGGACTAAGCACCCTACATAGGGTAACTAAGCCCACTTGTACTAGCTTGAATTATGCTTAAGGAATTAAGCAACCTATAAAAAATGCATTCATATTCATTTTTAAGCATCCCTTAAGCATAATCCCCTACAAAAAAAATATGATTAGGCTAATATTAGCCTATTATCCAATCTACAAAGCATACACCCTAACATCCAATCTAAAATAATACATCATAAAACAAAACATACATCATATCATACATTATCCTAACTTAGAGATAGAAGTGGTGACTTAATTCTAATGTGTGTATTAAGGCTTATGCGGTAAGTCTTGTGAGGCATTAGTGTTGTATTTTGTAAGTGTAGAAGGATTCAATTTAACATGAAAGGTTGATTTCACTTAAAGTAGTTTAATTGATTTGAGAATTTTAGTTTGTGTTTTCTTTTATTTTATATGATTATACTTAGCAACTAACTGTTATAAAGAGTGGAAAAGAGGATTGCCCTCTTTCATCCTTACCTTATGTCACTTTCTAAAGTATGTTAATTTGATTTAGTTCTCTTTAGTGAATGGCTTATTAAATGATTTAATCCTAAGTTTAGGTTCACTTTAAATAATCCTATTCAGAATGAAAGGCATCTTAAGGTTAATTTAATTCAATTACTACCACATGACATATATCAAATCATTCCATTCCATCACACATAACATGCATATGATTTAATCTTAAGTGTATTTATACATGCAACATATTTTAGCACACTTAAATGATGAAGGTATGTGTTTGTTTAGAATTTATATTTTATTTGATTGAATTATTTAAAAATATTAATTTAAAACTTTATCCAAATTCATATATAAATATGACATAAGAATGAAATTAAATAGGCATGTGTTATTGTTAAACCAGGGAAGTGAGGTAATCAAATGACCTTGTAGCTAGCTAAAGCCTCGTATTCTCAGGATGTCTAGACTATATACCCATTTGCATTAAAACATATGTAAATTTGTAAACATGAACATAGGAAGTAAGCTCTAAATCATATTGCTAATTAATTCAACCATTAGTCAATTATGAATGCATTCAATTTTAATGTAAAATGGGATTTTCACTCACTAATCACATATACATATACATGTATAAAGATATAGACAAGTACATGTTGTTAAACTAGGGAAGTGTGGTAATCAAATGACCCCCTTGGGGTTAACTAAAGCCTTGTATTCCCGGGATGTCTAGGCTTATACATGCTTTTCTTGGACACACATGGATGTATACATAAATGAGGGAAAGAAAACCATACAAAGATTGTATATTTTGTTTGATTGAATCATTTATATATATGAATTAAAGCTCTATCCAAATTCTAATGTTGAAATACCTAAAAATGAAATCAAATGAGTACATGTTGTTATTAAACCAGGGAAGTGAGGTAATCAAATGACCTCCTTGGGGCTAACTAATGTCTCACATTCCTAGGATGTTCAGACTATATAACAATTACCATTCAATCTTATATAAATCAACACATGAATAGAAGAAAGAAAACTCAACATTCATACACTTAAGCTATAAGCACATGCTTTTCTTATGTATTTATAACTATCATTATAACACATATTATTATTCATTTATAAGCTTTTGAAAAATACATTTGTATTTAATAGTGATAATAATGCATATATTAAATTAAATCAACACATGAAAGCTTACATAAAGGAAATCCATTTTATTTCACTTGATTTTGAAAGATGGATGCATGGATTCGAATGACATACCAAATTTAACATGATTCGAAAGAGGACAATAAAATCAACCCTAATTCAATTGATTTTCTTAAATATCCATTCAATCTCAAATTAAATTCCAAATCAAATCCAACCACAAATGATTGAAACCCAAAATCAAAATCAAATTTATAAATCCCTTCCTAAGCCATATGAACCACCTTCATATGCTTAAACCCCCTTTAAACCAAATCAAACTTGATTGATTTCTTTAAAAATCAATCATTTCTTCATTTATATTCACAAATATAAATGAAATCTAAATTCAAACCAAATCAAGACCTTTCTTAAGCCATATTGGCTTACCTTTATAAGCTTAATCAAATCTCAAACCCAATCAACCCAAACTCAATTGATTTCTTTATAAATCAATCAGCCCTTCATTTATATTCACAAATATAAATGAAACCCACCTTCCAATGCCCAAAAATAAATTAAACTAAATCAATTCCCTACTTAACCCCTGTTGACCTAAATCCTTAAGCTTGGTCAAATTTGCTTCCACATCACACCAAACTCAAGTGATTTTCTTAAGAATCATTTATATCTTAATTTATATTCACAAATATAAATAAAATATAAATCCAAATAGTTAAAATCAAACCCAAATCAAATAAAATTTCCAATTTTAGCCTTTTTCTTGAACTTAGCTGAATGATACCCAAATCAATTCAAAACCCATGGTTTTCTTCATGATTCAATCATTGCTTCAATCATTGTTCCAAATATAAACATAAACTTCAATTATCAAACCAAATCTAAGTCAACTCAAATCAAGCCCATGTTGACCCCTTTTGACTTGAAATTGTCATATTAACCAAAATCCATTTGATTCCAAACCAATTGCAATAGGATTTATATTTCAATCCTAGACTCATATGTGAGTTCAACTAAACTTGAATCAAGCCAAAACCAAACTAATTGACCCATTTAAGTCCACCTGACCCAAAGTGACCTAAGGACCCTTTTTGAGCAAGTTCTAATCCAACCCATATTGGATTGAACTAAGCCCATCCAAACCTCATATCATGATCATCATCCTAGGGTGATTTTCAATTGTCAAACAAGTCAACCTTGAATCTTGACCAAGTCAACTTAGCCCAAATGAAACACAAACTAGCCAAAACCTACCATATACAAAATTAATTGAAACTATTTATTCAAACCAATGCTTAATCAATCATTGAACATGATCGAACCTTCAATTGAGCCAAAACAAGTCCAATTGGTCATTTGACCTAAATTGACCCAAATTGGCCTAAAAATCCAAAATGGGTCAATGGCTCAAGTTCATTCCAAATAACTAATTGAACTTGACCAAAGCTATGATTGAGTACAATTTGATCAATTGGTCAACTTGACCCAACCAAGCCAAAATTGACCTAAAAGGTCAAACCAAACCAAAGCCTACAATCATTTTCAATTACATTGAATGAACCAACACCAACCCAATTTGGTCAAATTGCTCAAATTGGTCAACATCCCATTTGACCTATTTGAATCTAAATGAGCCAAAATCAAACCTAAGCCAAATTAATCAAAACCACTTGAACCAAAACTCTTAAAATCATCATTTAAAACTAACCCAAGTCTTGGTTTGACACAATTTGACCAATTGGTCAGCCTAACCCAACCTATCCCAAATGAGCTCATTTTGACCAAATGAAGTCAAATCACCCAAAACCAACCCATGGGATCCTAGGAGTTGGCCAAACTAGTCCTAGTTCAGTCCCAAATCAACCCAAATCCATGGTGGACCCCACCCAAGGGGATTAGCCATTAGACACACCCTATTTATATTGAATTATTTCAATAAGAGGTAAAGTGCACTTTCTCCTCTCATGGCAGCCATCCAATTGCCAAATAAGGTATTTCTAAACCCCCTAGCCCAATGTAAGCTAGTTTAACACTTGCCATGGACTAAGGAAAACTAACCAAGCCACTTCACTCATGGTCAAACCCTATGTGCAAAAGGAAGAACCAAGCCAACCCAATCTCCCCATATCTTGCCTTGAGCTCCCTGCCATAACTTCCTCCACTCTTGGTGAGCCACATGGAGCTGACAATGACCCCTATGATGCCTCGATGGTGGTGAATCAGCATAATTTTAGGGACAAATCCCATCCATCCATCACCCATAATTTTGGGGTATACTCCCTCAATTCGAGTGGCAATTCTTACAATTCACATTATTAGTGTTCCCTAAGCATTTTTGAAACTCCTCCGAGCCTACCTAAAGGCTCTCTGAGATCCCATAATTGGAATTCTCCATTTTCATGTGCAACTAAAATAGGGCATCTTTCCTTAGATTTAAACTCCTCCCCCACTCAACCAAACCTCAAATAAACTTACCCACACCATCACAACACCAAGTCAAGCAATGCCAAACCATTTCCCAGACTTCCAAACCATTGGAAGCCTTACTTCAATCAAGACTGAATGCCAAAACAGAAGAGCTTGGTCCATAAAGTAAACCACCTCAAATCAAAGCTCGTGTGGCTCAACCGAGCTTCTTTTCTACCAAATGAAGCTACCTCAATCATTGGAACTACCGGTCATAAGCTCTGGTGAGGTAATTTCTCAAAATTGATCCTTAAATGAAAATGGGTTGCTCCTTTTCGAAAAACTTGCATTTGAGCCCATCCTAGCAGTTGGATCCTTATGGATCCTTCACGTGAAGGTGTGGGTTGAGTTTGGAGTTGATCCGAGCTCGGGTGAGCTCAGATCGAGTGACTCATAGCAGACAGGCTCCGTTTCATCGCTCATAGAAAGTTGGATCATGGGCCCTCCATTTTACATGATTGGAACAAATGGTCATTTTCAAATCACATAGAATCCCCCTCTATTTCCTTTTTAACCGCAGGATCTGATCTTGATCGTTGATCTTAGGTTTAGGTTTATTTAATTTTTTATTTTATTTTTATTTTAATTTTAGTTTTTTTTAGTTTATGGTTTAGGTTTTATTTTTCATTTATTTGTAAGTTTTATTTTTAGGTTTATTTTTTGGGTTCAGGTTTTTATTTTGTCTTTATTTTATTTTATTTTAGGTTTTTTTCATGTTTAGCTTTTATTTTATTTAGGTATTTTATTCTTAGGTTTATTTTTATTTTTCATTTAGTTTAGGCTTTTATTTTTTATTTTAGTTTATTTTTATAATTTTATTTTATTTTATTTTTATGTTTAGGTTTAGGCTTAGGTTTAGGGTTTAGTTTTTATTTTTATTTTATATTATTTTATTTATTTTATTTTTAGGTTTTCTTTAGTTTAGATTTAGGTTTTTAGGTTTTTTTAGGATTTAGGGGGGTTTGGGGTTTAGGTTTAGGATTTAGGATCAAGGTTTAAGGTGGTTTAAGGTGGTTTAGGGTTAAGGGTTGGTGGTAGGGTTTAGGATTTTTATGGTTTTATGGTTTAGGGTTTAGGGTTTAGCATTTCAATGTTTAGGGTTTAAGGTTTAGGGTTGTTGATTTAGGGTTAGGGTTTTTTTAATTTTTTTTAATTTTTTAACTTTTTCAATTTTTTTTACACTAAGTTGATTTAGTTTATTTTTTATTTATTTTAGTTAAATTTTTGTATATTTTTATTTAGATTTATTTTTATTTAACATAGTTTATTTCTTTTAGGTTTACTTATTTTAGTTTAGGTTTTGTATTTTAGTTTTTTTTAGGTTTGGTTTATTTTTAGTTTAGTTTATTTTATTTTATTTTTTTTAGGATTAGTTAAATTATTTATTTTAAGGTTTAGGTTTAGGATTTTTGTTTTATTTTTATTTTAGGATTTATTTTAGTTTAGGTTTATTTTATTTTTTATTTTATTTATTTAGGATTTTGGTTTGTTTATGTTAGGTTTAGGTTTTATTTATTTTGGTTTAGTTTATTTTAGTTTAGGTTTATGTTTATTTTATTTTTATTTTAGGTTTAAGTTTTTTTTTGGTTTAGGGTTTAGTTTTTTTTTTTAATTTATTTTTATGTTTTATTTTATGGTTTATTTTTTCAGTTTAGGAAATTTTTTATTTTTATTTTATTTTTCGTTAGTTTTATTTGATTTTTATTTTAGGTTTAGCATTTTATTTTATTTAGGTTTTGTTTTAGTTTAATTTAATTTTATTTATTTTATTTTAGTTTTAGTTTTATTTTATATTTTATTTTATTTTAGGTTTAGTTTAGTTTAGGTTTTTAGGTTTTAGTTTTGGTTTTATTTTATTTTATTTTTATTTTATTTTCATTTAGGTTTATTTATTTCTTTATTTTAGGTTTTATTTACTTTAGATATAAGTTTTAGCTTTTAGTGTTTAGGTTAGTGTATAGGGTTTAGGGTTTTATTTTATTTTTTTTTATTTTTTATTTTTTTAGGGTTTATGGTTTAGGGTTTAGGGTTTAGGTTTTGGGGTATAGGGTTTAGGATTTAGGGTTTTAGGGTTTAAGATTTAGGGTTTAGGGTTTAGAGTTTAGGATTTAGAGTTTAGTGTTTAGGTTTAAGATTTTGAGTTCTTTTGTTAATTTAGGATTTAGGGATTTTTTTTAGTAGAGAACAAATTCAGATTCAACATTTCTTCTTTTTGATTTCATCAATCAAGTAACACACTAAGGTTTTTAAGATATAAGCGGTAACATAGATAAAAAATGAGCTCAGATAAAGCAAATCAAAAATCCTAGATAACTAGAACTATTTGTAGTGTAAAGACACAATTCCATAAGCGAATCGATTGGTCTTTCAATTTCTCCAGTTCCCATCAACCACCGACCTCTCGAGTATTGTGATCCACCATCATATCCTCGATCTCCTCCCTACCACCATAGTTGTAACCTCTGCCTCCCCCTCCATAACCACCAATGCTCCGACCATCACCTCCATATCCACCAGCACCTCTAGATCCCCCACCACTACTGTGATAACTGCCTCCTTCACCTTAGCCTTCACCGCAAGATCTAGATTGAGTCTGGTTGACAGTTATGTTCCTGCTATCAAGGTTCTACCCAATCTTAGGGTTTAGGTTTTTTTAAGCAAAATTAAGGGGATTTTATTGCCACAAAGAAAAAGTACAAAGTCTTTAGAGGGGGTAAATCTCTAAACTAATGCTCAAAGAGCCATAGTAAGTCCTAAATAGATAAACCCCCAAACTGTTATAATAATATAAGGAAAAACAACAAAGCAAAAGCAAAACCAAATCTGCAATAACAACAGATCCATGTGCTCAACAACAATATCCATTAGGTCCTTTTGATACCAGCAAGATCCACTTGCAAGATTTTCCCAACCTATAAAAGGAATCTACAATATATTAATGAAAGGATGAGTACAATTAAGCAAGCATAAAAAGTTTGAGCAAAGAAAAAGAGTAAAATAAAGAAAAGGCTCAGGCTCAATTACAATCATCTCAAGGAGCAACATTATATGTAAGCATCCAAACTTCTGAAGAAGGGTTATAATTACATATAGTGCTACTAGCCAAAAGAAGATAGAGATGGACACATCAAGGCCATCATTGCTAGCATACCTCTTGTAGCCCATCATCCCATGTCCATCATCTTTCAAGGCTGCAAGCTCCTCCAAGCAGTAGACATAATAGCCAACCACAAAGCCACCAAAACAAATAATCCCAATAAGGCAAAAAATCAACCAACCATAAGGGACAACAACAGTACAGTAGGAACACCACCAAAGCCACCACCAAAGAGGAATAGAAACATCAAAGGGAGCAAGCATCATGACCTTAACAACACAAACTAAAAAAAACCACGCCCAAAAAAAAAAAAAAAACAAAAAAGTTCATGTCCTCCACAAGCAAACAGAAAAGGCAGCAAGGTTGTAACCCAAACCTGAAAAAGAGAAGCAGTAGTAGCCAAGAGAAGAGAACCATAGCAAGAGCATGCCAACCAACATGTCACCAATAGAACAAGAAAGAAAGGCTAAAATAGCCACACATCAATCCAACCCATCCAGCCAAAATAGCAAACCAACCCAGCCAGCCAACATAGCTGCCTAGCCAACCACCAAAGTAGAAGAAAATCCAAATCAGTGAAAAGACCAATAGAATCCATCATGCCAAAGCCACCCAAGATAACTAGGAAAAGTGTAGAAGCAAATAACAGCATCCACCAAACCTAACCAAAGCAACATAAATTCTGATCAAGGTGAGGTGAATAGCTAGCCAAAAATAAAATGAAGCAAAGACTAGTAAGACAGATTAAAAGCTATCCATTAGGAGTCACAGCAATACAACAAGAACACCATTAAATCTAATAGCTAAAAGTTGGAGAAATATCAATGAGTGCAAGCATCATAACCATAGCCAAGTTAGGCACCAATACACCAAACCAAGTCACTGATCCCAAAGAAAAAACATCCACTAAACAAGCAAACAAAAAATAAACAACAAAAGCAACTACAACCAAGAAAAATCTAATAGAAGAAGTAGTCAACAAAAATCTAATCAAATTTAGATCCCTCCGATTAGAAGTGGATAACCATCCAACACAGCTAGCCAGCCAACCAACCTAGCTAGCCCACCAAGCAAGCCAATAATGCCACCTAGCCAACCACCACAGAGAAAATCTAACTCAGTTAAAGAAGCAACCAGCCCAGAGATATTGGAAACCCCATATAGAAAACAACAGGAAAATACACAAACCAAATGAAGGTCACCAAAAACAACCAAGAAACAATAATCACCCAACTAGACAAACATTAGCCACCAACCTTAAGAAACCACAATAACCCAGGCATAAAAAATAAGAACCACCCGGTACTAACCACCAGGCCAACCCAAAAGCAAGAGAAACCAAATGAAGGTCACCAAAAAAACCAAGCAACAATAATCACCCAAAAGACAAACATAGTACAAACTTAAGAAACCACAATAACCCAGGCATAAAAAATAAGAACCACCCGGTACTAACCACCAGGCCAACCCAAAAGCAAGAGCTCAAAAACAACACCCAGAATAGGCCCAAGAGTGGAAATAAGCAAATGGCCACAACCTAAAGAGGGTTTACCAAAAGGGAACCAAAAGAAATGGCTCATCAAAAATAAACTGAAAAAACCAGGCCAAGAAAATTATAATTTGAGATAAGGTAATCTACTGTCATCTAGATTGACTAAACCCCTTCAAAACTTAAGCAAATTTTGATTGTTAAATAAAGTGAAATCAAATAAGTTGGCACCTAAAGTACCCAACAAATTAGCATAAGCATTGCCTTCACGAAGGATATAGGAAATTTTATAACAAACTTGAGAAAGAAGATTTTTAGTATGATTAAGATGATAAAATAAATCAGCAATTATTGTTCTATTCAAGTTTAGCATGTCAAGAGCGCATCAACTTCAATCTAGATGTTGAGGAAACCTTTATTCAAAAAAATTTAAATAGATTTTTTGACCATAAGCTCAAAGATAGATAACAAAATAGGCTTTGAGAGGATAGGCAAAAGCACATGACAAGTACTTTAGAGAAGAATACCACCATAGCCATATTTATTGGAAGCAACAGAACCATCAGTATTCACTTTAATCAAATTTCTTTTAGGTTTGATCCAATGGATAATCCTAGCTCTTTCATAAGATTCAACATCAGGTAGAATTATACCCAATTTTAGCCATAAATTTATAGCCTCTAAAATGAATGTTACTAATAAGATTGGCATTAAATAGAGCATGAATATTTTTCTTTGGTTCTAGTCACGATCCTTTTCTGGCTCATAGGAATACCATGATATTTAGCATCATTTTTGTCCATCCGTGATGAACCGATAAGGGTAATAGCAACTAGAACTTTGATATGACCTTCATAATTTTTTTGGAAACAGACTTCAAGAAGTTGATATATGGAAAGAGAGCCATGAAAGTAGTTGGTATTAAATAAATCATCATATCATAATCATAATTTAGACAATAGCACCATTTACAAAAAACATGATTAACATTTTCAATATGAAAGCAACAATAACACTTTGAAGGTAAATAAAACCCTTTATTCTAGCAAAGAGTCCACAGAATAAAGTTATTCAAAATCCTCCAAGCTAAAATGAATAAGAAATGGGAATGATATTGTTCCAAAGTTTAATGAAAACATTAGGAATTTTTCTTATCTCTAATAAAATTCCAAACCTCTTTAAGAAAAAATCACCATTGTAAGAAAGCTTAAAGAATTTGGTCAAGTTTGTTAGAGAAAATAGGGATATTTCTAAAGTTATCTAAAAGAGAAATAGGAATATAATTCTCAAGTTTGTTTTTATTCCAAGTGTTATTATTCTAGAAAGAGTTAACTTTGATAGATGCAGTAGAGTGGGTAGATAAAAGGGAGTCAATAGAGCCATTGCCAATCTAATTGTCTTGTCAAATGAAAGAAGAACCCGATTGAATACCCCAAGATATTAAGGGCTCAACAACCCATTTAATGGAGCAAATCCCTTTCCAAACTAGAGAGTCACCAACTTTATAAGAATAGATAAGAGGGTGTTTACTTGGCAAAATTTTTCATCATAAAATTAGCTCAAAGGCTATCATTCTTTCTAAAATTCCACTAGAGCTTATGAGAGAAGGCAGTAATAGCTTCAAAAATTAGTTTGCAACTGAGACCACCTTCACCCAAGGGACCACAACATTTATGCTAGGAAGTCTAGTACATTATTTTAGTAGAATTATTAGATCCCCAAAAATATTTATTAAGCAAGCGATAAATACTAATAAGAGTAGCATTAGTGGGGATAATAGTTTGAATCAAATAAAGAGTCATTGAATTGAGAGTGCTTTTAAAAATAGTGAGCCTGCCACCAAAGGAAAGTAAATGAAATCACCAAACATAAATTTTATTTAAATATTTTTGAATTAACTCATTAAAAAGATGGGATTATTTCGGACCTTTAAAAAAAGGAGCACCCAAGTACTTAAGAGGAAGGTGTTGATGTTTAAAGTTAGTGATATGCATGATTTGATTAATTTTATTATTAGAGATACTTGAAGAAGTAATAAAATAGCTTTTGTTATCATTGATAGATAGACCACTTTCACTACCAAATTTATTTACAATAATTTTGAGATTTTTGATATGATGAATAGAAGCATTACCAAAAATAATGAAATCATATACAAAGCTTAAATGAGAAACAAGAAGACCACCAAGAGTTCTATAATACATACTAGGATTGTTTAAGAATATGCCATTGATGCTCCTAGATAAGTACTCAACAACAACAAGAAATAAGATAGGAGATAAAGGATCCCCTTGTCTTAGTCCTTAGGAAGAAGGAAAGAAGCACAAGGCCTCCCCATTAAGAAAAATAGAAAACCAAACATTATTAATACAATTTTTAATTAGAAAGATAAATTTCTCAGAAAACCCAAATAAATTCAGATTACAGATAAAGAAATCCGAAGAGATATTATCAATAGCTTTGGTAATATCTAATTTGAATAAAATGTTGCAACCTCTAGTCCTAACATCTAAATCATGAATTAATTGGTGAGCAAGTAGAATATTATCATAAATAGATCTACCACTAACAAAACTAGTTTGGTTTAGAGAGATAATCCTATGTAAAGGATTGAGCCTGTTGGTTAGAACTTTGGAAATTAGCTTACTGAAGAAGGTGCAAAGACTAATAGGTCTAAACTCACTCCAATAGTCTGAATTATATTTCTTAGGTATGAGAACAATAGAAGTGCTAGAAAAATATTTAGAAAAGGATTACCCATTAAAATCAACCACAAATAATATCATTTTTAATAATGAGCCGACATTTTTTGAAAAATTGGGTAGAAACCTCCTTGGACCAACAACAAAATCTATATTCATGCTATTAAGAACTATAAAAATTTCCTCTTCATTAGGTACAATAGTAAGCAAATCATTGTCATTATAATTTATAATAGAAGGAATCAAGTGCAATTTAGAAATAGCTTCATTAGAATAACTCTTATTAAGCATATTTCTAAAGTAATTAATGTTTGAATCCTTAATATCATTATTCTCCATAATCCATTCTCATTGTCATCTTTAATTTGTTGAATATTATTTAAAGCTCTCTTTTTATTAACTAAAGCATGGAAATATTTAGTATTTCTATCCCCATTCATAATATGTTTTCAAGTAGCTTTTTGGACCCAATAAGTCTCTTCCAAAATTTAAAAATTAACAAGTTTATCTTTTGCCATAGTGAAGTCCTTAATCTTAGCAAGATTAGACATAACAGAGACTTGTAGATCACAAAGCAATATTTCCATTTCTTTGATATTAGCAATAAAGTTTTGAAAATAATGCTTGTTCCACCAACCTAGATTTTGTTTAAGTCTTTTAAGCTTAAACTAAAATCTATTCATCCCATACTCGAATTGTCAGGATGTAAGGGAGGTTTCCAATTATTAGCCACAACAGTAAGGAAATCAATATGCTGAATCCACATGTTTTGAAATCTAAAATGAGAGAAATTTTTTATTCTATTAGAGTTATCTTTAATAGAAACAAAAAAAGCATGATCTGATAAGGTTCTTCTTAAATGATTGACAAAAGTAATAGGCCATTAAGTAATCCACTGAGTATTAAAAAGAATATGGTCCAAAATTTGCCAAAGTCTAGAGTTTTGTCAAGTAAAATTTGAACCCTTAAAGCTAATATCAATCAAATTGCAATCAAGGATCATATTGAAAAATTCTTCCATTGAATGAATATTAGGAGAGCTACCACCACTTTGTTTAGAAGAGAATAAAATAGTGTTGAAATCCCCACCAACAAACCAAGGTTTATTGACAAAGGTAACAAAATTCCTCAAATTGTCCCTAAGAAAATTTCTACCATATCTATTACAAGATGCAAAGATATTTGAGCATGGACAACTTATTGAAAATCATCAAGAATAGAAACCTCCACAAAATTTTATTACTAACATTAGAGAAACATTTATTGAAATTGATCATTCTAGCAACATGGTTAATTTTGTTTGCATGAATAAGAGGCTCCAAAATAATAAGTAAAGAAATATTATGAATACAATAAAGGTTTCTAATACGTCTATGAATAGAGAGGGTACCGATCCCTCTAACATTCCAAACAAGAAAATTAAACATAAGGAAATAAAAGGGGGGTTAAGGAAAGGTTAATTAAGAGAGGAGAGGGAGGTCACAATAGATCAAGCATTTTTGGATAATTTAGGAGGGAAGTTTTTAACATTCCTTATCTTTTTAAGATGATGAGTTTGGAAACCATTTTTTGTTTCCCATAGAATCATCATTCGAGAAGGATTTATCAACATTAATCATAGATTTAGGGGAAATCTCTTGTATAGAAGAGAGTTCTCCTTCTTCCAATCCATTAGAATTTATTAAAGGCAAATGAGCATCGAGTATATCAAGCAAGTGAGCTGAAATAAAATTATTAATAAGGCAATATGAACATCAAGCCCTTCTTCTTCAATACCATTATTAGCAAATCTTTTTTGAAATTTAAATCATCCTAAACTAAAGTAAAAGTTAGGTTTTTCAAACTAAATATCATGAGAAACCAAGGCCATATTCACCATTGAATTCAAATGATACATAACATTGATATCCTTATTAATATTTTCAATTAAAGCTTCATTTTTGTCAGTCGAAATCGGTAAGGATGTAGGGATTGAATCAAAGGAAAAAGAATTGTCATCCAAAAGTTTAATGAAATTGTTATTTTCCACATTAGAAACCCTCAATTTTCTAGAAAAAATAAAAGGTAAAATAGCCTTATAAGAACATTCACTGAATCCTTTTTTTAAATTAACTTTTTGATATTTAACAATGGCCGACTTAGGGTTAGAAACAATAGTTTTCTTAAGAGGAATTCTTTTTTAGGTGAGGATGCATAATGAATCATACAAAATTATGGTGCCCGTGGATTTTACAATGAGAACAAAAGATAGGAAAATTTTTAAAATCAACTTTCTACAAATAACCGTAATTTTTAGATCCCAACTAAATCTCTTTGGGGTGTTTCTTGGTAATATCCAATTCAACAAGGATTCTAGCCATAGAAGGTCGATATTTTGTAGCCATTGCCTATCAAGTTGCAATGACTAACCAAATAAAGCACCCACAGTAAAGAGGAATTGATGATTAATGAAATGAATTTGCATATTGGGGAGAGAAATCCAAACCAAAATGATTGGGGATTCTTCCCTAATATCATCTAGTAAATCTAATTAAACTTGCAAAATTGAGGTTAGCTAAATATACATATAATCCCAAGAAGTTGTTTTTATAATTTGGACTTAGCACCTTACATAGGGTAACTTAGCCCACTTGTACTAACTTGAATTATGCTTAAGAAATTAAGCAACTTGTAAAAAAACTTTAGGGTTCAGGTTTTAGCGTAGGTTCATTTTTAAATTAAGTAAGCTAGTAGGTTTATATTTGTATATTTATTGGTTTATTTTTTATTTATTTTAGTTTATTTTATTTTTTTATTTTTATTTAGGTTTTATTTTTTAGTTTTATTTATTTTAGTTTTAGTTTTTTATTTTTTTTATTTCTTAGGTTTAGGTTTAGGTTTATGTTCAAATTTTTAGTTTAGTTTTATTTTTATTTTATTTTTTATTTTTAGGTTTAGGCTTAGGTTTTAATTATATTTTTTTAGCTTTAGGTTTTAGGTTTTTATTTTAGGTTTATTTTTAGGTTTTATTTTTTAGTTTAGATTTATGTTTATTTTTAGTTTATTTTGTTTTATTTAGTTTAGGGTTTAGGGTTTAGGTTTAGGTTTTATTTATTTTAGCTTAGGTTTAGGTTTATTTTATTTTGTTTATTTTCAGTTTAGGTTTTTCTTAAGGAATTAGATTTTATTTTATTTATTTATTTTTGGGTTTATTTTTTAGGTTTAGGTTTTTATTTCGTTTTTATTTTATTTTATTTTAGGTTTATTTTACTTTAATTTTTCATTTACTTTTTATTTTATTTAGGTTTTTTTAATTTTAGTTTTATTTTATTTTTTAGTTTTGTTTATGTTTTTATTTATTTTATTATAGTTTAGTTTTTATTTTTTATTGTATTTTATTTTTAGGTTTAGGTTTAGGTTTTGGTTTATGTTTTAGTTTAGGTTTTATTTTTTTTTTTTTTATTTAGATTAAGGCTTTTTTACTTATTTTATTTTTAGGTTTTGTTATGTTTAGGTTTAGTGTTTTAGGTTTTCATGATTTGGGGTTTAGGTTTAGGGTTTTTTATTTATTTATTTATTTTATTTTTATTATTTTTATTTTTTTATTATTTTTTTGTTTTTTTAATTTTTTAATTTTTTGGGTTTAGGTTTAGGTTTAGGGTTTAGGGTTCATGGTTTGGGGTTTAGGGTTGTAGGTTTTAAGGTTTAGAGTTTAGGGTTTAAGGTTTAAAGTTAGGGTTTTTTTTTAGTTTTTTTTTAGGTTTTAGGGTTTATGGTTTAGGTTTTAGGTTCAGTGTTCCAGCTTTAGTTTAGGGTTTAGAGTTTTTGGTTTTTTTTAATAGAGACCAAATTCAAATTTCATCAACCAACTAACATACCAAGTTTTGTAAGACACAAGCAATTACATAGATCAAGAATGAGCACAAATAGAGTAAATGAAAAACCCTAGATAACTAGAACCATCTCTAATATAAAGACATAATTCCATAAGTATCAAATCGGATAGGTTGTTCTTCAATTTCTCTAGTTCCCATCTGAACCACCCCAACCTCTCGAGTACCAGGATCCACCATCATACCCCCGATCTCTCTCTTTGCCACCACCATGATTGTAACCTCTTCTCCCTCCTCCACACCATACTCCACTACCCGGACCTCTAGTTCCACCACCTCTGGTTCCCCATTGTTATTCTGCACCTCCATTGTTAGATCTAGGTGTGATGATCCTCAAGGTTCTACCCATTCTTAAGGTTTAGGTTTATGTTTTGGTTATTAGATTTTAGGGTTTAGGTTTATTTTTTTTAATTTATTTAGTTACTTTAAGTTTAGGTTTAAGGTTTGGGGTTTAGGGTTTAGGGTTTTGGGTTAAGGTTTAGGGTTTAGAGTTTAGCATTTTAGGGTTTAGGGTGTAGGTTAGGGATTAGGGTTTAGGCTTTAGTTTAGGTTTAGGGTTTAGGGTTTAGTGTTTATGGTTTAGGGTTATAGGTTTAGTGTCATAAGTTTTGGTTTAGGGTTTAGGGTTTAGGATTTATGGTTTAGGGTTTAGATTTAGGTTTAGGTTTTTTTTAAATTAAGTGGGATAGGTTTATAAATTACTTTAGGGTTTAGGGTTTATGGTTTTAGGATTTATACTTTTATGGTTTAGGGTTTAAGGTTATGATTTAGAGTTTAGGGTTAAAGGTTTTTTAGGTTAAGGGTTTAGGGTTGTAGGTTTTCTATTGTTGGTTTATGGGTTAGGTTTTAGGGTTTTGGGTTAGGATTTTTTTATTTTTTTTATTTTTAACGTTTAGGGTTTAGGGTTTAAGGTTTAGGTTTCAGGTTTAGGATTCAGGTTTTAATTTAAGGCTTAGGATTTTTGTTTTTTTTAACAAAGAATAAGTTCATATTCAACATTTCTTCCTTCTGATTTCATCAACTAAATAACACACCAAGTTTTCTAAGACACAAGCGATGATAAAAAATGATAAAAATGCATGCATAAATCAAAATCAAAATCATAGAGAACTATCTATATTATAAAGGCATAGTTCTATAAGCAGTAGATCGGATCGGTATTTCTCCAGTTTCTCTAGTTCCCATCCGAACCACCTCTTGAGTAGCAGGATCCACCATCATATCCCCGTTCACTCCCTCTGCCACCACCATGACTGTAAATCTTCATTGCTCCTCCCTCCTCCACACCACTGCCTATCCACTACTAGATCCCACCACCACACCGCCACCTCCTCCTTCACCTCCAAATTTATCTCACGTGGTGATGTTCACATCATCAAGATTCTACCCATTCTTAGGTTTTAGGTTAAGTTATTATTTTATTTTATTTTATTTTTATTTTATATAGGTTTAGGTTTTATTATTTATTTTATTTTAGGTTTTATTTAGTTTAGGTTTAGGTTTTTAGGTTTTTAGGGTGTATGGTTTAGGGTTTAGGGTTTAGTGTTTAGGGATTTAAGGTTTAGGGTTTTAGGGTTTAGGGTTTAGGGTTAGGATTTATGGTTTAGGGTTTAGGGTTTAGTGTTTAGGATTTAAGGTTTAGGGTTTTGAGATTTAGGTTTAGACTTGGGGTTTAAGATTAGAAATTTGGGGTTTATAGTTTACTTTAGGGTTTAGGTTATGGGGTTTAGGATCAGTTTAGGTTTAGATTTATAGTTTTAGGTTTAAGGTTTAGTTTAAGTTTAGGTTTAGGGTTAGTTTAGGCTTAAAGCTTAAGTTTAGGGTTTATCTTGAGTCAGTTTAGGTTTAAGGTGATTAGGGTTAGTTTGAGTTTAGGTTTAGGTTTTAAGGTTTAGGGTTTATAGTTTAAGGTTTATAAAGGTTTAGATTTAGGGTTTATGATTTAGGTAATAGGTTTTAGGGTTTAGGGTTTAAGTTTAGGGTTTAGGGTTTAGTTTAGGGTTTAGAGGTTAGAATTTAGAGTTTAGGTTAGGGTTTAGGGTTTTAGGGTTTAGGCTTTATGGTTAGTTTTAGGGTTTAGGGTTTAGGGTTAAGGATTAGAGTTCAGGGTTTTTTTATTTAGCAAACTAGTAGGTTTAGGTTTATTTAGTTTATTTAGTTCATTTTTTTATTTATTTGAGTTTATTTTATTTTTTATTTAGGTGTATTTTTTTATTTTTATTTAGTTAAGTTTATTTATTTAATTTATTTATTTTAGTTTAGGTTTTTCATTTTAGTTTATTTTTTACGTTCAGGTTTATTATTTAGTTGAGTTTTATTTTTATTTTAAATTTTGGGATTAAGTTTTATTTTTTTTTATTTCTAGCATTAGGTTTAGGTTTTTATTTTATTTCTTTAGGTTTAGCTTTTAAGTTTTTATTTTAGGTTTATTTTTAGGTTTTATTTTAAAATTTAGGTTTAGGTTTATTTTATTTTGTTTATTTTTTATTTATTTTAGGTTTAAGTTTGTTTTTTCATTTACAATTTAGGTTTTATTTTTTATTTTTTTCATTTTATAAGTTTATTTTTTAAGTTTAAGTTTTTATTTAGTTTTTATTTTATTTTATTTAGGGTTTATTTTTTTAATTTAGGTTTCTTATTTTTTAGTTTAGTTTAGATTTTTATTTATTTTATTTTAGTTTACTTTTTTTTTTAAAGTTTAGGTTTTAGTTTATGCTTTTATTTTATTTTATTTTAGTTTATGTTTAGGTTTTAGCTTTTTAGGGTTTAGGGTTTAGGGTTTAGGGATTAGGGTTTAGGGTTTAGGGTTTGGGGTTTAGGGTTTAAGTTTTAGGTTAAGGGTTTAAATTTTAGTTTAGGGTTTAGGCAATTTTTTTAGCATTGAATAAATTCATATTCAACATTTCTTATTTTTGATTCATCAACCAAGTAGCACCCCATGTTTTCTAAGACACAAGTGACAACATAGATAAAATATTAGCACCCATAGAGCAAATCAAAAACCCTAGATAAGTAGAACCGTCTCTACTGTAAAAACAAATTTTGATAAGTAGCAGATCGGATAGGTCATTTTTCTATTTCTCCAATTCCCATCAGAACCACCCGCGCCTCTCGAGTAGCGGGATCCATCATCATATCCCCGATCTCTCCCTCCACCACCACCATGATTGTAACCTTCGTCGCTCTTCCCACTTCCATAACCACCACTACTCCGACCACCACCTCCATATCCACCAATACCTCTAGATCCCCTACCACCACTGTAATAACCACAGCCTCCGCCTTTGCCTCCACCGCTAGATCTAAACTGAGCCTAGTTGACAGTGATGTTCTTGCCATCAAGGTTCTGTCCATTCATAGGGTTTAGGGTTATTTTAGGGTTTAGTGTTACTTTAGGGTTTAGTGTTTAGGGTTTAGGGTTTATGGTTATAGGCTTTAGGGTTTAGGGTTTAGGATTTAGGGTTTAGGGTTTTAGTGTTTAAGGTTTAGGGTTGAGGGTTTAGGGTTTAGGGTTGAAGGTTTATGGTTTAGGGTTTAGGGTTTTAGGGTTTAGGGTTTAGGGTTTAGGGTTTAGGGTTAGTTTAATGGTTTATGATTCGGGGTTTAGGGTTTAGGATTTAGGGTTTAGGGTTTTTTTTTTAAATTAAGTAAACATATAAGTTTATGTTTATTTAGTTTATTTTTTTATTTGAGTTTATTTTATTTTTTTTATTTATGTTTATTTTATTTATTTTAGTTTAATATATTTATTTTTATTTTATTTTAGTTTAGGTTTTTTTTTAGTTTAGGTTTAGGTTTATTTTTTAAGTTTAATTTTATTTTAGGTTTATTTTATTTTTATTTTTATTTTTTATATTTTAGGTTTAGGTTTATGTTTATTTTTAGGTTTATATTTAGGTTTATTTTTATTTTAGTTTAGGTTTTAGTTTATTTTTTTTATTTTATTTTATTTTAGGTTTAGGTTTAGGTTTTTTATTTAGGTTTATTTAGTTTTCTTAGGTTTTTTTTAGGTTTTTTTTTTTGGGTTTAGGTTCTTATTTAGTTTTATTTTATTTTATTTTAGGTTTATTTATTTTTTTTAATTTAGGTTTAGTTCTAATTTTATTTAGGTTTTTAATTTTTTAGTTTTGTTTAGGTTTTTATTTATTTTATATTAGTTTAGTTTTATTTTTTATTTTATTTTCTTTTTAGGTTTAGATCTAGATTTAGGTTAAGGTTTAGGTTTTAGTATTTATTTTTTATTTTTATTTTATTTTGGTTTAGGTTTCTTTATTTATTTCATTTTTAGATTTTTTTAGTTCAGGTTTAGGTTTTTAGCTTTTTAGGGTTTAGGGTATAGGATTTTGTGTTTAGGATTAGTTTAGGATTTAGGGTTCAAAGTGTAGAGTTTAGGAATTTGAGTTTAGGGTTTAGGTATTAGGTTTAGGGTTTAAGTTTTAGTTTAGTGTTTAGGGTTTAGGGTTCAGGTTCTTTTTTAATAGAGAATAAATTTAGATTCAACATTTCTTCTTTTTGATTTCATCAACCAAGTAGCACGTGGAGTTTTCTAAAACACAGGCGATGACATAGATAAGAAATGAGCACCAATTGAGCAAATCAAAAACCCTAGATAAGTAGAACCATCTCTACGATAAAGACATAGTTCCATATGCAGCAGATCGGATTGATCGTTCTTCAATTTCTCTAGTTCCCATCAGAACCACCTCCGCCTCTCGAGTAGTGGGATTCAGCATCATATCCTCGATCTCTCTCTCTGCCACCACCATGACTATAACCTCTATCGCTCCTCTTGCCTCCATAATCACCACTACTCTGACCACCACCTCCACATCCATGAGGACCTCTAGATCCCCACCACCACTATGATAACTTCCACCTCTGCCTTCGCCTGCACCACCATATCTAGACTGAGCCTAGTTGATAGTGATGTTCCTGCTGTCAAGGTTCTACCCATTCTTAGGGCTTAAGGTTTAGGGTTAGTTTAAGGCTTACGATTTAGGGTTTAGGGTTTGAGGTTTAGGGTTTAGGTTTTAGATTTTAAGGTTTGAAGGTTTAGAATTTAAGGTTTAAAGTTTATGATTTAGGGTTTTAGGGTTTAGGGTTTATGGTTTAGGGTTTAGGGTTAGGGTTTACGGTTTAGGGTTTTGGGTTTAGGTTTAGGGCTTAGGGTTATAGGTTTAGGGTTGTAGGTTTACGGTTTAGGGTTTAAGGTTAGTTTTAGGGATTAAGGCTTAGGATTTAGGGTTAAGGCTTTTATTTATATTAACTAAATCTGTAGGTTTAGGTTTATTTAGTTTATGTTTTAGTTATTTGAGTTTATTTTATTTTTTATTTTTATTTATGTTTATTTTTTATATTTATTTAGTTTATTTTTTATATTTTAGGTTTATTTATTTTAGTTTAGGTTTTTTATTTTAGTTTATTTCTTAGGTTTAGGTTTATTTTTAGTTGAATTTTATTTTTATTTTATTTTTTAGGTTTAGGTTTTATTTTTTCTTTTTAGGTTTAGGTTTTTAATTTATTTTCTTAGGTTTAGGTTTTAGGTTTTTATTTTAGGTTTATTTTTAGGTTTTATTTTTTTTAGTTAAGGTTTAGGTTTATTTTATTTTATTTTATTATATTTAGTTTTGGTTTAGGTTTATTTTATTTTTATTTTAGTTTTAGTTTTTTTTTAGTTTAGTGTTTAGGTTTTATTTTTTTATTTATGTTTAGGTTCATTTTTTAGGTTTACATTTTTATTTAGTCTTTTATTTTATTTTATTTTAGGTTTATTTTATTTTTATTTTAGGTTTAGTTTTTATTTTATTTAGGTTTTTTATTTTTTAGTTTAGTTTAGGATTTTATTTATTTTATTTTAGTTTAGTTTTTATTTTTATTTTTTTAAGGTCTTAGCTTTCGATTTTAGTTTATGTTTTTATTTTATTTTATTTTTTATTTTATTTTACTTTAGGTTATTTATTTATTTTATTTTTAGATTTTATTTAGTTTAGGTTTAGGTTTTTTTTGTTTTAGGGTTTAGGGCTTAGAGTTTAGGGTTTAGGTTTAGTTTGGGTTTAAGGTTAGTTTAGGGTTTAGGGTTTAGGTTTTAGGTTTAGGGTTTAAGTTTTAGTTTAGTGTTAAAGTTTTTTTTTAAAATAGAACATATTCAGTTTCAACATATCTTTTTTTCTATTTAATCAAACAAGTAACACCCCAAGTTTTGTAAGACACAAGCGACGACAGAGATAAAAAATAAGCACCCATAGAGCAAATTAGAAACCATGGATAAGTAGAATCGTGTCTATTATAAAGACAGTTTCATAAGCAGTAGATCGAATATTCTTCAGTTTCTCAATTTCCCATCAGAACTACATCCTGCCTCTCAAGTAGTGGGATCCACCATCAGTTCCTCAATCTCTCCCTCCGCCATCACCACGACTGTAACCTTTGTCTCTTCTCCAGCCGCCATAACCACCATTGCTCTGACCACAACCTCCATATCCACCAGCACCTCAGATCCCCCAGCACCACTATGATAATGCCACCTCCGCCTTCATATCCACAGCCAAATCTAGATTGAGCTTAGTTGTAGATGATGTTCCTATCATCAAGGTTCTGCCCATTCTTAGGGTTTAGGGTTAGTTTAAGGTTTAGGGTTTAGGGTTTAGTGTTTAGGGATTTTTTTTTTATTTTATTTATTTTTTTATTTTTTATTTTTATTTATTTATTTTTATTATTATTATGATTTTTTTGGGTTTAGTTTTTATTATTTTAGTTTAGGTTTTAGTTTATTTATTTTAGTTTAGTTATTTTATTGTATTTTATTTTATTTATTTTAGTTTAGGGTTTAAGTTTTTTAGGGTTGTAAGTTTAGGGGGTTTAGGGTTTATGGTTTAAGGTTTAGGATTTTAGTTTAGTTTAAGTTTAGGTTTAGGGTTTAGTTTAGGTTTAGGGTTTAGTTTTAGGTTTAGGTTTTAGGGTTTAGAGTTAGTTTTGAGTTTTAGTTTAGGTTTAGGTTTAAATTTAGGATTTAGGTGTAGGTTTAGGTTTTTTTTAAAATAAACAAAGTCAACTGGTAGGTTTAGAATTTAAGATTTTTATTTCTAAAATTGAACTAATTTAGATTCAACATTTCTTCATTTCATCAATTAGTAGCATTTTCTAAGACACAAGATGACATAGATAAAAATGAGCACCAGCAAATCAAAACCATAGATAAGTAGCATCTTTCTTGTAAGACATAGTTCCATAAGTAGTCGGATCGACCATTCTTTAGTTTCTCAGTTCCATCAAAACCATCCCCACCTCTCGGCGAGATCCATCATAACCACGATCTCTCCTACCACCATGGTTTGTAACGTGCCTGCTCCCGCCGCCACCATTGCTCACACCACCTCCATATCCACCAACACCTCTAGATCCTCCAACACCAGTTTGATAACCATCACCGCCACCTTCGCCTCCACCGCGAGATCTAGATTGAGCATAGTTGACGGTGATGTTCCTGCTGTCAAGGCTCTGCCCATTCTTAGGGTTTAGGGTTTAGGGTTTGTTTTTTGGTTTAGGGTTTAGGGTTTAGGATTTAGGGATAAGGATTTTTTTATATTAACAAAACCAGTAGGTTTAGGTTTATCCAATTTATCTTTCATTTATTTGAGTTTATTTTATTTTTTTTATTTATATTTAGGTTTATTTTTTATTTTATTTAGTTTAGTTTATTTTTTAGGTTTAAGTTTATTTTTAGTTGAGTTTTTTATTTTATTTTTTAGCTTTAAGTTTTATTTCTTATTTTTAGGTTTAGGGTTAGGTTTTTATTTTATTATTTTAGCTTTAGGTATTAGGTTTCAATTTTAGCTTTATTTTTGTGTTTTTTTTAAATTTAGGTTCAATTTTATTTTTAGTTTATTTTATTTTATTTAGTTTAGTTTTAGGTTTAGCTTTAGGCTTAGTTTATTTTAGGTTTAAGTTTAGGTTTTATTTATTTTAGTTTAGTTTATTTTAGTTTAGGTTTAGGTTTATTTTATTTTTATTTTAGGATTAGGTTTTACTTTTTTAGTTTAGGGTTTAGGTTCTATTTTTTGGTTTATTATTTAGGTTTAGGTTTTTATTTAGTTTTTATTTTATTATATTTTATATTAGGTTTATTTTATTTTTTTTAAGGTTTAGTTTTTATTTTATTTAGTTTTTTTTATTTTTACTTTAGTTTAGGTTTTTATTTATTTTATTTTAGTTTAGTTTTTAGCTTTTATTTTAGTTTCATTTTAGGTTTAGGTTTAGGTTTATTTTAGGTTTTATTTTATTTAGAGGGTTATTTATTTATTTTATTTTTTTGATTTTTAGGTTTTAGGTTTTTTAAATTGATTTAGTTTAGGTTTATTTGGTTTATTTTATATTTATTTTAGTTTATTTTATTTTTATTTTATTTAGTTTATTTTTTATTTTTTATTTAGTTTATTTTATTTTAATTTTTTTTATTTATTTTTAGTTTATTTATTTTAGGTTTATTTTTAGTTTATTTTTTAGGTTTATTTATTTTTTTAACTTAGTTTTATTTTTTTTATTTTATTTTAGGTTTATTTATTTTATTTAAGTTTAGGGTTAGTTTTATTTTATTTTTTTAAGTTTAGATTTTTAGGTTTTAATTTTAGAACTTTAATGTATTATTTTTTAGTTTATGGTTAGGTTTATTTTATTTTATATTGTTTAGGTTTAGGTTTAGTTTAAGTTTAGGTTTAGGCTTTAATTATGTTTAGGTTTAGGTTTATTTTATTTTGTTTATTTTAGGTTTAGGTTTTTTTAGTTTAGGGTTTAGGTTTTTTAGGTTTATTTTTTTTAAGTTTAATTTTTATTTTATTTTATTTTAGGTTTATTTTATTTTATTTTAGTTTTAGTTTTATTTTATTTAGGTTTTATTTTTATTTATTTAATTTTTAGTTTAGTTTAGGTTTTTATTTATTTTATTTTAGTTTAGTATTTTTTTGATTTAGTTTTAAGTTTGTGTTTTAGTTTAGGTTTTTATTTTATTTTATTTATTTTATTTTATTTAGGTAAAGGTTTTCTATTTATTTTATTTTTATATTTTATTTAGTTTAGGTTTAGGTTTTTATATTGTTAGGGTTTAGGGTTTAGGGTTTGGGGTTTATGGTTTAGGGTTTAGGGCTCAGGCTTTGGGGTTTATTGTTTAGGGTTTAAGGTAGGTTTTAGGGTTTAGGGTTTAGGGTTTATGGTTTTGGGTTTAAGGTTTAGGCTTTAGGGTTTAGGGTTTAGGGTTTAGGGTTTAGAGTTTAGGGTTTTAGGGTTTAAGGTTTAGGGTTTAGGGTTGTAGGTTTAGCGTTTAGAGTTTAGGGTTTAAGGTTAGTTTTAGGGTTTAGGGTGTAGGATTAGGATTTTTTTCTTTAATTATTATTTTATTACTTTATTATTTATTTTTAAATTTTAAGTTTATTTAGTTTATTTTTTAATTATTTTGGATTTTATATTTAAGTCTATTTTTATTTTTATTTAGTTTAGTATATCTTTTAACTTTAGGTTTATTTTTTTAGTTTAGTTTTATTTTTTTTTATTTTTTATGTTTTGATCTTATTTTTATTTTTAGGTTAAGGTTTAGGTTTTTCTTTTATTTTTTAAAGTTTAGGTTTTTATTTTAGGTTTATTTTTATGTTTTATTTTTTAGTTTAGGTTTAGGTTTATATGTAGTTTATTTTATTTTATTTCATTTAAGTTTAAGTTTAGGTTTAGGTTTAAGTTTAAGTTTAGGTTTAGGTTTAGATTTTATTTATTTTAGTTTAGTTTACTTTTAGTTTAGGTTTAGGTTTATTTTATTTTTATTTTAGGTTAAGGTTATTTTTTTTAGTTTAGGTCTTAGGTTTTATGTTTTATTTGTTTTTAGGTTTATTATTTAGGTTGAGGTTTTTATTTAGTTTTTATTTTATCATATTTTAGGTTTGATTTATTTTGATTTTAGGTTTAGCTTTTATTTTAGTTAGGTTTTTTATTTTTTAGTTTAGTTTAGGTTTTTATTTATTTATTTTAGTTTAGTTTTTATTCTATATTATATTTTTTTAGGTTTAAGTTTAGGTTTAGGTTTTAGTTTATGTTTTTATTTTATTTTATTTTATTTTAGGTTTTTTATTTATTTTATTTTTAGATTTTATTTAGTTTATGTTTAGGTTTTTAGGTTTTTAGGGTTTAGGGTTTAGGGTTTAGGGCTTTATTGTTTAGTGTTTAGGGTTTAGATTTTAGGGTTTATTGTTTAGGGTTTAGGGTTTTAGGGTTTAGGGTTTAAGATTTAGGGTTTATGGTTTTAGGCTTTAGCATTTAGGGTTTAGGGTTGCAGGTTTATGGTTTAGGGTTTTTATTTATTTTTTATTTATTTTTTTACTTTTTTTTAATTAAGTAAACTTGTAGGTTTAGGTTTAACTAGTTTATTTTACTTTTTATTTTTATTTAGTTTCATTTATTTATTTTAAGTTTATTTATTTCAGTTAATTTTTTTAGGTTTAGGTTTAGGTTTAGCTTTCTTTAGTTTAATTTTATTTTTATTTTATTTTTTAGATTTAAGTTTTATTTTTTATTTTTAGGTTTAGGTTTAGGTTTGTATTATATTAGTTTATATTTAGGTTTTAGGTTTTTATTTTAGATTTATTTTTACGCATTATTATTTAGTTTAAGTTTAGATTTATTTTTAGTTTATTTTATTTTTTTTAGTTTAGGTTTAGGTTTAGGTTTAGGTTTAGTTTATTTTAGGTTTAGGTTTAGGTTTTAATTATTTTAGTTTAGTTTATCTTAGTTTATGTTTATTTTTTTTTTTTGGTTTAGGGTTCACGTTTTATTTTTTATTTATTTTTAGGTTTTATCTTTAGGTTTTTATTTAGTTTTTATTTTATTTTATTTTTATTTTAGGTTTAGTTTTTATTTTGTTTAGGTTTTTTATTTATTTTAATTTAGTTTAGTTTTTATTTTTCTATTTTATTTTCTCTATAGGTTTAGGTTTAGGTTTAGGTTTAGGTTTTAGTTTAGGTTTTTATTTTATTTTATTTTTTTCATTTTATTTTGGTTTAGGGATTAGGGTTTAGGGTTTTGGGTTTTGGGTTTTGGATTTTGGGTATTTGGGTTTAGGGTTTAGGGATTTAGGGTTTAGGGTTTAGGGTAGTAGGTTTAGGGTTTAGGGTTTATGGTTAGTTTTAGGGTTTAGGGTTTAAGGTTTAGGGTTAGGGTTTTTTATTTTTTATTTTTAAAATTTTTATTCTTATTTTTAGGGTTTAGGGTTTAGGTTTTAGGTTTATAGTTCAGATTTTGGTTTAGCGTTTAAGGTTTCTTATTTTTTTTAACAGAGAACAAATTCAGATTCAACATTTCTTCTTTTCGATTTCATCAACAAAGTAACACATCAAGTTTTTTTAGACATAAGCAACAACATTGATAAAAAATGAGCATGCATTGAGCAAATCAAAACTCTAGATACTAGAAGTCTCTCTCTTAAAGGCGTAGTTCCAGCGTGAGATCGAATCAAGTTCTTCAATTTTTTTAGTTCCATCAGAACCACCTCACCTCTGGGTAGCGGGATCCACCATCATATCTCTAATCTCTCCCTCACCACCACGTTGTAACCTCTCTCCTCCTCACCTCTACCACCATTGTTGGGACCACCACCTCCATATCCACCCTCACCTCCACCCTCACCACCACTATGTTGCTACCTCTTCACCTCCACCGGATCTAGGCCAGTGGTTGATGGTGATGTTCCTGCCATCAAGGTTTTGGGTTTAAGGTTTTTTTTAGGGTTAGGGTTTAAGTTTTAGGGATTATTTTTTTAAAATTAAGTAAACTCATAGGTTTAGGTTTATTTAGTTTATTTAGTTTATTTTTTATTTACTTTAGCTTATTTTATTTTTTTTATTTTTATTTAGGTTTATTTTTTATTTTTATTTGGTTTAGCTTATTTATTTTAGGTTCATTTATTTTAGTTTTGGCTTTTTGCTTTAGTTTTTTTTTTTGGTTTAGGATAGGTTAATGTTTATTTTTTTTCATTTTATTTTTATTATATTTTTCAGGTTTAATTTTTATTTTTTATTTTTAGGTTTAAGTTTAGGTTCTTATTTTATTTTTCTTAAGTTTAGGTTTTAGGTTTTTATTTTAGGTTTATTTTAAGGTCTTTTTAGTTTAGGTTTAAGTTTATTTTTAGTTTATTTTATTTTATTTAGTTTAGGGTTTAGGTTTAGTTTATTTTAGGTTTAGGTTTAGGTTTTATTTATTTTAGTTTAGTTTATTTTAGTTTAGGTTTATGTTTATGTTTATTTTATTTTGTTTATTTTAGGTTTAGGTTTTTTTTTTAAGTTTAGGGTTTATGTTATATTTTTTATTTATTTTTAGGTTTTATTTTTAGGTTTATTTTTTAGATTTAGGTTTTTTTTAGTTTTTATTAAATTTAAGGTTTTGTGCCACCATCCTTCAAGATCTTTGATGGTAGTGGGAACCCACGATAACATTTTACCTTTAGAGTGTATTTTGCAACATCGGTGGCAATGCCTCTTCCACCACCTTAGTCTATCATGTGTTTGCATTTGATTGTACGAATTAAGTTTGGTGAAGACTTTTGTTGAGTTGGAGCACCTCTTCATCAATAGGTTTGCTGGAGCTCAGTAGAGGGTGACTATAGGTGACCTCCTTATAGAGATCATAAACTCAATGAGTCCCTTATTGATTACATTCTCAGGTGGTGCAACCTGAGCTTGAAATGCAAACCACAGTCACCTTCATGCTTAAGGGCCTTACCATCAAAATATTTGAGAAATTAATCAACAAGGCGGCTAGCTTATAAGAGGAAGCCAAACAGTTTTCCTTTCTCGACCAATCATTTAGAGAGAAGAAGCCGATTATGTCGATTAAAGTGAGAGACTACAAACTGGAGGTCTCCTATGCCACCTCCTCTTCCACCACCTGGTCATTTGTAACCCGTGCCTGATGACCATTTCCACCATCTCAATAGCCTACCAAGTAGTGGTATTCATATTCATCGCCAGGTTGCTACTTTCCACATACTCTTACCGATATATTCAATATGCCATAATCATTCAAGAGGGAGGTAGTTAGTAAAATCTTTAAGAATCTCTGAAATAAATCTGACTTTCAGTTACCAGAGCATAAGAGGCCAAAAGAAGTGGGCAGGAACGATGATCCAAGCTATTTCCCCTACCATTGCATGTTAGGCCATGTAGTAGAAGATTGTATCACTTTTAAGGACTAGCTTAAGTGCAGCTACAAGTTGGGAGCCATAGTTATCCCTAAGGAATACTTATAGAATAACCACCCATTTCTATTAGAGTAATCCTTGGGGATACTTGCGATCCTCTTAAGACCAAAGAAGGTAAGGATATCTCCCTATCCCAAACTTCTAAGAAGATCATTTCTAAGATCAAGAAGCTTTCCTTGCAGGTGCTTGAAGTAGCTCACATCTCCAATACCAAGGAGGTTTACTAGTTATAAAAGATAACTCGGGGAGGGTGACTAGTAGCTTGACTCACTTGCAGGATAGTAGCACATCTAAGTCTTGTACTCCATCCACTATTGTAGCTACTACTTCTTCTGCTAGCTCCTCTTCTACCGATAGGAGCATTGTATCTATGGATAAGGGAACTAAATCCTATACTCTGCTTTCTTTACTTTATTTCTATCATGTACCTCCACCTAAAAAAATAATGAAGAAAGCTGATTCTACTTATATATTGTCTACTTTTTATACTCTTGATTTTATTCCTATTGAAAGCTCTCCAAGTCTAAATAAAAATAATATCTCTAGTATTTTCAATCCTTTCCTTTATTATTCAGAGTCAGACTATCCTTCTTTGAATCAATTAGGTTCACCTCTTGAGATTGACTTGGAGTCAACTGACTCTGAGGATCCCATAGGAGAAGTTATAGGTATGCCCGATGAGAACGTGAAACTTTTCACAAGCTCATCATTCAGAAGTCACTTCAATCAATCCTGTTCTACCTCGGGATAATAGTAAGCAAGTCATTAATTCCGGATAGCCCTTCCATAAGATGCTTCACTATGGATATAAAAGCCCAGTAGATTCTAGCTTACTTAGAAAGTTTCTAGCTAAGTTAAGCATATGTAATGCTCGTCTTATCCAAAGAGATAAGGAAAACCCTAATCAAAGCCTTACTTGAGCTAGAGATATGCTTAGCTCAGTTGACCGCTACTAAAGAGGAGGCATGCCACTCGAAAGACATCTTAGGAGTTACATTCAGTAATGAATACTTACTCCCAGGGATGACAGGGCACAACGACCTCTTTATATTATAGTGGATGTTGGTAGATATAGGCTATCTAGAGTTATGGTTGACTCAGGTGTATCAATCAACATTATGAGTCTAAGAACCCTTGCCCACTTGATGATCAATATCTCTAAACTCAAAAGAAAAGATGATGTTGAGAGGATTCAATGAACAAGGCGAGAGGGCCATGTGGTGTTTATTTTGGATGTATGGGGGCACAGACACCATGTAGATCATAGGGGGGGTACTTTCTATGGTGATCAGGTACAACATTAAAGTATGATGTACTATCTTGAAAGATAAATGCATCACC
Organism: Cymbidium sinense; assembly: GCA_021442155.1. Classification (NCBI taxonomy): domain Eukaryota; kingdom Viridiplantae; phylum Streptophyta; class Magnoliopsida; order Asparagales; family Orchidaceae; genus Cymbidium; species Cymbidium sinense. The sequence goes on along the minus strand of CM038214.1, from coordinate 57,479,360 downwards.
GTATAATGGACCTAATCACTTAATAAGGACTCCTAAGGCCTTGATGGGTCTTCAACTGTAATAAAGATTTTTCCTATACTTTACATTGATGAATAAAGTAGGGTTTATATTAAACTAGGTTCTTAAGTTCCCTATGGAGGATGGTCTCCATAGTTAATTACAACTTAGGAAATAAAATTTTCTAAGAATACTCTCGATTAAACTAGACAATTATCATCTCCAAAGATTTTAAGGTTAGACTATCAAAGGATTGGTTGTATTTGGAAAATCAATTAGGAAAGTTCAAGGAGAAAACTTATTTTTGGAATTCAAATGAAATAAGTAAGAAATGCTCATGATATTAGGAAGTCTAGTGAGCATTCCAATCTATCCTATAGTTGGGCTTTATAATTTTGAAGTTAAAGAGATTTATATGTTTTGAGTTGAAATTTAATTAGATTACTAGAGCTTATAATCCACCAACACAAGGTTGTGGAAATGCCTAAGATGTGAGGATTTATGCTCATAGCTCAAAGGAAATAGCTACCTCGGGTCTTAAATATAAGAAGCTTTAGTATGAGCTAAAGTACGACCTATATCTAAGCGACAAGTGGACATAAAGGTTTACCTCCACAAAAGAGAATAAATTGTCTGACTTCTGGGCTTATAACTGTCTAGACTGGCCATCAACTAACTTCTCCTATGATTTTAAAACCATGTAGTCTAGTCTTATGAATTGCAAGATAGCTAGGATAGTTATTTAATTAAAGAGAGACTAAAGTCCTAAACACACTCCCTAAGAGACTAGAGCAGGAGTGGTATGAGCATATTACTTAATTTATAGATGCAAAATATTTTCAAATTTTATTTCATTTTAGACACATCATTTTGATAGAGGCTTTAGGATTTCTTATGCCTAAATGCATGATGAAATAAGTTATGGGTCAAATTAGCTAGAAGAAGGTGTTTTCCATCAGATGGGATGCCCTCATAGGTCAAGCATTCCTTTATCATGCAAGGATGGAAATCCTTCATGTTCAAGAGAGAATGAACATGCATGCATGATGTGAAGCATACAACCATATAGCTAAGGAGTTGTTAAATATTTTAATTATCTTATTTATGTTTAGGCTTTATGATGAGGTTATGAGTTGTTTAAAATTTAGTTATGAGTAATTAGTTGGGTAGAAAAGTAATTTTTATCCTAAGAGCTTAATCATATCAAAGCCACATATTAAAGCACCAATCATTTAAGAAACTATGAAAGGCATGCCATTCTAATGCACAATGTAAACATAACATCAAACAATTAGATAAACTATCATAAAATAATAAAAGTTTGGTGCGGTTTGGTACCACTGTACAACCTGAAGAGAGAAAAGATGGGTAGCTTAGCTCTACCCTTATACAACCTGGAATATGAAAGAATAATTATAATTATATTAAATGCTATGGTGGTCTTCTTTCTTCATATCTCCATTTGTAATTTGGTTGCTTCTTTGATTTGGATGGTGCTTGCTTCAAAGGCATCATAAGGTACCACAGGACAAAGCCTTCTGGTCACTCCTCATCCTAATCCCCCATAGCACTAATCCTAATTCTTATTGCAAAAATTACATTTATGTGGAAAAAGTAAATCTAACAACACCTGCAGAACAGAGGTCTACTAAATATATTTATAATCCCAAGTAGTTGTATTTCTAATTTGGACTTGTCCTAACTTGGATTATTCTTAAGAAAAAAGAGCATTCCTTAAGCATAATTTCCTATATAAAACATGATTAGGCAAATATTGGCCTATCATCCAGTCTACAAGGCATACATCCTAACATCCAATCTAAAATAATACATCATAAAACAAAATATACATCACATCATACACCATCCTAACTTAGAGCTAGAAGTGGTGACTTAATTTTAATGTGTGTATTAAGGCTTGTGAGGTAAGTCTTGTTAGGCATTTGTGTTGTATTTTCTAAGTGTAGAATGTTTCAATTTAACATGAAAGGCTAATTTCACATGAAGTAGTTTAATTGATTTAAGAAATTTAATTTGTATTTTCTTTTGTTTCATTTGATTACACTTAAGAACTAAGTGTTATGAAGAGAGGAAAAGAGGATGGCCATCTTTCATCCCTACCTTAAGTCACTTTCTAAAGTATATTAATTTGATTTAGTTCTCTTTAGTGAATGACTTATTAAAAGATTTAATTAATCCTAAGTTTAGATTCACTTTAAATAATCCTATTCAAAATGAATGGCAAGATTAATTTAATTGAATTACTACCACATGACATATATTAAATCATTCCTTTCCATCACATGTAATATGCATATGATTTAATCTTAAGTTTATCTATACATGCAACATATTTTAGCACACTTAAATGATGAATGTATGTGTATGTTTAAAATTTATATTTTATTTGATTGAATTATTTAAATATATTATTTTAAAACTTTATTCAAATTCTTATACAATAAGGACATAAGAATGAAATTAATTGTTGTTAAACCCGGGGAAGTAAGGTAATCAAATGACCTCCTGAAGCTAAAGACTCGTATTCTCGTGATGTCTGGACTATATACCCATTTGCATTCAAACATATGTAAATTCATATACATCAACATAGGAAGTAAGCTCCAAATCATATGCCTAATTAATTCAACCACTTAGTCAATAATGAATGCATGCAATTTTAATGTAAAATGGGATTTTCATTCACAAATCACATATACATATACATGTACAAAGATATAGACAAGTATGTGTCATTGTTAAACCAGGGAAGTGAGGTAATCAAATGACCTCCTTGGGGCTAACTAAAGCATTGTATTCCTTGGATGTCCAGACTATATACTTGCATTTCTTGAACACACATGGATGTATACATAAATGAGGGTATATATATATATATATATATAGAATCATTTATATATATGAATTAAGGATCTATCCAAATTCTAATGCTGAAATACATAAAATTGAAATAAATTGTGTACGTGCCGTTGTTAAACTAGGGAAGTGATGTAATCAAATGACCCCTTGGGGCTAGCTAAAGCCTCGTGTTCTCGGGATGCCCAAACTATATATCCATTACCATTCAATTTTATATAAATCAACACATGAATAGAGAAAAGAGAACCCAACATTCATACACTTAAGCTATAAGCACATGCATTTCTTATGTATTTATAATAAGCATCATAACACATATTATTATTCATTTATAAGCTTTTAAAAATATGTTTCTATTTAATAGTGATAATAGCCATGCATATATTAAATTTAAATCAACAAATGCAAGCTTACATAAAAGAAATCCATTTTATTTTACTTGATTTTGAAAATATGGATGCATGGATTCTAATCACAGACCAAATTTAACATGATTGGAAAGAGAATAATAAAATAAAAGCATGTGATTCATTCAACCAAACTAGTTCTTAAGGATAATCAAATCAAATAAGGTTATTTAAAGCAAATTAAAGCTTCTTTATTAATTAAGTTTTGGATTTGATTTGATTTAAAGAGGAGAAGAGAAATCATCACTTGTTGTTTTAAACCCATTCCCACATTAATGATTTGATGTAATTTAAGGAAATGTAATTAAGTTCATTTTATGGGTTTATTAAGTTGAACCCCTAGGTAGATGAATTAATTAACCTTACCTATGTCACCTTAAAGTAATTAACTAAATAATTATAAGCCAACATGAAATGCATAGAAAATAAACTTGCAATGATCTTAGGAAATAAAAGGGGCCTAATACAATTGGCTCATGATTAATAGTTAATTAGATTAAGGGACTTAATTAATTACTCTTATGGTTTTTCCCCATGATTTTATTAATTAAGGTATGATGTGAATATGACCTTAATTTGATTAATTGATTTAATTACTTAGTTAAATCTTAATTAATTTCATTTTAGAAAAGGGTGAAATGAACTAAGGGAAAGGGGTTCCAACCCTATTCCTTAGTTCACTTACTGTTGAACAATGATTAATAAACTTAATTAATCAATTTGTTTCTGCTCATGGGATTAATTAATCATTAATTAACTTGAATAAGTAGTTAAGGTTTAATTAGTCAATTTTTATAATTAAATGAGTAATAAATCTGAAGAAAATTATAGGAGGCAGAGGTCATCCCATTAAATTAACCAACAAAATTTGGGATTAATTGCTCAAGTAATTAAGGAGTAATTAAGCTAATAAATTTTGTAATTAAACCTCAATTAAAGCTTAATTACTATTTAAAATTAGTTAAGATCATTTTTAATTAATTATCTTCTAAAATACCTTCAAAATGAGTATTTATTTGCATTTTTTCTATTTCTTTATGATTTTTTTATGATTTTTAGAAATTTCAGCCATTAAAAATGATTAATTAAGCCTTATTAAAGCCTAATCTTATTGCCTCCATGTGGCTTGATGATGCGGCGTGCTTTCCACATGGCTCCGTGGGATTGGCTGCTTAAAACTTACCTGACTCAGTGCCTACGTGGCGACGGTGGACGTGCTTTCTCATCTACCGTCCAAACTAAGATTAGATGGTTATGATTAATCTCATAGCTTAATATGATTAAATTAGATCGATCTAGTAGATCTAATCATGATCATCCATTTTGATCATTAAAAATGGACAGTGCATAATCTAACGTCATGCGAGTGAGGGATAGTGGAGTCTGTCCACCATTGCTCACTTGATCCGAGCTTACTCGAGCTTGGATCAACTCCAAAAGTATCCCACACCTTCATGACATCAACTGGAGGGGATCCAACTTCAAGATCACATGAGATGCAAGTTTTATTTAGAAAGCTCCAACCCATTTTTGCCTAAGGATCGGTTTTGGAAGCATACCTCGGTGGAGCTCAAGAACGATGGCTTGAATGGTTGAGGAAGCTTCATCTAGTGGAGACAAAGCCCTGTTGAGTAGCAATTGGATCAATTCCTTGATGTTCACTCAGAAAGCCATGAACCTATGATTTGGACCTTGCTTTGACTGAAGTCCCACCTCTGGTGCTTGAGAAGCTTGGGAGATGATTCATTCTTGCTTGACGAGGCCTAGGGAAGGTGAATGCAAAGTTATTTTGAGTTTGATAGAGAAATGGGGAAGTTAGATCAAAAATGGGAGTGTCTTATTTTGGGATGGGCGGGAATGGCATTTTGATCGAGGAATGAGTTTGGGAACTTAGGGAATGGCTCTAGCAGCTCATCTTGGGTAGCTAGGGATTTGAGGAATAATTTTTATGTTTGTTTGAGTGGAAATGAGGGCGTGTATACCCCCCCTTCATCTTGATCAAACGGTGGGATTAGGTTTGGCTTCTAGTGGCCATCCGACCATCTCAAGGAGTCGTGGGTGGCAGGGAGGAGGTGAGTTGGCTCAGCTTGGTTGGTTGAAGGTCTGGAGGTGGCTGCTAAGGAGAATCATGGGTGCCATATGAGTTTCAAATGCTCTTGGGGAGGGTGAGGTGATTTCGCCTCCCATGGGTCATGGCTGACCCAACCACCCCTTGGGTCAAGTTAGGCAGTGTCCTAGGTGCCTAGGTGGACCATTGGGAGAGTACTAAGTGGCCAAGGAATGGAAATGCCCACTAACATGGGTGATTTGTCTCATATGATGCCTCTGACCCAAGCATAGAATAATCATTTGACATTATATTTGATTTGGGTAGATTTTAAATGAGCCAAAAGTTGGTCAGCCCAAATTTCAAGTCAATTGGAGTTGATTTGGTTAGGTTTGGCTCAATTTGACTCATTTAGGTCAAATTGGGTTAGTTTGGGTCAAGTTGACTAATTGGTCAAATTGGGTGAAACCAAGAGTTGGGTAAAGTTCATATGATCATTTGGAATGTTTTGATTCAATTGGTTTGGTTTAGTTTGGCTTAGATTTTATTTTGGCTCATTTGAATTCATTTAGGTCAAATGGGTTAAGCTGAATAATTTGACCAAATTGGCCAAATTGGCTTAGGTTGGGTGTTGGTTTGGGTTTAGTTGTCAAATTGAAGATGATTGTAGGCTTTGGTTTCAATTAATTTGGATTTGATTTTGATTTAGACCAACTTGAATCTTTAGGTTAATTTTGGCTAAGTAGCTCAATTGGGTTCAATTGGGTCCAATCATGGCTTTGGTCAAGTTCAACAATTAATTTGGAATGTTCTTGAGCCATTGGTTGCAATCAATTTGGTTTATATTCTATTTAATCCAATTTAGTCTTTTAGGTCAATTTGGGTCAACTTGGGTCAATCGGGCCAATTGGGTTTGACCTAAATTGAAGGTCAATTCATATTCAAATATTGATTATGATTTGGTATGAATCATTGGTTTCAAGGGATTTGGCTTAAGTTTGTAGTTTGGGTTCATATGGGTATGGGGTTGACTTGGCCAAATGACATAGTTTGACCCAATTTATGATAATTTATCAACCTAGGGTAATCAACAATCATGATGTGAGGTTTTGATGGGCTTGGTTCAATCCAATTTTCTTTAGAACTTGGCTCAAGAGGTCAAATTGGCCACTTTGAGTCTAGTGGACCAATTGGGATTAGTTGGCTTGATTTTGGGTTGAGTTTCATTTAGTTGAGTTTATATATGAATTTGAGATTGATATATAAATTCAATTGCAATTGGCTTGGGTTCAAATGGGTTTTAGTTCATTTGAACATTTCAAGTCAAAAGGGTTAAGCTGGCTTTGACTTGGGTTGATTTTGGTTTGGCTTGATGATTGTAGATTTCATTTATATTTGTGAATATGATTGAAGGTATGATTGATTCATGAGAAAATTAATTTATTTTGGGTTTTGGAATGAAGGAATTTGGCTAAGTCCATGGAGTTGGGTCATGTGGCTTAGGTTTGGATTTTGATTTGGTTTGATTTAGTTTTGATGATTTAAATGTATATTTCACTTAAATTTGTGAAGTTGATCGAAAATATGATTGATTTGTAAGAAAATCAATTGAGTTTGACTTGATTTGGATTAAGATTTGGCTAAGTCCATGGGATAGGTCAAATGTCTTAGGAAGGGTTTTGATTTAATTTGATTTAGTTTGATTTATTTTGATCATTCAAATGTATATTTGATTTATATTTAAGAAGATGATTGAAGATATAAATTGATTATGAGAAAATCAAATGATTTTTTATTGATTTGGATTAAGATTTGGTTAAGTCCATGGGATAGGTCATATGGCTTAGGAAGGGTTTCAAGTTTAGATTTGATCTTGGGCTTCAATCATTTGGTTCTGGAATTTGGGTTTGGATTTGAATTTGAATTTGATTTTGAATTGAACTTGAGGTTTGGTTTGAGAAGGTGAACATGGATAGGATTTGGGTTATGGGATAGGTGGATTATCCTGATCCCTAATGCATAAGCTATTCCTATGGTTAACCCTGCTAAGTCTTTAGGCTTAGGTTAAGTGTTTACCTAATTGTTAGAAGTCTTATGACTTGGGAAGTCATAGTCTCTACAAGACTCCTAAGTCTATGATGGGAAGATTGAATCTGCACTACAAATGAGGTCAAGGCCTTAGGCTCCATAGTGTTGCCCTTGGAGATAGATGATTGGAAGTTCAAAGACAAGTTTCACAATCTAAACTCGGATACAACTTTCAATGCTTTGCTTGGGAGACCATGGATACATGAGAACAATATAGTTCCATCCTCTCTACATCAGTGTATGAAGTTTGTGAGAGGTGGGATCATCTACTGTGTCAAAGGAGATCTCAAGCCATTTACAGTTCATGAGGTTGGCATATATGAGGATGTGGTTTACTACCTCCCTTAAAATCAACAAGTGTATTCTTACGAACTAGGCCAAAGTTTAAAAATAAAAAAGAAAAAAGAAAAATAAAAAAGAAAAGAAAGAAAAAAAGAAAAGAAAATAAAGAAAAACTTGGAGGAGGTGGAGAATGACATTAGATTCCACCCAGGTTGTTACTCCATTCAAACATGAGTAGATGACCGACCTCCACCAGGCGGAAGGAAGCTAGTGTAGAGGCGGTCCAAAGGTGGAAAACCTCTTATTGGCCAATAGAAGATATGACCGGGTATCTACTATCCATATTGACTTAGAATCTAGTTCATAGGATAAGTCTTATATGGTTAGCACACACCAGACTCTTCGTGAGATTTTCTTGGAGGTGAGACTTGAGCAGAGATAGTGATGATGATCGGGCTCCAAAAATCATAAGTGTATTCATTTATATATGTGAAACTTAGCGTCAATTGGGAACCTTAGCTCTACTCTCAAAGGTTGAGGGTTTGGTATTTAAGAAGCCCTAAGTCATCCATAGGTGTGAAGACTAAGAGGTTCTTTAGGAGCATCATGCTCAAGTCAAGAAGTTGATGTAGAACTTGAGGATGATTCATATACAGATTTATTAGAATTACCTTTTGATTGGTACTTGCCTTGTGTTCATAATTTAGTAGAGAAAGGGTTAATCCCACATACTTTGTCAAAGCATAGGATAGACTACTTCGAAAGAATATGGAAGAACAAACACAAAAGCTCTCAATCAGACAAATATTAGGAATTGGTATAGTGGGTCCAATCGATGATGATGATTTCTGCTTAGTCATCACAAATCATTTGGAATCTGATAGGTTCCTTTCAAATCACATTAACTCGTATGAGGAGATGTGCTTAGAAACTTCATATGATCCAGATGATTTTGAAGTCAAAGATGCATGAGTTTGAAGAAGAGATCAAGTCAACCATTGATGAGCTCAAGGAAATCAACTTAAGAACTGAAGAAGATCCACACTCGACATACATCAACTATTTATTGAATGAAATTGAAACTAATGACTTAGTTAGGCCATTGATTGAGTTTATGGACTAGTTTGCATGAAGTTATGAAGAGATGCTTGGATTGGCTCCTGACATAACGGTCGATAAACTAGCAATAAAGCCTACTGCTAACCCTATTAAGCAAGCTCCTAGATGCATGCGATTAGACATAGAATAATAGGTCATTTCTAAAGTCAAGAAATTGATCGATGCAAGCTTTATCCATGAAAAACAATACCCTACCTAGTTATCTAGCGTTGTCCCAATTAAGAAAAAGAATGTTCAAATTCACATATGCATCAATTTTAGGTATTTAAATAAGGCATATCCAAATGATGAATTTCCACTACTAATCTCAGAGCTGATGGTGAACATTATCTCATCTCTTGCAGTCTTCTCTTTCATGGATGGCTCATCTGGATATAACCAAATAAAGATGGACACTGAAGATGAAAGAAACATTGCTTTTAGAACCCTGATTGGAATCTACTGCTATAAGGTCATGCCTTTTAGCCTAAAAAATTTCAGTGCTACATACTAGTGATCTATGACTTGGATCTTCATTGAACTCATTCATCATCAAGTTGAGTGCTATGTCAATGATCTTATGGTAAAAAGTAGAGAAAAGGAAGACCAGCTATTTGACTTGAGAGTAGTTTTTAAATAATTAAGATAATTTAACATCAAAATGAACCCCCTGACTTGTGAATTCAGAGTAGCTTCAGGTAAAATTCCTTGGGTTTGTTGTCTGACACCATGGAATCAAAATCTATCCAGAGATGATCAAGATGATATTAGAAATTCCACCGCCTAAAATTTTAACTCAACTCGGATCATTCTAAGGATAGTTGGTCTATCTAAGAAGCTTTATATCCAACGTATCAGGAAGATGTCATCTATTCTCAGCACTTATCAAAAAGGATGCCAAGTTCAAGTAGGATGATAAGTGTGAGCATGCCTTGACACATCAAGATTACCGATGATGCGATTCTAGCAACCCTATCTTGGGCAAGCTACTTATACACCTGCTATGTTAGACAACTCCTTTGGTGCTTTTATTGGCCCAAGCTAATGATAAGGAAGGAAAATGTACTCTACTACCTTGCACCTAATCCTCTGAGGCTAATTATCCACCCATTGAAAAGCATTGCCTAGCATTAATCTTTGCATCTCAAAAAATATGGCACTACATGCTTCCTCAAAAGGTGAACTTAATCTCTAGGATCAACCACTAGAGTATCTCATGATATGTCCAGCACTATCTAGATGGTTGGCACAATGGTCCATGATCCTCTCACAATTTGGCATTACCTTCATACCTATGGTGAAAGGACATGCTTGGCGGTAGCACACTTCTTACTCTCACTTAGTGATGATATCCTTGATGAACAAATCATGAACTTAGGGGATACTAGCATTCACCACTGGGAGATGTACTTTGATGGTGTAGCTTCCTCTCAAAGAGGACAAGAACCATAATCTATAATTCCAGGAAAGGCAGAGGTAGGAATAGGTCTCTAAACTCTAGACCATGATGTGATGAGATTCTCATATTATTTGTCCAATCCTTGCACCAACAACGAAGTCGAATATGAGGCTCTAGTTACTAGTTTGGAGTTAGTTGTTACTCTAAGCATCTAGAACTTCAACATCTTCTTAGATTCTCAGCTAGTTATCAACCAAATCGTTGGGTCCTATAAGGTTATAAAGCCCAAGCTCTATCACTACCAATATATTGGCCTAAATCCTAAAGGTTACTATTTATAAGATTCATCGAGGAGAATGTTGTAGCACTTGCCAAGCTTTAAGTTGGCATGTCGGAGGATGAGTCCATTTTGATAAAGGTACAAAATAGACATAATCTTATCCTTAATCTTATATTGAACTCATGAAAGTACTCTCTTAGGAGGTTGGCATTGAGAAGGAGTTAGACTAGGCAACCATTCATGGATTACCTAAATAAAGGAAAACTACCTCAGAGAAGTCAAGCCTATCGATAGAGAGCACTTCTCTTGTGGATGGTGTCTTATAGATCTTTGATCATATATTGTTACGTTATTTAGACAAGCATGAAGCCCATAAAATCATGAGACTAAGATACCACTGGCTGTTGATGATCAAAGATTGTGTGGATATGGCTAGGTGATGCCAGCAATATCAAATACATGGTGTGGTCCTACACCAACCACCCAACATTCTACATCCTACATTGGCCTCATGGCCATTCGAGTGTTGGGATACCGACATTGTGGGTTTGATTGATCCTCCTTCTTCAAAGGGTCATCGGTTCATCTTACTCGACTATTTTTTTAAATGAAGGTGATTCCACCAAGAGGTCACATTTTAGCATGTGCTCTAATTTTTTAGGAACCATATCGTATATAGGTTCGGAGTGTCTTGATGAATTATATCTGATCATGGTACTATATTCAAGAGATCTGAGATGAATAACTTTGCTCAGAGATGCAACATAGATTAGAGATATTCTACCATTAACTACCTGAGGACAAACCACATAGTAGAAGCCATAAATAAAACTCTCATCCAAATACTAAAGAAAACACTAGTGACAACAATTTTAGTTAGTTGAAGCCTACCTACATCATATATAGATCTCAACTCCTCTTTTCTCCTTAATGTATGGGTCTAAATCCATTCTACCAGAAGTCCAACTCCCATCACTAAGGATAGTTGTGGGTAGATGATGAATGCCAAGTTGTAGTTAGAAGAGCTCATAGGTTTGGAGGAGAGATGCTTGTGGGCTTGTCAAAACATCACATTGTACAAAGCTAAAATGATCCAAGCTTAAAATAAGTTGGTTCATCTTAGAGCTTTTCAAGTAGGAGAGCTTATTTTAGTTCTGAGGAGACCAATTGTTGCCTATCAGAAGATGGGAGGCAAGTTTGAACCCACTTGGGAAAGCCCTTTGCCATTGAGAAGGCCTTCCAAGGAGAATCTTATCAACTTATTAATCATAAGGGAGAGCCCCAATGCTTCCAATCAACGTGCTCTACTTAAAGAAATATTATAAATCATGTTTAAAAATCATTATCATCAATAAAAATTCTATTTTGAATTCAATCTATTCCATGTTGAAAGTATTCTTGTTAGCAAATCTTCCATGATGTGTTTAGGGTAGGTGTAGAGAAATTGAGTAGCGCCCCAGCCTTCATCCACACAACCCAAACATAAACTACATAAACACAAATATTTTATCTCGGGATACTTAGAGTTGAGATACCACCCTGGCACTCACCCATTATCTCTAGGTGGTGATCCATACTAGTGTGTCACCCCTTGGGTCTTCTTGCTTTGGAGGATGTAAGTCTGTTATACTTTCCTTCCTTACTTTTCCACTACACACTTACGAGCACCTTGTTAGGTTTGTAGGCCTTACTGCATTGTCGTAAGCTACTTCAAGTTGTCTTCATTTAAGAGGATGTGAGTTTGCTACGCCTTCTTCTTGGATTAGCCTTCATGCACTAACTAGGTCGAGTATATTTGAGGTTTAGGATAAGATCCCTAATGGCTCCTTCCCTCCTGACTACTTCAATTATGGGTCTAGTCCTTCCTCAGGGCTCCCACGCGTACTCTCTAGGTCGAGATATATCCCATCGATGACAAACTATTCTGATGATTAGTTCTACTTGAAACATTGTAAGCTTACATGCTTTCTTTCCAGATTGATTGCACACTGACAAGCACCTTAGGTTGGTTGGTTCTCACTATGCTAATGGATACACCATAGGTTGGTTTGGTTCTTGTACCTTATGATACACCACTCATGGTCGATGTAAGTCTGCTATGCTTTCTCCTTGAGTTGGCCGCACACACTGAGTCTTTCTTTTCTAGGGCTGGATAACGCTAACAACCTCCCCTATGGGCACTCTATTTGGATCATGTCCTTTGTGACCCCATTTAGACACTACTCAATTAATATCAGATTGAACAGTTACCCTTTCCTAATAACTTCCTTTGTGGTTGGAGAATCCATCCTGTGGATGTGCAGATTCTCCCTTGGTCCAATAAATCTGAGATAGGTCAAGGCTGACATAGCCCCTTCTTAGTGTGGTCCCTCAGCATATAGGGTCCACACAAACATATAAACAAAATATATTCACTTGTGGATTAGGAGGACACCCCGTACTTTTTTGCGGTATCTTATCTTTAGGCGTGTCGAAAACTACCTATAGAATCGACTACTCTTGAGTTGATATAAGTCCCCGGTATTCACTCGGTGGTCACCCTAAGTCGGGTTCAATTTGTTGTGCTACCAACATGTCACCCGTGGTTGTTCCTCTTTAGAAAATGTAAGTCTATGCCTTCTTCCTAGCACATTGTACATTGAAGGAAACCTCTTAGGTTGACTTGCTCTACGACGAGACTATCCCTTTGGATTTCTAAATCGAGATAGGATAAGTCGATATAACACTTTTAGTGGGTCCATCACACCTGATGGTCCAAAATTAAATCTATCGAGTTGACGAGCTCACAACCCGATGGATTTTCCTCAATTTGAAATCAAACTAAACCAAAAATATCAAATCACATGAAATTAAGATAAAATTAATCGACTACTTTTGAGTTGAAATAAGTCCCGGTATTCTCTAATAGGTGTTCATTTATTATGCATCTAACAGTCACCCCAGCGGTTGTTACTTTGGATGATGTAATTCTATGCATTCTTCTAGCACAACCATTGCACTCCAAAAGGTAACCCCTTAGGTTGGCTAGCTCTACCCCATAGATAGTAGACTACCCCTTTGGATTTATAAACTGAGGTAGGCAAGATATAGCCCCATCTTAGTGGATCCATTCGCAAAGGTCATACATTAACTTCAGTTAAATTAAACCCAATCTAATTTTCCCAGTAAAGTTAAATCACACCCTTCTCCCTAGTGGATCCTCAAATCATATATAAACAAGTCAAGCAAATAAATCAAATTTGAAACCAACCTCTCTAGTGGAGCCAAATTGAACCAACTCCCCCAATAGAGTCTAAATCAAAGAAATCCAGCAAACTCTTTCAGTGGATACATAAACAAATCTATCAAATCAAACTCAAATCTCCAAAGATAGCCAAACACGCTTCCCTAGTGGAAGGTTCGTATACCCGATCCACAACAAACTCAATCCCATACCTCTAGTAGATATGCCTCCACAAAAATTAAAATAAAATAAATTAAAGTTGATTTGATCTTAATCCCTGATGAATTATAGATTCTTATCCCTGAATCTTCTTTCCACATAAATCATATAATCAAATCAAACCTTCCCACAAAATTTTCTTCTTCAATTCCTCATAGACCCTCACATATGTCACAGTGCGTGTGATCCCTAGCGGATCTCCTCCATGGCCTTGACATGGAATTCTCATCAAATCTTATTTCTTCTTTTGCACACTTTTAATAATTCAACCAAAATCCTAACATTTATTCATTCAAATTACATCATCTAACATTTATAATCAATATTTTATTATTTGTGATGGTGCAAGCTCAAACTAACTATACAATATCATGCTAAACATATAATAGTGTGAATTAACACACTATATTATATTATAATATATGATGTTATATTATAATTTGCTATAATATAATATATTGTCTAACATTACACCTCATTAGAATCACTTAAAAGAACAAATAAAAAATTTCTCAAAATATGAAAGAATGTTCATTTTGGATGTAAAATTATTATTTTCTATTATAAATGCTACAAAATAGCTTAATTTTTGTTTCTTCTTGGTGTGTGAATTTGGCCAAATTCTTCCATCTCAACCTTTAAATTAACATTTTTTGAGTTTTGACCCAATGTATTATAATAACAAAATAAAACATACTAAAATGTACAATAACATTTATAACACACCACCACATTCATATATTTGTGAAGTTATATTATTATGTTCATTATATTTTATTAATATGCTTATAATATATTATCTTACATTACACCTTAAAATGAATCACTTTAAGAAAAAATTTATCAAATTTGGTTGAAAAATGAACATTTATTTTGGATGCAAAATTCCAATTCTTTTGATTAAATGACACACCATAGCACACCCCATGATGTTCCCAAAACTTACCCTAAATTTGGCCAAATCCATCATCTCAATAAAGTCATTTTTATGTATACCAATACAACTCTACTACATCATACTATAATGAACTAAAATATGCTTAAACAAATAAGTAGTACACAATATGCTATAATGCATGATCTATGTTATGGCATCTATTATAATACACTATAACATATTATATTATATTATATTGCATATCACATCACAAGGGATTGCTTAAGTTAAAAATCATAAAATTAGTCTAAATAATAAAAAACTATATGTTTTAGTGGTATCACTTACATATTTTTTTAAACCATATATTGTGCCATGCCTACTTGTATGAATTTGGGAATTCCACCATTTTAAAGTCTAAATCAATATTTTTCTAAATGATGCTGGTGTTTATGCTTTAGGGTTTAGGGTTTGGGGATTATGTTTTAGGGTTGTAGGTTTTAGAGTTTAGAGTTTAGGGTTTAGGGTTTAGGGTTAGGGTTTAGAGTTTAGGGTTTTAGGGTTTAGAGTTTAGAGTTTAGGGTTTTGTGTTTAGCATTTAGGGTTTAGGGTATAGGGTTTAGGATTTAGGGTTTAGGGTTTAGGGTTTAGGGTTTTACGATTTAGGGTTGTAGGTTTAGTTTTTAGGGTTTAGTGTCAGTTTTAGGGTTTAGGGTTTAGGATTTAAGGTTTAGGATTTAAGGATTAGGGTTTAGGGTTTTTTATTTTAAATAAAGTAAACTAGTATGTTTAAGTTGATTTGGTTTAATTTTTGTTTATTTGAGTTCATTTGAGTTTATTTTATTTTTTATTTTTAATTAGGTTTATTTTTTATTTTTAATTAGTTTAGTTTATTTATTTCAATTAAGGTTTTTTATTTTAGTTTATTTTTTTAGTTTAGGTTTATTTTTTAGTTGAGTTTTATTTTTATTTTATTTTTTAAGTTTAAGTTTTATTTTTTTATTTTAGGTTTAGGTTTGGGATTTTATTTTATTTTTTTAGGTTTTGGTTTTAGGTTTAATTTTAGGTTTACTTTTTTAGTTTAGGTTTAGATTTATCTTAACTTTATTTTATTTTATTTAATTTAGGTTTAGGTTTAGGTTTAGTTTATTTTAGTTTTAGGCTTATGTTTTATTTATTTTAATTTAGTTTATTTTAGTTTAGTTTTAGGTTTATTTTATTTTGTTTATTTTATTTTTATTTTATGTTTAGTTTTTTTTTGTTTAGGGTTTTGGTTTTCTGTTTTATTTATTTTTAAGTTTTATTTTGTTTATCTTAAGTTTATATTTTATTTTTTTTATTTTTATTATTTTATTTTAATTTTATTTTATTTTTTATTCTTAGGTTTATTTTATTTTTTTGGTATAGTTTAAATTATTTTATTTTAGTTTATTTTTTATTTTATTTTATTTTATTTAGGTTTAGGTTTAGGTTTTAGTTTAGGTTTTATTTTATTTTATTTAGGTTTAGTGTTTTAATTATATTTTATTTTATTTAGTTTTAGATTTAGTTTAGATTTAGGTTAGGGTTTAGGGTTTAGGGTTTAGTTAAGTTTAGGGTTTAGGGTTTAGGTTAGGGTTAGGGTTTAGGGTTTAGGTATTTGCTTTAGGGTTTAGGTTTAGGGTTTAATAGGGTTTAGGTTAGTTTAGAGTTTAGGGTTTAGGTTAGTTTATAGTTTAGGGAGGTTTTAGGGTTTCTTAAGGGTTTAGGGTTAGTTTAGTTAGGGTTATAGTTTTAGGTTAGTTTAATGGTTTAGGTTTATTTAGGTTTAGATTTAGGTTTAGGGTTTAGAGTTTAGGGTTTAAAAAAAATTAAGTAAACTGGTAAGTTTAGGTTTATTTAGTTTATTTTTATTTATTTTAGTTTCTGTTATTTTTTATTTTATTGTAGGTATAGTTTTTATTTTTATTTAGTTTGGTTTATTTATTTTTGGTTTATTTATTTTAATTTAGGTTTTTTATTTTAGTTTATTTTTTAGGTTTAGTTTAGTTTTAATTTTATTTTATTTTTTAGGTTTAGGTTTATTTTTTTATTTTTAAATTTCAGTTTAGGTTTTTATTTTATATTTTTAGGTTTAGGTTATAAGTTTTTATTTTTAGTTTATTTTTAGGTTTTATTTTATAGTTTAAGTTTAGGTTTATTTTTAGTTTATTTTATTTTATTTATTTGAGGGTTTAGGTTTAGTTTATTTTAGGTTTAGGTTTAAGTTTTATTTATTTAGTTTAGTTTATTTTAGTTTAGGATTAGGTTTATTTTATTTTCTTTATTTTAGGTTTAGGTTTTTTTAGTTTATGGTTCGGTTTATTTTTATTTATTTTTTTATTTTTTAGGTTTATTTTATTTAGTTTTATTTTATTTTATTTTATTTAGGTTTTATTTTATTTTACTTTTAGTTTTATTTTATTTAGGTTTTTTTTTTAGGTTTATTTTATTTTTAGTTTTGTATTTTTTTTATTTTATTTTAGTTTAGTTTTTATTTTTTATTTTATTTCATTTTTAGATTCTTGGTTTAGGTTGAGGTTTAGGTTTTTATTTTATTTTATGTTATTTAAGTTCGGGTCTTTTTACTTATTTTATGTTTAGGTTTTATTTAATTTAGGTTTAGGTTTTTAAGTTTTTATGGTTTAGGGTTTAGAGTTTATGTTTTAGGGTTTAGGGTTTATGGTTTAGGGTTTAGTGTTTAGGGTTTATGGCTTAGGGTTGTAGGTTTTAGGGTTTAAGGTTTAGGGTTTAGGGTTTAGGGTTTAGGGTTTAGGGTTTCTGGTTTAGTTTTTAGGGTTTAGGGTTTAGGTTTTAACATTTTTAGGGTTTAGGGTTTAAAGTTTAAGGTTGTAGGTTTAGGGTTTAGTGATTAGGGTTGTCAATTTTTTTTATTTTTCTTTATTTTTTTATTTTTTTAAAATTAAGTAAACTGCTAGGTTTAGGTTTATTTAGTTTATTTATTTTAGTTTTATTTTTATTTAGGTTTACTTTTATTTTTATTTAGTTTAGTTTATTTATTTTAGGTTTATTTATTTTAATTTATTTTTTAGGTTTAGGTTCAGGTTTATTTTTTAGTTTAGTTTTATTTTTATTTTATATTTTAGGTTTAGTTATTATTTTTTATTTTAAATTTAGGTTTAGGTTTTTATTTTTATTTTCTTATGTTTAGGAGTTAGAATTTTATTTTAGGTTTATTTTTAGGTATTATTTTTTAGTTTAGGTTAAGGTTTATTTTTTGTTTATTTTATTTTATTTTGGGTTTAGGTTTAGGTTTAGTTTATTTTAGGTTTATGTTTAGGGTTTATTTATTTTAGTTTAGTTTATTTTAGTTTAGGTTCAAGTTTATTTTTTTATTTTAGGTTTAGTTTTTTTTTAGTTTAGGGTTTAGGTTTTATTTTTTATTTATTTTTATTTATTTTAGGTTTATGTTTTTATTTAGTTTTTATTTTATTATATTTTAAGTTTATTTAATTTTTATTTTAGGATTAGTTTTTATTTTATTTAGGTTTTTTTTTTTATTGGTTTATTTTATTTTATTTTCTTTAAGCTTTAGGTTTAGGTTTTAGTTTCTTTTATTTTTTTTTTACTTTATTTTAGTTTAGGTTCTTTTATTTATTTTATATTTAGGTTTTATTTAGTTTAGGTTTAGGTTTTCAGGTTTTTAGGGTTTAGGGTTTAGGGTTTAGGGTTAAGGGTTTAGGGTTTAGGGTTTTAGTGTTTAGGGTTTAGAGTTTATGGTTTTGGATTTAGGGTTAGGGTATTGTTTTATAATTTTTATATTATTTTTTATTTTTAGGGTTTAGGGTTTAGGTTTATGGATTAGGGCTTAGGTTTTAGGTTTAGGGTTCAGGTTTTAGTTTAGGGTTTGGGGTTTTTTATTTTTTTAATAGAGAACAAATTTAGATTCAACATTTCTTCTTTTCAATTTGATAAATCAAGTGACATCAAGTTTTCTATGACACAAGTGATGACATAAATAAAAAATGAGCACGCATAGAGCAAATAAAAATTCCTAGATAATTAGAACCATCTCTACTATAAAGACATAGTTCCATAAACAACAGATCAGATCGATCGTTCTTTAGTTTCGTTAGTTTCGATTAGAACCATCCTGGCCTTTCAAGTAGCGGGATCCACCATCAGATCCCCGATCTCCTCCTCCACCACCACCATGGTTGTAACCTCTGTTGCTCCGACCTCCATAACCACCACTGCTTTGACTACCACCACCATATCAATAAGCACCTTCAGATCCCCCACCACCACAGCAATAACTGCTGCCTCCGCCTTCACCTCCACCACTAGATCTAGTGAGCATTGGCGGTGATGTTCTGTCATCATGGTTACCCATTCGTTTAGGTTTAGGTTTAGGTTTAGGTTTATTTTTTAATTTATTTAGTTACTTTAGGTTTAAGTTTTGGGGTTTAGGGTTATGGTTAGGGTTTAGGGTTTAGGGTTTAGGGTTTAGTGTTTAGGGTTTAGGGCTTAAGGTTTAGGGTTTTAATGTTTATGCTTTTAGGGTTTAGTGTTTAGGGTCAGGGTTTAGGGTTTAGGGTTTAAGGTTTAGGGTTTAGCATTTTAGGGTTTAGGGTTTAGGGTTTATGGTTTAGGGTTTTATGTTAGGTTTAGTTTAAGTTTAGGTTTGGTGTTTAGGGTTTATTTTTTGGGTTTAGTTTATAGTTTAGGTTTAGTTTTAGTTTAAGGTTTAGTTTAGGATTTAGGGTTTATAGTTTAGGTTTTAGTTGAGGTTTATAGGTTAGAGTTTAAGGTAGGTGGATTTAGTTTAGGGTTTAGGGTTTAAGTTTAGTATTTTAGGGTTTAGGTTTGGTTTTAGGGTTTTAGGTTTAGGTTTAGGTTTAGGGTTAGTTTAGAGTTTAGGGTTTAAGTTTAGTTAAGTTTAGGATTTAGGGTTTAGTTTAGGTTTAGTTTATTGTTTAGGGTTTAGGGTTTAGGGTTTTAAGTTTAGGGTTTAGGTTTAGGGTTTAGGTTATAGGTTTAGGGTTTAGGGTTTAGTTTTTTTTAAATTTTTTAAATTAAGTCAGCGAGTTTAGGTTTATTTAACTTATTTTTTATTTATTTTAGTTTATTTTATTTTATTTTTAGTTTTATTTTTATTTTTATTTAGTTTAGTTTATTTATTTATGGTTTATTTATTTTAGTTTATTTTTTAGGTTTAGGTTTAAGTATAGGTTTATTTTTTAGTTCAATTGTAGTTTAATTTTAATTTTTTAAGTTTAGGTTTTTTTTATTCATTTTTAGGTTAAGGTTTAGCTTTTTATTATATTTTTTTTATGTTTAGGTTTTTTGTTTTTATTTTAGGTTTATTTTTAGGTTTTATTTCTTAGTTTAGGTTTAAGTTTATTTTTAGTTTATTTTATTTTATTTAGCTTAGGTTTAGAATTAGGTTTAGTTTATTTTAGGTTTAAGTTTAGGTTTTATTTATTTTAGTTTAGTTTATTTTAGTTTAGGTTTAGGTTTATTTTATTTTTATTTTAGGTTTAGGTTTTTTTTTAGTTTAGGGTTTAGGTTTTATTTTTAGGTTTACTATTTAAGTTTTTCTTTTTATTTAGATTTTATTTTACATTTAGTTTTTATTTTCCTTAGGTTTTTTTAGTTTAGTTTAGGTTTTTATTTATTTTATTTTAGTTTAGTTTAAGTTTATTTATTTATTTTATTTTTATGTTTTATTTAGTTTAGGTTAAACTTTTTAGCTTTTTAGGGTTTAGGGTTTTTGGTGTAGGGTTTAGGTTTTAGGGTTTATAGTTTAGGGTTTTCTTTTTTTTAGGTTTAGAGTTTAAGGTTTAGGGTTTGGGGTTTAGGTTTTAGGGTTTACTGTTTAGGGTTTAGGGTTTTAGTGTGTAGGGTTTAGGGTTTTAGGTTTAGGTTATAAGTTTAGGGTTCATGTTTTAGTTTAGGGTTTTGGGTTTTCAATTTTTTTTTAATAGAGAACAAATTCATATTCAACATTTCTTCTTTTCGATTTTATCAACCAAGTAAAACACTAAGTATTCTAAGATAAAAGCAATGACATAGATAAAAAAATGAGCGGCACAGAATAAATAAAAAACTTTAGATAACTAGAATTGTCTCTACTGTAAAGACTTAGTACCATAAGCAGTATAACGAATCGACCTTTCTTTAGCTTCTCTAGTTCCCATCAGAACTTCCCCCTCTCGAGTTGTGAGATCCACCATCATATCCTCAATCTCTCCCTCCGCCACCACCACGGATGTAACCTCTGTCATTCTTGTCCCCTCCATAACCACCACTGCTCCAAGCACCACCTCCGTATCCTCCAAGACCTTTAGATCCCCCACCACCACTATGATAACTGCCGCCTTCACCTTCACCTCGACCGCCAGATCTAGAATGAGCCTGGTTAACGGTGATCTTCCTGCCATCAAGGTTCTTCCTAATCTTAGGGTTTATATTTAGGTTTAGGTTTATTAAGTTTTAGGGTTTAGGTTTATTTTTAATTTATTTAGTTACTTTAGGTTTATGTTTAGGATTTGGGGTTTGAGGTTTAGGGTTTAGAGTATAGGATTAGGGTTTAGGGTTTAGGGTTTTGGGTTTAGAGTTTAGGGTTTAGGGTTTTAGGGGTTATACTTTTAGTCTTTAGGGTTTAGGGTTTAGGGTCTAGAGATTTTTAGTGTTTAGGGTTTAGGATTTAGGGTTTAGGATTTAGGTTAAGGGTTTGGGGTTTACAGTTTAGGGTTTAGGGTTATAATTTTAGGGTTTAGAGTTTAGGGTTTAGGGTTTAGGGTTTTAGGTTTAGGTTTAGGGTTTAGGGTTTTAGGGTTTAGCATTTAGGATTTAGGGTTGAAGGTTTAGGGCTTAGGGTTTTAGGGTTTATGGTTTTTGGGTTTAGGGGTTAGGGTTTAGGGATTAGTGTTTAGGCTTTAGGATTTAGGGTTTTTAGGGTTTAGGGTTAACTTATGGTTTAGGGTTAGGGTTTAGGGTTTAGTTGAGCAATTGAAGATGATTGTAGGCTTTGGTTTCAATTATTTTAGATTTGATTTTGTTTAGGCCAACTTGAACCTTTAGGCCAATTTGGGCTAAGTGGGTTAGTTGGGTTCAATTTGGTTCAATTGGGTCCAATCATGGCTTTGGTCAAGTTCAACAATCAATTTGGAATGAACTTAAGCCATTTGTTGCAATCAATTTGGATTATATTTTGATTTGACCTAATTTAGTGTTTTAGGTCAATTTGGGTTAACTTGGGCCAAGAGGATCAATTGGGTTTGGTTTACTTAATTGAAGGTCAAGTCATATTCAAATATGGATTTTGATTTGGTATGAATCATTAGTTTCAAGGGATTTGGCTTAGGTTGCAATTTAGCTAGTTTGGGTTCATATGGGTTAAGGGGTTGACTTGGTTAAATGACCAAGTTAACTTGGTTTGATACAATTTGTGACAATTGATCAACATAGGATGATCAACAATCATGATGGGAGGTTTTGATGGGCTTGGTTCAATCCAATTTGTGTAGGATTAGAACTTGGCACAAATAGGTCAAATTGGCCACTTTGTGTTAAGTGGACCAATTGGGTTTAGTTGGCTTGATTTTGGGTTGAGTTTGATTTAGTTGAATTCATTTATGGATTTGGGATTGATATATAAATTCGACTGGAATTGACTTGGGTTCAAATGGGTTTTTTTTTTCATTTGAACATTTCAAGTCAAAAGGGTTAAGTTGGGTTTGACTTGGGTTGATTTTGATTTGGATTGATGATTGTAAATTTCATTTATATTTGTGAATATGATTGAAGGTATGATTGATTCATGAGAAAATCAATTTAATTTGGGTTTTGGAATGAAGGAATTTGGCTAAGTCCATGGAGTTGGGTCATGTCATAGCTTGGATTTTGATTTAGTTTAGTTTGTTTTATGATTTGTATATTTCAATTAAATTTGTGTAGATGATTGAAATTATGATTGATTTGTGAGAAAATCAATTGAGTTTGACATGATTTGGAGTAATATTTGGCTAAGTCCATGGGATTGGTCATATGGCTTAGGAAGGGTTTTGATTTAATTTAATTTAGTTTGATTTAGTTTTTATCATTTGAATGTAGATTTGATTTATATTTATAAAGATGATTGAAGATATAAATTGAGTATGAGAAAATTAATTGATTTTGGATTGATTTAGATTAATATTTGGCTAAGTCCTTGGGATAGGTCTTATGGCTTAGGATGGGTTTCAAGTTTGGATTTGATCATGGGCTTCAATCATTTGGTTTTGAAATTTGAGTTTGGATTTGGATTTGAATTTGATGTTTGAATTGAACTTGAGGTTTGGTTTGAGAAGGTGAACCTAATTGACTTTGGTTATAAGGTAGGTGGATTATCCTAATCCCTAAGGCATAACATAATCCTATGGTTAACCCTTGTATATCTTTAGGCTTAGGTTAAGTGTTTATCTAATTGTTAGAATTGTCTTACGGTTAGGGATGTCTTAGTGTCTAGAAGATTCCTTAGTCTAAGATGGGAAGATTGAATCAGCACTCTAAAAGTGACGTCAGCAGGCCTTAGGCTCCATAATGGTGCCCTTGGAGATAGATGATTGGAAGACCAAAGCCAAGTTTCATAATATATACTTGGATACATCATTCAATGCTTTGCTTAGGAGACCATGGATACATGAGAACAACATAGTTCCATCCTCTCTACATCAGTGTATAAAGTTTATGAGAGGTGGAATCATCTACTATGTCAAAGGAGATCTCAAGCCATTTACAATTCACGAGGTCGGTATATATGAGGATGCGGCTTACTACCTCCCTCAAAATCAACAAGTGTATTCTTCAGAACTTGGCTGAAGTTTAAAAATAAAAAATAAACAAGAAAAAGAAAAAGAAAAAGAAAGAGAAAAAGAAAAGAAACATAAAATAAAAAATGGAAAAGAAAATAAAAGGGAGAGGAAATAGACTTGGAGGAGGAAGTGGAGCATCACATTAGATTCTACTCACAGTTCAGTACTCCATTCAAACATAAGGGTAAGACAAACTGACCTCCACTGGGCAGAGGAAGAGGCCAGTTCAGAGGCAGCCCCAGGTGTGAAAAATCTCCTTATTCATTGCTATCTGTCTCAATTCTCACATCTAGAAAATCTACTGCTGAGCAGTCCTGGCTGGTGTTTTCAAGTCTATATATGAAATAGTTAGGCATCAGTTGGGAACCTTAGCTCTAACCCCACTTGTCCCTTAAAAAGCCAAGGGTTTGGTAGTCAAGTAAGCCCCTAAGTCATCCATAGGTGTGAAGACTTAGAGGTTATTTCTAGGAGCATCATCCTCAAGTTAAGAAGTTGATGTAGAGCTTGAGGATGATTCATATAAAGATTTAATAGAATTACCCTTTATTTGGTTCTTGCCTTGTGTTCATAATTTAGCAAATAAAGAGTTAATCCCACATACATGGTGAAAGCACAAGTCAGACTACTTCGAAAGAATATGGAAGAACAAATGCAAAAGCTCTCAATCAAGATCGAGACAAGTATTAGGTTCAGTGGGTCTAGTTGATGATGATGATTACTGCTTAGTCATCACCAATCATTTGGAATTTGATAGGTTCTTTTCAAATCACATTAACTCATATAAGGAGCTATGCTTAGAAACTTTAGATGATCCAAATGATTTTGAAGTCAAAGATGCACCTCCAGAGTTCGAAGAAGAGATCAAGTCAATCATCGACAAGCTCAAGGAAATCAACTTAGGAATTGAATAAGATCCATGCTGGTTATACATTAGTTCTTTGTTGAATGAAATTGAAACTAATGACTTAGTTAGGATATTTATTGAGCTTAAGGATTTCTTTGCATAGAGTTATGAAGAGATGCCTGGATTTGCTCCTAATGTAGCAGTCCATAAACTAGCAATAGAGCTTACTAACCTTATCAAGCAAGCTCCTAGATGCATGAGATTAGACATAGAGCAGCAGGTCATTTCTGAAGTCAAGAAACTGATCGATGCTGGCTTCATCTAGGAAAAAAAATACTATACTTGGTTAGCCAGCATCGTCCTAGTTAAGAGAAAGAATGGTCAAATTCACATATGCATCGATTTTAGGCGATGACTTGAATCTTCGACAAACTCATTCAGTGTCAAGTTGAGTGTTATGTCGATGATCTTGTGGTCAAAAGTACAGAAAAGGAAGACCATCTCTTTGACTTAAGAGTGGTTTTTGAACAATTAAGATAATTTAACCTCAAAATGAACCCTTGAAGTGTGCATTCGAAGTAGCTTCAAGGAAATTCCATGTGTTTATTGTCCGACACTAGGGAATTGAAATCGATCTTGAGATGATCAAGGCGATATCAGAAATGCCACTGCCTAAAAGTTTAACTCAGCTCAAATCATTCAATGGCAGTTGGTGTATCTAAGAAGCTTTATATACAACCTATCAGGAAGATGTCAGCCATTCTCAACACTTATCAAAAAGGATGCCATGTTCAAGTAGGATGATAAGTGTGAGCATGGCTTCAAAGACATCAAGCATTATCTGATGATGCTGCTAGTTCTAGCAGCTCCTATCTCAAGCAAGCCGCTCATACTTTACACTCCTATGTTAGATGACTCCTTTGGTGCTTTGTTGGCCCAAGCCAATGACAAAGGTAATGAAAATGCAATCTAATACCTAGCCATCACCTAATCTCTACTGAGGCTAATTATCCACCCAATGAGAAGCATTGCACTTTAATCTTTGCATCCCAAAAGCTATGACACTACATGTTTTTCATAAGGTGAACATAATCTATAGGATCAATCCACTAGAGTATCTCATGATCTGATCGACACTATCTGGACGGTTGGCACTATGGTCCATGATCCTCTCACAATTTGACATTAGCTTTGCACCCCTCTGTGAGGTGAAAGGATAACTGCTAGCGAATTTCCTAGCAACACACCCATTTCCTACTGACTCTCCACTTACGGATGATCTTCACGATGAAAAAAATCATGAACTTAGGGATACAAGCATTCATTATTGGGAGATATACTTTGATGGTGTGACTTCCTCTCAAAGAGGATAAGAACCATAATATACAATTCCAAGAAAAGAAGGGGTATAAATAGGTCTCTTAACTCTAGATAGTGATGTGGGGAGATTCTCATAGCATCTATGCAATCTTTGCACTACTTCGTTTCAGTTACGTATTGTGCTACGGTATGGAGCTACACGACCTCTAAGCATCCAAAACTTCAAAATCTTCAGGGATTCTCAGCTAGTTATCAACCAAATTGTTGGGTCCTATAAGGTTATAAAGCCCAAGCTCTACCACTACCACAAGAACATCATGGAGTTGTTGGCTCAAATCCCAGAGGTTATCATTTATAAGATTCCTCAAGGAGAGAATGTTGTAGCGTGTGCTTTAGCCAAGCTTGCAAAGGGGTTGGCATGTTCGAAGGATGAGTCCATATCAATAAATGTCCAAAATAGACAAGTCTTATCCCTTAATAATATTTAACTCATAAAAAACTACTCTCTTGAAGGGAAGATTGCCAATGCCAAGATGGACAAGGAGTTAGATTGGAGGCAACCATTCATGGATTACCTAAATAAAGGCAAACTACCTCAAGAGAAGTCCCAAGACTATCAAATGAAGTAGAGAGCACTTTCCTACACTCTTGTGGATGGTGTCTTATACCGGCGGTCTTTTGATCATATGTGATTACATTATTTAGACAAGCATGAAGACCATAAAATCATGAGACTATGATACCACTAGCCATCGATGATCAAAGATTGCATGGATACTACTAGGCAATGAAACCAATGTCAAATACATGGTGTGGTCCTACATCAACCACCCAACATTGGCCTCATGCCCATTCGAGTGTTGGGGTACAGACATAGTGCATTCGATTGATCCTCCTTCTTCCAAGGGTCATCAATTTATCTTAGCTGCTACTGACTACATTTCCAAATGGGTGAAACTGATACCGATCAGAGAGGTCACAGCTTAGCATGTGCTCCAGCTTTTAGGAACCATATCATATATATGTTTGGAATGCCTCGACGAATTAAATCTGATACTTGTTCTGCATTCAAGTGCACTGAGATCAACAACTTTGCCCAGATACACATCATAGATTGGAGATATTCTAGCATCAACTATCTAAAGGAAAACAACATAGCAGAATCCATCAACAAAACTTTCATCCAAATACTAAAGACACGACAACAACAATGAGCATGAAGTTAGTTGAAGCCTTGTGGGCTTTCCTCACCACATATAGGACTCCAACTCAGTCTACTCCTTTCTCCTTAGTGTATGGGTCTAAAACCATTCTACTATTAGAAGTCCAACTCCCATCACTAAGGATAGTTGTGGGCAGTAAGATCACAACAGAGCAGAACACCAAGTTATAGTTAGAAGAGTTCAAAGGTTTGAAGGAGAGACGCTTGTGGGCATGCAAAAACCTCAAGTTATACAAAGCTAAAATGATTCAAGCACATAGCAAGTTGGTCCATCCCAGAGCTTTTCAAGGCATATTTTAGTTCTGAGGAGACTGATTATTGCCCGTCACATGATGGGAGGAAAATTTGAACCCACTTAAGAAGACCATTTTGCCAAAGAGAAGCCTACCAAGGAGGATCTTATCATCTTATTAATCATAAGGGAGAGCACCCAATGCTTCCAATCAATGGGCTCTACTTAAGGTAATATTATAAATCATGTCTAAAAATAATTATCATCAATGAAAATTTTATTTTGAATTCAATCTATTCCATGTTGAATGTATTCTTGTTTGTGAATCCACCATGATGTGTTTAGGGTAGGTGTAAGGAACCCAAGCGACATCCTATCCTTCATCGACATAACATAAACACAAATTACTCAAACATATAAAATAAACACATTTCTTTTATCTCGGGCTACTCTGAGTTGAGATACCACCCCCAGTGGCACTCACTCAGGCTGGCATGCTACCCTGCTAGTGTGTCACCCTAATGGTTTTCTTACTTTGGAGGATGTAAGTATGGTACTCTTTCCTTCCTTACTTGGCCACAACACACCGATATGTGCCTTATTAGATTTTTAGGCCTTACTGCATGGCTGATAAGCTACCTCATGTTGGCTTTGTTTAAGAGGATGTGAGTCTGCTATGCTTTCTTCTTGATTTATCCTTCGTGCACTGACTGGATCGAGTATATTTGAGGTTTAGGATAAGTACCCTAATAGCTCCTTCCCTCCTGACTACTTCAAGTCTAGGTTCAATCCATCCTCAGGGCTCCCACTTAGTAGTCGCTCTAGGTCAGATAGCATCTGTCCGATCGATGATAGACTATTCTGATGATCAGTTTTGCTCAAAAAGTTGTAAGCCTACACACTTTCTTTCTAGATTGATCATTGCACATTGACTCGAACCTTAGGTTGGTTGGTTCTTACTATGCTGATGGATACACCACTCATGCTAATGGATACATCTTAGGTTAGTTGGTTATCACACCTTTGGATACACCACTCATGGAAGATGTAATTCTGCCACACTTTCTCATTGAGTTGGCCATCGTAAACCTATAGTCTTTCTTTTTTAGGGCTCAAGATAACGCCCCTAGTAGCACCTCCCTTGAGGGAACTATATTTAGATCACATCTTTTGCGACCCCATTTAGACACTACCCGGGTTACTATCCGATTAGATAGTTCTCCTTCCCTAGTAACTACTCTTGTGGTTGAAGAATTTTCTCGTGGATGTGCAAATTATCCCTTGGTCCAGTAAATCTGAGATAGGTCAAGGTTGACATAGCCCCTTCTTAGTATGGTCCCTCGCACACCAATAAGGTCAACACAAACATATAAACAAAGTATATATTCACTTATGGATTAGGAGGACACCCCTAACGATTCCTTTTCTCAAGCAGGTATCCTATCTTTAGGGTAGTGTAACAAAAACTCCTTATAGGAATCTCCTGACTACTCTTGAGGTTATATAAGTCCCGAGTGGAATTCATTCTGTAGTCATCCCCTAAGTCAGGTTCAATTTGTTGTGCTACCAACAAGTCACGCCAGCGGTTGTTCCCTGCTTTAGAAGATGCAAGTCTACTATGCCTTCTTCCTAGCATAGCCGTTGCACATAGAAGACAATCTCTTAAGTTGGCTAGCCATGCCCCACAGCTAGTAGACTATCCCTTTAGATTTGTAAATCTGAGATAGGATTAGTCCGATATAGTGCCTTCTCAGTGGGTCCATCACACATCGACATTGTCCATAAATTAAATCTATCAATATTGGTTGAGCTAACATCCCCAGTGGATTTTCCCTCAATTTGAAATCAAATTAAACCAAACAAACCATATCAAATCACATGAAATTAAGATAAAATTAATCCTGACTACTTTTGAGTTGACATAAGTCACCAGCGGCATTAACTCAGTAGTCGCCCTAGGTCAAGTTCAATTTGTTGTGCATTCAACAGGTCACCCAAGTGGTTGTTCCTTGCTTTGAAAGATGTAAGTATGCTATGCCTTCTTCCTAGCACAGCTATTGCACATCGAAAGGCAACCCCTTAGGTTGGATAAATCTACCCCACAGCCGGTAGACTATCCCTTTGGATTTGTAAACCTGAGGTAGGTCAAGTAGCTTCTCTGGGTCCATTGCACACCGATAGGGTCCATACATTAACTAAAATTAAATTAAACCCAATCTAATTTTCCTCAATTGTGTTAAATGATACCCTTCTCCCCAATGGTGCCCCAAATCATATATAAACAAGTCAAGCAAATAAATCAAATTCAAAACCAACCTCCCTAGTGGAGCTAAATTAAACCAACTCCCCTAGCAGAGTTTAAATCAAAAAAATCCAACCAAACTCTTATCCCCAGTGGATACATCCCCAAATAAATCTATGAAATCAAGCTCAAATGTCAATCTCCAGTAGATAGCTCAAACCTACTTCCCTAATTGAAGGTTCATTTACCTGTTCCACAGTGAACTCAAGCCCATATGTCTAGCAGATATGCCTCCACATAAATTAAAACAAAATAAATTAAAGTCACTTCTATTTAAATCCCTGGTGGATTATAGATTCTTATCCTAATGGATCTTCTTTCCATAAATCATATAATCAAATCAAGTTCAAACCTTATCCGCAACATATTTTCTTCTTCTATTCCCTCAATATAGACCCCTCAGATGTCACGTCCAGTGCATGTGTGTCCCTTAACGGATCTCCCTCCATGTCCTTGACATGAAATTCTCATAAAATATAATTTCTTCTCTTATGCACACTTTTAGCACTTCAACCAAAAGCCTAATAATTTTTTCATTCAAATTACATCATTTTAACATTGTAATCAACATTTTATGATTTGTGATGGTGCAAGCTCAAACAAACTATACAATATCATGCTAAACATATTATAGTGTGAATTAACACACTATATTATATTATAATATATGATGTTATATTATAATTTGTTGTAATATAGTATATTGTCTAAAATTACACCTCATTTGAATCACTTAAAATGAACAAATAACAAAACTTTCTCAAAATATGAATAATGTTCATTTTGGGTGTAAAATTATTATTTTTCTATTAGAAATGCTACAAAATAGCTTAATTTCATTGTTGCTTCTTGGTCTGTGCCGTGAATTTGGCCAAATTATTTCATGTCAACCTTCAAATTAACATTTTTGTGAGTTTTGAACCAATGTATTATAACAAAAGTAAAACATACTAAAATGTACAATAACATTTAGTAACACACCACCACATTCATTTATTTATTAAGTTATATTGTTATGTTAATTATATTTTAATATGCTTTCGTATAATATATTATCTTACATTACACCATAAAATGAATTAGTTTAAGTGAAAATTTTATCAAATTTAGTTGAAAAATGAACATTTATTTTGGATGCAAAATTTCATTCTTTTGATTAAATGACACACCATAGCACACCCCCAATGATGTTCCCTAAAGCTTACCTTAAATTAGGCCAAATCCCATAATCTCTGCCTATAAGTCAATATTTTTATGAATTATACCCGTACAAACTCTACTACATCATAATATAACAAACTAAAATATGCTAAACAACAAGTAGTAATAGCCAATAGTATGCTATAATGCATGATACTACACTATGTTATGGCATCCTATATTATAATACACTATAACATATTATATTATATTATATTATATTTTATATCACAACATAAGGGATTGCTTAAGATAAAAAATCATAAAATTAGTCCAAATAATAAAAAATCTTTATATTTTAGTCGTATCACTTACATATTTTAAATTGAAACCATATATTATGATGCCATGCTCTACCTATTATGAATTTGGCCAAATTCCACCATTTTAAGGACTAAATCAACATTTTTATAAATAATGCTAGTGTAGGCTCAACTGCATGATTGTAAATATTAAAAGTATTTAAATTGCATAGAACAATATATTATGATATATGATACTATACTATGCTACAACATATAATATTTATTTTGAACATAAAATCTTACTTTTTAGACTATAAGTGGCATAGCACACCTTTGGTATTACAACCTTATTCCCACTTCAAATTTAATAAATTTCATCATCTAATTTATTAAATAAATATTTTCATGATTTATATTAATATAGACTATAGGACACAATACCATAAAATACTAAAACATTTCAAAACATCTTATAACATCCAAAAACACATCACTACATGCTCAAATATATGATGCTACATTATACTATAATATATGATATTACAATATGATTTTGGTTTAGGGTTTAGGGTATTCAAATCTCTAATAGTCAAGGGAAAGTCTCTTGAAGACATTATCTTTAGCTACCATAACTATGTTAGGATTAGGTTATTCTTTAGATATACTCCTAATGACATCTTTATTCGGGGTTTAGGGTTTAGGGTTTAGGGTTTAGGGTTAGGTTTTAGGCTTAGTTTAGGGTTTAGGGTTTAGGATATAGGGTTTAGGGTTAGTTTATTGTCTATAGTTTAGGGTTTATTTAAGGTTTAGGGTTTAGGGTTTAAGGTTTAAGGTTTAGGGTTTATGGTTTAGGGATGTAGGTTTATAATTTTAGGGTTTAGGGTTTAGGGTTTAGCATTTAGGGTTTTTGGGTTTACAGTTTAGGGTTTAGGGTTTAGGGTTTAGGGTTTAGGTTTTAGGGTTTAGGGCTTAATGTTTAGGGTTTAGGGTTTTTAGGGTTTATGGTTTAGGGTTTAGTGATTAGGGTATAGGATTTTGGTTTCAGGTTTATGGTTTAAGTTTTAGTTTAGGGTTTAGGGCATAGGGTTTAGGGTTTAATTTTTTTTTAACACAAAATAAATTCAGATTCAATATTTCTTCTTTTTAATTTTAACAACCAAGTAGCTCCCAAGTTTTATCAAAAAGCGATGACATAGATAAAAAATGAGCACCCATAGAGCAAATCAAAAACCCTAGATAAGTAGAACCATCTCTACTATAAAGACATAGTTCCATAAGTGGCAGATCGGATTGGCCATTTTTTTGTTTCTCCAGTTTCCACCATAACCACCACCGCCTCTCAAGTAGCAAGATACGCCATCATATCCATGATCTCTCCCTCCGCCACCACCATGGCTATAACCTCCATCGCTCCTGCCACCTCCATAACCACCACTACTTTGACCACCACCTCCATGTACACCAGGAGATCCAGATCTTCCACCACCATAATGATAACTATTGCCCCCACCTTCGCCTCCACCATTAGATCCAGATTGAGCCTAGTTTACGGTGATGCTCCTCCCGTCAAAGTTCTGCCCATTCTTAGGGTTTACAGATAGTTTAGGGTTTAGGGTTTAGGGTTTAGGGTTTGGGGTTTAAGGTTTAGGGTTATAGGTTTTAGAGTTTAAGGTTTAGGGTTTAATTTTTAGGATTGTAGGTTTAGTGTATGGGGTTTAGGGTTAGTTTTAAGGTTTAGGGTTTAGGGTTTTTTTTTTAAATTAAGTAAATCAATAGGTTTAAGTTTATTTACTTTATTTTTTGTTTATTTGAGTTTATTTTATTTTTTATTTATATTTAGTTTAGTTTATTTATTTTAGGTTTATTTATTTTGTTTAGGTTTTTTTTAGTTTAGTTTTATTTTTATTTTATTTTTTTAGGTTTAGGTTTATTTTTATTTTTATGTTTAGGCTTAGGTTTTCATTTTATTTTTTTAGGTTTAGGTTTAGGTTTTATTTTATTTCAAGTTTATTTTTATGTTTTATTTTTTAGTGTAGGTTTAAGTTTATTTTTAGTTTATTTTATTTTATTTAGTTTAGGTTTAGGTTTAGGTTTAGTTTATTTTAGGTTTAGGTTGCATTTATTTTAGTTTAGGCTTATGTTTATTTTACTTTGTTTATTTTATTTTTATTTTTGGTTTATGTTTTTTTTATAGTTTAGGGTTTAGGTTTTATTTATTTTTATTCTTTGGTTTAATTTTTGGGTTTTTTATTAGGTTTAAGTTTTAATTTTATTTTTTTAGGTTAATTTTAATTTTAATTTTAATTTGTTTAGGTTTTTTATTCTTAGGTTTATTTTATTTTTTAGTGTAGTTAAGGTTTTAATTTATTTTATTTTAGTTTTTATTTTATTTTTTATTTTATTTAATTTTTAGGTTTAGGTTTAGGTTTTAGTTTAGGTTTTTATTTTATTATATATTTTATTTTATTTAGGTTTAAGTTTTTTTATTTATTTTATTTTTAGGTTTTATTTAGTTTAGATTTAGGTTATTAGCTTTTTAGGGTTTAGGGTTTAAGGCTTAGGGTTTAGGGTTTAGAGTTTAGGGTTTAGAGTTTTAGGGTTTAAGGTTTTAGGTTGAGGATTAAGGTTTAGGGTTAAGGGTTTAGTATTTAGGCTTTAGGGTTTAGGGTTTAGGGTTAGCTTAGGGTTAGTTTAGGGTTTAGGGTTTAGGCTTTAGGCTTTAGGGTTTAGGGTTTCTAGGGTTTAGGGTTTAGGATTTAAGGTTAATTTAGGATTTAGGGTTAGAGTTTTAGGGTTTATGGTTTAGGGTTTAGGATTTAGGGTTAGGATTTTTTTTTTGATAAAACCCACAGTTGGGAGAAATTTTATTGCCATAAAGAAGGAGTACAAAAGTCCTTAAGAGGGGAAAATCCTCAAAACTAATGCTCTAAGAGCAACAATCAACCTAGAGAGAAAATTCCTCAAACTATTACAACCAGAAGAAAGAAAAAAAAAAGAAACCTAAGAAAAAAAACAATAAAAAAAAAAAAATGACCAAAGAAAATAACATGAGAGAGGAGAATAAACCACAAGTGAAAGAAACCTACAAAGAAAGAAGAAAGACCTACAAAAGGAAAGTAAGAGAAAGATCAAGAAAGAAAAGAAAAGAAAAGAAAAGAAAAGAATAGTAAGGGAGGAAGAGCAAAAGAAAGGCTCAGGCTTAGTATAGAAAAAGGGGCAACCAAATTTTGTGAGTAGCCAAACCTCCAAAGGAAGTGTTACAATCCAAAAAAAAAGGTTACCAACCAAAGAGGAAAAAGAAACATCCCAGCCATCATTGCCAACAAAACCTCAGAGAAATGTACATGACCAAGTAGCAAAGTTAGCCAAGAACAAGGGATAGCAACCACCATCATAGAAGGAGAAAAGGAAATTGAGTAAATCTGACATAAGGCAAACTAGCTTTATTTAAGTTAGAAAAGCCTCTTAATTGCTTAGGAATATTATCATTGGAAATAAAAGTAAAATAAAAAAGATTACTCCCCAAGCAACCTAAAAAGTCAGCACAAGCATTACCTTCTCTCAAAATATGAGTCATCTTAAAAGACATTTTAGAAATAATAGCTTTAATATTCCTAAGTAAGTAGAAAAATTTAGCATTACCCTTATGATTAGAGTTGATCATAGTAACAACCATCTCAGCATCAGATTCCAACCAAATGGAAAGAAAATTCTTCTTCAAATAAAGCTTAAGAGCACAATAAACAGCCATTAGTTCACCCATAATAACAAAAGAAGTAGAAAGAGGAGTGGAGAATGCCAAGATAATACTCCCAAGATTATTGCGAAAAATACCACCATAGCTAGATTTGTTAATTGCAATAGAGCCATCAGTGTTAATTTTAATACAATAATTAAGAGGCTTACTCCAGTAAATGATTTTATAAGGAGGCAAGTCGGAATAAAGATACTTAATACCCAATTTAGAATTAACAAACTTGCAACCTCTAAAATTAGTACCATTAAGAAGCACAGCCTTATGTAAAGAAAACTTTTTTTTTTTAGTCCTAGCAATAATCCTCTTATGATTCATAGGCACATTATGATGTTTAGTATCATTTCTGTCAAGCCAAATAAACTAAAAAAATACCAATTCCAAACTTTAGAGGCAACATCACCATTAACAAATACATGGCTAACATTCTCAATATGAAAACAACACAAGCATTTAGATGGAAGATAAAAACATTTCTCCAAAAGTAAAGAATCAACAGCAATAAAACCCCTTAAAATCCTCCAAACAAGAATAGAATAAGAGGTAGGAATAATGTTATTCCAAATCTTAAAAAAGACAGGTGAAGAGAGTTTATTTTTTCTAATATGATACCAAGTATCTTTAAAGGAAAAATCACCATTACTAGAAATGCTGTAAAAAATTGGATTAGCAATAATAGTATTAATAGGAATCTTGGTAATATTATTGCAAATGCAATCATGAATCAAGTCATACAAAAGAGAATGATTCCAAGCACCATTTAAAATAAAATGATTAACTTTCAAAGAAGAAGTAGAGTGGGTATTAAGCATAGAATCAATAGAGGACTCCACTATACAATTATCTTGCCAAAAAAAGAGGAGCCACTATTAATACCCTAGAAAATGAGAGGTCCCACTTGCCATTTAATAGCACAAAAGCGTTTCCAACCAATAAAGTCACAATGCGTATAGCTACAAGTTAAAGGATGTTTACCTATGCAGTATTTGTAATTCATAAAAGTAGCTCGAAGACTAACATTCTTCCTAAAATTTTACCAAAGTTTATAAGAAAAAACATTATTGGAATTCAACAAGAATTGCAGCTAAGACCACCTTCAAATAAAGTACCACACATGTTATTCCAAGAAGCCTAATGAAGTCTTTTGGTAGAAAGACTAGAGCCCCAAAACAATTTATTAAAAAGCCTTTCAATCCACATAATAATAAGAGAAGTAAGAATAATATTAAGCATCAAATAAAAAGGAAGAGAGTAAAGAATACGTTTAATAATAATTAATCTACCACCAAAAGATAAAAAATGAAATTCAAGGGTAGAAATCTTATTTTGAATATTCTGGATAACCTCATTAAAAGGTGAGACCTCTTAGGACCACAGTATAAAAGAGAACCTAAATACTTGATAGGAAGACATTGACGAGAAAATCTAGTAATATCCTTAATTCTATTGATTCTATGAGCAGAAATAGAAACATAAAAGATAAAATAGCTTTTTTGAGTACTAATCATGAGGCCACTTTCCTTTTCAAACTTATTTAAAAAGACCTTCAATTTTTTAACATATTGTAACGATCCATTACAAAATATAATTAAGTCATCATCAAAACTTAAGTGGGATATAGCCAAACCACCAAGATTCTTAAAATACATGCTAGAATTCTTCTCAAACAAAAAATTAAGCCAACGAGACAAACATTCAATAGAAATAATAAAAAGTGATGTAGAAAGAGGATCACCTTGTATAATACCTTGGGAAGACTTAAAGAAACCAACAATTTCAAC
Organism: Cymbidium sinense; assembly: GCA_021442155.1. Lineage (NCBI taxonomy): Eukaryota > Viridiplantae > Streptophyta > Magnoliopsida > Asparagales > Orchidaceae > Cymbidium > Cymbidium sinense. The sequence continues at coordinate 57,442,826 of CM038214.1, read as the reverse complement.
ATTAATTACTAAAGTGAACCAAACATTACAAATGATATTTTTAACCAAAGAGATAATTTTAGTACATAAACCAAATAAAGAAAGAATGCTATTAAGAAAATCCCAAGAAATGTTGCCATAAGCTTTGGTAATATCAAGATTGAAAAGTAAATTGCCACCTCTAGTTTCTACATTTAAATCATGAATTAATTCTTGCAAGAAAGATGTTGTCAGAGATAGTCCTGCATTTCACAAAGCCAGTTTGATTAGGAGAAATAATCTTAGGATGAAATTTACGAAGCCTACTAGTCAAAATTTTAGAAATCAATTTATTAAATAAAGTATAAAGACTAATAGGTCTAAAATCAATCCATAAGTCAGAATTATCTTTCTTAGGAATAAGAACAATATTAGTAGAAGTGAAGTATTTATGAATAGAATTCCCAAGAAAGAAATCCCTCATAGCACTAACAAGATCATATTTAATAATAAACCAAGATTTTTGAAAGAATAAAGTAGAGTAGCCATCCCACCACAAAAATCAACATTTATACCATTATGAATATTAAAAATTTTCTCATCTAAAGGAGGAGCAACCAAGCAATCATTATCCTCAAGAGACATAATAGAAGGAATGATAGAGTGGTTAGAAGACTAGTCAAGGAGATAATGTTTATTTAAAAGATCTTTAAAATAGTTAATAGGAGAAGAAATAAAATCTTTTTTTTTGGTGATCCAAGAACCATCAGAGTTATTGACTTTATGAAGAACTCTCCTTTTCATAACCAAAGCATGAAAATATTTGGTGTTTCTTTCCCCCTCAAAAAGATGTTTAGAAGTATCCTTTGGTCTTCAGTAGGTTTCCTCCATATCCTGAAACTTAGTGAGCTTATCTTTAGCTTCAACAAGGTTAGAATAAAAAGAGGAATAATTAATAACAAGATCTTCCAAATCTTTCATCGGTTGTTTGATGTTCTTGATATTATCAAAAAGTTTTTTGAAATAATTTCTATTCCACCAATTAATATGATGCTTATGTCTTTTCAATTTAAGCCAAAATCTCTTCATACTAATAGCAAAATCATCAGGGGCAAGAGGAGCATACCAAATAGAAGCAATAACATCAAGAAAACTACTATCTTGTAACCACATATTCTGAAAATGGAAATTCTTAATGACATTATTATTATGAACAACATATTTAATGGAAATCAAAAGAGGCGCATGATCTGAAAGAGTTATACTAAGATGCTCAACTAAAATCAAAGGCCAACAGTTTAACCAAAGATTATTAAATAAGGCATGATCCAAACGTTGCCAAATTCTATGATTATTCCAAGTAAATTGAGAACCAATAAAACCAACATCATGCTGATTACAATCTAAGATCATATTCAAAAAATCTTCCATAGAATGTAAATTCAGCAAAGAACCCCCTTTCCTTTCATTCATAAAAAGGACTATATTGAAATCCCCACCAACAATCCAAGAATCATTAACAGTAGAAGAAAAAGTAGATAATTGATCCCAAATAATCATCCTCTCAATCTTATTACAGGAAGCATAAATAAAAGAGTCAAAAGCATGATAATCACCAAAAGAAATATCCATATTTACAACTTGATGAAAATCATTAATGACATTAATAGAAAGAAAATTATTCCAAAATAACCAAATCTTATTGCTATTGTTAAAAAAATAATTGGAGAAACAAATTATTCTAGCCGCATGCATAATTTTAGAAGAAAAAAAAATATGAGGTTCAAGAATAACCAAGAAACTGACATTATAATTCATACAAAGGTTCCTAATCCTATTCCTAACAGCAAGAGTAACAATGCCCCTAACATTCCAAATAAGAAGATTAAAGGTTAATTCTTATTAGGCAAAGAAGAAGAAGATCGAATCGATCTAGAAACTTTAGGAGGAAAATTTTTGAACTATATTTTCTTTTTCACAAAAATAGTTTGAAAACCAGTTCCATTATTCAAAGATTCATCATGAAAAGAAGCATTAGAACTCTTTGCAATTGCCAATTTAGTAGGAGATTCCACCTGAAATGGCACTAAAACATTTCCATCCATTAATTGAGAAGAAACCATAGGCAAAACACCATCAAAATTAGCAGTTAAAGAAGGAGTAGAAATGTATTTATTAAGCAAACAAGAAACATGTTGCACAAAATCCATCGTATCCATACCATCTACATCATCCATATTTAAAGAATTTAAATCATCATTATCTTTTAAAGGTTGTTAAAAATTAGAAAGAGAAACATTATCTTTAACATTTTCATATTGTAAAACACAAGTATCTTCAAAGGAAGAAGCCAAAATAGGATTAACATCAACTTGCAAAATTCCTGAAAGCAAAGGAACAGCAGCCGAAATCTTATTTTCATCCAAAACAACATCTTCATTTCTAGCATCATTCTCAAAACCATTTTCAAGAGGTAAAGCATCATAAAGATTCATAGTATCATCAACAACATCTTTATGTTTTTTGGAAGAAATAGAAATTTTATTTGTATCAATTAAATGATCTCCATATTGATCAATCAGCTTAGGATTTTTAACAATTTTTCCTAAGTTGAGGATGAACAATGAAACAATCCGAAAAGACATGGCCATGGGTTTTGTAGTGATTGTAGAAAATAGGAAGGTTTTCAATTTCAACCGGTTGAAAATAACCATACTTTTCAGACCCTATCCAAATCTCCTTAGGAAACTTCTTTGTACCATCAATTTCAACAAGGATACGAGCAACTAAAGGGCAAGATTTAGCCTCAGTTGCTTGATTAATTTGTAAAAGTCTACCAAAAATAGACCCAACTGCATGAAGAAATTGATAATTAATAAAATGAATCCAAAGATTCGGCAAAGCAATCCAAACTAGCACTATAGGAGATTCTTCTTGAATGTCAAAAAAAGGAGTCCATTTAAGGATACACATTTGACAATTTTTAACGTAATAAGATTAGCGAGAGAAAATCTGGCTATAATCAAAATCATTAGATAATTTTATGAGAACATGATGACCATCCAATAAAATGATTGAAAATGCATCAGAAAGCTTTAAATCATGAAAGAAAAATTGAATATCTTCCATATTAGGTTATCAAAAAGAAAATTTGCCAATCAGAGTAAAAGCATAAGGCTCTGCAAGTTTCTCAATATCCAAATCAGAACACATTATTGTTGGAACACCTGTAAACATCATATGAACAAGATTAACCAAAAATTCAGGGGAGGTTGAAGCATCCTTACCAGATAAGGCATCTTTGAAGAATTTAGATGAAGCAAATTTAGTTTTAGAAATTTACCAGAAGGAGCAAAGGCATCAATTTAGCCAGGCCAAATGCCAAATTGACTCTAAGATAGCCATCAGAACTAATGGAGATGAGGGGAATTGGCCAAGGAATGAAGAGCTAGAGCCTTACCATCAAAGATCACCAAGGAAACCATTAAAAATGTGAAAGAAATGAGGGTTTCTTGAAACTCTAGGAAATTGAGAGGGAGAGGCACGCGGACGAGCTCCATGATTTCTGATTTAGGTTTAGTTTATTAGTTATTCAAAGTTAGTGGTTATTAGGTTAGGGTTAGGGTGTGTGTGTAGGGTAGGTTAGGCAAGGTTAAGTATGGGGTTAGGTTAGGGTTAAAGGTTTAGGTCAGGGTTAACAAAATTGCAGGTGGGTTAAAGTTAGGATTAGAGTTAGTGGAGTTGTTATAGCCAAAAATTAGAGTTCAGTAGGTGGAATTAAAGGGTTAAGGTCGATTAAGTGGGTCAGGTCAGTAGGGATTATTGGGTCAGGTTGGTGAGATTAAAGTCAGAAAGTGGTCGGGTCAGGTCCTGGTCAGTCAGGTCAGTCAGTTCAGGTCAAATAAATTCGTTAGGTCAAATTAGTGGAGTTTATAAATTCTTGTCAAGGTTTAAAATTAGTTCATCAGGGTTTAGGGTATTATTTTTTTATTTAGTTTGGTTTATTTATTTTAGGGTTAGGTTTATGTTTTTTTTAGCTTATTTTTTATTTTATGTTTAAGTTTATTTTAGGTTTTTATTTTAGGTTTATTTTAAGGTTTTATTTTTTAGTTTAATTTTAGTTTTATTTTATTTAGTTTAAGATTTAGGTTTAGTTCTTTTTAGGTTTAGGTTTTATTTATTTTAGTTTAGTTTATTTTAGTTTAGGTTTAGGTTTATTTTATTTTATTTATTTTAGGTTTAGTTTTTTTTTATTAATTTAGGGTTTATGTTTTACTTTTTAATTATTTTTTTATTTACTTTTTAAGTTTAGATTTTTATTTAGTTTTTATTTTAGGTTTATTTTATTTTTATTTTACATTTAGTTTTTATTTTATTTAGGTTTCTTTTTTTTGGTTTATTTTATTTTTTAGTTTAGTTTAGGTTTTCATTTATTTTATTTTTGTTTAGTTTTTATTTTTTATTTTATTTTAGGTTGAGGTTTATGTTTCGATTTAAGTTTAGGTTTTAGTTTAGGTTTTTATTTTATTTTATTTTATTTAAGTTTATGATTTTTTTTATTTTTTTATTTTTAGGTTTTATTTAGTCTAGGATTAGGTTTTCAGGTTTTAGATTTTTAGGGTTTAGGTTTTAGGGTTTAGGATTTATGGTTTAAGGTTTGGGGGTTAGGATTTAGGGTTTCGGGTTTAGGGTTTGAGGGTTTAGGTTGGATTTAGGGTTTAGGGTTTTAGGGTTTACGGTTTATGGTTTAGGGTTTAGGGTTGTAGGTTTGGGGTTTAAGGTTTAGCATTCTAGGTTTTCTATTTTTTTTTATTTTTTTAAAAATTAGGTAAATTGATAGAATTAGGTTTATTTAGTTTATTTATTTTAGTTTATTTATTTTTTATTTTTATATAGGTTTACTTTTATTTTTATTTAGTTTAATTGATTTATTTTAGTTTATTTTTTAGGTTTAGGTTTAGGTTTATTTTTTAGTTTAGCTTTTTTTATTTTTTTTTATTTTAGGTTTATGTTTAATTTTTTATTTTTAGGTTTTTGTTCTAGTTTTTATTTTATTTTTCTTAGGTTTAGGTTTTAGGATTTTATTTTAGGTTTATTTTTAGGCATTATGTTTTAGTTTAGGTTTAGGTTTATTTTTAGTCTATTATATTTTATTTAGGGTTTTGATTTAGGTTTAGGTTTTATTTATTTTAGTTTAGTTTATTTTAGTTTAAGTTTAGGTTTATTTTTTTATTTTATGTTTAGTTTTTTTTAGTTTACGATTTAAGTTTTATTTTTTATTTATTTTTTGGTTTATTTTTAGGTTTTTATTTAGTTTTTTATTTTAGGTTTATTTTATTTTTATTTTAGGTTTAGTTTTTATTTTATTTAAGTCTTTTAATTTTTAGTTTTGCTTAGGTTTTTATTTATTTTATTTTAGTTTAGTGTTATTTTTTATTTTATTTTCTTTTTAGGTTTAGGTTTAAGTTTTAGTTTAGGTTTTTATTTTATTTTATTTTTTTTACTTTATTTTGATTTAGGTTTTTTTATTCATTTTATTTTTTGGTTTTATTTAGTTTAGGTTTAGGTTTTTAGCTTTTTAAGATTTAGCATTTAGGTTTTAAGGTTAGGTGAGGGTTTAGGGTTTGGGGTTTAGGGTTTAGGGTTTAGTGTTTATGGTTTATGTTTTATGGTTTAGGTTTTAGGGTTAGGTTTAGAGTTTAGGGTTTTAGGGTTTATGGTTTAGGGTTTAGGGTTTTTAGGGTTTAGGGTTTAGGAATTGTAGGGTTAATGTTTTAGGGTTTATGGTTTAGGTTTTAGGTATAGGGTCAACTTTTAGTTTAGGGTTTAGGGTTTTTGGTTTTTTTGTTAGAGAACAAATTCAGATTCAATATTTATTCTTTTCGATTTAAACAAAAACCCTAGACAATTAGAACTGCCTCTACTATAAAGATAATTTAATAAGCAGCAAATCGGATCAGCCGTTCTTTAGTTTCATCAGTTCCCATCAGAACCACTTGACTTCTCAAGTAGCGGGATCCACCATCATATTTTTAATCTCTCCCTCCGCCATCACCATGACTCTAACCTCCATCGCTTTCATATCCACCACTACTCTGTCCACCACCTCCATATCCACCAGCACCTCCAGATCCTCCTCCCCCACTGCGATAATCGCTTCCTCCGCCTTTGCCTCAAATGCTAGATCTAGAGTGAGCCTGGTTGACGATGATGTTCCTGCTATCAAGGTTCTACCAATTCTTAGGGTTTAGGTTTAATATATTTAGGGAATAGGTTTATTTTTTAATATGTTTAGTTACTTTAGGTTTAGGTTTAGGGTTTGGGGTTTCATGTTTAGGGTTTAGGGTTTAGGGTTTAGGTTTAGGGTTTAGGTTGTAGGGTTTTAGGGTCTATGCTTTTAGGGTTTAGGGTTTAGGGCTTAGGGTTTAGGGTTTGGGATTTATGGTTTTTTATAGTTGAGAATTTAAGGTTTAGGGTTTAGGGTTTTTTTTTAAAATTAAGTAAACATGTAGGTTTTTATTTTTGAAACCCCGTATAGGGGGAATTTTATTACCACAAAAAGGGGTTACAAGGTCCTTAAAGGGGATAAACTCTAGAACTACTGCTCAAAGAGCTACAATCACCCTAGGGAATAAATCCCCTATTTAAGTACATCTAGAAGTAAAAGAAAAGAGTAAAGCAAGCAAAAGATACAAAGTGATTAACAAAAGTAAGCAAATGAAGGATGAGGCCAATGTTAAAGTGAGAATGCATGACACTATGGAGCAAACCCAAGAGAAAAAGAAAAGCACATAAAGACAGAAGAACTTAGAAGCAATTAAAGTAGTGCAAAGAAAATGATAAGTGAGGCGAAAATCTAAAATGGTAATACAAAGAAGTGGGATAGAGGAGGCTCAAAGTCACACCAAGTTGGGCGATGCAATATGAGCATCCAAACTTGGAAGGGTTACATCACAAGAGCTACTACCAAACCAAAATGGAGTGAAAAGCATCACCATCATAGCCAACAAACTATAGTAGCCATTTGATGAAGATCTTTTGAGCCAAAATACTAGAATAAAGCATATACAGTGGAAAAGCAGCAAAGAGCTAGGCAAGTAAGGGGATCCCATGCCAAATATATGTCATCATATTAGGCTCCATGGCATGATAATCCCAACTCAAATGAAAGAGAGCCATCAATGTCAGGTCATCCATACTGGAAACCACATCTAAGGATAATAAATAATAAATTTTGAAATATGTTGCAAACCAACCAAGCAAAGACAAGAGCAAGGAATTAACCCCATTCCAATCTTGTAGGACATTAATAAATATACATTCCTAGTAAACAGTCTAGTAAGCAGCCCAGGGTTATTTCCCATCAAAAGATAAGCAAAGAATGTAAGTAATATAGCTCTTAACAACCTCCTTGTTTCAAAAAATTGAGAACATCAATTACAAAGGAAACTTGATACCCCAAGCCCAAATTACCACAGAAATGGAAGTACAATAGCAATAAGAAAAGCAGGTTAAGGGCATCCACCATAGAACAAATCCAGAGACAATCAGATACACACGAAATAGTTTCCTTATGATCAAACTCATTAATCCAGTTCGAAACAATCTTGAGAATAATAGCCAAGGTGGCCATAAATCCACCCAATGAGATTAAATAATGCAAAGATTAAAATCAAGAGAGGCAAAAGTATAACATGATTCAGCACAAGTGTAGCATAAGCTAGAGGAAAAAAAATAGTAATATGAAGTCAGTCCAAATGCTAAGAAAAATCCAAAAGCCAATAATCAAATTTTCGAAAAGCGACCAACAACCACAAAAATAATGTGATAAGGACAGATACAAGCCCAAATGACAGAAATGTGAGGACAACAACAGAGATAAGAAGAAGGTTAAGGGATGATATACAAAAACCCAAAGCCATAACAAATGTAAGAAAATAGGAGAACCATAAAGACATCTGTTTGATAAAGGACCCAAAATCAAAGGCATAGTAAGCAATAATGAAATTATTACCCCCACCAAATTTAACAAAATAACATCAAAATCGATTAGAAAATAGATAGTCAACCACATACATAAGATTCAATGATCCATAACAGGCAACCACCAATATAGAATAGAACAACAAGTTGGCTAACAACCAACCCCATCAAAATGGAAGATGCTTTCCAAATAGAGAGGGAAAAGTCAGCCAAGCAATGAGTAGAAAATGTAGCACAAGTGAAATCAATCAAAATCCCTTTAAATGGGAAAAATAAAGCTAAACCCACAAGGTAGGCAACAGAAGCCATGAAGAAAACCCGATTAAGGAGATAAGAATAACAGAAAACATTCAGGTAGAAAGGGAAAATAAATTAGCCAAAGTAATCAAACTACATTCGAACAAGAAAGATAACCCCAGAAGCAGCTAGTAGAATAAAGGAATCAAAGATCCAAAGAAGCCAACAAACAAGATAATAAATTACAACAAGTTGGCTAAAGAACCACCTAATACAAATAAATAATGCCTTAGAAAAAAACTCAAAAAGAACCAACAAAAAAACCCTGACAGAAATCAAACTGAAAAACCATTAAGAAAGTCCAAACCTACAAGAAGATAATGATAAATAGAAGATAACAGACACTCTCATTGGAAGAAAAGGTTACAAGCAATCAAAATAAACTCCAAAGGCACCCTCCATAAGAAGGACAACCCAAAATAATGTGAATAGTGGAGTCTAGATCCAGATCACCAACAACCAAGATGATAATTAAGCAAAATGGCCAAAAAACCCCCCAATGCAAATATACAAAATAAAAGTAAAGTCCTAGAAGATAAGGATTAGGCCAAAATAAATGAAATGAGATGATCAAGAAAAAAACTAATAAAAGAGATAAGTAAAAAAGCAAAAGCCAACCACCATTCAATAACCTCAAAAAGGTCCAGCTGATCAAGACAATCCAAAACCCCAAAAGTATAAGCTAAAATCCAATTATGCAGTTGGGTAATCGAGTTGTGCACAATTTTAAAGAGCTAAAGAAGAAGACAACAGTTGATCTATAGCCCCAAGCAAGAAAAGTTAGTCAAGATAAAATAGGCAACAACGACCAAAACCATAAGGTTAGCCTACAAATAGATATTAATTACAACAAAGGAAGTCGATTACTACAGGTTTGGAAGGGGATTAGCAATTATCATGAAACCAACCCTAAGAGCAGACAAAGGCCCAAAATCCAACAACCAAACATTAAAACATCAGAATAAATATTGCATCCTACATAAGAAACACTAGGAAGTAACATTGATACAACATAGGTTACTAAGTGGCTCCAAGAAGTTTCATCTTTGATAACGAAGACACAAAATTTAATGCCTAATCCCACAACATCACTAAAATTAGAAATCGAGAGGTAATTCCAATCCAAAATAAGGAGAAGAATATCAAATAAGTTAGATTTTAAAGTTGAGCAGAGGATATCTGTTAAGCATTGATGCAAGGCTCATTATAATTCTAGAAAAGGAAAGAAATATATCACATGATCAAAATACAACATCAACAAATAAAGCATTAAGTATATCTCTCTAAAGTAAACCCCTTATCATTAACAATGGAGGCATGATAAGATCCAATCAAGATTGGGGATAGTAAAAACAAAGATGTTACATTTACCAATTGGAAGTGGGAGTATGATGCATCAACAAATTTGATACAACACACTTTATCAAATAAAGTAGTAAGCCCCAATTGGAAGTGCAATTAAACCAACAACACATGTCACAGAAATCAAAATATCAAGTAGTATCTGGGTGAAACATCAGCAAAAACCAAGAGAAAAATAACACTGAATATAAAATGGGCATTCATTTAAATAGATATTTAACCAGATCAATCCCATAGGTTAGATTAATTTGATAAGGGGCCCAATATTGTCCAAATAAAGCCACACAAATGTTTGGGTAGGGTAAGTTGATCAAAGAAGATTATACCATCCAATCAGCTCCCAGTTGGCAGGTAATCAACATGCATTACCCTCACACCATACATGAGTGATGTTAAAATTAAATTATAAAGCTCTAGTTTGCTTGAGAAGGTAGTATAATTCAGTGTTGCTCATTTTGGTGGAAGTCAAAAGATCATTCAGCAGAAGGGCATCCACCTCATTCCAAATATTGAGCCAACCATTTTGAAGGAAAATCTCAAGAGCTTTGTACACTACCATAAGCTCAACAAAAGAGCAATTAAGAGTAAGCAAAGCACAAGACTTTACCATTTAGATTTAAAATGCCACCACAACGAACCTTTATGAGAGATAGAGCCATCAATGTTAATTTTAATAGTATGATCATGAGGTTTTACCCAATAAATAATCTTGTCATTTCTGGTAGGGTTGATCCATAAGTTAAGACCCAGTTTATTGGCCACAAATTTACAACCTTTGAATTGTTTGTAGTGAATGAGATTGGCATTAAACAAGTCATAAATTTTGTTTCTAATTCTAGCAAATATCCTCATGTGGTTCATGGGGATCTCATGATATTTTGCATCATTTCTGTCCAACCATATGAATCAAATAAGAGTGATAACAGTTATGAATTTAATGTGACCTTTAATAGTGTTGTCAAAATAAACTTCAAGAAGTTGATATAAAGTTAGGGAGCCATTGAAAATGATAATGTTAAAGAGATCATCATACCAAATCCAAAGTTTAAAACAATGGCCCCATTAATAAAGACATGATTCACATTCTCAATGTGAAAGCGATTAACATTTTGAAGGTAATGAAAACCTTTACCAAGAGTCAACGGATGAAGCTTTTCAAAATATGCCAAGTAAGAACAGAATAAGAAGTGGGATAGTGTTATTCCAAAGTTTGAAACACATTGGAAGAATCATGAGTTTCTTTAATGTGAAAAAACATTTTAAAATAAATCACCATTCTAGCTTAAAATGGATCGATCTTGATTGGTAGGAATGATAGGAGTAGTGGTAAGTTTGTTCAAGAGAATAGAAGGAATATAATCAATAAGCTTACTATTATTCCACCTATTATTCTGCCAAAAAGATTTCACTTTAATAGCAGCAGTGGAATGGGTAGAGAGTAAGTCGTCAATGGACCCACTTCCACTCTAGTTATCTTGCCAAAAGAAGGAGGAGCCAGAGTTAATCCCCAAAATGATTTTGCATCCCATTGAACAAAGTCTTTCCCAAACAGAGAGTCTCCACTTTATAGGGACAAATGAGGGTGCTTACCCACAATATTTAGCTCATGAAATTAGCCCAAAGACTATTGTTACTCCTAAAATTCCACCAGTTTATAGGAAAAGCGTGATAGCTTCTTTGATTGGTTTACATCCAAGACCACCTTTGAGAGTGCCACAACTTTAAACCAAGAGGTCCAGTCATTCTTTTAGAGAGTTATTAGAGCAAAAAATTTGTTAAGATGCTCAATTCATTAATTAGAAATATACAATGGTTTGGATGAGATATAAAGACATAAGTTAAGAGTGCTCTTAATCAAGGTGAGCTACCACCAAGAGAGTAAATGAAATTCCCAAATAGAAATTTTATTAGATATTTTGATAAGATCATCAAAAAAATATGAGATCTTTTTTGACCTTTAAAAGCGAAGCCGAGATAATTAATAGGAAGTTGATGTTGCTAAAAATTAGTAATTCTGGAGATTTGGTTGAGCATATTGGTAGTGATTTTAGCAGACGAAATGAAACAACATTTTCCTTCATTGAGAAAGAGACCACTTTCTTTGCCAAATTTATTTAAAAGGTTCTTAATAGTTTTAATGTGCTGAATAGAGGCATTGCAAAAGATTATAAAATCATCAGCAAAATTGAGATGAGAAATAGGGAGACCACCATGAGTTTTAAAAAACATGGTAGGATTTTTATTGAAAAGATCATTCAAGCTCCTCAAAAAATATTCAACAACAATAATAAAAAGAGAGGGTGAAAGGGGGTCTCCTTGTCTCAAGCCATGCCTTGAAGTAAAGAAACCTAGGGACTCATCATTCATTATAACAGAGAACCAAATATTGGTAATATAGTTTTTGATGAGGCGGATGAAATTATCAAAAAACCTAAACAAATGTAAGATTTGAAAGAGGAAATCCCATGAGAGGTTATCAAAAGCTTTAGAGATGTCCAGTTTGAGGAGGATGTTGCCACCTCTAGTAGGAACATCAACACCATCTCTTGGGCTGAAGATTGGATATATAGCTCTATTTTTAACAAAGCTAGTTTGGTTAGGAGATATAATTTTAGGGAGCAATGGACTTATCCTATTATTAATTAATTTAGAAATGAGTTTTTGAAAGAAGGTGCAAAGGCTGATAAGTCTAAAATCTCCCCAAGAATCAAGATTATTAGTTTTGGGAATGAGGACAATTGAAGTGCTAGAAAAGTATTTAGGCAAAGAGATGCCATCAAAGAAATCAACAACAGCATCAACAAGGTCAAACTTAATAAAAAGCCAACAATGCTAAAGAAATGGGTTGTGTAGCCATCAGGGCAAGCAACAAAGTCAGTGTTCATGCTATTGAGTATATTAATAGCTTTAGAGGATGCAAAGTGAGTAAATGATTTTCATCATTAGTAATCATGAGGGATCTTGTGTGTTGGAGAGGATTCTAAGGGAGGGTTGATGTTTAATCAATTTTGAAAATGTTGTATGATAGAATCTTTAATTTCATTATTATCAATGATCCATTCGTTATATTTTGATTTTTTAATAGAGTTTAAGGTTCTTTTTTTTTTTTTAAAAGAGCATGGAAATACCTTATATTTCTGTCACCATCAGTAATATGTTTGCTAGCGGCCTTTTGACACCAGTAGGTTTCCTCCATATTATGAGAATTGATCAAGTTATCTTTAGCAGTGTTCAACTCATCAAGCTTACTAGGATCAGTTAAGACAGCATCTTCAAGGGAGCAAACTAATTGTTTCATAATTTTGAGATTGACAAAAAGATTTTTAAAATGATTCTTGTTCCATAATTTTGGTTTTGTTTAAGTATTTTAAGCTTAAGCCAAAGCCAAATCATGCCTTTAACGAAATTGTCTAGGTGAATAGGGGCCATCCAATTAATGGAAACAACATTAATGAAATCATGATGTTGGGTCCACATATTTTGGAATCTAAAAGAGTAGGGAGGAAAGATTGGAAGAAGTTTTGATAGAGATCAAAAGTGGAGCATGGTTAGACAAAGTTCTGCTCAAATGCTCAATAGAAGTGAGGGGCCATTGATTGATCCAAAGGGAATTAAAGAGGGTCCTATCAAGCCGCTGCGAAAGTCTAGAGTTATGCCATGTATAGTTGGAGCCAGAAAAACCAATATCAATCAAGTTGCAATGGAGGATCATATTAGAGAAATCTTCCATGGAATGGATTTTAGGAGAGGAGCCTCCCCTCCTTTCCGAGGAAGCGATAATAGTGTTGAAATCACCCCCAATCAACCAGGGTTTGTTAACCGAGGAGGCGAAGGTTTTTAAGTGATCCCAAAGGATGTTCCTACTAGCCCTATTACAAGAAGCATAGATAAAGGAACCAAGAGCAAAAAATTCACCCAATGAGATTTGAACATTAACCAATTGTTCAAGATAATCAAGGATAGAAATGTTGATTAAATTATTCCAAAAAACACCAAATTTTATTATAATATTATAAAAGAAATTTTGAAAGCCAAGCGTTCTAAACATGGGTGATCTTAGAAGAGTGAATGAATGGCTCAATAACAACAAGTAAGGTTATGTTATGAGTGTGACAAAGGGTCCTAACATGATTGCGGACAGTGAGAGTCTTAATACCCTGAACATTCCAAATAAGAAAATTGATCATAATAAGGTGGAAGGAAAAGAAAAGAGATAATAGAAAAATTGAAGGAGAAGAAAAAGAGAGCATGAAGCAATTATTTGTGGGAAGTTAGAAAGATCTAGTGGTTCTAGTGGAGCAATTAGTGAACATTCTAGCTTTAAGGGACTTTTTAATAATAGTTTGAAAAGGTCTATCTATGTCCAATGTATCTCCATCAGAAAGGGAGTGGTTGGTGATATTTAGAATAGGGCCAGTATCTGTCAAAGCATTCCTAATGGTGATTTCTCCTTCTTTGGTATCAGAGTTAGGTTGAGAAATTGGATTAGCATGGATATCACTCTGTAGGGTAATAGAAGGAGAGGTTGTGACACCATTAGTAGCACAAATTTCATTCTCATTTCCATGATGATTATTCAGATTTTGGTTCATCACCAAAGTATCAATATTTTTTGAACAATTATTTAGTTTTGAGATTTTGATCCAACTTGATTCCCATTCAAATCACCATTATGATTCATATGAGTCAAGGGATTGTTTTGTGATGCCAAATTATTACAAGTAGAGTAATGTTAATTAAGTTATCATTAGTTACCTCACAAACCTCAATATCATTATTTTACCAAGCTTAGATTGTTCAATAGGAAAATCAAGTAAAAGAGTAAGGGTAGGATGAGTTCCATTTTAAGTAGCTTTAGGCACATAAGCAAACTTATTGATTTTTCATTTTAGAGTGGGATTAGGATCCAACAATTTATTCTTTTAAGATTAGGGTGTAACACAAAGCATTGAGTGATCATGACCATGGATCTTACAGTGTGTGCAAAAAATAGGGAAATTTTCAAATTCCACTTTCTGATTATACCCAAATTTGATCCAAACTTCTTTAGGGTACTTTTTGGTAATATCAATCTCAACCAAGATACGTGCAACTAATGGCCAAGATCTCATGGCGGTGGCTTGATCAATTTGAAGGGGCCTACCAAAGAGAGCCCCAACCGTAAATAGGACTTGATGGGTAACATAATGTATCCTCATGTTTGGAAAGGTTAGCCATAAAGGAATAATAGGGGATTCCTCTTTGACATCAACCAAGATAGTGAAAACTCCCGAAATCTTTAGGCTATGAAAGAAGGATTGGATATTGTCAAGAGTCGGGTGACGTAAGGAAAATTTTCCAACTAATGAAAATTCAAAGGGCTTTGCCAATTTTTCCACATCAAGATCTGAGCACATTACAATCAACATTCCATAGAAGGAAGTTGAGATTAAGTTAACTGAAGCATTAGAGCAAGTGTTCTTACCAGATAATGCGTCCTTGAAGGACTTGATAGCAGGCTCAGTAACGGATGAAGTCAGATCCAAATTACCTTGTAGAATGGAAGGCTTAGCCGATGCCTCCAAGTTCGACGAGCTCGATTGCATGGAAAGCGGCACCTCCGCCATTGTAAGATCAAGGAAAAATCACATAAGCAGCCAAACTGAGAGCAATTAACCAGAAAATTCGATCGGGGAAGGCCGAGGAGCGGCCAAACCACAAGAAAAATGAAAGGGAACACAAAATCGCCAGAGAGATCTGCTACCGAGAGGAGAGGAAGGAGGGTGAGTAAACATGTAGGTTTAGGTTTATTTATTTAATTAGTTTAGGGTTTATGGTTTTTAAGAGTTTAAGGTTTAGGTTAAGTTTTAGGGTTTAGGGTTTTATTTTAGGTTTAGTTTTTATTTTATTTAGGTTTTTTATTTTTTAGTTTAGTTTAGGATTTTTATTTTATTTTATTTTAGTTTATTTTTTATTTTTTATTTTATATTCTTTTTATTTCTAGGTTTAGGTTTAAGTTTTAGTTTAGGTTTTTATTTTATTTTATTTTATACTTTATTTTGGTTTAGGTTTATTTATTTATTTTATTTTTAGGTTCTATTTAGTTTTGGTTTATGTTTTCAACTTTTTAGGGTTTAGGGTTTAAGGTTAGTTGAGGGTTTAGTGTTTAGGATTTAGGGTTTGGGATTTAGGGTTTAAGATTTAAAGTTTAGAGTTTAAGGTTTAGGTTTTATGTTTTAGGTTGTAGGATTTAGGGTTTAGGGTTTTAGAGTTTGGGGTTTAGGGTTTAGGGTTTTTAGGGTTTAAGGTTTAGGGTTTAGGGACTTTAGGATTTAGGGTTTAGGGTTTAGGGTTTAGGTTTTAGGTATAGGGTTCAGGTGTTAGTTTAGGGTTTAGGGTTTTTGGTTTTTTTTCATAGAGAATAAATTCAGATTCAACATTTATTCTTTCGATTTCATCAACCAAATAACACACTAAGTTTTCTATAACACAAGCAATGACATAGATAAATAATTAGCACCTATAGAGCAAATTAAAAACACTAGATAACTAGAACCATTTCTAATGTGAAGACGTAGTTTCATAAGCAGTAGATTAGATCAACCATTCTTCAGTTTCTACAGTTTCCATCAGAACCACTCCAGCCTCTCGAGTAGCAGGATCCACCATCATATCCCCGATCTCTCCCTCTACCACCACCATGGATGTAACTTCGGTCACTTCCAGAACCACCACAACCCCGACCACCACCTCCATATCAACCAACACCTCTAGATTCTCCTCCACCACTACGATAACCGTCGCCTCCACCTTCTCCTACTGCTCCGCCAGATCTAGACTGAGACTAGTTGACGGTGATGTTCCTACCATCAAGGTTCTGCCCATTCTTAGGGTTTAGGTTTAGGTTTAGGTTTATTAGGTTTTATTGTATAGGTTTATTTTTTAATTTATTTAGTTACTTTAGGTTTATGTTTAGGGTTTAGGGTTTGGGGTTTAGGGTTTAGGGTTTGGGGGTGAGGTTGGGAGTTAGGCATGGTGTAGTTTTGGAGGGAGTTATGCTGGTGGTAGGATCAGGGTTTAGAGTTTAGTTTAGGTTGTGGTTTAGAGTTTAGAGTTTAAGTGTGGAGTTTAGGATTAGGGTCCGTGCCTGGGTTTCAGTGGAGGAGGTGTGGCCTAGTGGATTTAGGAGGGTTTAGGATTTGTGGTTTAGGTTTTAAGAATCAAGCAAACCGACAGGTTTAGTTTATTTTATAGTCATGATAGTTCAGGATGTGGGTTGTAGGTTTTAGGGTCAGATTTAGTCAGGTCAGAGTCATTTAGGGTTGGCTCAGTTAATTATGGTAGCATTTAGGGTAGTAGGTTTAAGGTTTAGGGCTCAGGGCCTTGGGTTTAGGGTTTTAGTTTTATTTTAGGTTTAGTTTTTATTTTATTTAGTTTTTTTATTTTTTTAGTTTAGTTTGGTTTTTTATTTATTTTATTTTTATTTTGCTTTTATTTTTTATTTTATTTTCTTTTTTAGGTTTAGGTTTAGCTTTAGCTTTAGGTTTAGGTTTTAGTTTAGGTTTTTATTTTATTTTTTATTTAATTTTGGTTTAGGTTTTTTTATTTATTTTACTTTTTGGTTTTATTTTGTTCAGGTATAGGTTATTAGCTTTTTAGGGTTGAGGGTTTAGGGTTTATGGTTTGGGGTTAGTTATGGGTTTGGGGTTTAGATTTTAGAATTTAGGGTTTAGGGTTTAGTGTTTAGGGTTTAGGTTTTAGGGTGTAGGGTTTAGGGTTTAGGGTTTGAAAGTTTAGGGTTTAGGGTTTTATCGTTTATGGTTTAGGGTTTAAAGTTTAGGGCTTAAGATTTTTATGTTTTAGGGTTTAGGGTTTAGGGTTTAGGTTTTAGGTCTAGGGTTTACATTTTAGTTTAGGGTTTATGGTTTAGGGTATTTTTTTTAATAGAGAACAAATTCAATTTCAATATTTATTCTTTTCAATTTCATCAATCGAGTGACACACCAAGTTTTCTATGACACAAGCGAGGACATAGATATAAAATGAGCACGCATAGAGCTAATCAAAAATCCTAGATAACTAGAATTATATCTACTATAAAGACACAGTTTCATAAGTAGTAGATTGGATCATCCATTCTTTAGTTTCTCTTGTTCCCATTAGAACAACTCTGGCCTCTCGAGTAGTTTGATCCACCATCATATCCCCGATCTCTCCCTCCACCACCACCATAACTATAACCTCCGTCGCTTTAATAACCACGACTGCTCTGACCACCACCTCCATATCCACCAACACCTCCAGATCCCCCTCCACCACCTAGATAATCGATGCCTCCACCTTCGCCTTCACCGCTAGATCTAGACTGAGCTTGGTTCATGGTGATCTTCCTGCCATCAAGGTTATGCCCATTCTTAGGGTTTAGGTTTAGTTTTATTAGGTTTTATGGTTTAGGTTTATTTTTTAAGGTTTAAGTTTAGGTTTTAGGGTTTAGGATTTAGGGTTTAAGGATAAGGTTTAGGGTTCATGGTGTTTAGGGTTTAGGTAGGTGTTTAGGGTCTATGCTTTTAGGTTGTTGATTAGGTTTAACATTTAGGTTTAGGAAGGGTTTAGGGTTTAAGGACAGGGGTGGAGGTAGGTTTAGGGTTTAGGGTAGTGGTTGGGGTTTAGTGGTTTAGTGCTCTTTTAAATTAAGTAAATCAAGTTTAGGTTTATTTAGTTTATTTAGTTTAGTTAGGGTTAGAGTAGGTCAGTTGCCATCTGGTAGATTAGTTTAGGGTTTAGGGTTTATGATTTAGTGTTTAGGTGGCTTTTGATTAAGCAAACTAGGTTTATTTATTTATTTAATTTATATTTATTTATTTTAGTTTATTTTATTTTTATTTATTTACATTTATTTTATATTTTTATTTAGTTTAGTTTATTTATTTTAAGTTTATTTATTTTAGTTTAGGTTTTTTATTTTAGTTTATTTTTTAGGTTTAGGTTTATTTTTTAGTTGTGTTTTATTTTTATTTTATTTTTAAGGTTTAGTTTTTATTTTTATTTTTTATTTTTTAGGTTTAGATTTTAGTTTTTATTTTACTATTTTAGGTTTGGGTTTTAGGCCTTTATTTAGGTTTATTTTTGGGTTTTATTTTTTAGTTTAGGTTTAGGTTTATTTTTAGTTTATTTTATTTTATTTAGTTTAGTTTTAGGTGTAGGTTTTATTTATTTTAGTTTTGTTTATTTTAGTTTAGGTTTAGGTTTATTTTATTATTATTTTAGGTTTAGTTTTTTTTTTAGTTTAGGGATTAAGTTTTATTTTGTATTTATTTATAAGTTTATTTTTTATGTTTTGGTTTTTATTTAGTTTTTATTTTATTTTATTTTTATTTTATGTTTAATTTTTTATTTTATTTAGGTTTTTTATTCTTAATTTTATTTTATTTTTTTAAGTTTTGTTTAGGTTTTTATTTTTTTTATTTTAGTTTAATTTAATTAGTTTATTTGTTTTTAGTTTTATATGTAGGCTTAGTTCAGATTTTTATTTTATTTTAAACTCGAATCTTTGATGAACTCATTCATCAAGTCGAGTGCTATGTTGTTGATCTTGTGGTCAAAAGTAGAGAAAAGAAAACCATCTCTTTGACTTGAGAGTAGTTTTCGAACAGTTCAGATAATTGAACCTCAAAATGAACACCCTGAAGTGTGCATTCGGAGTAGCTTCAAGAAAATTCCTTGGGTTTGCTGTCCGACACAAGGGAATTGAAATCAATCTAAAGATGATTAAGGCGATATTAGAAATGCCACCCTATAAAACTTTAACTTAACTCAGATCATTCCAAGGGTGGTTGGCGTATCTAAGATGCTTTATATCCAACCTATCGGGAAGATGTCAGCCATTCTCAGCACTTATCAAAAAGGATACCAAGTTCAAGTGGGATGACAAGTATGAGCATGCCTTCAAACACATCAAACATTACCTGATGATGCGGCCGATTCTAGCAGTGCCTATCCTGGGCAAGCCGCTCATACTTTACATTGTTGTGTTAGATGACTCCCTTGGTGCTTTGTTGGCCAAAGCCAATGATGAAGGGATGAAAAACACACTGTACTACATCAATCGTCATCTAATCCCTACTAAGGCTAATTATCCACCCATTGAGAAGCATTGCCTAACTTTAATCTTTGCATCCCAAAAACTACATCACTACATTCTTCCTCATAAGCTGAAATTAATCTCTAGGATCAATCCACTACAGTATCTCATGATACGGTTGACGCTATTTGGATGGTTGGCATGATAGTCCATGATCCTCTCATAGTTTGACATTTCTTACTTACCCCTCTGTGCGGTGAAAGGACAAGTGCTATTAGATTTCTTAGCAGCACACCCAATTCTTGTTGACTCTCCTCTTAGTGTAGGAATGGTTCTCTTAACACCGGACCGCGATGTGAGGAGATTCTCATATCATCTATCCAATCCTTGCACCAACAATGAAGTCGAATATAAGGCTCTGATTACTAGTTTGGATTTAGCAATTACTCAAAGCATCCAGAACATCAACATCTTAGGAGATTCTCAACTGATTATCAACCAAATCACTAGGTCCTATAAGGTTATAAAGCCTAAGCTCCATCACTATCACAAGTACACCATGGAGTTGTTGGCCCAAATCCAAGAGGTTACAATTTTTAAGATTCCTCATGGAGAGAATGTCATAGCGTATTCTTTAGCCAAGCTTACCAAGGAATTGACAAGTCCAGAGGATGAATCCATATCAATAAAGGTCCAAAATAGATATGTATTACCTTTTATTGATATTGAACTCATCAAAAAATACTCTCTTAATGGGGAGGTTGCCATTGCCAAGAAGGATGAGGAGTTAGATTAGAGAAAAACATTCATGGATTACCTAAATAAAGGAAAACTACCTCAAAAGAAGTCCCAAGCTCATCAGATGAAGCAGAGAGAACTTTCTTAAGCTCTTATGGATGGTGTCTTATACTGGCTATCTTTCGATCATATGTGGTTACGTTATTTCAACAAGCACGAAGCTCATAAGATTGTGACTGAGGTACACTCAGGATTTTATGGAGCCAATCAATCCGATCCAAAAATTTAAGCTAAGATCAAAAGAATAGGATACTACTGGCCATCAATGATCAAAGATTGCATGGATACAGCTAGGAGAGGCCACCAATAACAAATACATGGTGTGGTCCTACACCAACCACCCAACATTCTACATCTTACATTGGCCTCATGGCCATTCGAGTGTTGGGTTATCAACATAAAGTGTCCGATTGATCTTCCTTATTCCAAGGTTCATCAGTTTAACTTAGCTTCCATTGACTATTTTTCCAAATGGTCGAAATCAATTCCTCTTAGAGGGGTGATAGCTCAGCATGTGCTCTAGTTTTTAAGGAACCATATCGTATATAGGTTCAAAGTGCCTCGATGAATTGTATCTAATAATGGTACTGCATTCAAGAGCATCGAGATCAACAACTTTGCCCAGAGACACAACATATATTGGAGATATTCTACCACCGACTACCTGAGGGCAAACCACTTAGCAGAAGCCTTCAAGAAAACACACATCCAAATACTAAAGAGGACACTCGACATGAAGGAGCGATAGTGGAATGATCAGTTAGTTGAAGCTTTGTGGGCCTACCACATCACATATAGCACTCCAACTCAATCTACTCCTTTCTCTTTAGTGTATGGGTCGAAAGTCATTCTACCAGTAGAAGTCTACTCCCATCACTAAGGATAGCTGTGGGTAGCAAGATCACAATAGAGTAGAATGCCAAGCTGCGGTTAGAAGAGCTTGAAGGTTTGGAGGAGAGATCTATGGCATGCCAAAACTTCAACTTGTACAAAAAAAAATGATTCAAGCTCACAACAAGTTGGGCCATCCTAGAGATTTTCAAGAAGGAAGGATTATTTTAGTTTTGAGGAGACCGATTATTGCCCGTCAAAAGATGGGAGGCAAGTTTGAACCCACTTGGGAAGGCCCTTTTACCATTGAGAAGGCCTACCAAGGAGGATCTTATCAGCTTATTAATCATAAGGGAGAGCACCCAATGCTTCCAATCAATGGGCTCTACTTAAAGAAATATTATAAATCATGTTTAAAAATAATTATCATCAATGAAAATTATATTTTAAATTCTATCTCTTCCACGTTGAAAGTATTCTTGTTTGCGAATCCACCATAATGTGTTTAGGGTAGGTGTAAGGAACCCGAGCAATTTCTTATCCTTTTCGACACAACACAAACACAAACTAAGCCCAAATATATAAAATATACACATTTCTTTTATATTAGGCTGCTCTGAGTTCAGATAATGGCCCCATCGGCTCTCACTCAATAGCTGCTCTAAGTCTCACTGACTTGCCACCTTGCTAGTGTGTCACCCTAGTGGTGTTCTTTCTTTAGAGGATGTAAGTCTGCTATGCTTTCCTTCCTTTGCCACTGTACAATGATGAGGGCCTTGTTAGTTTGGTAGGCCTTACTCCATGGCAAGTAAGCTACCTCATGTTGGCTTCGTTTAAGAGGATGTGAGTCTGTTATGCTTTCTTCTTAGATTTGCCTTCATGCACTGATTGGGTCAAGTATATTTGAGGTTTAGGGTAAGTCACCTAGTAACTCCTCTTCTGAGTACTTCAAGTCTTGGTCCAATCCTTCCTTGGGGCTCCCCACTTAGTAGTCGCTCTAGGTCAGATAGCATTTGTCCTGCTGACAATAGACTATCCCGATGGTCAATTCTGCTTGAAAGTTTTAAGCTTACATGCTTTCCTTCCAAATTGATCATTGCACACCATCGAACACCTTAGCTTGGTTGGTTCTAACTATACTAATGGATACACCACTCATACTGATGGATACACCTTAGGTTGGTTAGTTCTCGCACCTTAGGATAGACAACTCATGGTAAATGTAAGTCTACTACACTTTCTCTTTGAATTGGCCATCGTACACCTATAGACTTTCTTTTCCATGGCTCAGGATAACACCCCTTATAGCACCTCCCCTTTGGGCACTATATTTGGATTGCTTCTTTTGTGAGCCCATTTAGACACTACCTGAGTTACTATCGGATTGGACAATTCCCCTTTCCTAGTAACCACCCCTGTGGTTGGAGAATCAGTCCTGTGGATGTGTAGATTTTCCCTTGGTCTAATAAATCTAAGATAGGTCAAGGCTAACATAACCCCTTTTTAGTGTGGTCCCTCGCACACCAACATGTTTCACACAAATGTATAAACAAAATATATATTCACTTCTGGTTTAGGCGGACACCCCTAGTGGTACCTTTTCCCATGCAGGTATCATATCTTTAGGGATGTGTTAGAAAAACTCTTTATAAGAATCCCCTAACTACTCTTGAGTTGATATAAGTCCCCAGCAGCATTCACTCAGTAGTCACCCCTAATTTAGGCTTGATATGTTATGCTACCAATAAGTCACCCCAACAGTTATTCCCTGCTTTAGATGATGCAAGTCTGCTATGCCTTCTTCCTAGCAGAGCAAGGCAACCCCTGAGGTTGGCTTGCTCTCCCTCATGGCCAGTAGACTATCCCTTTGGATTAGTAATTCTAAGATAGGACAAGTCCATATAGCCCCTTCTCAGTGGGTCCATTGCACACTAACATGGTCTATAAATTAAATCTATAAAATTTGATCGAGCTCACATCCATAGTGGATATGCAATAAATTTGAAATCAAACTAAACCAAACAAACCCTATCAAATCACATGAAATTAAGATAAAATTAATCCTGGCTACTTTTTAGCTGACATAAGTCCTCACATTCACTCAAGACGCCCAGGTCGTTCAATTTATTTTGCATTCAGGTCACTGATTTTTCCTCACTTAAGATGTAAGTTTGCTACCGCTTCCTAGCAGCCATTGCACACAAAAGGCAACCCCTTAGGTTGGCTAGCTCTACCCCATATGATAGACTATCCTTTGGATTTGTAAACTGAGGTAGGTCAAGGTGATATAGCCCCTTCTGGGTTCATCACACACGACAGGTCAATACATTAACTCAGATTAAATTAAACCCATTCTAATTTTCCTAGTGGAGTTAAATCACACCCTTCTCTTAGGGAGCCCTAAATCATATATAAATAAGTCAAGCAAATAATTCAAATTCAAAACCAACCTCTTTATTGGAGCCAAATTAAACCAACTCGCCCAGTAGAGTCTTAATCAAAGAAATCCAAACAAACTCTTAACCCCCTATGGTTACATCCCCAAACAAATCTATGAAATCAAACTCTAATCTAAATCCCTAGCGGATAGCCCAAACCTGCTTCCCTAGTGGAAGGTTCATATACCCGATCCCAAGTGAGACTCATATCTAAAGATATGCCTCCACATCAATTAAAATAAAATAAATTAAAGTCGATTCGATCTTAATCCCTGGTGGATTATAGATTCTTATCCCAAGTGGATCTTCTTTCCATAAATCATATAATCAAATCAAATTCAACCATATCACCAGCAGATTTTCTTCTTCTATGCCCTCAACATATACCCCTAACATGTTCTATCCAATGTATGTGATCCCCTAGTAGATCTCCCTCCATGTCCTTGACATGAAATTCTCATCAAATCTTATTTCTTCTCTTATGCACACTTTTAATACTTCAACCAAAAGACTAACAATGTGTTTGATCAAATTACATCATCTTAACATTGTAATTAACATTTTATGATTTGTGATGGTGCAAACTCAAACTAACTATACAATATCATGCTAAACATATTATAGTGTGAATTAACACACTATATTAGATTATAATATATGATGTTATATTATAATTTGCTATAATATAGTATATTGTCTAACATTATAGCTCATTAGAATAGCTTAAAAGGAAGAAATAACAAAATTTTCTCAAAATATGAATATTGTTCATTTTGGATGTAAAATTGTTATTTTCCTATTAGAAATGGTACAAAATAGCATAATTTTGGTGTGGCTTCTTGGTGTGAGCCATGAATTTAGCAAAATTATTCCATCTCAACCTTCAAATTAATATTTTTGTGAGTTTTGAGCCAATGTATTATAACAAAACTAAAGCATACTAAAATGTACAATAACATTTAGTAACACACCACCACATTCATACATATGTGAGGTTATATTGTTATGTACATTATATTTTAATATGCTTTCATATAATATATTATCTTACATTACACCTTAAAATGAATCACTTTAAGTAAAAAATTTATAAAATTTGGTTGAAAAATGAACATTTATTTTAGGAGCAAAATTCCATTCTTTTGATTAAATGACACACCATAGCACCACCCCAATGATGTTCCCTAAAGCTTACCTTAAATTTGGCCAAATCCCACCATCTGAGCTTATAAATCAATATTTTTATGAATTATACCAATGCAAACTCTACTACATCATACTATAACAAAATAAAATATGTTAAAAAAAAATAAGTAATAATACACAATAGTATGCTATAATTCCTGATGCTACACTATGTTATGGCATCCTATATTATAATACACTATAACATATTATATTATATTATATTGCATATCAAATCAAAAGGGATTCCTTAAGATAAAAAAATAATAAATTTAGATAAAAACTATATATTTTAGCCGTATCACTTACATATTTTTAATTGGAATAATATATTATGATGCAATGCTATACATATTATGAATTTGGCCAAATTCCACCATTTTAAAGTCTAAACCAACATTTTTATAATTAATGCTAGTGTAGGCATGATTTCATGATTATAAAATACTTAAAGAATTTAAAATGCATAGAATTATATATTATGATATATGATGCTATACTGTGCTACAACATATAATATTTTTTTTGAACATAAAATCTTACTTTTTAGACTATAAGTGTCCTAGCACACCTTTGGTACTACAACCTAATTCCACTTCAAATTTAGTAAATTTCATCAAATAATTTATTAAATCAATATTTTTATGATTTATATTAATATAGACTATAGGGAATAATACCATAATATGCAAAAAAAACATTTCAAAACATCTTATAACATCCAAAAACACATCACTACATGCCCAAATATATGATGCTACATTATACTATAATATATGGTATTATAGTATGATTTAAGGTTAGGGTTTAGGTTATTCAAATCTCTATTAGTCAAGGGAAAGTCTCTTGAAGACATTTTCTTTAGATCTACTCCTAATCACATCTTTATTATTTAAGGTTTAGGGTTTAGGATTGAGGGTTAGGGTTTATGGTTAGTCTAGGGTTTAGGGTTAGTTTAGGGTTTAGGGTTTATGGTTAGTCTAGGGTTTAGGGTTTAGATCTTGGGATATAGGGTTTAGCATTTAGGGATTAAGGTTTAGGGTTTTGGTTTTATGGTTTAGGGTTTAGGGTTTAGGGTTTAGGATTTTTAGTGTTCAGAATTTAGGGTTTAGGGTTTAGGATTTAGGATTTCGATTTTAGGTTTAGGGATTAAGATTGAGTTTAGGGTTTAGGGTTTAAGGTTTCTTTTAATAGAGAACAAATTCATATTCAACATTTCTTCTTTTTGATTTGATCAACCAAGTAGCACCCCAAGTTTTCTAAGACACAAGCGATGACATAGATGAGCACCCATGAGATCAAAACCTAAATAAGTAGAACCATCTCTACTATAAAGACACAGTTCCATAAGCAGCAGATCGGATCAATCGTTCTTCATTTTCTCCAATTCCCATCAGAACCACCCTCGCCTCTTGACTAGTGGGATCCATGATCATATCCCTGATCTCTGCCTCCACCACCACCATGGCTATAACTACATCGATCCTCGCCACCATAACCATCACAACTCTCACCACCACCTCCATATCCACCAACACCTCCGGATCCCCTACCACCACCACACAATAATCGCTCCTCCTTTGCCTCCACCAAATCTAATCCCCTGACGTGATGTTCTACCATCAAGGTTCTCTCCATTGTTAGGGTTTAGGTTTATTCAGTTAGGGTTTCGGTTTATTTTTCAATTTATTTAGTTTCTTTAGGTTTAGGTTTAGGGTTAGGTGTTTAGGTTTAGGGTTTAATGTTTAGGTTTTATGGTTTATGGTTTAAGATTTTAGGGTTTATGCTTTTAAGGTATAGGATTTAGGGTTAAGGTTTGGGGTTTAGGGTTTTAGGATTTAGGGATTAAGGTTTAGGGTTTAGGATTGTAGGTTTATGGCTTAGGGTTAGTTTTATTATTTATTGTTTAAGGTTTAGGGTTTAGAATTTAGGGTTTATCTTTTATGGGTTAGGGTTTAGATTTTTTTTCAAAAATGAATAAACCGATAAGTTTAGTTTATTTAATTTATTAGATTATTTTTATTTATTTTAGTTTATTTTATTTATTTTATTTAGGTTTATTTTATTTTAGTTTATTTATTTTTTTATTTATTTTAGTTTTTTATTTTAGTTTATTTTTTAGGTTTACATTTACTTTATGCATATTTTGTTTAGTTGTATTTTATTTTATTTTGGTTTAGATTTTATTTTATTTAGCTTTAGGTTTACATTTTATTATTTATTTTGGTTTAGGTTTTTTTTTTTATTTTAGGTTTATTTTAGTTTATTTTATTTTATTTAGGTTTAGGTTTATATTTAGTTTAGTTTATTTATTTATTTTATTTTATTTAAGATTAGGTTTTATTTTATTTAGATTTTATTTTTTTTAGTTCAAGGTTTATGTTTTATTTTTTATTTATTTTTAGGTTCATTATTTTGTTTAGTGTTTTTTAGTTTTTATTTTATGTTAATTTAGGTTTATTTTAATTTTACTTTATGTTTAGTTTTTATTTTATATAGGTTTTTTATTTTTAGGTTTATTTTATTTTATAGATTAATTTAGGTTTTTATTTATTTTATTTTAATTTAGTTATTATTATTATTTTTTTATTTTTACATTTAACTTTAGTTTTTGGTTTTACTTTAGGTTTTTATTTTATTTTATTTTGGTTTTGGCTT
Organism: Cymbidium sinense; assembly: GCA_021442155.1. Classification (NCBI taxonomy): domain Eukaryota; kingdom Viridiplantae; phylum Streptophyta; class Magnoliopsida; order Asparagales; family Orchidaceae; genus Cymbidium; species Cymbidium sinense. The sequence continues at coordinate 57,415,256 of CM038214.1, read as the reverse complement.
ATTTATTTATTTTTTTAGGTTTTATTTTATTTAGGTTTAGGCTTTTGTTTTTTAGAGTTTTAGGTTTAGAATTTGTATTTTGGGGTCAGCCTTTAGGGTTTAGGGTTTTATAGTCCAGGGTTTATGGTGGGATTATGGTTCTAAGGTTTGGATTTGTAGGGTTTTATGGTTTAGTGTTTAGGGTTTAGGTTGCATGTTTAGTGAGGTTAGGTTTTAGGGTTATGTATTTTTAATTAATTAAACCAACAGGTTTGGTTTATTTTATTATTTAGTTTTATTTATTTATTTTAGTTTAATTTGATTTTATTTTATTTAAGTTTATTTTATTTTATTTAGTTTAGTTTAACTATTTAAGGTATTTTATTTTAGTTTAGGTTTTATTTTAGTTAATTTTTAGGTTTAGGTTTAGTTTTATTTTGTTTAGTTTTAATTTTATTTTATTTTAAGCTTAGGTTTTATTTTATTTTATTTAGGTTTAAGTTTTATTTTATTTTAGGTTTAGGTTTAGGTTTTATTTTAGTTTTATTTTAGGTTTTAATCTAGTTTAGGTTTATTTTAGTATTTATTTAGGGTTTAGTTTAGGTTTAGTTTATTTTAAGTTTATGTTTAGGTTTTATTTATTTTAGTTTAGTTTATTTTAGTTTAGGTTTAGGTTAATTTTATTTTTATTTTAGGTTTATTTTTTTTAGTTTAGTGTTTAAGTTTTTATTTATTTATTTTAAGGTTTATTTTTTAGGTTTAGATTTATATTTAGTTTTTATTTTATTTTATTTTAAGTTTATTTTATTTTTATTTTAGGTTTAGTTTTTATTTTATTTAAGTTTTTATTTTTTTACTTTAGTTTAGGTTTTTATTTATTTTATTTTAGTTTTATTTTTTTATATTTTTTTTAGGTTTAGGTTTTATTTTATTTTATTTTAATTATTTAGGTTTTTTATATTTATTTTATTTTTAAGTTTTATTTAGTTTTAGGTTTAGGTTTATTTTTAAGGGTTTGGTTTAGTGAGTTTAGGTTTAGGGATTAGGGTTTGGGGTTTAGTGTTTAGGGTTTAGGGTTTAGGATTTAGGGCTTAGGTTTAGGGTTTACAGTTTTGGGTTTTATGGTTTAGGGATTAGGGTTTAGGGTTTAGAGTTTAGGGTTTTTAAGGTTTAGGGTTTGGGGTTTGGGGTTTATATTTTAGGTTTAGGGTTTAGGTTTTATTTTAGGGGTTAGGGTTTTTGGTTTTTTTTAACTGAGAAAAATGCATATTCAGTATTGCTTCTTTTCAATTTCATAAACCAAGTAACACACTAAGTTTTCTAAGACACAAGTGATGACATAGATAAAAAAATGAGAACGTATAGAGCAAATCAAAAGCCCTAGATAACTAGAAACATCTCTACTATAAAGATATAATTCCATAAGCAGCAGATCGGATCGACCATTCTTTTGTTTCTCTAATTCCCACCAAAACAACCCTGACCTTTTGAGTAGCAGGATCTACCATCATATCCCTGATCTCTCCCTCCGCCACCACCACTGCTATAACCTTCATTGCTCCTCCCGCCTCTATAGCCACCACCATTTGGACCACCACCTCCATATCCAACAGCACCTCCAGATCCCCCACCACAATAGTTTCGCCTCCTTAGCCCCCGCTAGATCTAGATGAGCGGTGATGATGATGTTCCGCCCTCAAGGTTCGCTCATTCTTAGTGTTTATGTTTAGGTTTATTAGGTTTTAGGGTTTGGATTTATTTTTTAATTTATTTAGTTACTTTAGGTTTAGGTTTAGGGTCTGACATTAGGGTTAGGGTTTAGGGTTTAGGGTGTAAGATTTAGGGATTAAGGTTTAGGGTTTTAGGGAGTTTAGGGTTTAGGGTTTAGGATTAGAGTTTATAGTTTAGGGTTTAGGGTTTAGGGTTTATGGTTTTTTAGGGTTTAGGGTTTAGGGTTTAGGGTTTAGGGTGTAGGTTTTAGGTATAGGGTTTAGGTTTTAGTTTAGGGTTTTGGGTTTTTAGTTTTCTCTTTTAATAGAGAGCAAATTCAAATTCAACATTTATTCTTTTCAATTTCATCAACCAAGTAACACACCAAGTTTTCTAAGACACATGCGATGACCTAGATAAAAATGAGCTGCATAGCAAATCAAAACCCTAGATAACTAGAGTCATCTCTAATATAAAGACATAGTAGTAGCGTGAATTGACCATTCTTGCTTTCTCCGTTCCCATCAGAACCACTCCAGCCTCTTGAGTAGCTGGATCAACCATGATGTCCCCGATCTCTCCCTCTCACCATGGCTATAACCTTTGTTGCTCCTCCCACCTCCATAACCACCACTACTCTGACCACTACCTCCATTTTCACCAACACCTCCAGATCCCCCACCACCACTACTATAACCTTCACCTTTGCCTCGACCGCCAGATCTAGACTGAGCCTGGTTGACGGTGATGTTTATACCGTCAATGTTCTGCATATTATTAGGGTTTAGCTTTAAGTTTAGGTTTATTAGATTTTAGGGTTTAAGTTTACTTTTTAATTTATTTAGTTACTTTAGGTTTAGGTTTTTGGGGTTGGTAGGTGTAGTAGGGTTTAGAATGTAGGTGTAGGGTTTTGTTTATAGGGTTTAGTTAGGGTTTAGTTTAGGTTTATGTTAATTTATTTTAGTTTATTAGGTTTATGTATTTTATTTTTATTTTGGGTGGTTTAGTGTAAGTTTATTTTATTTATTTTGTTTATTTTTAAGATTAGGTTTTAGTTTTATTTTATTTATTTATTTTATTTTATTTAGGTTTTATCATAGGTTTATTTTATTTTAGTTTAGTTTATTTATTTTATTTTATTAGTTTTATTTTATTTATTTTAGGTTTAGGTTTAGCTTTTATTATTATTTTTTTTATTTTATTTATTTAGGTTTTATTTATTTTTATATTTAGGATGTAGGTTTGGGTAGGGTTTATGGTTTTTTAGCATTTAGGTTTAGGGTTTAGTTTAAGATTTTGGTGGGGTTTAGAGTTTAGTTTGGTTAGGTTTATGTTTAGGTCAGTATGGAGTTAACTAGAGTTTATTTAGGGTGGTTTAGAGCCTGGGTGGGTTTAGGTTTGGTTTAGGGTTTAGTGTCAGGTTTAAGGGTTAGGTTTAGAGGGTTAGAGTTAGTTAGGTCAGGTTTAGGGTTTGGTAAGTTTAGGGTTTAGATTTAGGGCCTGGGGCAGGTTCAGTTTAGGGTCTTTTTATGGTCAGTTTCGATCATTTAGGATTTAGGGTGGGGTCAGATTTTTTTTTTTAAAAAAAAAGGTTTGGGTTTATTTTGTTTATTTAGTTTTTTTTTATTTATTTTAGTTTATTTTATTTTTTATTTTATTTAGGTTTATTTTTTATTTTTATTTAATTTAGTTTATTTATTTTAGGAATATTTATTTTAGTTTAGTTTTTTTATTTTAGTTTGTTTTTTAGGTTTAGGTTTTGGTTTAGGTTTATGTTTAGTTTTTAGTTTATTTTTAATTTTATTTTATTTTTTATTTTTAGGTTTTATTTTTTATTTTTAAGAATATGTTTAGGTTTTTATTTTATTTTTTTAGGTTTAGGTTTTAAGTTTTTTTATGGTTTATTTTTATGTTTTTTTAAGATTAGGTTTACATTTATTTTTATTTTATTTTATTTTATTTTATTTAGGTTTAGGTTTAATTTATTTTAGGCTTAGGTTTAGATTTTATTTATTTTAGTTTAGTTTATTTTAGTTTAGGTTTATTTTTATTTTATTTTGTTTATTTTAAGTTTAGGTTTTTTTTGTAGTTGAGGGTTTAGGTTTTATTTTTTATTTATTTTCAGGTTTAGGTTTTTATTTAGGGTTTTGCGCCACCATCCTTCAAGATCTTTGATGGCAGTGGGAGCCCACGATAATAGATTGCACACTTTGGAATTGTAACTGATGATAGAACACACTCCTTCTTCCTTCTCGCTCTATCGTGTTGCATTTGATTGGTACCAAACTCCAAAGTAGGTGAAGACTTTTGTTGTGTTGGAGCACCTCTTCATCAAGAGGTTCACTGGAGCTCAGCAGAGTGTGACTGTTGGTGACCTCATTATAGAGAAACAGAAACTCAATGTTTCCCTTGTTGATTACATTCTCAGGTGGCGCAACCTTAGCATGAAATGTGAAACATATATGTTGGAATAGCATGCCATTGAAATTCTTCTCAACAATATTCATGGCCGGATCACCTTCATGGTTAAGGGCTTTACCATCGAAATATTTGATAAATTAATCAATAAGGTAGCTAGCCTACAAGAGGAAGCCAAACAGTTGCCCTTTCCTGAACAATTATCTAGGCCCAAGCCGCAGAAGGTGTTTGAGAGGAAGCCAGGGATAATTGTTTCAGTGGACAGAGGGAAGCATCCAGCTAGAGTTCAATATGAGAGACTATGAGCTCAGCAGCCTACTTTGCCACCTTCTCCTTCACCACCTTGGCCATCATACCGGCCACCATAGCGACCATTTCCAACACCTCAGTATCCTACCCAACAACGGTATTCATATCCATCACCAAGTAGCTACTTTCCACCTACTCTTATCGATAGATTGAATAAGCCATATTCATTCAAGAGGGAGGTAGTTAGGAAATTCTTTAAGAATTTCTTAAAGAAACCTGACTCTCAGTTACGAGAGCCTAAGAGGCCAAAGCAGGTGGGCTAAAGTGATGATCCTAGCTATTTCCCCTACCATCGCATGTTAGGCCATGTCTCAGAGAATTGTATCACTTTTAAGGCCTAATTTGAGTGTAGCTATAAGTTGAGATCCATATTTATCCCTAAGGAATACTTATTAAAAAACCATCTAGTTCTATTAGAGTAAATCTTGGGATACTTGTGATCCTCTTAAGACCAAAAAAGGTTAGTATATCTCCCTATCCCAAACCTCTAAGAAGATCATTTATAAGATCAAGATGCTTTCCTTGGAGGTGCCTGAAGTAGCTCAAACCTCCAACACCAAGGAAAGTTTGGTAGTTGCAAAGGATAACTCAGGGAAGGTGATAGCCCAGCAACAATAGTAGCTCACCATACTTGCCCGGGATAGTCCAGTAGCATAGCCACCATTTGAGTCCAGTACTCCTTCCACCGTTGTATCTACCACCTCTTCTGCTAACTTCTCTTCTACTAGTAGAAGCATTATATCTGGATAAGGGCACTAAATCCCTTACTCTTCTTACTTTATTTCTATCATGTACCTCCACCTAAAAAGAAATTAATGAAGAAAGCTGATCTACTTAGATATTGTCTACTTCTGATGCTCTTGATTTTATTCCAATAAAATGCTCTCCGAGTCTAAATAAAAAATAATAGCTTTAGTAGTTTTGATCCTTTCCTTTCTAATTCAAAGTTAGACTATCCTTCTCTTGCTTGAGAAGCTAGGTCGAAAGTCAGATTTGATCAAAGTCTCACCTTCGGTGCTCAGGAAGCTTGGGAGATGATTCATTCTTTCTTGACGAGGCCTAGAGAAGTGTGTGCAAAGTTAATTTGAGTTTGATGGATAAATGGGGAAGTTTGGTCAAAAATGGGAGTGTCCTATTGTGGGACAGACGGGAATGGCATTTTTTGATCGAAGAATGAGCTTGGGAGCTTAGGGAATGGCTCTAGTGCTCATCTTGGGTAGCTAGGGCTTTGAGGAATGATTTTTGAGTGAAAATGAGGGGGTGTATACCCCCCTTCATCTTGATTAGATGGTGGGATCAGGTTTGGATTCTAGTGGTCGTCTGACCATCTCAAGGAGTTGTGGGTGGCAGGGAGGAGGTGAGTTGGCTCGGCTTGGTTGAAGGTGGAGGTCGCCATGGAGGAATCATGGGTGTCCTATGGGTTTCAAATGCTTAAAAGGGGAGGGTGAGTGATTTCACCTCCCATGGGTCATGGTGACCCAACCTTTCCTTAGGTCGTAGGTGTCCCAGGTGCCTAGTTGACCATTGGGAGAGTACCAAGTGGCCAAGGAATTGAAATGACCACTTATATGGGTGATTTGTCTCATGTGATTCCCTTGACCCAAGAGTAGAATTATCATTTAGCATTGGATTTGATTTGGGCAGATTTGAAATGAGCCAAAAGTGAGTTAGCCCAAATTTCAAGTCAATTGGAGTTTATTTGGTTAGGTTTAGCTCAATTTGACTCATTTAGGTCAAATTGGGTCTTAAAAAGCTGAAAACCTAAACCTAAAAAACATAAAAAATAAAATAAATACAAAAACCTAAACCAAAATATAATAAAAAAATAAAATAAAATAAAAATATAAACTAAAACCTAAATGTAAACATAAACCTAAAAATAAAATAAAATAAAAAACAAAAACTAAACTAAATTAAAAAAAATGAAAAACCTAAACTAAACTAAAAAATAAAAAACCTAAATAAAATAAAAATTAAACCTAAAATAAAATAAAAATAAATGAAAAATAAAATAAAATAATAACTAAATAAAAACATAAACCTAAAAAATAAACCTAAAAATAAAACATAAACCATAAACTAAAAAAAAGCCTAAACCTAAAAAAAACCAAAATTTAAACTAAAATAAACTAAACTAAAATAAATAAAACCTAAACCTTAACCTAAAATAAACTAAACCTAAACCAAAAACCTAAACTAAACAAAATAAAATAAATTAAAAATAAACCTAAACTTAAACTAAATAAATAAATAAACTAAACTAAATAAAAAATAACCTAAATAAAAAAATAAAATAAAATAAACTCAAATAAATAAAAAATAAACTAAATGAACCTAAACCTACCGGTTTACTTAGTTTTTTTAAAAAAACTTAAACCCTAAATCATAAACCCTAAACCCGGAACCCTAAAACTATCCCTAAACCCTAAACCCTAAGCCTAAAACCCTAAACCTTAAACCTAAACCCTAAAACCTAAACCCTAAAACCCTAAACCCTAGACCCTAAACCCTAAAACGTACAACCATAAACCTTAAACCCCAAACCCTAAACCCTAATCCTTAAACTATTCCTAAACCCTAAACCCTAAACTAACCTTGAACCCTAAACCATAAGAATGGGTAGAACTTTGATGGGAGGACATCACCTCAACCAGAGTGGAGGAAAAGTAGGAGGTGGCTGATATCGTAGTAGTGGTGGGGGATCTAGAGGTGCTGATGGACATGGAGGTAGTTGTCAGAGTAGTGGTGGTTATGGGCGGAGGAGCGACCGAAGTTACAGTCATGGTGGTGGCAGAGGGAGTGATCAGGGATATGATGGTGGATCCCGCTACTTAAGAGGCAGGAGTGGTTCTAATGGGAACTGGAGAAACTGAAGAATGGTCGATCCTATCTACTGCTTATGGAACTATGTCTTTAGAGTAGAGATGGTTCTACTTATCTAGGGATTTTGATTTGCTTTATGGGTGCTCATTTTTGATCTAAGTCATCGCTTGTGTCTTAGAAAACTTGGTGTGCTACAAGGTTGATGAAATTGAAATGAAGAAATGTTGAATCTGAATTTAGTCTTTATTTGAAAAAACCTTTAACCCTAAACCATAAACTAAAACTTAAACCCTAAACTTAAAACTTAAACCCTAAACCTAAATCCTAAACCCTAAACTCTAAACCTTAAAAACCCTAAACCCTAAACCCTAAAATAATAAACCCTAAACCTTAAACCCCAAACCTTAAATCCTAAACCCTAAAACCTAAATGATAAACTAACCCTAAACCCTAAACTAACCCTAAACCCTAACCCTAAACCCTAAACGTTGAATACAGATGTTGTTAGTAGTAGATCTGAAGAATGACCTAATCCTAACATTGTTATGGTAGCTAAAGAAAATGTCTTCAAGAGACTTTCCATTGACTATTAGAGATTTGAATACCCTAAACCCTAGCCCTAAATCATATTATAATACCATATATTATAGTATAATGTAGCACCATATATTTGAGCATGTAGTAATGTATTTTTGGTGGTTATAAGATGTTTTGAAATGTTTTAGTATATTATGGTATTATGCTTTATAGTCAATATTAATATAAATCATAGAAATATTGATTTAATAAATCAGATGATAAAATTTATTAAATTTGAAGTGGGAATTAGGTTGTAGTACCAAAGGTGTGATACACCACTTGTAGTCTAAAAAGTAAGATTTCATGTTCAAAATAAAAATTATATTTTGTAGCATAGTATAGCAACATATATCATAATATATTATTCTGTGCATTTTAAATTCTTTTAGTATTTTACAATCATGCAGTCGAGCCAACACTAGCATTATTTATAAAAATGTTGATTTACACTTTAAAATGGTGGAATTTGGCCAAATTCATAATAGGTTGATCATGGCATCATAATATATTATTTCAATATAAAATATGTAAGTGATATGACTAAAATATATAGTTTTTAATTGTTTAGATTAATTTTATTATTTTTTATCTTAAGCAATCCCATGTGAAGTGATATGCAAATATAATATAATATAATTATAATATAGGATGCCATAACATAGTGTAGCATCATGGATTATAGCATACTATTGTGTATTACTACTTGTTGTTTAGCATATTTTAGTTTATTATGGTATGATGTAGTAGAGTTTGTAATTATATTATTCATAAAAAAAATACTAATTTATAGGATGAGATGATGGGATTTTACCAAATTTTAGTTAAGCTTTAGGGAACATCATTGGGGTATGCTATGGTGTGTCATTTAATCAAAAGAATGGAATTTTGCATCAAAAATAAATTTTCATTTTTCAACCAAATTTTATAATTTTTTCGCTTAAAGTGATTCATTTTAAGGTGTAATGTAAGATAATATATTATATGAAAGCATATTAAAATATAATGTACATAATAATATAACTTCACATATATATCAATGTGGTGGTGTGTTACTAAATGTTATTGTACATTTTAGTTCGTTTTACTTTTGTTATAATACATTGGGTCAAAACTCACAAAAATTATAATTTGAACATTGGGATGGAAGAATTTGGCCAAATTCATGGCACACACTAAGAAGAAACACTAATATTATGCTATTTTGTTCCATTTCTATTAAAAAAATAATAATTTTACATCTAAAATGAACATTATTCATATTTTGGGAAAATTTTATTATTTATTCCTTTTAAGTGATTTTAATGAGGTGTAATGTTAGACAATATATTATATTATAGCTAGTTATAATAAAATATAGTGTGTTAATTCACACTATAATATGTTTAGCATGATATTGTATAGTTAGTTTGAGTTTGTACCATCACAAATCATAAAATATTGATTACAATGTTAAGATGATGTAATTTGAACAAATACATTATTAGGCTTTTGGTTGAAGTATCAAAGGTGTGCATAAGAGAAGAAATAAGATTTGATGAGAATTCCATGTCAACGACATGGAGGGAGATAAGGGAAGACATGCATTGGACATGACATGTGAGGGGTCATGGAGGGCATAGAAGAAGAAAATATAGGGATAAGGTTTGAATTTGATTGATTATATGATTTATGGAAAGAAGATCTACCGGGATAAGAATCAATAATCCAAGGGATTAAGATCATCACTTTAATTTTTTTTTTTGTTTTAATTGATGTGAGGCATATTGGCTGAGATAGGATCGAAGTCGGGATCGGTATATGAACCTTCCAGGGAAGTAGTTCATTCTGGGGATTGGGATTTGATTTGATTTCATAGATTTGTTTGGAGATGTATCCATTGGGATAAGAGTTTGGTTTGATTTGTTGATGAAGCTACCGGGAGTTGGTTTAATTTGGATCCATCGAGGTGGTTGGTTTTGAATTTGATTTGTTTGCTTGACTTGTTTTTATATGATTTAGAGCTTCACTAGGGAGAAGGGTGTGATTTAACTCCACTGGGAAAAATCAGATTGGGTTTAATTTGGTCTGAGTTAATGTATGGACCTTATCGATGTATGATGGACCCACTGAGAAGGGGCTTTATTAGCCTTGACCTACCTCTGGTTTACAAATCCAAAGGGATAGTCTATGCTGCGGTAGAGCTAGCCAACCCTTTTCCTTTGGTGTAACGACTATGCTAGGAAGAAGGCATACAGATTACATCTTCCAAAGTGTGGAACAACTACTGGGTGGTGGATGCACAACAAATTGAACTTGACCTAGAGACTCAGAGTCTGGGACTTATGTCAACTCAAAAGTAGTCAGGATTAATTTTATTTTAATTTCTTGTGATGTCATATAGTTTATTTGGTTTATTTGGTTTAGTTTTGATTTTGAATTGAGGGCATATTCGCTGGGGATGTGAGCTCGATCAAATTTGATAGATTTAATTTATGGACCATGTTAGGGTGTGATGGACCCACTAAGAAAGAGCTATATCGAATTTATCCTATCATAAATTTACAAATCCAAAGGGATAGTCTACTAGTCATGGGGTAGAGCTAGCCAACCAAAGGAGTTGCCTTTCAACGTGCAATGCTGTGCTAGGAAGAAGGCGTAATAGACTTACATTTTCTAAAGTAGGGAACAATAGCTAGGGTGACTTGTTGGTAGCACAACAAATTGAACCTGACTTAGGGGCAACTACTGAGTGGGTACTTATATCAACTCAAGAGTAGTTAGGCGATTCTTATAGGGAGTTCTTCTACCACTACCCTAAAGATGGGATACCTGCTTGAAAAATGGTACCTCTAGGGGTGTTCTCTTAATCCATAAGTGAATATATATTTTGTTTATATGTTTGCATAGACTCTATTGTGAGGGACCATGAGAAGGGGCTAGGCCTTATTGCCTCAAATTTACTAGACCATGGGATAATTTGCACATCCACAAGATGAATTCTCTAACCACAGGGGTGGTTACTAGGAATGGGGAACTATCCAATTTGATAGTAACCTGGGTAGCGTCTAAATGGGGTCACAAAGGATGTGATGCAAATATAGTGCCCACAAGGGAGGTGCTACTAGGGGGGTTATCTTGAGCTCTGGAAAAGAAAGCCTATAGGTGTATAGTGGACAACTCAAGGAGAAAGCATAGTAGACTTACATCTACCATGAGTGGTGTATCCTAACGTGTGAGAACAAACCAACCTAAGGTGTATCCCTCACCATGAGTGGTGAATCCATTAGCATAGTGAGAACCAACCAACCTAAGGTGCCCATCGGTGTGCAATGATCAATTTGGAAAGAATGCATGTAGGCTTACAACTTTTCAAGTAGAATTGATCATTATGATAGTCTATCATCGGTGGGATAGATGCTATCTGACTTATAATGACTATTAAGTGGGGAGCCATGAGAAGGAGACCCACTTAAGCGGAGGAAGGAGCCATGGGACTTATCTAAACCTCAAATATACTTGACCTAGTCAATGTACAAAGGAAAGCATAGGACTCACATCCTTAGCAGATGAGGTAGCTAACCACACAAGTAAGGCTTACCAAACTACAAGGTGCTTATCTGTGGCCAAGTAAGGAAGGAAAGTATAGACTTACATCCTCAAAGCAAGAAGAACAGGCTAACATAGCAGGTAGCATGTCACCCAACCTAGAATAATGAATGAGTGCCACCGGGATGTTATCAAAACTAGTAGGAGACAAAAGATATGTGTTTGACATTGGTTGCATTGCCAGCATCCATGCAATCTTTGATCATCGATGGCGAGTATCCTAGTCTATTGATCTTAGCTTTCAACTTTGGACCAGATTGGTTGGCTACACATAATCCTGAGTGTACCTCGGTCACAATCTTATAGGCTTCGTGCTTGTCTAGACAACATAACCACATATGATCGAAAGACCGCCGGTATAAGACACCATCCGCAAGAGCATAGGAAAGTGCTCTCCAGTTCATCTGATGGTCTTGGGACTTCTCTTGAAATAGTTTTCCTTTATTGAATGGTTGCCTCCAATCTAACTCCTCATCATTCTTAGTAATGGCAACCTCCCCTTTAAGAGAGTATTTTTTTTATGAGTTAAATATCCATAAGGGATAAGACTTGCCTATTTTGGATCTTTATTGGTATGGACTCATCTTCCAGACATGCCAACTCTGTGGTAAGCTTGGTTAAAGCATACGCTATGATGTTCTCTCCTCAAGGAATCTTATAAATGGTAACCTCTGGGATTTAGACTAACAACTCCATAGTGTACTTGTGATATTGATGGAGCTTGGGCTTTATAACCTTATAAGACCTAGAAATTTGGTTAATAACTAGCTGAGAATCCCTGAAGATGTTGATGTTCTCGATGCTTAGATTGATGGCTAACTCCAAACCAACAATCAGAGCCTCATATTCAGCTTCATTGTTGGTGAAAGGCTTGAATTATTGATATGAGAATCTCATCACATCACGGCTTGGAGTTAATAGAACTATTCCTACCCTTGTCTTTCCTGGAATAGTAGATTGTGGTTCATCTCATCTTTGAGAGAAAGTTGCACCATCAAAATACATCTCCCAGCGGTGAATGCTAGTATCCCCTAAGTTCATGATTTGTTTATCAGAGAGATCATCACTAATTGGAGAGTTAGCAAGAAGTGTGTGTACTATTAAGAAATCCACTGGCGCTTGTCTTATCACTACACGGAGGGGTACAAAGGTAATGTCAAACTATGAGAGGATCATGGACCGTCATGCCAACCGTCCAGATAGCATCGACCGTGTCATGAGATACTATAGTGAATTGATCCTATATATTAAGTTCAACTTATAAGGAATCATTTAGCGATGTAGCTTTTGGGATGCAAAGATTAAAGCTAGGAAATGCTTCTCAATAGGTGGATAATTAGCCTCACCAAGGATTTGATGATGGCTGAGGTAGTAGAGTGCATTTTCCTTCCCTTCATAATTGGCTTGGGCCAAAAAAGCACCAAGGGAGTCATCTAACATGTAGTATGAGGTGGATAGGCCTAGAACTGACAGTCATCGGTAATGTCTTTGAAGGTATGCTCACACTTGTCATCTCACTTGAACTTGACATCCTTTTTGACAACTGCTAAGGATGGCTGACATCTTTTCGATATGTTGGATATAAAGTGTCTTAGATATACCAATCACCCTTAGAATGATCTAAGTTGAGCTAAACTTTAGCGAGTGTGATTTTTAATATCACATTTATCTTCTCTGGATTAATTTCAATTCCCTGGTGTCGGACAACAAACCCTAGGAATTTCCCTGAAGCTACTCTGAATGCACACTTCAAGGGGTTCATTTTGAGGTTAACTTAACTATTCAAAAAATACTCTCAAGTCAAAGAGATGGTCTTCCTTTTCTCCACTTTTGATCATGAGAGCATCGACATAGCACTTGATTTGATGATGAATAAGTTCGTCAAATATTTGAGTCATAGCCCGCTGGTATGTAGCACCAATATATTTAAGGTTGAAAGGCATGACCTTATAGCAATAGATTCTGATCAGGGTTTTAAATGCAGTGTTTGTTTCATCTTTAGTGGCAATCTTTATTTGGTTATATCCAGATGAGACATCCATGAAATAGAAGACTGCATGAGATGAGGCAATATCTACCATCAGCTCTAGCATTGGTAGTGGAAATTCATCTTTTGGACATGCCTTATATAATTCCTTAAAATCAATGCATATGTGAATTTGGCCATTCTTTTTCTTAATTGGGATGATGTTGGCTAACCAAGTAGAGTATTTTTCTTCCCAGATGAAGCCAACATCGATCAATTTTTTGATTTCAAAATGACCTATTGTTCTATGTCTAATCACATGCATCTAAGAGCTTGCTTGATAGGGTTAATAGTAGGCTCTATTGCTAGTTTATGGATCACTACATCAGGAGCAATCTAAGCATCTCTTCATAACTCTATGCAAAGCAGTCCTCAAACTTAGTCAATAGCCTAAATAAGTCATTGGTTTCAATTTCATTCAACAAAGAACTGTTGTATGTCGGGCATGGATCGTCTTCAATTCCTAAGTTGATTTCCTTAAGCTCATCAATGGTTGACTTTATCTCTTCTTCAAACCCTGACAGTGCATGTTTGACTTCAAAATCATCTGGATCATTTAAAGTTTCTAAGCAAAGCTCCTTATATGAATTAATGTGATTTGAAAAGAACCTATCAGATTCCAAATGATTGGTGATGACTAAACAGTAATCGTCATCATCTACTGGACCCACCGTACCAATCCTAGACCCGGTCTTGATTGAGAGCTTTTGCATTTGTTCTTCCATATTCTTTTGAAGTAGTCTAACTTGTGCTTTGACCAAGTATGTGGGATTAACCCTTTCTTTACTAAATTATGAACACAAGGAAACCAATCAAAACATAATTCTATTAAATCTTTATATGAATCATCCTCAAGATCTACATCAACTTCTTGACTTGAGGATGATGCTCCTAGAAAGAACCTCTGAGTCTTCACACTTGTGGATGACATAGGGGCTTCCTTAACTACCAAACCCTCAAATTTTTGAGAGGAAAGTTGGGTTAATGCTAAGGTTCCCAACTTATGCCTAACTATTTCACATATAGACTTTGATACACTTATGCTTTGCTTTGGAGCCTGATCTTCATTGCTATCTGGGTCAAGTGTCACCTCGAAGGGAATATACTACTGAGAAGAGCTGGCTGGTCTACTAACCATATAATACACATCCTATGAACTAGATTATACGTCTATAAGGATAGCAGGTGTACTCCTGGTAGCTGGGACATATCTTCTATTGGTAGCCAATAATGAGGTTTTCAACCCCTCGAACTGCCTCCAAACTGACCTCTTTCCTTACCTAGTGGAAGTCAGGTTGTCCTACCCATATGTTCGAATGGAGTGATGAATTATGGGTGTAATCTAATGTCAAGCTCCACTTTCTCCTCTAAGTCTATTTCTGCTCCCTTTTATTTTCTTTTTCATTCTCTCTTTTCTTTTCTTTTCTTTTTTCTTTTTTTTTCTTTTTCCTTTTCTCTTTTTTATTTTTAAACATTGGCCAAGTTTATAAGAATAGACTTGTTGATTTTGAGGGAGGTAGTAAGCCACATCCTCACATATGCTGACCTCAAGAACTATAAATGGCTTGAGATCTCCTTCAACATAATAGACGATCTCACCTCTCGCAAACTTCATACACTGATATAGAAAGGATGGAACTATGTTGTTCTCATGTATCCATGGTCTCCCAAGCAAAGTGTTGAAAGATATATCCGAGTCTATAATGTGAAACATGGCTTCAATCTTCCAATTATCTATTTCCAAGGGCAACACCATGGAGCCTAAAGCCTATTGACCCAATTTTGGAGTGCAGATTCAATCTTCCCATCTTAGACTTAGGAGTCCTCTAGACACTAAGACTTCCCTAGTCATATGACACTTCTAATAATTAGGTAAACATCTAAATTAAGCCTAAAGACTTAGAAGGGTTGACCATATGATTAGGTTATTCCTTAAGGATTAAGATAATCCAACTACTCTACAAACCAAATTCAATCCATGTTCACCTTCTCAAACAAAACCTCAAGTTCAATTCAAACATTAAATTCAAATCCAAATCCAAATCCAAATTCCAAAACTAAATGATTGAAGCCCATGATTAAATCCAAACTTGAAACCCTTCCTAAGCCATATGACCTATCCCATGGGCTTAGCCAAATCTTAATCCAAATCAATCCAAAATCAATTGATTTTCTCATAACTTCAATCATCTTTCTAAATATAAATAAAATCTACATTGAAATGATCAAAATAAATTCAAACTAAATCAAACTAAATCAAAACCCTTCCTAAGCCATATGACCTATCCCATGGACTTAGCCAAATCGTAATCCAAATCAAGTCAAACCCAATTGATTTTCTCACAAATCAATCATATTTTCAAGCAGCTTCATAAATTTAAATGAAATATACATTTAAATAATCAAAACTAAATCAAACCAAATGAAAATACAAACCTAAGTCACATGACCCAACTCCGTGGACTTAGCTAAATTCCTTCATTCCAAAACCCAAATTAAATTGATTTTCTCATGAATCAATCATACATACCTTCAATCATATTTTCAAATATAAATGAAATTTGTAATCATCAAGCCAAACCAAAATAAACCCAAGTCAAACCCAACTTAACCCTTTTGACTTGAAATGTTCAAATGAACCAAAACCCATTTGAACCAAAGAAAATTACAATTGAATTTATATGTCAATCCCAAATCCATATATAAACTCAACTAAATCAAACTCAACCCAAAATCAAGCCAACTAAAAACAATTGGTCCACTTGACCCAAAGTGGCCAATTTGACCTATTTGAGCCAAGTTCTAATCCTACCCAAATTGGATTGAACCAAGCCCATCAAAATTGCCCATCATGATTGTTGATCACCCTAGGTTGATCAATTATCTTAATTGGGTCAAACCAAGTCAATTTGGTCATTTGACCAAGTCAACCCCTTAAGCCATATGAACCCAAACTAGCCAAATTGTAACCTAAACCAAATCCAATGATTTATACCAAATCAAAATAAATATTTGAATATGACTTGTCCTTCAATTGAGTCAAACCAAATCCAATTGGCCCTCTTAACCCAAGTTGACCCAAATTGACCTAAAAGACATAATTGGGTCAAATCAAAATATAAACCAAATTGATTCCAACTAATAGCTCAAGTTCATTCCAAATTGATTGTTGAACTTGACCAAAACCATGATTGGACCCAATTAACCTACTTAGCTCAAATGGACCTAAAGTTTCAAGTTGGCCTAAATCAAAACCAAATCAAAATTAATTGAAACCCAAGCCTACAATCATCTTCAATTGGTCAACTAAACCCAAACCAACACCTGAACCAAGCCAACTTAGCTAATTTGGTCAACTTAACCCAATTGACCCAAATGAATTCAAATGAGCCAAAATCAAATCTAAGATAAACAAAACCAAACCAATAGAACCAAAACATCCCAAATGATCATATGAACTTGACCCAACCCTTAGTTTGACCTAATTTGACTAATTGGTCAACCTGACCCAACCTAACCCAATTTGACCTAAATGAGTCAAATTGAGCCAAACCCAACCAAATTAACTCCAATTGACTTAAAATTTTTGGACTAACCCATTGTTGGCTCATTTCAAATCTACCCAATTCAAATCCAATGCCAAATTATCACCCTTGGGTCTAGGGCATCACATGAGACAAATCACCCATGTAAGTGGTCATTTCCATTCCTTGGCCACTTGGTGCTCTCGTAATGGTCCACCTAGGCACTTAGGACACTGCCCAACTTGACCCAAGGGGTGGTTGGGTCGTCCATGACCAACGGGAGGTGAAACGCATAGGGCACCCATGATTCCTCCTTAGCAGCCACCTCCGCACCTTCAACCAACCAAGCCGAGCCAACTCACCTCCTCCATGCCACCAAGGACTCCCTGAGATGGCCAGATGACCACTAGAAGCCAAACCTAATCCCACCATCTGATCAAGATGAATGGGGGTATACACCCCCTCATTTTCACTCAAAACACACATAGAAATAATTCCTCAGAGTCCTAGCAACCCAAGATGACCTGCTAGAGCCATTCCCTAAGCTCCCAAGCTTGATCCTCGATCGGGAAATGCCATTCTCATCTATCCTGAATTAGGACACTCCCATTTCTGACCTAACTTCCCCATTTATCCATTAAACTCAAATTAACTTTATTTGCACCTTCCCTAGGCCTCATCGAGCAAGAGCGAATCATCTCCCAAGATTTTTGAGCACTGGAGGTGGGACTTCGATCAAAGTCAAGCTACAAATTGTCAGTTCGTTGCCTTCCGAGTGAATGTCAAAGAATGGATCCAATTACTTCTCAACAGGGTTTGATCTCCACTAGATGAAGCTTCCTCAATCGTTCGAGCCAACGATCTTGAGATCCGACTAGGCACACTTCCAATATCGATCCTTAGGCAAAAATGGGTTGGAGCTTTTTAAAGAAAACTTGCATCTCATGTGATCTTGACTGTTGGATCCCCTCCGATCGATGTCATGAAGGTGTGGGATCCTTTTGAAGTTGATCCGAGCTTGGGTAAGCTTGGATCAAGTGAGCAATGGCAGATGGACTCCATTCTCCCTTACTCACCTAACGTTAGATCACGCATAGTCCGTTCAGTGTGATCAAAATGTACAGTCGTGATTAGTTATGCTAGATCGATCTGATTTAATCTTATTAAGCTATGGGATTAATCATAGCCATCTGATCTTAGTTTGGACGACATACGAAAGTCCCACCACGTGCACCGAACCGATAAGTTTTAAGTATTTCACCCTTTTTAAAATGAAATAATTAAGAATTAACTAATTAACTAAATCACTTAATCAAATTGAAATCATAATCACATTAGACATTAATTAATTAAATCATAGGGTAGATCTTTAGGTGTTTAATAACCTAAAGGAGTTTAATGAAATTATGGTTAGTCCATATGTGTGGGAAAACTATAAGAGTAATTAATTAAGTCATTTAATCTAATTAATTATTAATCATGAGCCAATTGCATTAGGCCCTTTTTATTTCCTAGGATCATTGCAAGTTTATTTTCCATGCATATCATGTTGGCTCATAATTATTTAGTTAATTACTTTAAGGTGACATAGGTAAGGGTAATAAATTCATCTATTTAAAGTTTAAATATAATTAACCCAAAAAATCAACTTAATTATATTTCCTTAAATTAAATCAAATCACTAATGTTAGAATGGGTTTAAAACAACAAGTGATGATTTCTCTTCTCCTCTTTAAATCAAATCAAATCTAAAACTTAATTAATAAAGAAGCTTTAGTTTGATTTAAATAATCTTATTTGATTTAAGAACTACTTTGGTTGAATGAATCACAAGCTTGTATTTGATTGTCCTAAATAAACTAAGTAGACCTAAACCTACTAGGTTACTTAATTAAAAAAAAAATCCCCTGAACCTAAACTCTAAATCCTAAACTATAAATCCTAAACCCTAAACCTACAACCCTAAACCCAAAACCCAAAACCCTAAAAAACCCTAAACCTTAAACCCTAAACCCTAAACCCTAAACCCTAAAACCTTAAACCTTAAACCCAAAACTAACCCTAAACCCGAAACCCTATGCCGTAAAAACCCAAAATCCTAAAGCCTAAAGCCTAAACCCAAAATCCTAAACTAACTCTAAACCATAAGCTTACCCTAAACTGTAAACCCTACACACTAACCCTAAACCCTAAACCTCAAAATCCTAAACCCTAAAACCCTAAACCGTAAACTGTAAACCATAAACCATAAACCCTAAAAACCTAAAAACCTAAACCTAAACTAAATTAAACCTAAAAATAAAAGAAATAAAAAAACATAAACCTAAACCTAACCTTAAAAATAAAATAAACCAAATAAACCTAAACCTAAATAAAATAAAAAATTAAAAAATAAAAACCAAAACTAAACTATAAACATTAACCTAAAAATAAAATAAAATAAAATAAACTAATAAAAATAAAATAAAATAAAATAAATAAAAACCTAAACTAAAATAAAAAAAATAAAATAAACCTAAGAATAAAAAACCCAAATAAAATAAAAACTAAATGTAAAATAAAAATAAAATAAACCTAAAATAAAATAAAATTAAAATTAAATAAAAACCTAAACCTAATAAATAAACAAAAACCAAAAACTAAAAAAAAAACTAATCCTAAAATAAAAATAAAATAAACCTAAACCTAAACTAAAATAAATTATACTAAAATGAATAAAACCTAAACCTAAGCTAAATAAAATAAAATAAACTAAAAATTAACTAAAAAAATGAAACCTTTAAAATAAACCTAAAATAAAAACCTAAAACCTAAACCTAAAAAAAATAAAATGAAAACCTAAATTGAAACATAGAAAATAAACTAAATTAAAAAAATTAAACTGAAAGAAATAATACTAAAATAAATAAACTAAACTAAACAAAAATAAAAAATAAAATTAAATAAAATAAAAAATAAAATAAACTAAAATAAATAAAAAATAAAATAAATAAGCTAAATAAACATAAACCTACTGGTTTACTTAATTTTGAAATAAAAATACCATAAACCCTAAACCCTAAACCCTAAACCTTAAAGCAACAACCCTAAATCCTAAAGCCTAAATCGTAAACCCTTAAAAACCCTAATCCTTAAACCATAAACCATAAACTCTAACCCTAAACCCTAAACCCTAAACCCTAAAGCATAAAGCCTAAAACCAAAAAATAAACTTTATACCCTAAACCCTAAACCTAAACCTAAAGTAACTAAATAAATTAAAAAAAACAAACCTATACCAAAACCTTAACCCAAAGAATGGGAAGAGCCATGGCAATAAGAACATCATTGTCAGCTAGCTCAGTCTAGATCTCACAGTGGAGATGAAGGTGGAAGCTATAATTATCGCAGTGGTGATGAGGAATCTGGAGGTGTTGGTCAAAATGGAGGTGGTGGTTATGGAGGCGGGAGGAGGGACAGAGGTTATAGCCGTGGTGATGGCAGAGAGAGAGGCCGGGGTTATGTCGGTGGATCCTGCTATTCTAGAGGATGAGGTGGTTCTGACGGGAATTGGAGAAAATGAAGAATGGCCAATCCGATCTGCTACTTATGGAACTGTGTCTTTACAATAGATACAATTCTAGTTATCTAAGGTTTTAGATTTGCTCTATGCGTGCTCTTTTTTATCTATGTCATCACTTTTGTCATAAAAAACTTGGTGTGTTACTTGGTTTATGAAATCGAAAAGAAGAAAGGTTGAATCAAAATTTTTTCTCTGTAAAAAAAAACCAAAATCCTAAACCCTAAACCAAAATTTGAACCCTAAACCTAAAACCTAAACACTAAACCCTAAACCCTATACCCTATACCCTAAATCCTAAACCCTAAACCTAAACCCTAAACCCTAAACCCTAAATCCAAAAAAATCCTAAACCTTAAACCCTAAAAAGCTGAAAAGCTAAACCTAAACTAAATGAAACTTAAAAATAAAATAAATAAAAAAGTTAAACCAAAATATAATAAAAAATAAAATAAAATAAAAATATAAACTAAAACTTAAACCAAAACCTAAACCTAAAAAGAAAATAAAATAAGAAATGAAAATTAAACTAAAATAAAATAAAAACCTAAACTAAACTAAAAATAATAAAACCTAAATAAAATTAAAACTAAAGCTAAAATAAAAATAAAATAAACCTAAAATAAAATAAAATAAAAACTAAATAAAAACCTAAACCTAAACAATAAACCTAAAAAAAAACCTAAAAATGAATAAAAAATAAAACCAAAACCCTAATGTAAAAAAAAAGTTAAACCTAAAATAAAAATAAAATAAACCTAATCCTAAACTCTAAAAATCCTAAACTCTAAAGCCTAAACCCTAAACTTGAAACTGTAAACCCTAAACTAACTGTAAATCTTAAGCTAACCCTAAACCCTAAACCCTAAACCCTAAAACCTAATCCCTAAAACCCTAATGCTAAACCATAAAATTTAAATCCTAAACCCTAAACCCTAAACCCTAAATACTAAACATAAAAAACCATAACCCTAAAAAGCTAAAAACCTAAAATTAAACTAAATAAAACCATAAAAAAATCTAAACCAAAATAAAATAAAATAAAAATAAAAACATAAACTCAAACATAAACCTAAACCTAAACCTAAACCTAAACCTAAAAAAGAAAATAACAAAAAACAAAACTAAAGTGAACCCTAAAATCCCTAAACCCTAAAGCCTAAACTTTAAACCCTAAACCCTAAAAACCCTAAACCTAAAAGCTTAAACCCTAAACCCTAAACCCCAAACCCTAAACTGTAAACCCTAAACCCTAAAACCCTAAGCCCTAAAACCTAAACCCTAAACCTTAAACCCTAAACCCTAAACCCTAAACCTTAAACCTTAAAAACCTAAAAACATCAACCTAAATAAAAGAGAAAAATAAAAGAAAAAAATAAAAAAATAAAAGACTAAACTAAACTAAAAAATTAAATAAACCTAAGAATTAAAAACCTAAATAAAAATAAATAAACCTAAAATAAAATAAACTAAAAACTAAATAAAAATGAGAACCTCAAGAATAAATCAAAAAGTAAAATGTAAAAATAAATTAAAAAATAAAACATAAATCATAAACTAAAAAAAACATAAACCTAAAATAAAGATAAAATAAACAAAATAAAATAAACCTAAACTTAAACTAAAATAAATAAAACCTAAACCTGGACCTAAAATATACTAAACGAAAACCTAAACCTAAACTAAATAAAATAAAATAAACTAAAAATAAAACTAAACCTAAACTAAAAAATAAATCCAAAAAATAAACCAAAAGCAAAACCTAAAACCTAAACCTAAAAAAATAAAATAAAAACCTAAACCTAAACCTAAACTAAATAAAATAAAATAAAATAATAAAATTAAACCTAAACTAAAAAATAAATCCAAAAAATAATCCGAAAATCAAAACCTAAAACCTAAACCTAAAAAATAAAAATAAAAACCCAAACCTAAAAAAAAATATAAAACCAAAACTTAAAAAATAAACAAAAATAAAAGCCTAAATAAAAATAAATATACCTAAAATAAATAAACTAAACTAAATAAAAAAAACCTAAATAAAAATATAAAATAAAATGAACTAAATAAATTAAACAAATCCTAAACTTATTTGGTTTACTTAATTTCTCATTTTTAAAAAACTCTAAACCTTAAATCCCAAAACTAACCCTAAGCTCTAAACCTTGAACCCACAACCCTAAACCCTAAACCCTATACCCAAAACCCTAAACCCTAAACATTAAACCTTAAACCCTAAAACCATAAACCCTAAACACTAAACTAACCCTAAACCCTAAACCCTAAACCTTAAAACTGCTAAACCCTAAAGCATAAAACCTAAGCCTTAAACCTAAAACCCTAAACCCAAAATCCTAGATACTAAATGCTAAACCCTAAACCCTAAAACCCTAAACCATTAAACCCTAGACCCTAAGCCCTAAACCCTAATTGCTAAACCCCAAAAACCTAAAAACTTACAAACCTAAACCTAAGCAAAATAAAACCCAAATATAAAATAAATAAAAATACCTAAACCTAAATAAAAGAAAAAAATAAAATAAAATAAAAACCCAAACTAAAACCCAAAATAAAGTAAAATAACTAAAATAAAATAATTAAAAAGCTAAACTAAACTAAAAAATAAAATAAACTTAAGAATAAAAAGCCTAAATAAAATTAAAACCAAACATAAAATCAAAATAAATAAACATAAAATAAAATAAAATAAAATAAAAACTAAATAAAAACCTAAACCTCAAAAATATACAAAAAGTAAGATGTAAAAATATGTAAAATATAAAACTAAAACCTTAAATCTAAAATAAAAATAAAATGAACAAAATAAAATAAATCTAAACTTAAACTAAAATAAATAAAACCTAAATGTAAACTTAAACCTAAACCTATATTAAATAAAATAAAATAAACTAAAAAAACTTAAACCTAAACTAAAAATAAAAACCTAAAAATAAACCTAAAATAAAAACCTAAAACCTAAACGTAAAAAAAAACCTTAACCTAAACTTAAAATTAAAAAGTAAAACCTAAACTAAAAAATAAAATAAAAATAAAACTCAACTAAAAAATAAACCTAAACCTAAAAAATAAACTAAAATAAAAAACCTAAACTAAATGAATAAACCCAAAATAAATAAACTAAATTAAATAAAAATAAAAAACAAACATAAATTAAAATAAAAAATAAAATAAACTAAAATAAATAAAAAATAAACTAGATAAACTAAATAAACATAAACATATTTGTTTACTTAATTTTTTTTTAAAAAACCCCTGAACCCTAAACCATAAACCCTGAAAACCCTAAACTTGAAAGCCTAAACACTAAACCCTAAAATAAACAATAAACCCTAAATCATAAACCTTGAAAACCAGAAAACCTAAAAATAAAATAAATAAATAAAACCTAAAGCTAAATAAGATAAAAAAAAATTAAATAAAATAAAACCTAAACTAAAACCTATACCTAAACCTAAACAAAAAATAAAATAAAATAAAAAGTAAAAACTAAACTCAAATAAAATAAATAAAAACCTAAGCTAAATTAAAAAATAAAATAAACCTAAAAATAAAAAACCTAAATAAAATAAAAACTAAACATAAAATAAAAATATAATAAAACTAAATTAAATAAAACATAAGCTAAATATACTAAATAAACCTAAACCTACTGGTTGAAAAAAAAACCTTAAACCCTAAATCGTAAACCCTAATCCCTAAACCTTGAGCCCTAAACCCTAAACATACAACCCTAAACCCTAAACCCTAAGCCCTACACCCTAAAAAACACTAAACCCTACGCCCTAAAAACCTGAAAACCTAAACCCTATAACCTAACCCTAATTCCTAAACCATAAAAGCATAAACCTTAAAACTCTAAACCCTAAAACCTAAACCTTAAACCCTAACCCTAAACCCTAAATCCTAAACCCAAAAACCCAAACCATAAACCTAAACTTAAAGTAACTAAATAAATTAAAAAATAAGCCTAATAAACCTAAACCTAAATCTAAACCCTAAGATTGGCAGAACCTTAACGGCAGGAACATCACCGTCAACTAGGCTCAGTCTAGATCTGGCAATGGAGGTGAAGGTGGCAGTTATCACAGTGGTGCCAATCTAAGTAAAATAAAAAATAAGATAAAATAAAAACATAAACCTAAGTAAAATAAAAAATAAGATAAAATAAAAACCTAAACTAAAACCTAAACCTAAACCTAAACCTAAACCTAAAAAAATTAATATAAAACTTAAAAACTAAACTAAATAAATTAACTAAAAAAAATAAACTAAACTATAAAATAAAATAAACCCAAAAAATAAAAAAACCTAAAAAAATAAAAACTAAATGTAAAATAAAAATAAAATAAACCTAAAATAAAATAAAATAAAAACTAAATAAAAACCTAAACCTAAAAAATAAACCTAAAAATAAAACATAAACAAGAATAAGAAATAAAACCTAAACCATAAACTATAAAAAAAGCTTAAACATAAAATAAACAAAATAAAATAAAAAATAAACTAAACTAAAATAAATAAATCCTGAACATAAACCTAAACCCTAAACTAAATAAAGCAAAATAAACTAAAAATAAACCTAACCCTAAACAAAAAAATAAAACATAAAAATAAACCTAAAATAAAAGCCTAAAACCTAAACCTAAAAAAATAAAATAAAAACCTAAAAATAAAAAATAAATCCTAAACCTAAAAAAATAAAATAAAAATTAAACTAAACTAAAAAAAATAAACATAAACCTAAAAAATAAAGTAAAATAAAAACCTAAACTAAAATAAATAAACTAAACTGAATAAAAATAAAAAAAATAAACCTAACTAAAAATAAAAATATAAAATAAACTAAAATAAAAAAAACTAAATAAACTTAAACCTACCGATTTCATTAATTTAAAAGAAAAAACTCGAAACCCTAAACCTACAACCCTAAACCCTAAGCCCTAAACACCAAAACCCTAATTCTTAAACCCTAAACCCTAAACCCTTAACCCTTAACCTTAAACCGTAAAACCATAGTCCCTAAACTCTAAACCCTGAACACTGAAAAACCTAAACCTAAACTAAATAATACCTTAAAAGAAAATAAAAAAATCTAAACCTAAATAAAATAAAATTAATAAAATAAATTAAAAGCTAAAGTAAAACCTAAACCAAAACCAAAACAAAAACCTAGACCTAAACCTGAACCTGAACTTAAACATAAAAATAAAATAATATAAAAATTTAAAATTAAACTAAAATAAAATAAATAAAAACCTAAACTAAACTAAAAATGAAATTAAACCTAAAAATAAAAATCTAAAGAAAATAATAACTAAATGTAAAATAAAACTAAAATTGACCTAAAGTAAAAGAAAATAAAAACTAAATATAAATCAAAACCTAAAAAATAAATTTAAAAATATAATCCTAAAAATAAATAAAAAAAAAACCTAAACCATAAACTAAGAAAAAAAAGCTTAAACCTAAAATAAACAAAATAAAATAAATCTGAACCTAAACAAAATAAACTAAACTAAAATTAATAAAACCTAAACCTAAACCTAAAATAAACTAAACCTAAACCCAAAACTAATTAAAATAAAATAAACTAAAAATAAACCTAAACTTAAACTAAAAAATAAAACATAAAAATAAACCTAAAACCTAAACCTAAAGAAATAAAATAAAAACCTAAACCTAAACTAAAAAATAAAAAATAAAACCTAAACCTTAAAAAAAATAAAAAAAAATCTAAACTAAAAAATAAACTTAAACCTAAACCTGAACCTAAAAAATAAATAGATATAAGAAAACCTAATCTAAATAAATGAACCTAAAATAAATTAACTAAACTAAATAAAAATAAAATATAAACCTAAATAAAAATAAAAAAATAAAATAAACTAAAATAAAAAAATAAACTAAATAAACCTAAACCTACCAGTTTACTTAATGTTTTTTTTAAAAGAACCATAAACCTTAAATCCTAAACCATAAACCCTAAACCTAATCCCTGAATCGAAAACCCTCAAAAAAACTAAACCCTAACCTTAAATCCTAAGCCCTAAAATCATAAACCCTAAAACCTTAAACCCTAAACCCTAAACCCGAAACCCTAACCCTAAACCCTAAACTCTAAACCCCAAACCTTAAACTTAAGTGTAAAGTAACTAAATAAATTAAAAAATAAACCTAAACCCTAAAACCTATACAACTAAACTCTAAGAATGGGCAAAACCTTGATGGCAGGAACATCACCGTTATCAGGGATATTAATTTATTATATGCGTGCTCATTTTTTATCTATGTCATCGCTTGTGTCTTAGAAAACTTGGTGTGTTACTTGGTTGATGAAATTGAAATGAAGAAATGTTGAATATGAATTTGTTCTCTATTAAATAAAAACCCTAAACCCCAAAAATGCTAAACCCTAAACCTTAAACCCTAAACCCTAAAACCCTAAATCCTAAATCCTAAACCCTAAACCCTAAACCCTAAAACCTAAACCCTAAACCTCCACACCACAAAACCTAAACCTAAACCTACACTCCTCAAACCCTAAACCCTAAACCCACCCTCCACTCCACCCTAAACCTACTACTCTACAACCTAAAATGCTAAAACCTAAACCTTAAATAAAATCTATAAATAAAATAAATAAATATACCTAAACAAAAATAAAATAAAAATTTAAAAACACCTAAAACTTAAACTTAAAAAGAAAATAAAATAAAAAAACTAAAATAAAATAAAATAAAACTAAACTAAACTAAAAAATAAAAAACCTACATAAAATAAAAACTAAACTTAAAATAAACTAAAATAAAGCTATAATAAAATAAAATAAAAACTACATAGAAACCTAAACCTAAAAAATAAACCAAAAAAAAAAAAACCTAAACTCCAAACTAAAAAAAAAAAACTAAACCTAAAATAAAATAAAATAAACCTAAACCTAAACTAACATAAATAAAACTAAAATAAATAAAACTTAAACCTACACCTAAAATTAAATATACCTGAACCTAAACCTAAACCTTAAATAAAATAAAATTAACTAAAAATAAATCTAAACATAAACTAAAAAATAGAACCAAAAAATAAACCTAAAATAAAACTTAAAATCTAAACCTAAAAAAATAAAAATAAAACCTAAACCAAAAAATAAAAATAAAAAATAAAACCTAAGCTTAAAAAATAAAATAAAAATAATACTAAACTAAAAAAATAAAAAAAAAACCTAAACAAAAATAAAATAAATAAAAAGCTAAACTAAACTAAAAAATAAAATAAACCTAAAAGTAAAAAACTTAAATAAAATAAAAACTAAACATGAAATAAAAATAAAATAAACCTAAAATAAAATAAAATAAAAACTAAATAAAAACCTAAACTTAAAAAATAAACCTAAAAATAAATATGAAATAAAAACTAAACCCTAAACTAATAAAAAACCTAGATAAAAAACAAACAAAATAAATAAACCTAAACCTCTACTAAAATAAACTAAACTAAAATAAATAAAACATAAACCTAAACCTTAAACTAAATAAAATAAAATAAACTAAAATTAAACGTAAACCGAAACTAAAAATAAAACCTAAAATTGAACCTAAAATAAAAACCTAAAAACTAAAGCTAAAAATAAAGTTAAAACTTAAACCTAAACTTAGAAACAAAAAATAAAACCTAAACATAAAAAAATAAAAAATAATAAAACTAAACTAAAAAATAAGCATATAACTAACCCTAAACCTAAAAAATAAACTAAAATAAAAACCTAAACTAAAATAAATAAAACTAAAATAAATAAACTAAACCAAATAAAAATAAAAAATAAACTTAAAGAAATATAAAAAATAAAATAAGCTAAAATGAATATAAATAAACTAAATAAACCTAAACCTACTAGTTTATTTAATTTAAAAATAAAAAACCCTAAACCATAAACCCTAAACCCTAAAACTAACCCTAAACCATAAACCCTAAACATACAACCCTAAACCTACAACCTAAACCCTAAACCCTAAACCCTAAATACTCTACCCTAAACCCTAAATATTAAACCATAAACTAACCCTAAATAAACCCTAAATCCTAAACCCAAAAGCCTAAACACTAAATCCTAAACACTAAACTCTAAGCCCTAAACCCTAAACCCTAAACACTAAAACCCTAAACCTTAAAACCCAAAACCCTAATCTTAAACCCTATACCCTAAAAGCATAAACCCAAAAACCCTAAACCCTAAACCCTAAACCCTAACCGTAAACCCTAAACCCTAAAACTAAACCTAAACTAACTAAATAAATTGAAAAATAAACCTAACCCCTAAG
Source organism: Cymbidium sinense (assembly GCA_021442155.1). Classification (NCBI taxonomy): domain Eukaryota; kingdom Viridiplantae; phylum Streptophyta; class Magnoliopsida; order Asparagales; family Orchidaceae; genus Cymbidium; species Cymbidium sinense. The sequence goes on along the minus strand of CM038214.1, from coordinate 57,386,405 downwards.
AATGGGCAGAACCTTAACGCTATTAACATCACAGTCAACCTGGCTCAGTTTAGATCTGGCGGTGGAGGTGATGGTGGAGGTGACAGTTATTGTAATGGTGGTGGGCGATATGGAGGTGCTCGTGGATATGGAGGTGGTGGTCAGAGCAATGGTGGTTATGGAGGCGGGTGGAATGATGGATGTTACAATCGTGGTGGTGGCAGAGGGAGAGATCGAGGATATGATGGTGGATCCCGCTACTCGAGAGGCCGGGGTGGTTCTAATGGGAACTAGAAAAAGGGAAGAACGGTTGATCTAATTTCTACTTATGGAACTATGTCTTTATAGTAGAGATGATTCTAGTTATCTAAGGTTTTTGATTTACTCTATGCGTGCTCATTTTTTGTCTATGTCATCGCTTAAGTCTTAGAAAACTTGGTGTGTTACTTGGTTGATGAAATAAAAAAAAATAATGTTGAATTTGAATTTGTTCTCTATCAAAAAAAAAAACACCAAAAACCCTAAACTTTAAACTAAAATATAAACCCTAGACGTAAAACCTAAACCCTAAACCCTAACCCTAAAAACCCTAATCCCTAAATAGTAAACCTTAAACTCTAAACTTAAACCCTAAAATCTAAACATAAACCCTAAACCCCAACCCCTAAACCCAAAAACCTAAACTCTCAACTAACCTAAAACCTAAAACCCTAAACCTTAAAATCCTAAAAACCTAAACCTAAATTAAATAAAACCTAAAAATAAAATAAATAAAAAACCTATACCAAAATAAAAAAAATAAACTAAAACCCAAACCTAAACTAAAACCTAAACCTAAACCTAAACCTAAACCTAAAAAAAAACTAAACTAATAAATAAATAAATAAAAACCTAAACTAAATTAAAAAATTAAAAAAACCTAAATAAAATAAAAACTAAACCTAAAATAAAAATAAAATAAACCTAAAATAAAATAAAATAAACTAAATAAAAACCTAAACCTAAAAATTAAACTAAAAAATAAATAAATAATAAGATCTAAACCCTAAACTAAAAAAAAAACTTAAACCTAAAATAAAAATAAAGCAAACCTAAACCTAAAGTAAAATAAACTTAACTCAAATACATAAAAACTAAACCTAAACCTAAAATAAACTAAACCAAATCCTAAACCTAAACCCTAAATAAAATAAAATAAACTAAAAATAAATATAAGCACTAAAAAAAAGAAAAATATTAAAAATATTAAAATAAAAATCCTAACCCTAAATTAAAACATGAACCCTAAAACTAAGCACTAAATCCGAAACCCTAAACTTAAACCCTAAACACCAAATTGTAAATCTAAACCTAAAGTAACTAAATAAATTAGAAAATAAACATAAACCCTAAAATGCAAAAAAAAAAATTAAAATAAAAATAAAAAATAAAATAAATAAATCTAAAATAAATAAAATGAACTAAATTAATTCCTAAACCACCTCTTTTCAAAAACTCTAAACCCTAGCTAAATCCTAAACCTACCTACCTACCCTTTAACTTATGATTACTACACCCTAAAAACCACTAAAACTAACTCTCCACTGAGCTCTGATCCCACCAACCATCACCATGACCTGACCCTAACCAGCCCACCTACCATACCAGGACTAAAGCCCCAAACTATCTACCATGAGCCCACCCAATACTCTATTACTAATTTGATCCTAAACCCTTAACTCTCCACTCAGGCCCTCCTAAACCCTACACTCCCTAAACCTAAACCTTTACTGAACAAGATCCTACCCTAAACTGAGCCATAAAAAACCTAAACTAATAAAAACCTATACTAAATTAAACTTAAAAATAATATAAATAAAAAAACCTAAACCAAAATAAAATAAAAAATAAATAAAATAAATACTTAAACTAAAACATAAACCTAAACCTAAACCTAAACATAAACCTAAAAACAAAATAAAATAAAAATAAATAAAATAAACTAAACTAAAACAAAAATAAAAAAAATAAAATAAAAACTAAACCTAAAAAAAAAATAAGATAAACCTAAAATATTATAAAATAAAACTTAGCTTAAAAGTAAACCTAAAATAAATTAAAATTAAAACGTGCTAAACTAAAACTAAACATAAAATAAAAGTAAAAAAAAACCTAAACTTAAATAAAATAAAACCTAAACCTAAACTTAAACAATAAATAAAATAAAATAAACTAAAATAAACCTAAATCTAAACTAAAAAAAATAAAACCTAAAATAACCTAAATTAAAACCTAAAAAACCTAAAAATAAAATAAAAAACCTAAACCTAAACTCAAAATAAAAAATACCTAAAAAAAATAAAATGAAAATAAACTCAACTAAAAATAAATCTAAACCTAAACTTAAACCTAAAAATAAACTAAAATAAAGAAAACCTAAACTAAAATAAATAAACTAAACACTAAAAAATAAACCTAACCTAAAAATAAACAAAATAAAACCTAAGATAAATAAAAAGTTAAATAAAGTAAACTAAATAAAAATAAAAATAAACCTAAATAAAAATAAAAAATAAAATAAACTAAATTAAATAAAAAAACTAAATAAACCTAAACATACTAGTTTATTAAATTCTGAAAAAATAAAAAATATTAAAAAATAGACAAATTTTAAAACTAAAAAACCCAAACCTACCAAACCCTAAACCATAAACCATCCTAAACCCAAAAAAAACTACCCTAAATCCTAAACTAACTTAATCCTAATCCTAAATCCCAAACCCAACCTAGGCCTACACTAAACCTAAACCCTAAAAACTCTAACCACAAAACTCCCAAAACCTAAAACTAAAACTCTAGACTAACAAACTGCTAACTAAACCCTAAATCCTAAACTCAAAACCCAAAGCCCAAAAACCCTAAACTTAAACCCTAAACCCAAACCCCAACCTTAAATCATAAACCCAAAACTCTAAATCCAAACCTAAACCTCCCAAACCTAAAGGATAAATTCAAACTCTAAACCTAAATCTTAAACCCTAAAAATACCAAACCCAACCTAAACTAAATCCAAATAAATTAAAACAAACACACTAAAACCTAATAAACATAAATCCTAAGAATGGGCAGAACCTTGATGGAAGAAACACAATGATCAAGGGCTGATAGGTGTCAAGGAGGCAGTTATCATAGTGGTGGGGGATTTGGAGGTGTTGGTGGATATGGAGGTTGTGGTCAGAGAAGTGGTGGTTATGGAGGTGGGAGGAATGATGGAGGTTACAACTGTGGTTTGGCGGAGGAATAGATCAGGGATATGATGGTGGATCCTGCCACTCGATTGGTGGGATGGCTCTGATGGGAAATATAGGAATTGAAGAACAGTTGATCCGATCTACTGCTTAAGGAATTGTGTCTTTATAGTAGAGATGGTTCTTATTTTCTAGGGTTCTTGATTTGCTCTATGCGTGCTCATTTTTTATCTTCTCATCGCTTTTATCTTAGAAAACTTGTGTGTTACTTGATTGATGAAATTGAAAAAGAAGAAATGTTGAATCTGAATTGGTTCTCTATTAAAAAAAACCAAAACCCTAAAGCCTCAACTAAAACCAGAACCCTATACCTAAAACCTACCCTAAACCATAAACCCTAAATCCTAAAAACCTTAAACCCTAAATCCTAAACCATAATCCCAAAAACCCTAAATCGTAAACCTTAAACCCTAAACCCTAAAACCAAAACCTTAAACCATAAACCCTAAATCCAAAGTTGTAAACCCTAAACCCTAAACCCTCAACTAACCCTAAACCCTAAAATCTAAATGCTGAAAACCTAAACTTAAACTAAATAAAACCTAAAAATAAAATAAATAAATAAACCTAATCAAAAATAAAAGAAATAAATAAACCTAATCAAAAATAAAAGAAATAAAAGTAAAATAAAACTAAAACTAAAACTTAAAAAGAAAATAAAATAATAAATAAAAAGTAAACTAAAATAAAATAAAGAATAACCTAAACTAATCTTAAGAATAAAAAACATAAATAAAATAAAAATAAAGAATAAATAAATTAAAATAAATTTAAAATAAAATAAATAAACTAAATAAACCAAAACCTACGAGTTTACTAAATTTTGAAAAATAAAAAAATTAAAAAAAAAACCCAACTATAAACCCTAAACTCTTAAACTAACCCTAAACCTTAAAACCCTAAACCCTAAACCCTAAACTCTAAAACCCTAAACCCTAAACTCTAAACCCTAAAACCTACAACACTAAACCCTAAACCCTAAACCCCAAACCCTAAACCATAAACCCTAAACCCTCAACCATAAAAACCAAGAAACCTAAAAACCTAAACCTAAACTAAATAAAACCTAAAAATAAAATAAATAAAAAAACCTAAACCTAAATAAATAAAATAAAATAAAATAAAAACTTAAGCTAAATCCTAAATCTAAACCTAAACATAAAACTAAAATAAAATAAAAAAAAAAAACTAAGCTAAAATAAAATAAATAAAAATCTAAACTAAACTAAATAAAAAATAAAAATAAAAAACCTAAATAAAAAAACTAAATAGAAAATAAAGATAAAATAAAGCTAAAATAAAATAAAATAAAAACTCAATAAAAACTTAAACCTTAAAAATAAACCTAAAAATAAATAAAAAAACTAAAACTTAAACCCTAAACTAAAAAAAAACTTAAACACAAATACAAAATGAAATAAACCTAAACCTAAACTAAAATAAACTAAAATAAAATAAATAAAACTAAACCTAAACCTAAAAAAAACAAACCTAAACCTTAAACTAAATAAAATAAATTAAATTAAAATTAAACCTAAACCTAAACTAAAAAATAAAACCTAAAAATTAACCTAAAATAAAAACCTAAAACTTATTCCTAAAAAAATAAAATAAAACCTAAACTTAAACCAAAAAATAAAAAATAAAACCTAAACATAAAAATAAAATAAAAATAAAACTAAACTAAAAAATAAGCATAAACTTAAACCTAAACCTAAATAAATAAACTAAAATAGATAAACCAAATTAAATATAAATAAAAAATAAACCTAAATAAAAATTAAAAAAAAAATCAAATATACTAAAATAAATAAAAATAAACTAAATAAACTTAATAAACCTAAACATGTTGGTTTACTTAATTTAAAATCAAAAAACCCTAAACCACAACCCTAAATCCTAAAAACCCAAACTAACCTACAAAAAATAAACCACAAAATGACAAATCTTAAACACTAAACACTAAACCCTAAAAACTAAGAAACATTAAATCCAACCACACCTTAAACCCTAACCCTAAACCATAAATCCTAAACCCTAAAACCCTAAATCCTAACCTTAAAAGCATAAACCATAAAACCCTAAACCTAAATCTAAACTAAAATAAATAAAACTTAAACCTAAACCTAAAATAAACTAGACCTAAACGTAAACCTAAACCCTAAATAAAAAAATTAACTAAAAATAAACCTAAACCTAAAGTAAAAAATAAAATAAAATAAACCTAAAATAAAACCCAAACCTAAACCAAAAAAACTAAAACCTAAATCTAAACCTAAAATAAAAAATAAAAACCAAAAAAACTAAAAAATAAAAATAATAAACTAAATAAAACCTAAACCTAGAATAACTATTAAAATAAATAAAAAATAAAACCTAAACCCTAAACTAAAAAAACCCTAAACTTAAAATAAAAATTAAATAAACCTATATCTAAACAGAAAATAAATAAAACCTAAACCTAAAATAAACTAAAATTAAACCTATACGTAAACCTATCTAAATAAGATAAAATAAATTAAAAAGAAACCTAAACCTAAACTAACAAATAAAACCTAAAAATAAACCTAAAATAAAATCTCAAAACCTAAACCTAAAAAAGTAAAATGAAAACCTAAATCTAAACATAAAAATAAAAAATAAAACCTAAACCTAAAGAATAAAATAAAAATCAAACTAAACTAAAAAATAAACCTAAACCTAAACCAAAAAAATAAACTAAAATAAACACCTAAACTAAAATAAATAGACTAAACTAAATAAAAACAAAAAATAAACTTAAATAAAAATAAAAAATAAAATAAACTAAAGTAAATTAAAATGAACTAAATAAACTAAATAAATCTAAACCTATGAGTTTATTTAATTTTATTTTAAAAGACCCTAACCCTAAACTAACCCTAAACCTTAAACCCTAAACCCTCAACTAGCCCCAAACCCTAAACCCTAAACTCTAAATCCTAACAAGCTAAAAACCTAAACCTTAATTAAATAAAAAATAAAAATAAAATAAATGAATAAAATATAAACTAAAATAAAATAAAAAATAAAATAAAATAGAAACCTAAACTAAAACCTAAACCTAAACCCAAGCCTAAACCTAAAAAGAAAATAAAATAAAAAAATAAAAATAATCTAAAATAAAATAAATAATAAACTAAACTAAACTATAAAATAAAAAATCTAAATAAATTAGAAACTAAACTTAAAATAAAAATAAAATAAACTAAAATAAAAATAAAATAAAACCTAAACCTAAAATAAAATAAACTAAAATAAAAATAAAATAAAACCTAAAACCCTAAAATAAATAAACTAAACTAAACCTAAACTAAATAAAATAAAATAAAATAAAGAAATAAACTAAACTAAAACCAAAACCTAAAAAATGAACTTAAAATAAAACTAAACCCACCTAAAAAAAATAAAAAACCTAAATCTAAACAAAAATAAATAAATAAAATCTAAACCTTAAAAATAAAATAAAAGTAAACTAAACTAAAAAAATAAACCTAAACCTAGACCTAAAAAATAAACTAAAATAAAAAACCTAAACAAATAATAAACTAAACTAAATAAAAATAAAATAAACTTAAATAAAATAAAAATAAAATAAACTAAAATAAATAAAATGATCTGCATAAACTAAATAAGCTAAACTAGTTTATTTGTTTTTAAAAACCTTACTAAATCCTAAACCTAAACCCTAAACCACACTTGGACCACTGACCTCTACACTCTAACCCTACCCACCCACTTTAACCCTAAAACTAAAATAAAAGCTATGGCTTTAAACCATAAACCCTAAACCCCAAACCCAAACCAAACACTAAACCCTAAAAAACAGAACCTAACTACTTAAACTAAATAAAACCTAAAAATAAAATAAATAAGAAAACCTAAACATAAATAAAATAAAATAAAAAAATAAAATAAAAGCATAAATTAAAACCCAAACCTAAACTTAACCTTAAACCCAAACATAAACCTCAAAATAAAATAAAATAAAAAAATGAAAACTAATCTAAAATAAAATAAATAAAAATCTAAATTAACTAAATAAAATAAAAAAAACCTAAAACTAAAAACACTAAAGAAAACAAAAACTAACTGTAAAATAAAATTAAAATTAACTTAAAATAAAATAAAATAAAAACTAAATAAAAACCTAAACCTAAAAAGTAATTCTAATAAGAAAACTTAAAAATAAATAAAATAAAGAAGCAAAATAAAATAAATCTAACCTTAAACTAAAATAAACTAAACCTAAACCTAAACCTAAAATAAACAAAACCTAAGCCCTAAATTAAATAAAATAAAATAAACTAAAAATAAACCTAAACCTAAACTAAACCTAAACCTAAAAAATAAGCTAAAATAAAATACCTAAACTAAACTAAATAAACCTAAAATAAATAAATTAAACTAAATAAAAAAAACTTAAATAAAAATAAAAAATAAAGTAAATTAAAATTAAAATAAACTAAACTAAAATAAAAAATAAATTAAATAAACTAAACATATTGGTTTGCTTAATTTAAAATAAAAATCCTAAACCCTACCACACCTAAACCTAGGTCCAACCACTTAACCCAGGCACATCCCAAAAATAAACCAAAACACTAAATCTAAAACCCTAAAACCTACTAACCTCCCTCAGAGCCCTAAACCCTAAATCTAACCACAAAAACTATTAATGAGACCACTACCCAACCCAGTTAACCTGACCACTGATAAACTAAACCCCAACCTATACCATAAAACTAGGCCCCAACCTACCCTGGTTAAAACTAGAAACCTAAACCTAAAATAAAATAAAATAAAACAAAACTAAAATAAATATAAACCTAAACCTAAATCTAAAATGAAATAAAATAAAATAAACATAAATAAATAATTTAAACTATAAAACCTAAATAAATATAAAATAAATAAATAAACATAAACTTGGGTTTGCTTAATTTAAAAATCTACCACAAACTAATCTACCCCTGACCCTACCTTAAAATTTATGACCTACTGACTTAACCACTAAACCTAAACCAACCCTGACCCTAACCATAAACCACTAAATAACCCTAACCACAAATCTTAAATAGCCCTAAACCCAAATCCAAAAACCATAAAACTAATAAAAGAGCCTAAAACCTTAAGCTAACCCTACCACAAAAATAAAATAAAATGACTAATAATAGTATAAATAATAACTAATAACTATAATAAACCTACTAAAACTAATTAACTACTAAATAAATAATAATATTAATAATAAATTTAAACTAAAAGAAATAAAAACTAAAACTAATAATTATAAAACTGACCTAATACTAAAAACCATAAAACCACTATGATAAACAACACACTAATAATAAAAATAATAATAATAAATAATAATTAAAACTAAACCCTAAACTAATAAAAAATAATAAAACCCAATAATTCTAAACTAAAACTAAAACTAAATAAAATAAAATAAACCTAAATAAAAATAAAATAAAATAAAATAATAAATAAAATAAACTAAATAAACATAAATCTACTGGTTTATGTTTTAAAACCTAACCACTTACCCTAACCCACCACTAAACTAAACTAAATCACCTAAAATTAAAATAAAATACACTACACCTTCCACTTAAAACCTAAAACCTAAACCTAAATAAAATAAAATAAACCTAAACATAAATAAAATAAAAAATTTAAATGAAATAGAGCCAACTTAAAAAAAACTTAAACCTAAACTTAAGAATAAAATAAAATAAAAGTAAAACTAAACTAAAATAAAATAAATAAAACTAAAAAAAATAAAATAAACCTAAAATCAAACCAAAATGTAAAATAAAATAAAATAAAATAAAATACTTAAACCTAAAATAATATAAAAATAAAACCAAAGAAAACCTAAACCCTAAACTAAAACTTAAACCTAAAACAAAATAAAATAATCCTAAACATGGTAATAAATAAACTAAAGTAAATAAAACTTAACCTAAACCTAAAATAAACTAAACCTAAACCATAAATTAAATGAATAAATAAATTAAAATAAACCTAAACATAAATTAAAAATAAAACCTAAAATTAACTTAAAATAAAACCTAATAAACCTAAAATAAAATAAAAATCTAAACTTAAACCTAAATAAACCTACACTAAACCTAATAATAAAAATAAAACCTAAACCTAAAAAATAAAACTAAACTAAAATAAAATAAACATAAACATAAAACTAAAAAGTAAACTAATTAATAAAATAAAATAAATAAACTATAAATAAAATAAACCTAAAAAATAAAATAAAAATAAACTTAATAAACCTAAACCTGGTTTACTTAATTTAAAAAACCCAACCTTAACACTAAATCTTACCTTAAACCCTAAACCTTAAATCCTAAATCTGACCCTAAACCTAAACTCAAACCACAACCCTGACCATAAACCACTACCACAAATTAAACATAAACCATAAACAAACTCTAAACCATGATAAACCCTGACCCTAAACCCAAATTCTAACCACAAACTAATCAAAACCTACTGAACTAATAAAACAAAATAAAACTAATAATAATAATAATAATAATAAAAACTAATAATAAACTAATAATTAATTATAAAATCTAACTAAAACTAATAAAAAATAATAATAAAACTAATAATAAACCTAAAAACTAAAACTAATAAAAAATAACTAAAACTAATAATAATAACTAAAACCATAAAACCCTAATAAATAAATTAAATTAACTAATAAAATAATAATAATAATAAACAAATAAAAACTAACTAAAACTAATAATAATAATAATAATAATAATAATAATAATAATGATAATAATAAACTAATAAATAATAAATCTGAACCTTAAAATAATAAAACCAAATCAACAAAACCCAATAATAACTAAATTAAAAACTAAAACTAAATTAAACTAAAAACCTAAAACCCTTAAACAAATAAACTAAACTAAAACTAAACCCCAAAAACCTATTAAAATCTAACTAAACTAATAATAAATAATAAACTAAAAACTAATAAAATAAAATAATTAAATCCAAAACTAAAATAATAAACCCAAAACTAAATAATAACTAAACCAAAACTAAAACTAACCCCACCCCAAACTAAAAGTAAATAAAAATCAAAAATTAAAACTAAACTAAGAAACACTAAACCCCAAATAAGATAAACCCAAATAAGCATACATAAAATAAAATAAACATAAATAAAACTAATCTAAAATAATAATAATAATAATAATAATAATAAACAAAACCAAATAATAACTAATTAATAACATAAAGAATTATAACCTAATAATAATAATAAACTAAATAACTAAACTAAAAACAAATCCTTTTGGTTAAAAAAAACCCACAAACCCTAAAACCCTAAACCCTAAAAATAAAACTAACCACACCTAAACCCTAAACTAAACCTAAACCCAAAGAGATCTTAACCATAAACCCTAAACCCTAACCCCAAATGAAACCACAAAAACCTAAAACCTATAAATAAAACCTAAAATAAAATAAATAAATAAACTTAAACCTAAATAAAATAAAATAATAAAATTAAATAAAATGGAATTAAACCAAACTAATGAATAATGCCTAAATAAAATAAAAACTAAATATAAAATAAAAATAAAATAAACCTAAAATAAAAATGAGATAAAAACATAAACCTAAAAAATAGACTTAAAAATAAATAAAAATAAAACCTAAACCCTATATAAAAAATGTTAACATAAAATAATAATAAAATAAACCTAAACCTAAACTAAAATAAACTAATCTAAAATAAAAAAAACCTAAGCCTAAACTAAAATAAGAAAACCTCAACCTAAACTTAAAATAAACTAACCCTAACTCTAAACCTAAACTAAATAAAATAAAATAAGCTAAAATAAACCTAAACCTAAACTAAAAAGTAAAACCTAAAAATAAACCTAAAATAAAAACCTAAAACCTACACCTAAAAAAAACCATAATCCTAAACCTAAAATTAAAAAATAAAAAATAAAACCTAAACCTAAGAAAATAAGATAAAAATAATACTCAACTAAAAAATAAACCTAAAACTAAACCTAAACCTAAGAAATAAACAAAAATAAAAAACTAAACTAAAATAAATAAACTAAAATAAATAAACTAATCTAAATAAAATAAAAAAACCTAAATAAAAATAAAAAATAAAACTAAAATAAATAAAATATACTATATCTAAATAATAATAGTTTGCATAAATTCTTTAAAATCTTAAACCCTAAATCCTACCCTGACCCTACCTGCATATAACTTACATCAATCTCCCTCTAAAACCTTCTCTACCTATAAAAATATATAAAACTCTGAAAACCACTACCACTGCTTCCTGAGCTATCGGGTTTATTTAAAAAATACCATGCCTAAATCATAAACTCTAAACCTTACCCTCACTACCTGACCTAAACCTGGGCCTTAAACCTACCATAAACTTTAAACCCTAAACCTGACGCAACCTACCAAAAACCCACCTGATAAAGATAAAATTAAACCTGACCTAAACCTTAAAAACCTACCCTAAACTAAAAACCCTAAACACAAAACCCTAAACCCTAACCACAAATCTAAACCAACTGACCCTAAAACCTAAACCCTTAACCTCAAACCCCAAACCCTAAACCCTTAACCCTAAAAACATAAAATTTTAAACCTCAAAATAAAAAAAATAAAACATAAACTAAATAAATATAAATTAAAACTAAACTAAAATCTAAACCTAAACTAAAATAAAGATAAAATAAAAAAATAAAATAAATTAAAATAAAATAAATAAACCTAAATGAAATAAAATAAACCTAAAATGAAACCTAAAATAATAAAACCAAATGTAAAATAAAATAAAATAAACCTAAAATAAAAACTAAACCTAAAATAATTAAAAACCTAACCAAATAAACTAAATAAAATAACACAAACCTAAACAAAATAAACTAAACTAAAATAAATAAACCAACTACCTAAAAAAAATAACCTAAACTAAATAAAATAAACTAAACTAAAAATGCCTAAAAATAAAAAAAATAACCTAAAATTAACCTATAAATCCTAAACCTAAAAGTAAATAAACCTAAACTAAACCTAAAATAAAATAAAATAAAATAAAAATAAAACTAAAATAAATAAATAAAAGTTAAACTAAACTAAAAAATAAAATAACCCTAAGAATAAATAAAATAAAAACTAAAAATAAAATAAACCTAAAAGAAAATATAATAAAAACTTAATAAAAACCTAAACATAAAAATAACACTAAAAATAAAACTTAAAAATAAATAAAAAGTAAAACCCTAAAACTAATCGTAAAACCTAAACTCTGCACCCTAAAATTAACCCTAAACCCTAAACCATAAACATACAACCCTAAACCCTAAACCCTAACCCAATATACTACCACCCTAAACCTTAAACCCACCACTAAACTAAGACCAAAACCCTAAACCCTAAAACCTACAACCCTAAACCATAAACCCAAAACTAATTGTAAACCCTAAGAATGGTAAAAACCCTAATGGTAGGAACATCACCATTAACTAAGCTCAATCTAGATCTAGCAGTGTAGGCAAAGGTGGAGGTGACAGTTATTGTAGTGGTGGTGGGGGATTTGAAGGTGCTAGTGGATATGGACGTGGTGGTCAGAACAATGGTGGTTGTGGAGGTGGGAGGAGCGACGGAGGTTATAGCTGTGGTGGTGGTGGAGGGAGAGATCAGGGATATGATGGCGGATCCCACTACTCGAGAGATGGGGGTAGTTCTGATGGGAACTGGAGAAACTAAAAAATGATCGATCTAATATGCTACTTATAGAACAATGCCTTTTTAGTAGAGATGGTTCTACTTTCTAGGGTTTTTTATTTTCTCTATGGGTCCTCATTTTTTATCTATGTCATCATTTGTGTCTTAGAAAACTTGGGGTGGTGCTTGGTTAGTGAAATCAAAAAGAAGAAATGTTGAATTTGAATTTGTTCTCTGTTAAAAGAAACCATAAACTAAAACTTAAACCTAAAACCTAAACACTAAACCCTAAAGCCTAAACCCTAAAAACCATAATAAAAAAAAACCCTAAAAACCATAAACCCTAAACACTAAACCTTAAACCCTAAACCTTAAACCCTAAACCCTAAACTATAAACCTTAAACCCTAAACCCTAAAACCTAAACCTTAAATTACAAAATCCTAAACCCTAAACCCTAAACCCCAAAACCCAAAACCTAAACCCTAAACCTACACCCACCACAAATAACAACACTCTAAACCCAAATCTAAACCTAAACACTAATACTAAACCCACTTAAACCTACCAACCTAAACCCACCTAAAACTCCTACCCTACCACAATCCTAAACCTACCCTAAACCTTGAATAAAGATGTCATTTAGAGTAGATCTAAGAATGACTAATCCAACATTTTTGGTAAAATAAAATGTCTTTAAGAGACTTTCACTTGATTATTAGAGATTTGAAACCCTAAACCTTAACCCTAAATTATATTATAATACCATATATTTTAGTATAATGTAGCATCAAATATTTGAGCATGTAGTGATGTGTTTTTGGATGTTATAAGATGTTTTGAAATGTTTTAGTATATTATGGTATTGTGCCATATAGTCTATATTAATATAAATCATAAAAATATTGATTTAATAAATCAGATGATGAAATTTGTTAGATTTGAAGTGGGAATTAGGTTGTAGTACCATAGGTGTGCTACGCCACTTGTAATCTAAAAAGTAAGATTTTATGTTTAAAATAAATATTACATGTTGTAGCATAGTATAACATCATATATCATAATATAATGTTCTGTATATTTTAAATTCTTTTAGTATTTCTCAATCATGCAGTCGAGCCTATGCTAGCATTATTTATAAAAATGTTGATTTAGACTTTAAAATGGTAGAATTTGGCCAAATTCATAATAGGTAGAGCATGGCATCATAATGTATAATTTCAATTTAAAATAAGTGTATGACTAAAATATATGTTTTTTATTGTTTAGACTAATTTTATGATTGTTAACATAAGCAATCCCTTGTGATGTGATATGCAATATAATATAATATAATATGTCATAGTATATTATAATATAGGATGCCATAACATAGTGTAGCATCATGCATTATAACATACTATTGTGTATTACTACTTGTTATTTAGCATATTTTAATTTGTTATAGTATGATGTAGTTGAGTTTGTACTGGCATAATTCATAAAAATATTGATTTATAGGCTGAGATGAGGGGGTTTGGCCAAATTTAAGGTAAGTTTAGGGAACATCATTGGTGGTGTGTTATGGCATGTCATTTAATCAAAAGAATGGAATTTTGCATCCAAAATAAATGTTCATTTTCAAGCAAAGTTTATAAATTTTTTGCTTAAAGTGGTTCATTTTAAGGTGTAATATAAGATAATGTATTATATGAAAGCCTATTAAAATATAATGTACATAACAATATAACTTCACATATATATGAATGTGGTGGTGTGGTACTAAATGATATTGTACATTTTAGTATATTTTACTTTTGTTATAATACATTGGGTCAAAACTCATAAAAATGTTAATTTGAAGGTTGAGCGAATAAATTATTAGGCTTTTAGTTGAAGTATTAAAGGTGTGCATAAGAGAAGAAATATGATTTGATGAGAATTTCATGTCAAGGACATGGAGCGAGATCCACCAGGTGATCACACATGCATTGGGCATGACATGTGAGGGGTCTATGTCGAGGGCATAGAAGAAAAAAATCTGCTGGGGATAAGGTTTGAATTTGATTTGATTATATGATTTGTGAAAAAATGATCCATTGGGGATAAGAATCTATAATCCACTAGGGATTAAGATCAAATATACTTGAATTTATTTTGTTTTAATTGATGTGGAGGCAAATCTACTACAGAGATGGGCTTGAGTCTGCTGGGGATCGGGTATATGAACCTTCCACTAGGGAAGTAGGTTACTGGGGATTGAGATTTAAGTTTGATTTCAAAGATTTTTTTTTGGGATGTATCTGCTGGGAATAAGAGTTTTGTTGGATTTTTTTTATTAAGACTCTACTAGGGGAGTTGGTTTAATTTGGCACCACTGAGGAGGTTGGCTTTGAATTTGATTTGTTTGCTTGACATGTTTATATATGATTTGGGGCTCCACTAGAGAAGGGTGTGATTTAACTCCACTAGGAAAATTATATTAGATTTAATTTAATCTGAGTTAATGTATGGAGGTGTGCAATGGACCCACTAGGAAGGGGCTATATCACCTTTGACCTACCCCAGGTTTTCAAATCCAAAGGGATAGTCTATTGGCTTTGGGGTAGAGCTAGCCAACTTAAGGGGTTGCCTTTTGGTGTGCAACGACTATGCTAGGAAGAAAGCATAGCAGACTTTCAACTTCCAAAGTAAGGAATAATGACTGGGGTGACCTGTTTGATGCATAATAAATCAAACCTAAGGTAGGGAGACTACTAAGTGAATCCTGCTAGGGACTTATGTCAACTCAAAAGTAGTTATGATTAATTTTATCTTAATTTTATGTGATTTGATATGGTTTGTTTGGATTAGTTTAATATCAAATTGAGGGCATATCCGTTGGGGATGTGAGCTCGATAAAATTTGATAGATTTAATTTATGGATCATGATGATGTGCGATGGACCCACTAAGAATGGGCTATATCAGACTTGTCCTATCTCAGATTTACAAATCCAAAGGGATAGATCTTAGATTTATTGGTCATAGGGTAGAGCTATCCAACCTATGGGGTTGCCTTTTGGTGTGCAATGATTGTGCTAGGATAAAGGCGTAGTAGACTTACATCTTGTAAAGCAGAGAACAACCGTTGGGGTGCCCTATTGGTAGCACAACAAATCAAACCTAACTTAAGGGTGACTACTGAGTGAATGTCGCTGGAGACTTATATCAACTCAAGAGTAGTCAGGCGATTCCTATAGGGAGTTTTGCTTACACTACCTTAAAGATAAGATGCCTGCTTCAAAAAAGGTACTGCTAAGGCTGTCCTCCTAATCCACAAGTGAATATATTTTTTGTTTATATATTTGCATGGACCCTATTGGTGTGCGAGGGACCACACTAAGAAGGGGCTAGCCTTAACCTATCTCAGATTTATTAGACCAAGGAAGAATCTACACATCCATAAGACAAATTCTCCAACCACGGTGGATTGGAAAGGGTAATAATCTATAATGCAGTAATGTCTAAATGTGCATAAAGGATGTGATCCAAATATAGTGCCCACAGGGGAGGTACTACTAGGGGCATTATCCTGAGCTCTACAAAAGAAAGCTTATAAGTGTACGGTGGCCAACTCAAGGAGAAAGTGTAGTAGACTTACATCTATCATGAGTGGGGTATCCTAAGGTGAGAGAACTAACCAACCTATGGTGTATCTGTCAATATGAGTGGTGTATCTGTCAATATGAGTGGTGTATCCATCAGCATAGTGAGAACCAACCAACCTAAGGTGCCCGTTGATGTGCAATGATTAATATGGAAAGAAAGCATGAAGGCATACAACTTTCCAAGAAGAACTAATCATTGTAATCATCGGCAGGACATATGTTATATGACCTAGAGAGACTACTAAGAGGGGAGCCCCGAGGAATGACTAGACCTAGACTTGAAGCAGTTATAAGGGAAGGAGCCGCTAGGGGACTTATCCTAAGCCTCAAATATACTTTACCTAGTCAGTACACGAAGGCTAATCGAAGAAGAAAGTGTAGTAGACTCACATCCTCTTAAATAAAGGCAACATGAGGTAGCAGGTACATGGCCTACCAAACTAATAAGGTGCTCATCAGTTTGTAGTGGCCAAGTAAGAAAGGAAAGGATAGCAGAATTACATCCTCCAAAGCAAGAAGATCACTAGGGTGGCAAACTTATAAGGTATCACGTCAGCCTGACCTAGAGTAGCTACTGAGTTACTGCACTGGGGGTGTTATCTTAACTCAGAGTAGCCTGAGATAAAAGATATGTGTTTGTTTTATATGTTTGTGTGTAGTTTGTGTTTATGTTGTGCCGATGAAGGATAGGACATCGCTCAAGTTCATTACAACTACCCTAAACATATCATGGTGGATTTGCAAACAAGAATACTTTTAACTTGGAAGAGATTGAATTCAAAATGGAATTTTCATTATTGTTAATTATTTTGAAACATAATTTATAATATTTTCTTTAAGTAGGGCCTGTTGATTGGAAGAATTGGGTGCTCTCCCTTATGATTAATAAGCTGATAAGATCCTCCTTGGTAGGCCTCCTAAGTGGGTTCAAACTTGCCTCCCATCTTATGCAGGCAACTATCAATCTCCTTAGAACTATAATAAGCTCTCCTACTTGAAAAGCTCTAGGATGGACCAACTTATTGTGAGCTCGAATCATTTTAGCTTTGTGCAACTCAAGGTTTTGGCATGCTAGTAGACGTCTCTTCTCCAAACCTTCAAGCTCTTCTAACCACAACTTGGCATTTCTCTCTATTGAAATCTTGCTACCTACAACTATCCTTAGTGATGGGAGTTAAAATTCTAATGGTAGAACATCTTCAGACTCATACATTAACGAGAAAGGAGTAGACTGAGTTGGAGTTTTATATATGGTGTAGTTAGCCCGTAAGGCTTCAACTAACTACTCATGCCACTATCGCTTATTGTTATCGAGTGTCATCTTCAATATTTGGATGAGAGTTTTATTGAAGGCTTCTGCTAATCCGTTTGCCCTCGGGTAGTAGATGCTAGAAAATCTCCAATCTATGTTGTGTCTCCAAGAAAAGTTGTTAACCTCGGTGCTCTTGAATGCAATACCATTATCATATATAATTCATCGAGACACTCAGAACCTATATATGATATGGTTTCTAAGAAATCAGAGCACATGATGAGTGACCTCTCTGAGTGGAATCACTTTTGCCCATTTGTAAAAGTAGTCAGTAACAACTAGGATGAACTGATGAACCTTGGAAGAATAAGGATCAATCTGACCCACTATGTCAATACCCCAACACTCAAATGGCCATGACGCCAATGTAGGATGTAGAATGTTGGGTGCTTGGTGTAGGACCAGACTGTGTATTTTACATTGGTGGCATTGCCTAGCCATATCCATGCAATATTTGATTAGCAACAGTCAGTAATATCCTAGTCTCTTTATCTTAGCTTTCATCTTCTAACTAGATTGGTTGGCTCCACATAATCACGTGTACCTCAATCATGATCTTATGGTCTTCATGCTTGTCTAAATGATGTAACCACATAAGATCAAAAGACCGCTGTATAAGAAACCATCTGCAAGAGTGTAAAAAAGTGCTCTCTACTTCATCTGATGGGCTTGGGACTTTTTCTTAGGTAGTTCACCTTTATTTATGTAATCCATGAATGGTTTCCTCCAATCTAACTCCTCATCCTTCTTGGAAATGGAAACATCCCCTTCGAGAGAGAGAGAGAACTTTTTGATGAGTTCAATATCATTAAGGGATAAGGCTTGTTTATTTTGGACTTTTATTAATATGGACTCATCTTCCGGATATGACAACTCCTTGGCAAGCTTGGCTAAAGCATATGCTACGACATTCTCTACTCGAGGAGTCTTATAAATGGTAACCTTTGGGATTTAGGCCAATAAGTAAATGGTGTACTTGTAGTAGTGATGTAGCATGGGCTTTATAACCTTATCAGACCTAGCGATTGGGTATATAACTAGCTGAGAATCCCTGAAGATATTGATGTTTTGGATGCTTAGAGTAATGAATAACTCTAAACTGGCAATCTGAGCCTCATATTCAGCTTCATTATTCATGTAAAGATTAGATAGATGATATGAGAATCTCATCACATCGTAGTCTGGAGTTAAGAGAACAATTCTTACCCCTATCTTTTCTAGATTGTAGATAATGGTTCTTATTCTCTTTGAGAGGAAGCTGCACCATCAAAGAACATCTCACAATTGTGAATGCTAGTATCCCCTAAGTTCAGGATTTGTTCATCGGGGAGATCATCACTAATTGGAGAGTCAATAGGAAGTGGGTGTGCTGCTAAAAAATCTGCTAGCTCTTATCCTTTCATTTCACGGAGGGGTATGAAGGTAATGTCAAACTGTGAGAGCATCATGGATCATTGTTCAACCGTCCGGATAGCATCGGTCATGTCATAAGATACTGTAGTGGATTGATCTTAAAGATTAAGTTCACCTTATGGGGAAGCATGTAGTGTTGTAGCTTTTGGGATGCAAAGATTAAAGCTAAGAAATGCTTCTCAATGGATGGATAATTAGCCTTAGTAGGGATTAGATGATGGCTGAGGTAGTAGAGTGTGTTTTCCTTTCCTTCATCATTGGCTTAGGCCAACAAAGCACCAAGGGAGTTATCTAACGTAGTGTAAAGTATAATTGGCTTGCCAAGGATAAGGGCTGCTAGAACCAACAACATCACCAGGTAATGCTTGATGTCTTCTAAGGCATGCTCACACTTGTCATCCCACTTGAACTTGGAATCCTTTTTGACAAGTCCTGAGAATGGCTGACATCTTCCCGATAAGTTGGATATAATACGTCTCATAGATGCCAACCACCTTGGAATGATCTGAGTTGAGTTAAATTTTAAGGGGTGGTATTTTTAATATCACCTTGATCTTCTCCTGATTAATTTTGATTCCCTGGTGTCAGATAACAAACCAAAGGAATTTTCTTGAAGCTACTCTGAATGCACAGTTCAAGGGGTTCATTTTGAGGTTAAATTATCTTAAATGTTTGAAAACTACTCTCAAGTCAAAGAGATGATCTTCCTTTTCTCTACTTTTGATCACGAGATCATCGACATAGCACTCAACTTGATGATGAATAAGTTCATTGAAGATTCGAGTCATAGACCACTGGTATGTAGAACTGTCATTTTTAAGGCTGAAAAGGATGACCTTATAGCAATAGATTCTGATCGAGATTTTAAAAGCATTTCTTCTTTCATCTTCAGTGGCTATCTTTATTTGATTATATTCAGATGAGCCATCCATGAAAGAGAAGACTGCATGAGATGAAGAAATGTCCACCATTAGCCCTAGGATTGGTAGTGGAAATTCATCTTTTGGACATGCCTTATTTAAATCTCAAAAATTGACGCATATATGAATTTGGCCATTCATTTTCTTAACTGGGATGACGCTGGCTAATCAGTTAGGGTATTTTTCTTCTTGTATGAAGCCAGGATCGATCAGTTTCTTGACTTCAAAAATGACCTATTATTCTATGTCTAATCGCATGCGTCTAGGAGCTTGCTTGATAGGGTTTATAGTAGGCTCTATTGCTAGTTTATGGACCAATACATTAGGAGCCAATCTAGGCATATCTTCATAACTCCATGCAAAGAAGTCCTTAAACTCAGTCAATAGCCTAACTAAATCATTGGTTTCAATTTCATTCAAAGAAAACCTGATGTATGTTAGGCGTGGATCTTCTTCAGTTCCTAAGTTTATTTTCTTAAGCTAGTCGATGGTAGACTTGATCTCATCTTTGAACTATAGCAGTGCATCTTTGACTTCAAAATCATCTAGATCATCTGAAGTTTCTAAGCATTGCTCCTCATATGAGTTAATGTGATTTGAAATAAACTTATTAGTTTCTAAATGGACTAAGTAGTTATCATCATCATCGACTGGATGCACTGTACTAAATCTTACTCCAGATCTTGATTGAGAGCTTTTGCATTTGTTCTTCCATATTCTTCCCAAATAGTATGACCTATGCTTTGACCAAGTATATGAGATTAACCCTTTCTTTGCAAAATTATGAACAAAATGTAAGTACAAATCAAAAGGTAAATCTATTAAATCTTTATACGAATCATTCTCAAGTTTTACATAAACTTCTTGACTTGAGGATGATGCTCCCAGAAAGAACCTTTGAGTCTTCACACCTATGGATGACTTAGGGGCTTCCTTAACTACCAAAGCCTCAATTTTTTGAGAGGAAAGTGGGGTTATAACTAAGGTTCCCAACCGATGCCTAACTATTTTACATATAGACTTGAATACACTTATGCTTTGCTTTGGAGCCCAATCTTCATCTTATAGCTCAAGTGTCACCTCAAGGGAATCTACTCTTGAGAAGAGAGGTGGTGTGCTAACCATATAAGACTCATCTGATGAACTAGATTTTAAGTCTATATGGATAGTAGGTGTACTCATGGTAGCTAGGACATATCTTTTATTGGGTGGATGGTTTTCCACCCCTGGACTTCTCTTGCCTCTTCTTTGGTGGAGGTCGGTTGTCTTACCATATGTTTGAATAGAGTAATAAACTATGGGTGGAATCTAATGACAGGCCCTACTTTCTCCTCCAAGATTATTTTCGCTCCCATTTATTTTCTATTTCATTTTCTCTTTTCTTTTCTTATTTTTTTTCTTTTTTAATTTTTCTTTTATTTTTAAACTTTGGCCAAGTTCACGAGAATAGACTTGTTGATTTTGAGGGAGGTAGTAAGTCGCATCCTTATATATGTTGACTTCGTGAACTATAAATGGCTTGAGATCTATTTTGACATAGTAGACGATCCCACCTCTCACAAACTTCATACACTGATGTAGAGAGGATAAAACTATGTTGTTCTTATGTCCATGGTCTCTCAAGCAAGGCATTGAAAGATGTGTATTAGTCTATAATGTGAAACTTGGCTTCGATCTTCCAATCATCTATCTCCAAGGGCAACACTATGGAGCCTAAGGCTTGTTGACCTCACTTTTGGAGTGCAGATTCCCATCTTAGACGTAGGAGTCTTCTAGACACTAAGACTTCCCTAGTCATAAGACACTTCTAATAATTAGGTAAACACTTAACCTAAGCCTAAAGACTTAGAAGGGTTAACCATAAGATTAGCTTATGCCTTAGGATTAGGATAATCCACCTAGCCTACAACTCAATTCCAATCTATGTTCAACTTCTCAAACCAAACCTAAAGTTTAATTCAAACATTAAATTCAAATCCAAATCTAAACCCAAATTCCAAAACCAAATGATTGAAGCCCATGATCAAATCCAAACTTGAAACCCTTCCTAAGCCATATGACTTTTCCCATGGATGAAGCCAAATCTTAATCCAAATCAATCCAAAATTAATTGAATTTCTCATAATCAATTTATATCTTTAATCATCTTCCTAAATATAAATCAAATCTACATTCAAATAAGTAAAACTAAGTCAAACTAAATCAAATTAAATCAAAACCAAACCCAAATTAACCCAAGTCAAACCCAACTTTAACCTTTGACTTGAAATGTTCAAATGAACCAAAACCCATTTGAACCCAAGCCAATTGCAATTGAATTTATATATCAATCCCAAATACATATATAAACTCATCTAAATCAAACTCAACTCAAAATCAAGACAACTAAACCCAATTGGTCCACTTGACCCTAGGTGCTAATTTAACCTATTTGAGCTAAGTTCTAATCTTACCCAAATTGGATTGAACAAAGCCGATCAAAACCTCCCATCATGATTGTTGATACCCTAGGTTGATTAATTATCATAAATTAGGTCAAACCAAGTCAACTTGGTCATTTGACCAAGTTAACCCCTTAACTCATATGAACCTAAACTAGCTAAATTATAATTTAAGCCAAATCCCTTGATACCAATGATTCATACTAAATCAAAATCAATATTTGAATATGACTTGACCTTCAATTGAGTCAAACTAAACCCAATTGGCCCTCATAACCCAAGTTGACCCAAATTGACCTCAAAGACCAAATTGGGTCAAATCAAAATATAAACCAAATTGACTACAACCAATGGCTCAAGTTTATTCCAAATTGATTGGTAAACTTGGCCAAAGACATGATTGGACCCAACTGAACCCAATTGACCTACTTAGCCCAAATTGAACTAAAGGTTCAAGTTAGCCTAAATCAAATCCAAATTTATTGAAACCAAAGCCTACAATCATCTTCAATTGGTCAACTAAACCCAAACCAACACCTAACCCAAGCTAATTTGGTCAAATTGGTCAACTTAACCCATTTGACCTAAATGAATTCAAATGAACCAAAATCAAATCTAAGCCAAACTAAACTAAACTAATTGAACCAAAACATCCTAAATGATCATATAAACTTGAGCCAACCCTTGGTTTGACCCAATTTGATCAATTAGTGAACCCAATCTAACCTAACATAATTTGACCTAAACGAGTTAAATGAAGCCAAACCTAACCAAATCAACTCCAATTGACTTGAAATTTGGGCTAACCCACTTTTGGCTCATTTCAAATCTACCCAAGTCAAATCCAATGCTAAATGATCATTCTACCCTTAGGTCAAGGGCATCACATTAGACAAATCACCCATGTAAGTGGTCATTTCCTATCCTTGGCCACTTGGTACTCCCAATGGTCCATCTAGGTACATAGGACACTACCCAACTGACCTAAGTGGTGGCTAGGTCAGCCATGACCCATGGGAGGTGAAATCACCTCACCTTGCCTATTAGAGCATTTGAAACCCATAGGACACCCATGATTCTTTCTTAGCAACCACCTCCACAGCTTCAACCAACTAAGCTGAGCCAACTCACCTCCTCCTTGCCACCCACGACTCCTTGAGATGGTCGGATGGCCACTAGACTCCAAACTTGATCCCACCGTCGATCAAGAAGGGGTATAAACCCCCTTGTTTCCACTCAAACACACACAAAAATCATTCCTCAGAGCCCTAGCTACCCAAGATGAGCTGCTATAACCATTCGCTAAGCTCCCAAGCTCGTTCCTTGATCAAAAAATGCCATTCCCATCCATCCCAAAATAAGACACTCCCATTTCCAACCTAACTTACCCATTTTTCCATCAAAGTCAAATTAACTTTGCATGCACCTTCCCTAGATTGCAAAAGAAAAAATCATCTCACAAGATTCTTGAGCAGAGGTGGGACTTGATCAAGTTGAGCTCCAAATTATCCCAGGCCTTCTAGAGAACATCAAGGAATTAATCCAATATTGCTTTGTCTCCACTAGATGAAACTTTCTCAATAGTTCTAGCTTCCAGTCTTGAGCTCCATCGAGGTATGCTTCTAAAACTGATCCTTAGGCAAAAATGGGTTGGAGCTTTTTGAAGAAAACTTGCATCTCATGTGATCTTGATCGTTGGATCTTCTTTGATTGATGTCATGAAGGTGTGGGACTTTTTTGGACTTGATCCGAGCTCGGGTAAGCTCAGATCAAGTGAGCAATGGGGGACGGACTCCATTGTCCCTCACTCACATGATGTTAAATCATGCACCATCCATTTGCATGATCAAAATGGATGATCATGATTAGATCTACTAGATCGATCTGATTTAATCCTATTAAGCTATGGGATTAATCACATCTATCAAATCGAGAACGAGTGCGCGCCGTCACATAAGCACCGAAGTTGGATAAGTTCTAAGTAATCTTACACATGTGGAAAGCATGCATCGCTGCCATGTGTGCCGATTAAGTTTTACTTAGGCTTAATTAATCATTTTTAAAAAACTTCTAAAAATCATAAAAAAATCATAGAGAAATAAACAAAATGCAAATAAATACTCATTTGAAAGGTATTTTATAGGAGAATTAATTAAAAATGATCTTAACTAGTTTTTAAGAGTAATTAATGTTTAATTATAAAATCAATTAGCATAATTACTACTTAATTACTTGAGCAATTAATCCCAAATTCTGTGGATTAATTTAATGGGATGACCTCTACCTCTCATGATTTTTTTGGGATTTATTACTCAATTAATTAATAAAATTAACTAATTAAACCTTAACTACTCTTTTAAGTTAATTAATGGTTAATTAATCCCATGAATAGTAATAAATTGGTTAATTAAGTTTATTAATCATTGTTCAACAAGTAACTAAGAAGTTGGGACCCCTTTCCCTAAGTTCATTTCACCCTTTTTTCAAATGAAATTAATTAAGATTTAACTAATTAATTAAATCACTTAATCAAATTGAAATCATAATTATATCAAACATTAATTAAATAAATCATGGGGTAGGTGTTTAATATCCTAAAGGGGTTTAATGAAATTATGGTTAGTCCACATGTGTGGGAAAACCATAAGAGTAATTAATTAGGTCCCTTAATCTAATTAACTAATAATCATGAGCCAATTGCATTGGGCCCATTTTATTTCCTAGGATCATTGCAAGTTTATTTTCCATGCATATCATTTTGGCTCATAATTATTTAGTTAATTACTTTAAGGTGACATAGGTAAGGGTAATTAATTCATCTAATTAAGGGTTCAACTTAATTGACCCAAAAAATCAACTTAATTACATTTACTTAAATTAAATCAAATCACTAATGTGGGAATGGGTTTAAAACAACAAGTGATGATTTCTCTTCTCCTCCTTAAATCAAATCAAATCCAAAACTTAATTAATAAATAAGCTTTGGTTTGCTTTTAATGATCTTATTTGATTTGATTATCCTTAAGAACAAGTTTGGTTGAATGAATCACATGCTTATACTTGATTGTCCTCTTTCCAATCATGTTAAATTTGGTATGTTATTTGAATTCATGAATCCATCTTTTCAAAATCAAGTAAAATAAAATAGATTTTATTTATGTAAGCTTGCATGTGTTGATTAGATTTAATATATGTGTGGCAAGTATCACTATTAATTCCAAAGGTATTTTTCAAAAGCTTATAAATGAATAATAAAATGTGTTATGATGCTAGTTATAAATATATAAGAAATGCATGTGCTTATAGCTTAAGTGCATGAATGTTGAGTTCTCTTTCCTTAATTCTTGTGTTGATTTGTATAAAATTGAACGGTAATGGGTATATAGTCTGGACATCCTAGAAACACAAGGCTTTAGCTAGCCCCAAGGAGGTCATTTGATTACCTCACTTCCCTACTTTAACAATGGCATGTACCCATTTGATTTTATTTTTATGTATTTCAACATTAGAATTTGGATAGAGCTTTAATTCATATATTTAAATGATTCGATCAAAAAAATATACAATCTATGAATGATTTTTTTCCCTCATTTATGTATACATCCATGGGCGTCCAAGAAAAGCAAGTATATAGTCCAGATATCTCGGGAATACCAGGATTTAGTTAGCCCAAAGGAGGTTATCTAATTACCTCACTTCCCTTGTTTAACAATGACATGTTCTTGCCTATATCTTTGTACATGTATATGTAAATGTGATTAGTGAATGAAAATCCTATTTTATATTAAAATTATATGCATTAATAATTGACTAAGTGGTTGAATTAATTAGCCATATGATTTGGAGCTTACTTCATATGTTCATGTATGCAAATTTACATATGTTTGAATGCAAATGGGTATATAGTCTGGACATCCTAAGAATTCGAGGCTTTAGCTAGCTCCAAGCATGTCATTTGATTACCTCACTTCTCTAGTTTAATAACAACACATGCTTATTTAGTTTCGTTCATATGTCCTTTTTGTATAAGAATTTGGATAAAGTTTTAAATTAATATATTTACATAATTCAATCAAATAAAATATAAATTCTAAACATACACATACATTCATCATTTAAGTGTGCTAAAATATGTTGCATGTATAGATACACTTAGGATTAAATCATATGCATGCTACATGTGATGGCAAGGAATGAATTAATTTATGTTATGTGGTAGTAATTAAATTAAATTAATCTTAAGATGCCTTTCATTTTGAATAGGATTATTTAAAGTGAACCTAAACTAAGGATTAATTTAATCATTTAATAAGCCATTCACTAAAGAGAACTAAATCAAATTAATAAACTTTAGAAAGTTACTCAAGGTAGGGATGAAAGAGGGAAATCATCTTTTCCTCTCTTTATAACACTTAGTTTTAAGTGTAATCAAATGAAACAAAAGCAAACAAAAATTAAAATTGTCAAATCAATTAAACTACTTCATGTGAAATCAACTTTCATGTTAAATTAAATCCTTCTACACTTAGAAAATGCAACACTAATGCCTAACAAGACTTGCCACACAAGCCTTAATACACATTAGAATTAATTCATCACTAGCTCTAAGTTAGGGCGGTGTATGATGTGATGTATGTTTTATTTTATTATGTGTTATTTTAGATTGGATGTTAGGGTGTATGCTTCATAGACTGGATTATAGGACAAATTTAGCTTAATCATGTTTTTTGTTGAAGATTATGCTTAAGGGATGCTTAAAAATAAATCTGAATGCTCTTTTTGCAGGTTGTTTAAATCCTTAAGCATAATCCAAGTTAGGATAGATGGACTTAGTTACCCATGTGTAGGGTGTTAAGTCCAAATTATAAATACAACTGCTTGGGATTATATGTATATTTAGCTAACCACTATTTTGTAGGTGTAGTTAGATTTACCTTTCCCACATAAATGTATTTTTTGCAATAGAAATTAGGATTAGTGCTATGGGGGATTAGGATGAGTAGTGGCTTGAAGGCTTTATCTTGGGGTGCCCTGTGATGCCTTTGAAGCAAGCACCATCCAGATCAAAGAAGGAACCAAATCATAAATGGAGATATGAAGAAAGAAGACCCCATAGCATTTAATACAATTATAATTATTCTTTCATATTCCAGGTTGTATAAGGGTAGAGCTCAGCTACCCAACTTTTCTCTCTTCGGGTTGTACGGCAGTATCTGACTACACTAGCCTTTTTTTCTTTTATGATAGTTTGTATAATTGTTTGATGTTATGTTTACATTGTGCATTAGGATGACATGATTTTCATAGCTTCTTAAATGATTGATGTTTTAATGTGTGGCTTGGATACGATTAGGCTCTTAGGATAAAAATAACTTTTCTACCTAACTAATCTCTCATAACTTAATTTTAAACAACTCATAACCTCATCATAAAGCCTAAGACATAAATAAGATAATTAAAAGATATAGCAACCCTTTAGCTGTATGGTTGTATGTTTCATATCATGCATGCATATTCTTTCTCTCTTGAACATGAAGGTTCTCCATCCTTGCATGATAAAGGAATGCATGACCTGTGAGGGCATCCCTTATTGTGGAGAACACCTTCTTCTAACTGATTTGACCAATAATATATTTCATCATGCATTTAAGCATAAGAAATCCTAAAGCTTCTAACAAAATAATTTGTCTAAAATGAAATAAAATTTAAAAATATTTTGCATCTATATATTAAGTCATATGCTCATACCACTCATACTCTAGTCTCCTAGGGAGTGTTTTTAGGACTTTAGTCTCTTTTTAATTAAATAACTACCCTAGCTATCTTAAAATTCATAAGACCGGATGACATGGTTTTAAAATCATAGGAGGATTTAGCTGGTGGCCACTCCAGGTAGTTATAAGTCAAGACGTTGGACAATTTATTAACTCTTGTGGAGGTAAACCCTTATGTCCACCTATCGCTTATATTTAGGTCATGCTTTAGCTCGTACTAAAGCTCCTTAGATATAGGATCCGAGGTACCTATTTCCTTGAGGCTTCGAGCTTAAATCCTCATCTCTTAAGCATTCTCACAATCTTGTATTGGTAGATTATAAGCCCTAGTAATCTAATTAAATTTCAACTCAAAACATATAAATCTCCTCAACTTCAAAATTATAAAGCCCAATCATATGACAGGTTACAATGCTCATTGGACTTCACAGTATCATGAGGATTTCCTATGTATTTCATTTAGATTCTAATAATAAGTCATCTCCTTGAACTTTCCCAATTGATTTTCCAAATACAACCAATCCTTTGATAGTGTAACCTTGAAATCTTTGGAGATGATAATTGTTTACTTTAATCAAGAGTATTCTTAGGAAATTTCATTTCTTAAGATGTATTTAACTATGGAGGCTTACCTCCTTAGGGAACTTAAGAACCTGGTTTAATATAAACCCTGCTTTATTTATCCATATAAAGTAGGGAAAAAAATTTTTGGTGCATTTGAAGACCCATCATTCCTTAGGAGTCCTTATTATGTGATTAGGTCTATTATAGGGTGATGCTATCTTTCGAGATAGTACATCATACCTCAATGTTGTACCTGATCACCTTAAAAAGTACCCCTCCAACTATCTGCATTGTGTCCCCCCATAAATCCAAAAATAAACATCACAAGACCCTCTCACCTTTTTCATTGAATTCTCTCGACATCATCCTTTTTTTTAGTTTGGAGATGTCAATCCTCAACTAGGCAAGGGCTTTTAGACTCATAATGTTAATTGATACACATGGGTCAACCAGAACTCTAGATATCTAGCATATGCCAACAACCACTGTAATGTAAAGAGGTGGTTGTGCACGATCATCCCTAGGAGTAAGTCTTCATCGCTGAATGTAACTAAATAAAAATCTAACCCTAAACAATAAACCTAAAAATAAAACATAAAAATAAATAATAAATAAAACTTAAACCCTAAACTAAAAAAAAAACTAAACCGAAAATAAAAATTAGATAAACCTAAACCTACACTAAAATAAACTAAACTAAAATTAAAAAACCTAAACATAAACCAAAAATAAACTAAACGTAAACATGAACCAAAACTAAATAAAATGAAATAAACAAAAATAAACCTAAACCTAAACTAAAAAATAAAACCTAAAAATCTACCTAAAATAAAAACCTAAACCTAAAATAATAAAATACAAAACCTAAAGCTAAACCAAAAAATAAAAAAATAAAACATAAACCTAGAAAATAAAATAAAAATAAAACTAAACTAAAAAATAAACCAAAACCTAACCTTAAACCTAAAAAATTAACTAAAATAAAAAACCTAAACTAAAATAAATAAGCTTAAAATAAATAAAATAAACTAAATAAAATAAAATATACTAAAATCAAATAAAAAAATAAAATAAATGAATAAAATAAATTAAATAAATAACCTATATATTTTAATTTTAAAAAAAATAAAAATAAAAAATAAAAAATAAAACAAAATACAAACTCTAAACATTAACCATATAAACCCTAAACTTAAACCCTAAACTACAACCTTAAACCTAAACCTCAAACCTAAAACCCTAAACCCTAAACCAAAAACACTAAACTAAACCTAAAACCCAAACCTAAACCTAAACCTAAACCCTAAACCCTAAACCCTAAACCCTAAACTAAACCTAAATAACCCTAAACCTAAACCTTAAAGACCTACTAAACCTAAACTAAAACCATAAACCCTAAGCTAAACCTTAAACCCTAAACCTAAACTCTAACCTAACACTAAAACCCTAAACTCTAAAGCCTAAACCCTAAACCTTAAACCCTAAACCTTAAACTAATCCTAAACTCTAAGCTAACCCTAAACCCTAAAAACCCTAAACCCAAAAGCCTAAATACTAAACCCTAAACTTTAAACCTTAAACCCTAACCCTAAATCCTAAACCCTAAACCCTAAACCCTAAACCCTAAACCCTAAACCCTAAACCATGAAAACCTAAACCTAAACTAAATAAAACCTAAAACTAAAATAAAAAAAAAACTTAAACCTAAATAAAATTTAAAAATAAAATAAAATAAAAACCTAAACTAAATCTTAAACCTAAACCTCAAAATAAAATAAAATAAACTAATCAAAATAAATTAATAGAAAATAAATAAAAACCAAATAAAAACTAAAAAAATAAAATAAACCTAAGAAAAAAAACTTAAATAAAATAAAAATTAAATGTAAAATAAAAAATAAAATAAACCTAAAATAAAAACCTAAACTTTAAAAATAAACCTAAAAATAAAACATAAAAATAAATAAAAAATAAACCTAAACCCTCTACTAAAAAAAACTAAACCTAAAATACAAAATAAATAAAATAAGATAAACCTAAACCTAAACTAAAATAAATAAAACCTAAACCTAAGCTTAAAATAAACTAAACTTAAACCCTAAACTAAATAAAAATAAAATAAACTAAAAATAAACCTAAACCTAAACTAAAAAATAATACCTAAAAATTAACCTAAGATAAAAACCTAAAACCTAAACATAAAAAAAAATAAAATAACTAAACCTAAACCTAAAAAATAAAAAAAAAATATAATAAACCTAAAACTCAACTAAATAATAAACTAAACCTAAAAAATAAACTAAAATAAAAAACATAAACTAAAATAAATAAACAAAACTAGATAAAAATTAAAAATAAATCTAAATAAAAATAAAAATTAAAAAATAAAATATACTACAATAAATAATAAATAAACTAAATAAACCTTAACCTACCATTTTTCTTAAATTTTTTTTAAAAAACCCATAAACCCTAAATTTTAAACCCTAAACCCTAAACCCTAAACCCTAAAACCTAAACTCTAAACCCTAAACCCTAAACCCTAAACCCTAAACCGTAAACCCTAAACCGTAAACCTTAACCCTCAACCATGAACCTTAAACCCAAAACCCAAAACCTAAACCTAAATATAAAGTAACAAAATAAATTTAAAAAAAAATCTAAACTCTAAATCCTAATAACCCTAAACCTAGACCCTAAGAATGGGAAAAACCATGACGACAAGAACCTCATCGTCAACCAGGCTTAGTCTAGGTATGGTGGTGGAGGTGATGGCGGAGGCGGTGGTTATCGTTGCGATGGTGGGGGATCTAGAGGTGCTGGTGGATATAAAGGTGGTGGTCGGAGTAGTGGTGGTTATGGAGGAGGGAGGAGAGACGGACCTTACAACCGTGGTGGTGGCGAAGGGAGAGATCGGGGATATGATGGTGGCCAGGGTGGTTCTGATGGGAACTAGAGAAACTGAAGAACGATCTGTCAGATCTACTAGTTATGGAATTGTGTCTTTATTGTAGAGATGATTCTAGTTATCTAGGGTTTTTGATCTACTTTATGCATGCTAATTTTTCTGTATGTCATTGCTTATGTCCTAGAAAACTTGGTGTGTTACATGGTTGATAATATCAAAAAGAAGAGATGTTGAATCTGAATTTGTTCTCTATTAAAATAAAAAAAATAAAAAACCATAAACCCTAAACTAAAACATGAACCCTAATCCTAAAACCTAAACCCTAAAAACCCTAAATCCTAAACCCTAAGCCCTATACCTCATAACCCTACACCCTAAATCCTAAAACTCTAAACCCTAAACCCAAAATCTATAACCCTAAACCCTAAACTTTAAAAAACCATAAACCTTACACCCTAAACCCTAACCCTGACCCTAAACCTTAAACCCTAAACCCTAAAAACCTCAACCCTAAATCCTAAACTAACTCTAAACCTTAAAACTTAAACCTTAAAAACCTTACCCTAAAGCCTAAACCCTAAAACATAAACCCTAAACCCTAAACTAACAGTAAGCCATAAGCTAACACTAAACCCTAAAAACCCTAAACCCGAAACCCTAAAGCCTAAACCCTAAAACTTAAACCCTAAACCCTAAACTAACATTAAACCATAAGCTAACCCTAAACCCTAAAACCCTAAAACCTAAAACCTAGACCCTGAACCCTAAACCCTAAACCCTGAACCTTAAACCCTAAAAACTTAAAAACCTAAACCTAAACTAAATAAAACCTAAAAATAAAATAAATAAAAAACCTAAACCTAAATAAATTTAAAAAATAAAATAAAAAAATAAAAACTTAAACCTAAACTTGAACCTAAAAATAAAATAATAAAAAGAAACTAAAATAAAAATAATAATAACCTAAACTAACCTAAATATATAAAATAAACCTAAAAATAAAATAGTAAATAAAATAAAAACTAAAAACAAAACATAAAATAAAGATAAAATAAACCTAAAATAAAATAAAATAAAAACTAAATAAAATCCTAAACCTAAAAAATAAACCTAAAAATAAAATCCAAAAATAAATAAAAAAATAACTTAGACCCTAAACTAAAAGAAAACCTAAACCTAAAATAAAAATAAAATAAACAAAAGAAAATAAACCTAGACCTAAACTAAAAAAATAAACTAAAATAAAAAAATACCTAAACTTAAACATAAAATAAACTAAACCTAAACCTAAACTAAATAAAATAAAATAAACTAGCAATAAACCTAAACCTAAACTAAAAAATAAAACTTAAAAATAAACCAAAAATAAAAACCTAACCTAAACTTAAAAAAATAAAATAAAAAAATAAACCTAAACCTAAAAATTAAAAATAAAACCTAAGCCTAAATAATAAAATAAAAATAAAACTCAACTAAAAAATAAACTTAAACCTAAAAAATAAACTAAAATAAAAACCTAAACTAAAATAAATAAACCTAAAGTAAATAAACTAAACTACATAAAAATAAAAAACAAACCTAAATAAAAAATAAAAAAAATAAAATAAACTATAAAAATAAAAATTAAACTAAATAAATCTAAACATATGAGTTTACTTAATTAGAAAAAACCATAAACCCTAAATCATATACCCTAAACCCTAAAACCTAAACCCTAAACCCTAAACCCCAAACCCTAGAAAGCCCTAAACCCTAAACCAAAAAAGCATAAACCCTAAAACCCTAAACCGTAAACCCTAAACCCTAAAACCTAACCCTCAATCCTAAACCCTAAACCTAAACCTAAAGTAACTAAATAAATTTAAAAAAAAAGCTTAAACCCTAAAACCTAATAAACCTAAACCTAAACCTAAACACTAAGAATGGGCATAACCATGATAGCAACAACATCACCATCAACCAGGCTCAATATAGATCTAATGGTGGAGATGAAGGCAGAGGTGGTGGTTATCACAGTGGTGGTGGGGGATCTCGAGGTGCTAGTGGATATGGAGGTGGTGATCAGAGAAGTGGTGGTTATGGAGGCAGGAGGAGCGACGGAGGTTACAATCATGGTTGTGATAGAGGGAGAGATCAAGGATATGATGGTGGATCTCGCTACTCGAGAGGCCGGAGTGGTTCTGATGGGAACCAGAGAAATTGAAAAATGATCGATCCAATCTATTGCTTATGGAATTATATATTTATTGTAGAGAAGATTCTACTTATCTAGGGTTTTTGATCTACTTTATGCATGCTCATTTTTTATCTATGTCATCACTTGTGTCATAGAAAGCTTGGTGTGTTACTTCGTTGATGAAATTGAAAAGAAGAAATGTTGAATCTGAATTTGTTCTTTGTTAATATAAAAAAACCCAAATCCCCCAAACCCTAAACCCTAAAAACCCTAAACCCTAAACTCTAAACCCTAAACCCTAAACCCTAAAACCTAAACCCTTAACTCTAAATCCTAAACCCTAAACCCTAAAAAAAAAACTAAACCCTAAACCTTAATCTCAAACCCTAAACCTTAAACTCTAAACCCTAAACCCTAAACCCTAAAAAGCTAAAAATTTAAACCTAAACTAAATAAAACCTAAAAATAAAAGAAATAAATAAACCTAAGACAAAATATAATCAAAAAATAAATTAAAATAAAAAAACAGAAACAAGCACCTAAACCTAAACCTAAACCTAAAAAAAAATAAAATAAAAAATAAAAACTAAACTAAACTAATATAAATAAAAACCTAAGATAAACTAAAAAAAATAAAAAAAATATAATTAAAATAAAAAACTAAACTGAAAATAAAAATAAAATAAACCTAAATTAAAATAAATATAAACTATAAAAAATCTAAACCTAAAAAAGAAAACTAAAAATAAAACTTAAAATAAATAAAAATTAAAACCTAAACCCTAAACTAAAAAAAAACTAAACCTAAAATAAAAATAAAATAAATGTAAACCTAAACTAAAATAAACAAAACTAAAAAAAATAAAACCTAAACCTTAACATAAAATAAACTAAACCTAAACCTAAATAAAATAAAATAAAATAAACATAAAATAAACCTAAACCTAAACTAAAAAATAAAACCTGAAAATAAATCAAAAATAAAAACCTAAAACCTAAACCTAAAAAATAAAATAAAAATAAAACTAAACTAAAATATAAATATAAACCTAAACCTAAATATCAAAAATAAACTAAAATAAATAACCTAAACTAAAATAAATAAACCTAGAATAATTAAACTAAACTAATTAAAATAAATAAATAAATAAACTAAAATAAATTAAAAATACACTGAATCTACTAAATAAACTTAAATATATCGATTTACTTAATTTTTTCAAAAAAAAACACCTTAACCCTACCCTAAACCCTAAACCCTAAATCCTAAATGCTAAACCCTTAACCCTAAAACTAACCCTAAACCTACAACCATAAACTTACAACCCTAAACCCTAGACTCTAAACCCTAAACCCTAAATCCTAAAAAAACCTAAACATTAAACCCTAAACCCTAAACCCTAAACCCGAAACCCTAAACCCAAAACCCTAAACCCTAAACTCTAAACCCCGAACCTTAAACCCTAAACCTTAACACTAACCTTAAGCCCAAAACCCTAAATCCTAAATCATAAACCCTAAAACTCTAAATCCTAAACCCTAAACCCTAAACTAACCCTAAACCCTAAGCCCTAAATACTAAAACTAAAGTTTAAACTAAACCTCAAACCCTCAACCATAAAGCTTAAACACTAAACCTTAAGTCCTAAACCCTAGCCCTAAACCTTAAACCCTAAACTCCAACCTTAAAATCCAAACCCTAAAAGTAGAAACCCTAACACCCTAAACCCTAAACTCCAAACTCTAAACCCTAAACCGTAAACCCTAAGCCTAAACCCCAAACCCTAAACCTAAACCTTATGTAACTAAATAAATTAAAAAATAAACCTAAACCCTAAAACCTAATAAACTTAAACCCTAAGAATGGGAAGAACCTGACAACAGGATCATTACCATCAACCAGGCTCAGTCTATATCTAACAGTGGAGGTAAAGGCAGAGGCGGTGGTTATCATAGTGGTGGTGGGGGATCTAAATGTGCTGGTGGATATGGAGGTGGTGGTTGGAGCATTAGTGGTTATGGAGGCAGGAGGTGCGACGGAGGTTACAGCCGTGGTGGTGGAGGAGGAGAGATCAGGGATATGACAATAGATCTTGCTACTTGAGAGGCTAGGGCAGTTTTGATGGGACCTAGAGAAATTGAACAATGGATGATCCGATTTAGCTTATGGAAATGCGTCTTTCAGTAGATATGATTCTAGTTATCTAGGGTTTTTGATTTGCTCTATGCATACTCATTTTTAATCTATGTAGTCATTTGTGTCTTAGAAAACTTGGTATGTTACTTGGTTGATGAAATCAAAAAGAAGAAATATTGAATCTAAATTTGTTCTCTATTAAAAAAAACCAAAAACCCTAAACTATAAACTAAAATTAGAGCCTTAGACCTAAACCCTAAACCCTAAACCCTAAACCCTAAACCCTAAATCCTAAACCCTAAACCATAAACCCTGAATGCTAAACCATAAACCCTAAACCCCATAAACCCTAAACCTTAAACCCTAAACCCTCAACTAACCCTAAACATTAAATCCTAAACCGTAAAAAGCTAAAATCCTAAACCTAAACTAAATAATACCTCAAAATAAATAAGTAAAAAAACTTAAACCAAAATATAATAAAATAATAAAATAAAAATAATAAAATAAATTATAAACCTAAAAATAGAGCTAAAGCTAAACCTAAACCTAAAAATAAAATTAAATAAAAATAAAAACTAAACTAAAATAAAATAAATAAAAACCTAAACTAAACTCACAAATAAGAAACCTACAACAACAACAACAATAACAACAAGCTTTTATCCCACTACGTAGGGTTAGCTACATGAATCTTTCCTCTCCATTGTGTCTTACTTTGTGTCAAATTCTCATTTAATTCAAGTATGCTAAGGTCATTTTTATACATCTTAACCATGTATTTTTAGGTCTGCCTCTACCTTTCTTAACATAAGGCAAATCTAATGTATCAACTCTCCTAACCAAGTCAGTGGACGACCAACGCTTTATGTGGCCAAACCATCTAAGGTGACTCTCTCTAATCTTATCTGCCACTAGTGCTACTCCAACTTTTTCTTGAATGTACTCATTTAACATTTTATCTCTAAGAATAAAGCCACTCATCCACTTGAGTATCCTCATCTATGCAACACTTAACTTAGTCTCTTGCTTCTCCTTTATTGACCAACATTCTGCACCATAATTCATTGTAAGTCTTACCACCATCTTATAAAATTTTTCCTTAAGTTGAAACGGTACTTTTCTATCACACAATATGCTAGATGCATTCCTCCACTTCAACCATCCAACTTGAATTCTACTAATAACATCACCATCTATTTCACCATCATTTTGAATAATAGAGACTAAATATCTGAATCGCTCACTCTTTTTAATGACTTGTTCACCTAATGTCACAACACTACCACTCTAACTTCTACAACTAAAATTACACTCCATATATTCAGTTTTAGATCCACTTAAATGAAAACCTTTAGACTCTAAGGTTGACCTCCATAATTCAAGTTTCTCTTGGACTCCGTCTCTAGTCTTATCAACACTAAAATGTCATTAGCAAAAAGCATACAACAAGGTACATCTTCTTATAAATTCCTAGTAAGAACATCCATAACTAAAGCAAAAAGATAAGGGCTTAAAACTAATCCTTGATGTAATCCAACTAAAATAGGAAAATATTTTATCAATCCTCTGTGTGCTTGGACTCAAGTAACAGCTTTAGTATACATATCCTTAATGACTTGAATGTATCCAATATTAACTCCTTTATTTTCTAGAACTCTCCAAAGAACATCTTTTGAAATTTTATCATAAGCTTTCTCTAAATCAATAAATATCACATATAGATCCTCCTTACTTTTTCTATACTTCTCCATCATACCTCTTAATAAATGTATAGCATCAATAGTAGATCTACCTAACATGAAACCAAATTGATTGTGAGAAACTTTTGTATCACATCGTAACCTATGCTCAATTACTCTCACCCATAATTTTAATGTGTGACACATTAACTTAATTCCTCTATAATTTGCACACTCTTGTGCATCACCTTTATTCTTAAATATAAAAATCAACAAACTCTTTCTCCACTCATCTGGCATCTTTTTAGTCTTTAAAATAACATTAAAAAGATTTGTAAGCCAAGAAATTCCTTGATCTCCTAAACATTTCCACACTTCTATTGGAATATCATCCGGTACTATTTTTCAAATTTCATTTTCTTTAAAGCTTCTCTAACTTTGATTTACTAATGAATAAAAAAATTCTCTATTTTTTTTTTAAGGTTGCTAAAATCAAACCTATTTTCAGATCATTCATTGAAAAGTTTATCAAAATACCTCATCCACTTATTTTCATTATCATTTTCTAAGAAAAGCACTATGATTTTCATCTTTAATACACCTTGGTTGAACTAGATCTTTACTTCTCCTATCTATTTGGTTAGCTAGCTTATACATACATCTTTTACTTTCTTTGGTATCTAATCTATTGTATAAATCACTAAAAGCTAAATTTTTTGCATCATATATTGATTTCTTAGAATCTCTACATGTCACTTTATATTTTTCCCAATTCTCTGAGTTTTTACATCTAAACCAACTTTTATAACAACACTTCATATTTTTTATCTTTTCCTGCATATTTTGACTCCACCACTAACTATTTTTATTGAAAGAAGCTTTTCCTTTTGATTCTCCAAGCACATTTTGAGCAACTTGCTTAATTTCACTTGCTACTTTTTCCCACATCACATTAGCTTCCTTATGAACATCCCAAATTCTAAGCTCTTGTAGCTTGCTCTTAAAAATATTTTTATTAATGCTCTTGAAGTGCCCCCATCTAATCTTAGGATAGTAATTTGATTTATTTCTCATGTTCCAATCTTTCATCTTAAAATATAAGACTAATAATTCATGTTGGGTAGTTAAACATTCACTTGGAATGACCTTACAATCTTTACAATCTAAACAATCTATTTTTCTTATCAGAAAATAATCAATCTGTGTTTTACTAGATCCATTTTTATAAGTAATAAT
Organism: Cymbidium sinense; assembly: GCA_021442155.1. Taxonomy (NCBI): domain Eukaryota; kingdom Viridiplantae; phylum Streptophyta; class Magnoliopsida; order Asparagales; family Orchidaceae; genus Cymbidium; species Cymbidium sinense. The sequence continues at coordinate 57,347,169 of CM038214.1, read as the reverse complement.
ATGCTCATCTATTTTCTTAAATAATGTATTAGCAACTAAAAAATCATAGGCTAAAGCAAAATCTAATATAGTCCTACCTTCTTCATGAGGCACTCCAATTCTATAACCACCATGAATACTTTTAAAATCTTCTACCACTCTACCAACATGTCCATTTAAATCTACTCCAATAAATACTTTTTCTTTAAGAGGTATCTTTTGTATTAATCCCTCTAATTCATTCCATAAAATTTCTTTTCATCCTACATCCAAAACTACTTGAGGAGCATAAACACTTATAATATTGATAATATTAGTATCAATAATAATGTTTAAATCTATAATTATATCTCGCAACTATTAATATTTATAACATTATCCTTCAAACTTTTACCTATAATCACAGCTACACCATTTCTAATTTTACTTCTACCAAAATACCAATGTTTAAAACCTAAACTATCAATCTCCTTGGCTTTCTCCCCAACCCATTTAGTTTCCTGAACACATAAAATATTTATCTTCCTATGAACCATAATATCTATTAATTCCATTAGTTTACCTGTAAGCGTACCAATATTCTAAGTTCCTAACCTAATTCTGATTTTATGGACTAACTTCTTTGGCCGCATCCATCCATAATGTGGGAACCCTTGCTTATTTAACACTGCACTCGGGCATCGATGCAACGTCCCGTGCACATTTTTCAATATCCATATAGTGTGTCGCTTCCAGCGGACGCCCTAGCATTAACATAGTGTTTTAAAGGATTCATGTCATGATTAATTCATCAAGTATTGCTTAAATACAATAAAAACTAAATGAAAAATAAAAATAAAATAAACCTAAATAAAAATAAAATAAAAACTAAATAAAGACCAAAACTTAAAAAATAGACCTAAAAATAAAACCTAAAAATAAATAAAAAATAAAACCTAAACCCTAAACCTAAAATAAACCTAAACCTAAACTAAAATAAATAAAACCTAAAACTAAACCTAAGATAAAATAAACCTAAACCCTAAACTAAATAAAATAAAATAAACTAAAATAATGTTAAACATAAACTAAAAAATAAAACCTAAAAATAAACCTAAAATAAAAACTTAAAACCTAAACCTAAAAAAAATAAAATAAAAACATAAACCTAAACCTAAAAATATAAAATAAAACCTAAACCTAAGAAATAAAATAAAAATAAAACTAAACTAAAAAATAAGAATCAACCTAAACCTAAACCTAAATAATAAACAAAAATAAAAAACCAAAACTAAAATAAATAAACCTAAAATAAATAAACTAAACTAAATAAAAATAAAAAATAAACCTAAATAAAAAATGAAAATAAAGTAGCTAAAATATATAAAAAATAAACTCAATAAACATAAACTTGCCGGTTTACTTAATTTAAAAAAACCCTATACATTAAACCCTAAACCCTAAACACTAAATCTTAAACCAAAAACCTTAAATTCTAAACATTTAAACTAACCCTAAACCCTAAACCTACAACCTTTAACCCTAAACCCTAAACCCTAAAAAACCATAAACCCTATACCCAAAATAAAATAAATAAAAAATAAATAAGAAAACCCTAACCTAAACCCTAAACCCTAAACCCTAAAACCCTAAACTCTAATCCCTAACCTAAACTGGAAAACCCTAAACCATAACAAACTCCTAACCTAAAACCCAAAACCCAAAACCCTAAACCCTAAACTAACCCTAAACCTTAAACCCTAAAAACTTCAAACCCTAAAGCCTGAACCCTAAACTATCCCTAAATCTTAAGATAACTCTAAACCCTAAATCATCAAAACCATAAACCTTAAAACCTAAACACTACACCCTAAACCTAAACCCTAAATCCTAAAACCCTAAACCCTAAAACCCTAAACCCTAAATGATAAACTATAAATCCTAAACCGTAAATCCTAAATATTAGAAATCAATAAACCTAAACCTAAACTAAATAAAGAGTAATAATAAGATAAATAAAAAAACCTAAATCAAAATAAAATAAAGAAAAAAACCTAAACTAAATCCTAAACTTAAACCTAAAAATAAAATAAAATAAAAAATAAAAATAAACTAAAATAAAATAAATAAAAACCTAAACTAAACTAAACAATAAAATAAACCTAAGAATAAAAACCTAAATAAAATAAAAGCAAAATGTAAAATAAAAATAAAATAAACCTAAAAAAAATTAAATAAAAGCCTAAACCTAAAAAATAAACCTAAAAATAAATAAAAAAATAAAACCTAATCCCTAAACTAAAAAAAACCTAAACCTAAAATAAAAATAAAATATACAAGAGAAAATTAATCTAAACCTAAACAAAAGTAAACTAAACTAAAATAAATAAAACCTAAACCTAAACCTAAAATAATCTAAACCTATATGAAAACCTAAACTAAATAAAATAAAATAAACTAAAATAAACTTAAACCTAAACAAAAAATGAAACCTAAAAATAAACCTAAAATAAAACCTAAAACCTAAATCTAAAAAAATAAAATAAAAATTTAAACCTAAACCTAAATAAAAACTAAACCTAAAAAATAAAATAAAAGTAAAAGTCAAAGTAAAAAATAAGCATAAACCTAAACCTAAACCTAGAAAATAATTTAAAATAAAAACTTAAACTAAAATAAATAAACCTAAAATAAATAAACTAAACTAAATAAAAATAAAAAAGAAACCTAAATAAAAATAAATAATAAAATAAAGTCAAATAAGTAAAAATTAAACTAAATAAACCTAAACTTATCGGTTTACTTAATTTTTTTTAAAAAAAAACCTTAAACCCTAAATCTAAACCCTAAACCCTAAATCTTAAACCCTAAACCCTAAACCCTTAAACTAACCCTAAACCCTAAATGCTAAACCCTAAAACCTAAACCGTAAAATAAACCCTAAACTTGAAATCATAAATCCTAAATTAACCCTAAACCTTAAACATTAAATGCAAACCCCTAACCTAAACCTAAACCTTAAACTAAAACCTAAACCCTAAACTAACTTAAACCCTAAATGCTAAACCTAAATAAACCCTAAACCTAAACCCTAAACTAAATCATAAACCTAAACTAATCCCCTAAACCTTAAACATTTAAATGAATTTTAAACTAACCTAAACCCTAAACCCTAAACAAAAAAACCCTAATCCCTAAAACCTAAACCCTAAACCCTAAACTAATGCTATGCCCTAAAATGTAATCCCTCAAAACCCTAATCTAAATGCTGAACACTATACCCTAAACCCTAAACACTAAACCCTAACCCGAAACATAAACCCTAAATCTTAAAACCCTAAACCCTAAAATCCTAAACCCTAAACCCTAAACCCTAAAAGCATAAACCCTAAAATCTTAAACCTTAAACCTTAAACCCTAAACCCTAAACCCTAAACCATAACCCTAAACCCCAAACCTTAAACTTAAACCTAAAGTAACTAAATAAATTAAAAAATAAGCTAAAACCTAATAAACCTAAACCTTAAGAATGGGCATAACCTTGATGGCAAGAACATCACCATCAACCAGGCTCAGTATAGATCTGACGATGGAGGCAAAGGTGGAGGCAACGATTATCATAGTGGTGATGGGGGATTTGGAGGTGCTGGTGGATATGGAGGTGGTGGTCGGAGCACTGGTGGTTATGGAAATGGGATAAGGGACAGAGGTTACTACCTTGGTGGTGGAGGGAGAGATTGCAGATATGATGGTGGATACCACTACTCGAGGGGTAGGGGTGGTTCTGATGGGAATTGGAAAATTTTAAGAACGACGGATTTGATCTGTTGTTTATGGAACTGTGTCATAATAATAGAGATGGTTCTAGTTATCGAAGGTTTTTTATTTGCTCTATGCATGCTCATTTTTTATCTATGTCATTAGTTTGTCTTAGAAAACTTGGTGTGTTACTCGATTGATGAAATCAAAAAGAAGAAATGTTAAATATGAATTTGTTCTCTATTAAAAAAAAAACCAAAAACCTTAAACACTAAACTAAAACCTGAACCCTAGACCTAAAACCTAAACCCAAAAACCTAAATCCTAAAACCCTAAACCCTAAATCATAAGCCCTAAAATGTAGGCCCTATACCCGAAACCTTAAATGGTAAACCCTAAACCCTAAACCCCAAACCCTAACCCCTCAACTAACCCTAAACACTAAACCCTAAAAAAAAAAAAAACATAAACCTAAACTAAATTAAACCTAGAAATATAATAAATAAAAACATAAACAAAATAAAATAAAAAAATAAAATCAAATAAAAACCTAAACTAAAACCTAAACCTAAACCTAAAAAAAATAAAATATAAAATAAATAAAAACTAAACTACACTAAAAAAAATTAAAAAACTAAATAAAATAAAAACTAAACCTAAAATAAAAATAAAATAAACCTAAAATAAAATAAAAACTAAATAAAAATTGAAACCTAAAAAATAAACCTAAAAATAAAACCTAAAAAAAAACCTAAACCCTAAACTAAAAATAAAACTTAAACCTAAAATAAAAAAACCTAAACTTATACAAAAATAAACTAAACTAAAATAAACAACCTAAACCTAAACCTAAAATAAACTAAACCTAAGCCTAAACCCAAACCCTACATAAAATAAAATAAACTAAAAAAAAATAAACCTAAACTAAAAAATAAAACTTAAAAATAAACCTAAAATAAAAACTTAAAACCTAAACCTTAAAAAAAAATCTAAACCTAAACCTAAAAATAAAAAGAATAAAGGATATACCTAAAAATAAAATAAAAATAAAATTGAACTAAAAAATAAACCTATACCAAAACCTTAAAAAATAAAATAAATAAACTAAACTAAATAAAATAAAAATAAGCCTAAATAAAAATAAAAAATAAAATAAACCATAATAAATAAAAAATGAACTAAATCAACCTAAACCTATGAGTTTACTTAATTTTTTAAGAAAATCAAAAAAATAAAAAAGAACCCTAACCCTAAACCTCAAACCCTAAACCTTAAACTTTCAACACAAAACCTACAACCTTAAACCCTAAACCCTAAACCCTAAACCCTAAAAACCTAAAAATCTAAACCTAAACTAAATAAAACCTAAAAATAAAATAAATAAAAAACCTAAACCTAAATAAAATAATAAAATAAAATAAAATAAAATCCTAAACTAAAACATAAACCTAAACCTAAACCTAAACTTAAATGTAAAAAAAAAATATAAAATAAAAATAAAAAACTAAGCTAAAATAAAAATAAAATAAACCTATAAAAAACTAAATAAAATAAAAATTAAATGTGAAATAAAAATAAAATAAACCTAAAAAGAAATAAAATAAAACTAAATAAAAACCTAAACTTAAAAGTTAAACCCTAAAACTAAACCTAAATCGTAAGCCTTGAACCCTAAACCTACAACCCAAAACCCTAAACCCTAAACCTTAAAACTTTAAACCCTAAAATGTAAACCCTAAACTTTAAAACCATAACCCTAAACCCTAAACCATAAATCCCAAACCCTAAACCCTAAACATTAAACCCATAAACCTAAAAACCTAAACCTAAACTAAATAAAACCTAAAAATAAAATAAATAAAAAAACCTAAATGTAAATAAAGTAAAAAATAAAGTAAAAACCTAAACTAAAATCTAAACCTAAACCTAAACATAAAAATAAAATAAAATAAAAAATAAAAACTAAACTAAAATAAAATAAATAAATTCCTAAAATAAAATAAAAAAATTAAATAAACCTAAAAAAAAAAACCCAAATAAAATAATAACTAAATGTAAAATAAAAATAAAATAAACTTAAAATAAATAAAAATTAAAATCTAAACCGTAAACTAAAACCAAAATAAAATAAGCCTAAACCTAAACTAAAATAAATTAAACTAAAATAAATAAAATGGAAACCTAAACCTAGACCCTAAACTAAATAAAATAAAATGAAATAAAAATAAACTAAAAAATAAAACCTAAAAATAAAATAAAATAAAAACCCTAAACCCTAAAAACCATAAACCCTAAAGCTTAAACAAACCTTAAACCCTAAGCTAATAAAGCCTAAACCATAAACCCTAAACCCTAATTCCTAAACACTAAATCCTCAAAATCCTAAACCTTAAATCCTCAAAATCCTAAACCCTAAAGCCTAAACACTAAACCCTAAACCCTAAACCCTAATCCTAAACCATAAACCCTAAAACCCTAAATCCTAAACCCTAAAACTGAACCCTAAACCTTAAACACTATACCCTAAGAAATAAAGCTTAAAAACCTAAAATCCTAAATCTAAACTAAATAAAACCTATTAATTAAATAAATAAAAAACCTAAACCTAAATAAAGTAAAAAAAATAAAATAAAAAAAAAACTAAACCTAAACCTAAAAAATAAACAAAAATAAAAAACCTAAACTAAAATAACTAAACCTAAAATAAATAAACTAAACTATATAAAAATAAAAAATAAACTAAAAAAATAAAAAAAATAAAAAAAAACTAAAAGAAATAAAAATTAAACTAAATAAACCAAAACTTATCAGTTTACTTAATTTTTTTTAAAAAAACCTTAATCCCTAAACTGTAAACCCTAAACCCTAAATCTTAAATCCTAAAACTAATATTAAACCCTAAACTATAAAAAAAACTCAACCCTTAAACCTAAACTAACTTTAATTCCTAAACCTTAAACCTTAAACCCTAAACCATAAACCATAAATCCTAACCCTAACGCTAAAACCTAAACCCTAAACCATTAAATCCAAAACCCAAAACCCTAAACTAACACTAAACCCTAAACCTTAAACCCTAAAAACCTGAAACCCTAAAGCTAGACCGTAATCCCTAAACTATCCCTAAACTCTAAGCTAACCCTAAACCCTAAACCCTAAACCCTAAACCCTAAACTATAAACCCTTAAAACCCAAACCCAAAAGTCTAAACACTAAACCCTAAGTTATTTATTTTATTTATTTATTTTATTTTAATTAATTTTTAGGTTTAGGTTTAGGTTTATCTTTTAGTTTAAGGTGTTTTTATTTTTGTTATTTTATTTTATTTAGGTTTAGGTTTTTTTATTTAATCTTTTATTAATTTTTATTTATTTTATTTTTAGGTTGGGTTTGGGTTATGGAGTGGTTGGGTTTAGGTTTAGATTGTGGTATTAGGGTTTAAAGTTTAGGGTTTTGGGTTTAAGTCAGGGGTTTAGGGTTTGGGTTTTAGGGTTTAGGGTTTGGGTGGTTTAGTGTAAGTGTAGTGGTTTTGATTTTTTTAGGTTTTAGGGTTTATAGTTATGGTTTAGGATTTATGTAGGGTTTAGGGTTTATTTAGGGTTTAGGGTTAATAGTTTAGGTTTAGGGTTTAAGTTTTTTTTTGGGTTTTAAGGCTCAGCTAGGGTATGATTTTAGGGTTTAGGGTTTATATAGGGTGGTTTAGGTAGTAGGAATTAAGGAGTTTGCGTAGGGAGTTTTAGGGTGGGGTGGGTCAGATTAAAGTAGGGTTTAGGAGTTTAGGGTTTGCATTTAGATTAGGGTATAGTTTATTAATTTTGGGTTTATGGTTTAGGGTTTTAGGGTTTATGATTTAGGGTTGTAGGTTTGTAGGTAAAGTTTAGTGAGTTAGTTAGTGGGTTTAGGGATTAGAGTTTATGGTCACGGGTTTTGTTTGAAAAAAAAATTAAGCAAACCCGGTATGTTTAGATTTTTTAGTTTATTTATTTATTTTTATTTTATGTTTGTTTATTTTTATTTAGTCTAGTTTATTTATTTTAGTTTAGGTTTTTTATTTTAGTTTATGTTTTTTATTTAGGTTTATGTTTATGTTTACTTTTGAGTTTAGTTTTATTTTTAATTTTTAGGTTTAGGTTTAGGTTTTTATTTTATTTTCCTAGGTTTAGGTTTTAGGTTTTCATTCTAAGTTTAATTTTAAGTTTTATTTTTTAGTGTAGGTTTAGGTTTATTTTTAGTTTATTTTTGTTTTACTAGTACTTTATTTTTTAGGTTTTAGGTTTAGGTTTAGGTTTTATTTTTTTCTATTTAGTTAATTTTATTTATTTTAGGTTTAAGTTTTTTTTTAGTTTAGAGCTTAGGTTTTATTTTTTATTTGTTTTTAAGTTTATTTTTTAGGTATAGGTTTATATTTAGTTTTTATTTTATTTTATTTGAGGTTTATTTTATTTTTATTTTATGTTTAGTTTTTATTTTATTTAGGTTTTTTATTTTGAGGTTAATTTGAGGTTTCTTTTCTTTTATTTTAGTTTTTATTTTTTAATTTATTTAAATTTTAGTTTTAGGGTTAGGTTTAAGTTTCAGTTTAAGTTTTTATTTTTTTTAATTTTAAATTATTTTATTTAGGTTTAGGTTTTTTTATTTATGTTATTTTTAGGTTTTATTTAGTTGATGATTTTTTACTTTTTTATTTTAGGGTTTAGGGTTTATATATTTTTGTTTATTTTATTTTTTATTTTCATTTTGGTTTATTTTTATTTTTATTTAGTTTAGTTTATTTCTTATAGGGTTATTTATTTTAGTTCATTTTTGAGGTTTAGGTTTACGTTTAGGTTTAGGTTTATTTTTAGTTTAGTTTCTTTTTTATTCTATTTTTTAGGTTTACATTTTATTTTTTATCTTAAGGTTTAGGTTTAGTTTTTTTATTTATTTAGTTATTTTTTTGGTTTAGGTTTTAGGCTTTCATTTTATATTTAGTTTTTTTTAGCTTAGGGTTTATGTTTGATTTTTTATTTATTTATGAGTTTTACTATAAGGTTTATTATTTAGGTTTAGGTTTTTATTTAGTTTTTACTTTATTTTATTCTATATTTATTTTATTTTTATTTTAGGCTTAGTTTTATTTTATTTAGGTTTTTTATTTATTTAGTTTAGTTTAAGTTTTCATTTATTTTATTTTTTAGTTTATTTTAGCTTTTTATTTATTTTTATTTTCCAAGTTTTTGTTTAGGTTTTAGTTTATGTTTGTATTTTATTTTATTTTATTTTATTTTGGTTTAAATTTTATTTATTTATTTTCTTTTTAGGTTTTATTTTGTTTTGGTTTAGGTTTTTAGCATTTTAGGGTTTAGGATTTAGGGTTTAGGGTTTAGGGACAGGGTTTGGGTTTATATAGGGTTTTGTGGTCAGTGTTAGGTTTAGGTGTGGTTTAGTGTAGGTTTAGTGTTTTAGGGGTTTATGGATTAGGGTTTAGGATTTAGGTTGATTTTTTTAGGGTTTAGGGATTATGTTTTAGTTTAGGGTTTAGGGTTTTCATTTTTTTTTTAATAGAGAACAAAGTCATATTCAAGATTTCTTCTTTTATTTATCTAGTTTATTTAGTTTATTTTATTTTCTTAATTTATTCTTACTTTTTATCTTCATTTAGTTTAGTTTATTTATTTAGGTTCATTTATTTTAATATAGGTTTTTTTAGTTTTTTTAAGTTAGGTTTAGGTTTAGGTTTATTTTTTAATTGAGTTTTATTTATATTTCATTTTTTAGGTTTAGGTTTTATTTTTTATTTTTATGTTCAGGTTTAGTTTTTTTTTTATTTTTTTAGGTTTAGGTTATAGGTTTTATTTTTTAGTATAGATTTAGATTTATTTTTTGTTTACTTTATTTTATTTAGTTTAGCATTTAGGTTAAGTTTATTTTACGTTTAGGTTCAGGTTTTATTTATTTCAGTTTATTTTATTTTAGTTTATGTTTATTTTTATTTTATTTTGTTTTTTTAATTTTTATTTTAGGTTTAGGGATTAGGTTTTATTTTTTAAATTGTTTTTAGGTTTAGTTTTTAGGTTTATGTATTTATTTATTTTATATTTTATTATATTTTAGGTTTATTTTATTTTTATTTTACATTTAGTTTTTATTTTATATAAGTTTTTTTATTCTTAGGTTTATTTTATTTTTTAGTTTAGTTTAGGTTATTATATATTTTATTTTTATTTATTTTTATTAGTTAATTTTATTTTATTGTTAGGGTTAAATTTAGGTTTTAGTTTAGGTTTTTATTTTATTTTATTTTATTTTATTTAGCTTTAGTTTTTTTAATTATTTTATTTTAAGGTTTTATTTAGTTTAGGTTTAGGTTTTTATGTTTTTAGTATTTAGCATTAAGGGTTTAGGGTTTAGGGTTTAGGGTTTTTTTTTGGGAAACCCCATGTAGGGGAATTTTATTGCCATAAAAAGAGGGTTACAAGGTCCTTAAAGGGGATAAACTCCAGAACTCTAGAGAGTAAATCCCCTATCTAAGTACAGCCAAAAGCAAAAGAAAATAAGAAAGCAATCAAAAGATACAAATTGGTTAACATAACAAGCCAATGGAAGATTAGGGCTGCGGGATGTGAGAATGCAAGACACTGGAGCAAACCTACAAGAGGACAAGAGAGAAACACCGCAAAAAATGTAGACAAAAAGAAGTTAGAGTTAAGGTAATACGACAAAATGATAAGCGAAAATTGCATAATCGAGAATGATAGTAAAGAAATGTGATAGAGAAGGCTCAGTCACCACACCACCAAGGATGCAAATATGAGCATCCATGGTTCAGCAGAAGGGTTACATCACAAGAGCTACTACTAAGCCAAATGGGAGTGAAATCATCACAGCCATCATAGCCAACAAACCTGTGAGAAGATATCAACCAATTTTTGAAAGTCTTATGGGCTTTATTACCTGCAAACCTAAACAAAACCATAGATAAAATAGAGAGAAAATTACAAAGAGCAGTAAGATAAGGGATCCAATGCAGGAAAATTATCATCAATATAGTCACCATGACATGAGAATACTTATCCATATGAGAATGAGCCATCTTTGCGAACCTCATGAAAATCATAGCTAAGAGGTATAATAGGCACATAAAACCCACCACAAGAAAAAGGAGAAGATGCACCGCTGAAATTCGCCACAAGCAAGTCAATGAGCCTATAAATAACACCATCCCAAACATATGATATATATATATATATATGAATCTTTCTGACCAGGAGTACAGTCTTGAAGCATAGTCCAGAAAATGAACCCAATCATAATAATAAATGTAGATGTGAACAACCCCCTTATTAATATTCATAACACTTATTGGAAAAAAAGCAAAGGAAGAAATAACCCAACACAGGAAATAGACTGCATCCCACCAAAAATAGCACCAAATAAAGACAATCAGAACTACAGCCCCATTAGCAGCATGCTGGACAGAAAATTGGATAATCCAGATCAACAACCAACCAAGACAACAAGACAGAAAAAGGCAACAGGTGCCCATAGTACCACCCATTCAGAATAGACAGTGCATACCAAGTTGGTAGATGCTTAATCACAATGATCTGCACTAGCCTAACTAAACCAAGATGGGAAAAGAAACAAAGCAGATAGATATAGATCACCAAATATAAATAATAAGGGCAATCAGCAATCCAACCCCAATAGCAAAATAATTAATGCAACAATGGAACCCACCAGAAGAAAAATCAAAAAGGGGATTCAAATGAGAGTCAACATTGGATTCCAGATAAAACAAGACAGCAGAGAACCAAGACAAATAGCCAAGACAACAAAAGACAGCTAGCTGGCCATAAAAGTTCTTATTCATAGTAGAAATTGCAATAGTTAGTAACCAAATAGGTAGACCATAAACACAGGGATCTGAGAAGCAGTAGCCCAGACAACAATCATCAAAGGCAAGATGGAAAAAAATAGTAGCAGGTAAAGTAGTCCACAATGTCAGAAATAACTTGCTGAACATAGGACCCTAAAGTTCTACAACCAACAAAGATAGAGACAACATTGGAATCCTGAAAAACCAAGATAGCAAATATCCAAGGCAACAAACAACAAAGACAACAAAAAACAACAAGGTAGCCATAAAACCACCCATTCAGAATAAACAGTGCAATAGATACAAGTTTAACTGAAATAAGATGGAAAAATAGTAGGTAAAGTAGTCCACAGAATTCAAATGATCTGCATAAAATAAACCACTAAGGGGATTTAAAGTAAAAGCCACCAAGCAGTCAACAACATCAAAAGAGGTTTGCTGAACAAAACAAACCAAAACCCGAAGTAGCTTTTAGAGTATTAATCCAATTCAATCGACAGTAATTACCAACAAGCTGGCCAAAAGTCCACCCATTCATGGTAAACAGAGCATATGCTAATATCCAAACCTTCCAGATAAAAATGATCAGGCTAGCAGCTAAACCCACATCCAATGAAAAGGAAAACTGATGAACATAAGATGCACCCTGCTGAACATAAGATGAACATAAGGCAGCAAAACATAAGATGAACATAAGGCAACAAAACAACTCCAAAAGCACCCTGCTGAACATCATGGACAACCCAGTAGTAGCATGATGATCATAAGATGCAATGATCCGGATCAGCCAACATCCCAAGTAGAAAATTATATCAAGTTGGCCATAAGACCACCCAATCAAATTAGGCAAAGCAAAGTTTGAAAGACATTCAACAAATACATTAAACCAACCCCAAGAGCGTCTGCAAGACGGCCATAAAGTTATACGTAAGTAAAGATAGATTGAGGCAAGGGACCTAGAATATAATTCCAGATGTCCCTATTGATCAATAAGTAGAGCAGAAAATAGAGCATTAAGTAATATATCTCCTTCCAGCAACCAAGCAACATCTTACCAGTAATAGTAAGACCCCAAACAAGGGTGGGAGAGTAAAACCAACAGTAGATGCCACATAGCTTAGCGAAGGGCCAGCAAGGAGTAATAGGATGAGACATTAACAAATTCTAAAGGAGCATCAGCACATTAATAATAAAAATAATATAAGCAGTAGGCTCCCAATTAGAGCTAAGGCAATTAAACCAACAACACATGTCACCGAGATCAACAAGTAAGCAACAAGGTATATCACATTGATGCATCAAAACCAAGAAAGCAACAACATGAATATAAAATGGGCATGGTTAAACCGATATTGAACTAGAATCCCATGGGCTAGATTAATTTTGAGATAAGGGAGCCCAGATTGTCCAAATTAACCAAGCCACGCAAATGTTTGGGTAGGTGAGTTGATCAAAGAATATTATACCATCCAATCTGGATCCCAGATTGGCAAGGTAATCAGCACATGCATTACCTTCACGCCATACATGAGTGATGTTAAAATTAAGTTGGGTAAGAAGAGCTCTAGTTTGCTTGAGAAGGTAGTACAATTCAGTGTTTCTCATTTTGGTGGAAGTCAAAAGATCAATCAGCAGAAGGGCATCCACCTCAATCCAAATATTGAGCCAATCATTTTGAAGGAAAATCTCAAGAGCTTTGTACACTGCCATAAGCTCAGCAAAAGGAACAGAGTAAGAATTAAGGGGGTAGGAAAAAGCACATAGGACTTTACCTTGAAGATTTCTAAAAATGCCACCACAACCTGAACTTTTATGAGAGATAGAGCCATCAGTGTTAATTTTAATAGTATGATCATGAGATTTTACCCAATAAAGAATCTTGTCATTGTCATTCAAGAGGGTTGATCCTAAGTTAAGACCCAGCTTTATTGGCGACAAATTTACAACCTTTGAAATGTTTGTAGTGAATTTGGTATTAAACAAGTCACAAATTTTGTTTTTAATTCTAGAATTATTCTCATGTGGTTCATAGGGATCTCAATATGTTTTGCATCATTTACCATCCATATGAACCAAATAAGGGTGATAGCATGACTTTAATGTGACCTTTAATAGTGTTGTCAAAATAAACTTCAAGAAGTTGATATAAAGTTAGGGAGCCATTGAAAATGACAATGTTAAAGAGATCATCATACCAAATCTAGAGTTTAGAAGCAATGGCCCCATTAACAAAGACATGGTTCACATTCTCAATATGAAAGCAGCATTGGCATTTTGAAGGTAATTGAAAACCTTTATCCCACAACAAGGAGTCAACAGGGATGAAGTTTTTCAAAATATGCCAAGTAAGAATAGAATAAGAAGTAGGGATAGTGATATTCCAAAGTTTGAGAAACACATTGGAAGAAACATGAGTTTCTTTAATGTGAAGCCAAACATTTTTAAAGTTGAAATCACCATTATGTGAGAGCTTAAAAAGGATCTGATCTTGATTGGTAGGAATGATAGGAATAGTAGTGAGTTTGTTCAAGAGAAAAGAAGAAATATAATCAATGAGCTTACTATTGTTCCACATATTATTCTCAGAAAAGATTTCACTTTAATAGCGGCGGAATGGGTGGAGAGTAAGTCGTCAATGGACCCACATCCACTCCAGTTATCTTGCCAAAAGAATGAGGAACCAGAGTTAATCCCTCAAAAAATTAAGGATTCAGCATCCCATTTGACAGAACAAACTCTCTTCCAAACAGGAGAGTCTCCCTCTTTATAGGGACAAATGAGGGGGTGCTTACCCTGATAATATTTAGCAGTCATGAAATTATCCCAAAGACTATTGTTACTCCTAAAATTCCACCAGAGTTTATAGGAAAAGGCAGTGATAGCTTCTTTGATTGGCTTACATCCAAGACCACCTTTTGGCAAAGTGCCACAACTTTTAACCCAAGAGGTCAAGTGCATTCTTTTAAAGGAGTTATTAGAGCCCCAGAAAAATTTGTTAAAGAGATGCTCAATTCAATTAATGATAGAAATGGTCGGCATAATGGTTTGGATGAGATATAAAGGCATGGAATTAAGAGTGAGCCTACCACTAAAGAGAGTAAATGAAATTCCCAAATAGAAATTTTATTGGAGATTTTCTGGATAAGATCATAAAAAAGATGAGATCTTTTTTGACCTTTAAAAAGTGGAGCCCCGATATAATTAATAGGAAGTTGATGTAACTGAAAATTAGTAATTCTGGAGATTTGGTTGAGCCTATTGGTAGGGATTTTAGTGGAAGGGATGAAACAACATTTTCCATCATTGAGAAAGAGGCCACTTTCTTTACCAAATTCATTTAAAAGGTTCTTAATAGTTTTAATGTGCTGAATAGAGGCATTGCAAAAGATTATAAAATCATCAGCAAAATTGAGATGAGAAATAGGGATACCACCATGAGTTTTAAAAAACATGGTAGGATTTTTATTGAAAAGATCATTCAAGCTCCTTGAAAGATATTCAACAACAAGAAAAAAAAATAGAGAGTGATAGGGGGTCTCCTTGTCTCAAGCCAAGTAAAGAAACTGAGGGACTCACCATTCATGATAATAGAGAACCAAACATTGGTAATACAGTTTTTGATGAGATGGATGAAATTATCAGAAAACTAAAACAAATGTAAGGTTTGAAAGAGGAAATCCCATGAGAGGTTATCAAATGCTTTATAGATATCCAGTTTGAGGAGGATGTTGCCACCTCTAGTAGGAACATCAATGTCATGAACTAGCTCTTGGGAAAGAATGATATTGTCAGATATAGCTCTATTTTTAACAAAGCCAGTTTGGTTAGGAGAAATAATTTTAGGGAGCAGCGGACTTATCCTATTATTAATTAATTTAGCAATGAGTTTTTGAAAGAAGGAGCAAAGACGATAGGTCTAAAATCTCCCAAGAATCAGATTATTAGTTTTGGGAATGAGGACAATGGAAGTGCTAGAAAAGTATCTAGGTAATGGGCTGCCATCAAAGAAGTCAACAACAGCATCAACAAGGTCAGACTTAATAAGAGCCCAACAATGCTAAAAAAATGGGTCGTGTATCCATCAGGGCCAGCAATAGAGTCAGTGTTCATTCTATTGAGAGTACTACTTATCTCAACTTCTGTAGGATGCAAAGTGAGTAAATGATTCTCATCATTAGTAATCATAAAAAGGATCAGGTGTGTGTTGGAGAGGGCTTCTAAGGAGGGTTGATGTTTAATAAATTTTGAAAATGTTGTATGACAGAATCTTTAATTTCATTCTTATCGATTCAGTACCGAATATTTTTTTTTTTGAATAGAGTTTAAGGCTTTCCTTTTGTTGAAAAGAGCATACCTTGTATCATAATATGTTTGCTGGTGGCCTTTTGATACCAGTAGGTTTCCTTCATATTCTGATAATTGATCAAGTTATCTTTAGTAGTGTTCAACTCATCAAGCTTACTAGGATCAGTTAAGGCAACATCTTCAAGGGAGCAAACTAATTGTTCCATAATTTTGAGATTGGCAAAAAGATTTTTAAAATGATGCTTGTTCCACCAATTTAGATTTTATTTAAGTCTTTTGAGCTTAAGCCAAAACTGAATCATGCCTTTAACAAAATTGTCCGGGTGAATAGGGGCCATCCAATTAGTGGAAACAACATTAATGAAATCATGATGTTGGGTCCACATAATTTGGAATCTAAAAGGAGAAGGGGAGGAAAGATTACTGGAAGAGGTTTTGATAGAGATCAAAAGAGGAGCATGGTCTGACAAAGTTTTGCCAAATGCTGGCGTGAGCCATTGATTGATCCAAAGGGAATCAAAGAGGGTCCTATCAAGCCACTACCAAAGTCTAGAGTTATGCCACATATAGTCAGAGCCAGAAAAACCAATATAAATTAGGTTGCAATCGAGGATCATATTAGAGAACTCTTCCATGGAATGGATGTTTGGAGTGCAGCCTCCCCTCCTTTTCAAAGAAGCGATAATAGTATTGAAGTCACCCCCAACCAACCATGGTTTGTTAACCGAGGAGGCGAAGTTTCTTAAGTGATCCCAAAGGATGTTCCTACCAACTCTATTACAAGAAGCATAGATAAAGGAACCAAGAGCAAAAAATTCACCCAATGAGATTTGAATATTAACCAATTGTTCGAGATCATCAAGGATATAAATGTTGATTAAATTATTCCAAAACACCAAATTTTATTACTAATATTATAGAAGAAATTTTGAAAGCCAAGCATTCTAGCAGCATGTGTGATGTTAGAAGAGTGAATGAAAGGCTCAATAACAACAAGTAAGGTTATGTTATGAGTGCGACAAAGGCTAACACGATTGGGATAGTGAGAGTCCCAATACGAACATTCCAAATAAGAAAATTGATCATAATAAGCTGGAAAGAAAAGAAAAGAGATAACTGAAAAATTGAAGGAGAAGAAAAAGAGAGCATGAGGCAATTATTTGTGAGAAGTTAGAGAAGATTGAGTGGTTCTAGTGGAGCTATTAGTGAACATTCTAGCTTTAAGGGATTTTTTTTAATAACAGTTTGAAAAGGCCTATCTATGTCCAATGTATCTCCATCAGAAAGGGAGTGGTTGGTGATATTTAGAATAGGAGCAGTATCTATCAAAGCATTCCTAATGGTGATTTCTCTTAGTTAGGGTTGAGGAATTGGTTTAGCATGGATATCACTCTGAAGGGTAAAAAAAAGAGAGGTTGAGACACCATTAATAGCACAAATTTCATTCTCATTTCCATGATGATTATTCAAATTTTGGTCTGTCACCAAAGAATCAACATTTTTCAGAATAATTCCAAAATTAGTTTTGAGATTTTGATCCAACTTGAGATTTCAATTCAAATCACCATGATGGTTCATATGAGTCAAGGGATTGTCTTATGATGCCAAATTATTACAAGTAGGAGTAATGTTAAATAAGTTATCATTAGTTTCCTCACAAATCTCAATATCATTATTTTTACCAAGCTCAGATTGTTCTCCAATAGGAAAATTAGTAGATAGTAAAGGAGTAGGGGTAGGAGGGTGAGTTCCATTTTGAATAGCTTTAGGCACATAAGAGAACTTATTGGTTTTTTCATTTCCTAGAGAGGGTTTAGGATCCGACAATTTATTCTTTTTAAGATTAGGGTGTAACACAAAGCATTCAGAGTGATCATGACCATGGATCTTACAGTGTGTGCAAAAAACAAGGAAATTTTCAAATTCCACTTTTTGATTATACCCAAATTTTTTCAAACCGATCCAAACTTCTTTAGGATACTTTTTGGTAATATCAATCTCAACCAAGATAAGTGCAACTGATGGCCGAGATCTCGTGGTAGTGGCTTGGTTAATTTGAAGGGGCCTACTAAAGAGAGCCCCAACTACAAATAGGACTTGATGGATAACATAATGTATCCTCATGTTTGGAAAGGCTAGCCATAAAGGAACAATAGGGATTCCTCTTTGACATCAAAGAGAGGTGACCATTTCAAGAGCCTCATTTAACAATTATACACAAAATAAGAGTGACGAGCAAAGACTCTAGAGTAGTCTAAATCATTCGATAGCTGAATAAGGATATGCCTAGGATCAATCAATCCTATAGTGAAAATGCCCGAGAGCTTTAGGCTATGAAAGATGGAACGTATATTATCAAGTGTCGGGTGACGTAATGAAAATTTACCCACTAATGAAAACTCAAATGGCTTCGCCAATTTTTCCACATCAAGATCAGAGCACATTACAGCTGACATTCCATGGAAAGAAGTAGAAATTAAGTTGACCGAAGCATTAAAGCAAGTGCTCTTACTAGATAGCACATCTTTGAAGGATTTAACAGCAGGAGCAGTAATGTATTGAGTCGGGTCCATAATACCTTGTAAATCGGGAGTCATAGCCGATGCCTCCAAGTTTGAAGAGCTCAGTTGTGCAGAAAATGGTGCGTTCGCCATTGGAGGTTAAGGTAACTCACATAAGCGGCCAAACCGAGAGCAAAAAACCTAAAAATCTGATTGGGAAGGGCCGAGAAGTGGCCAAACCATAAGGAAAATGAGAAGAACATGAAATCTCTAGAGAGCCATGCGGGTGAGGAGAGAGGATAAATTTTGGTTTTTAGGGTTTAAAGTTTAGGGTTTAGGGTTTAGTGTTTAGGCTTTAGGGTTTGGTTTGGGGTTTAAGGTTTAGGGTTTAGGGTTTAGGGTTTAGGATTGTAGGTTTTAGGGTTTAGTGTTTAGGTTTTAGGTTTAGGGTTCAGGTTTTAGTTTATGGTTTAGAGGTTTTGGTTTGTTTTTATTTAATTTTTTTTAACAGAGAATAATTCATGTTCAGCATTTCTTCTTTTCAATTTCATCAACCAAGTAACAAACCAGGGAAGTGAGGTAATCAAATGACCTCCTTGGGACTAGCTATATCCTTATGTTCCCAGGATGTCCAGACTATATACCCATTATGATTCAATCTTATATAAATCAACACATGAATAGAGGAAAGAGAACTCAACATTCATACACTTAAGCAATAAGCACATGTATTTCTTATGTATATATAATTAACATCATAACACATATTATTATTATTCATTTTTAAGCTTTTGAAAAATACATTTGAATGTAATTGAAAAAAATAGCCACTCATATTTTAAATTAAATTGACACATGCAAGCTTAC
Source organism: Cymbidium sinense (assembly GCA_021442155.1). Taxonomy (NCBI): domain Eukaryota; kingdom Viridiplantae; phylum Streptophyta; class Magnoliopsida; order Asparagales; family Orchidaceae; genus Cymbidium; species Cymbidium sinense. The sequence continues at coordinate 57,327,921 of CM038214.1, read as the reverse complement.
ATAAAGGAAATCCATTTTGTTTTACTTGATTTTGAAAAGATGGATGCATGAATTTAAATGACATACCAAATTTAACATGATTGGAAAATGGATAATCAAATATAAGCATGTGATTCATTCAACCAAACTAGTTCTTAAGGACAATCAATCAAATATGATTATTTAAAGCAAACCAAAGCTTCTTTATTAATTAAGTTTTGGATTTGATTTGATTTAAAGAGGAGAAGAGAAATCATCACTCGATGTTTTAAACCCATTCCCACATTAGTGATTTGATTTAATGTAAGGAAATGTAATTAAGTTGATTTTATTGGTTAATTAAGTTGACCCCTTAATTAGTTGAATTAATTACCCTTACCTATGTCACCTTAAAGTAATTAACTAAATAATTATGAGCCAATATGATATGCATGGAAAATAAACTTGCAATGATCCTAGGAAATAAAAGGGGCCAAATGTAATTAGGTCATGATTAATAGTTAGTTAGATTAAGGGACTAAATTAATTACTCTTATGGTTTTCCCACACATGTGGACTGACAATAATTTTATTAAACTCCTTTAGGTGTGTGTTCTAACATCACATGAGTGAGGAAGAATGGAGTTCATCTGCCATTTCTCACTTGATCCGAGCTTACGAGAGCTCAAATCAACTCCAAAAGGATCTCACACCTTCATGACATCGATCGAAGATGATCCGACGGTCAAGATCACATGAGATGCAGGTTTTCTTGAAAAAGATCCAACCCATTTTTACCTAAAGATCAGTTTTGGAAGCATATCTCACTGGAGCATAAGACCCGTGGCTCGAATAATTGAGGAAGCTTCATCTAGTGGATATGAAGCCTTATTGAGCAGCAATTGGTTCAATTCCTTGATGTTCACTTGGAAGGCCATAAATCAATGATTTTTAGCTCAGCTTTGATCGATGTCCTACCTCTGGTGCTGGGAATCTTGGGAGATGATTCCTTCTTGCTCGATGAGGACTACAAAAAGTGCGTGCAAATTTAATTTGAGTTTGATGGAGAAATGGGGAAGTTAGGTCAAAAATGGGAGTGTCCTATTTCGGGATGAATGAGAATGACATTTTTTGGTCAAAGAATGAGCATAGGAGCTTAGGGAATGGCTCTAGCAGGTCATCTCGTGTAGCTAGGTCTCTGTGGAATGATTTTTATGTGTGTTTGAGTGGAAATGAGGGGGTGTATACCCCATTCATCTTGATCAGATGATGGGATCAGGTTTGGCTTCTTGTGGTCATCCATCATCTCACAGAGTCATGGGTGGCAAGGAGGAGGTAAGTTGCTCAGCTTGGTTGGTTGAAGGTGTGGAGGTGGCTACGAAGGAGGAATCATGGGTGTCTTATGGGGTTCAAATGCTCCAATGGGGAGTGTGAGGTGATTTCACCTTTCATAGGTCATGGCCAACCCAACCACCCCTTGGGTTAGGTTTGACAATGTCTTAGGTGCCTAAGTAGACCATTTGGGAGAGTACCAAGTGGCCAAGGAATAAAATTGACCAGTTACATGGGTGATTTGTCTCATATGATGCCCTTGACCCAAGGGTAGAATGATCATTTGGCATTGGATTTGATTTGGGAAGATTTGAAATGAAACAAAAGTGGGTTAGCCCAAATTTCAAGTTAATTGGAGTTGATTTGGTTAGGTTTGGCTCAATTTGACTCATTTAGGTCAAATTGGGTTAGGTTGGGTAAAGTTGACCAATTGGTCAAATTGATCAAATCAAGGGTTGGGTCAAGTTCATATGATCATTCAGGATGTTTTGGTTCAATTAGTTTGGTTTATTTTGGCTTATATTTGAATTTGGCTCATTTGAATTCATTTGGGTCAAATGGGTTAAGTTGACCAATTTGACCAAAATAGCTAAATTGGCTTGGGTTGGGTGTTGGTTTGGGTTTAGTTTACCAATTGATGATGGTTGTAGGCTTTAGTTTTAATTAATTTGGATTGGTTTTGATTTAGGCCAAGTTGAACCTTAAGGTTGATTTTGGCTAAGTAGGTGAGTTTGGTTTAATTGGGTCTAATCATGGCTTTGGTCAAGTTAAATGATCAATTTAGAATGAACTTGAGGCATTGGTTTCAATCAATTTGGTCTATATTTTAATTTGACCTAATTTACTCTTTTAGGCTAATTTGGGTCAACTTAGGTCAAGAGCACAATTAGGTTTGGTTTGACTCAATTGAAGGTCAAGTCATATTCAAATATTGATTTTGATTTGGTATGAATCATTGGTTTCAAGGGATTTGGCTTAGGTTGCAATTTGGCTAGTTTGGGTTCATATGGGTTAGGGGTTGACTTGGTCAAATGACCAAGTTGACTTGGTTTGACCCAATTTGTGATAATTGATCAACCTAAGGTTACCAAAAATCATGATAAGAGGTTTTGATAGGCTTGGTTCAGTCTATTTTGGGTAGGATTAGAACTTTTCTAAAATAGGTCAAATTGGCCACTTAGGTTAAAGTGGACCAATTGGGTTTAGTTGTCTTGATTTTGGGTTGAGTTTATTTACTTGAGTTTATATATGGATTTGGGATTGATATATAAATTTAATTGCAATTGGCTTGGGTATAAATGGGTTTTGGTTCATTTGAACATTTCAAGTCAAAAGGGTTAAGTTGGGTTTGACTTGGGTTGGTTTTGGTTAAGCTTGATGATTGCAGATTTCATTTTTATTTATGAATATGATTGAAGGTATGATTGATTCATGAGAAATTCAATTTGGGTTTTGGAATTAAGGAATTTGGCTAAGTCCATGGAGTTGGGTGATGCGGCTTAGGATTGGATTTTGATTTGGTTTGATTTATTTTGGATGATTTAAATGTATATTTCATTTTAAGTTATGAAGATGATCAAAAATATGATTAATTTGTGAGAAAATCAATTAATTTTGACATGATTTGGATTAAGATTTGGCTAAGTCCATGAGATAGGTCATATGACTTAGGAGGCTTTTGATTTAATTTGATTTAGTTTGATTTAGTTTTAATCATTTGAATGTATATTTAATTTATATTTAGAAAGATGATTGAAGATATAAATTTATTATGAGAAAATCAATTGATTTTGGATTGATTTGGATTAAGATTTGGCTAAGTCCATGGGATAGGTCGTATAACTTAGGAAGGGTTTCTAGTTTGGATTTGATCACGGGCTTCAATCATTTGGTTTTGGAATTTGGTTTGGATTTGGATTTGAATTGAACTTGAGGTTTGGTTTGAGAAGGTGAACATGGATTGGATTTGGGTTGTAGGGTAGGTGGATTATCCTAATCCCTAAGGCATAACCTAATCCTATAGTTAACCCTTCTAAGTCTTTAGGCTGAGGTTAAGTGTTTACCTAACTATTAGAAGTGTCTTATGACTAGGGAAGTCTTAGTGTTTAGAAGAATCCAAAGTCTAAGATGGGAAGATTGAATCTGCACTCCAAAATTGAGGTCAACAGGCCTTAGGCTCCATAGTGTTTCCTTTGGAGATAGATGATTGGAAGATCGAAGGCAAGGTTCACATTATAAACTTAGATACATCTTTCAACGCTTTGCTTGGGAGACCATGGATACATGAGAACAATATAGTTCCATCCTCTCTACATCAGAGTATGAAGCATGTGAGAGGTGGGACCATCTAATGTGTTAAAGAAGATCTCAAGCCATTTACAATTCATGAGGTCAGCATATATGAGGATGTGGCTTACTACCTCCCTCAAAATCAACAAGTCTATTCTCGTGAACTTGGCCAAAGTTTAAAAAAAAAAGAAAAAAAATAAAGAGAAAAAGAAAAAGAAAAGAAAAAGAAAATGACAAGTCTATTCTCATGAACTTGTCCAAAGTTTTAAAAAAAGAAAAAGAAAAATAAAGAGAAAAAGTAAAAGAAAAGAAAAGAGAAAATGAAAAAGAAAATAAAAGGGAGTGGAAATAGACTTGGAGGAGGAAGTGGAGCCTGACATTATATTTCACCCACAGTTCATCACTCCATTTGAACATATGCATATGATAACTTGACCTCCAGCAGGCAAAGGAAGAGGCCAGTTCAGAGGCAGTCCTAGGGGTGAAAAACCTCATTATTGGCCACCCAAATAGAAGATATGTCCCACTACCAGGAGTACACCTGCTATCCATATATACTTAGAATCTAGTTTATAGGATAAGTCTTATATGGTTAGCATGCCAGCCAGCTCTTCTTAGTAATATATTCCCTTGGAGGTGAAACTTGAGCTAGATAGCAATGAAGACCGGGCTCTAAACCAAAGCATAAATATATCCAAGTCTATATGTGAAACAGTTAGGCATCACCTGGGAACCTTAGCTCTAACCCTACTTTCTTTCCTAAAAGCTAAGGGCTTGGTAGTTAAGGAAGCCCCTAAGTCATCCACAAGTGTGAAGACTCAGAGATTCTTTCTAGGAGCATCATCCTCAAGTCAAGAAGTTGATGTAGAACTTGAGGATGATTCATATAAAGATTTAATAGAATTACCTTTAGATTGCTACTTTCCTTGTGTTCATAATTTAGCAAAGAAAAGGTTAATCCCACATACATGGTCAAAGCACAAGTCAAACTACTTTGAAAGAATATGGAAGAATAAATGCAAAAGCAATCAATCAAGATTGGGCCTAGGATTGATGTGGGTCCGCGATGATGATGACCGCTAGTCCTTATCAATCATTTGGAATCTGATAGCTTCTTTTTAAATCACATTAACTCATATGAGGAGCTATGCTTAGAAACTTCAGATGATCTAGATGATTTTGAAGTCAAAGATGCACCGCCAGAGTTTGAAGAAGATATCAAGTTAACCATCGATGAGCTTAAGGAAATCAACTTAGGAATCGAAGAAGATTCACGCCCAACATACCTCAGGTCTTTGTTGAATGAAATTGAAACCAATGACTTACTTAGGCTATTGAATGATTTTAAATACTTATTTGTATGGAGTTATAAAGAGATTCTCGGATTGGCTCCTAACGTAGTAGCCCATAAACTAGCAATTGAGCCTACTATTAACCCTATCAAGGAAGCTCCTAGATGCATGTGATTAGACATAGAATAATATGTCATTTATGAAGTCAAGAAATTGATCAATGTTGGCTTCATTCGAGAAGAAAAATACCTTACCTGGTTAGCCAGCGTCATCTTAGTGAAGAAAAAGATTGGCCAAATTCACATATGCAGTTATTTTTGGGATTTAAATAAGGCATGTCCAAAAGAAGAATTTTCACTACCAATTTCTGAGTTGATGGTGAACATTGCCTCATCTCATGCAGTCTTCTATTACATGGAAGGCTCATCGGGATATAACCAAATAAAGATGGCCTGTGAAGATGAAAGAAACACTACTTTTAGAACCCCGATCATAATCTATTGTTATAAGGTCATGCCTTTCAGCCTTAAAAATACTGGTGCTACATACCAGAGGGCTATGACTCGAATCTTCGACAAACTCATTCATCATCAAGTCAAGTGCTATGTCGATGATATCATGATCAAAAGTATACAAAAGGAAGACCATCACTTCAACTTGAGAGTAGATTTTGAATAGTTAAGATAATTTAACCTCAAAATGAACCCCCCTGAAGTGTGCATTCAGAGTAGCTTCAAGGAAATTTCTTGGGTTTCTTGTTGACACTAGGAAATCAAAATCGATCCTGAGAAGATCAAGGCAATATTAGAAATGCCTCGCCCTAAAAGTTTAACTCAGCTCAAATCATTCCAAGGGTGGTTGGCATATATAAGATGCTTTATATCTAACCTATCAGGAAGATGTCATACATTCTCAGCACTTGTTAAAAAGGATGCCAAGTTCAAGTGGGATGATAAGGGTGAGCATGCCTTCAAAGACATCAAGCATTACCTGATGATGCTGCCAGTTCTAGTAGCCGCTCTCCCAACCAAGCCACTCATACTTTACACTGTTATGTTAGACGACTCTCTTGGTGATTTGTTGGCCCAAGCCAATGATGAAGGGAAGAAAAATGCACTCTACTACTTCAGCCATCATCTAATCCCTATTGAGACTAAGTATCCACCCATTGGGAAGCATTGCCTATCTTTAATCTTTACAAAACTAAAGCTACAACACTACATGCTTCCTCAAAAGGTGAACTTAATCTCTAGGATGAATTCACTATAGTATCTCTTCACTCAACTGATGCTATCTAGATTGTTGGCAAGACGGTCCATGATCCTCTCGCAGTTTGACATTACCTTCACACCCCTCAATGAGGTGAAAGGATAAGTGCTTGCCGATTTCTTAACAACATACTCACTTCTTGTTGACTTTCTGCTTAGTGATGATCTCCCTAATGAATAAATCATAAACTTAGAGGATACTAGCATTCATCGCTAGGATATGTACTTTGATGGTGCGGCTTCCTCTTAAAGAGGAGAAGAACCACAATCAATTATTCCAGGAAAGGCAGAGGTAGAAATAGTTATCTTAACCCCAAATCGTGATGTGATAAATATCTCATATTATCTGTCCAATCCTTGCACCAATAACGAAGCCAAATATACGTATTGCTGATTGTTGATGCGGGTTGGTTGTTACTACAAGCATCAGGAACATCCATCTTGAGGTTCTCAACTAGTTATCAACCAAATTGTTGGGTCCTATAAGGTTATAAAGCCCAAGCTCCATCACTACCACAAGTACACCATTGAGTTGTTGGCCCAAATCGTAGAGGTTACCATTTATAAGATTCTTCTTGGAGAGAACATCATAGTGTATACTTTAGCCAAGCTTGTCAAAGAGTTGGCATGTTCGGGGGATGAGTCCATATCAATAAAGGCATCCATTCATGGATTACCTAAATAAAGGAAAACTACCTCAAGAGAAGTCCCAAGCCCATCAGAAGAAATTGAGAGCACTTTCCTATGCTCTTACGGATGGTGTCTTGTACCAATGGTCTTTCAATTATATGAGGTTATGTTATTTGGACAAGCACAAAGCCCGTAAGATCATGATCGAGGTACACTCAGGATTATGGGGAGCCAACTAATTTGGTCGAATGATAAAAGCCAAGATCAAGAGACTAGGATACTACTAACCATCGATGATTTAAGATTGCATGGATACGGCTAGGAGATGCCACCAATGTCAAATACACGGTATGGTCCTACATCAACCACCTAAGATTCTACATCCTACATTTGCCTCATAGCCAGTCGAGTGTTGGGTGCGACATAGTGGGTCTGATTGATCCTCCTTCTTCCAAGGGTCATCAATTCATCTTAGATGCTACTGAGTACTTTTCCAAATGGGCAAAGGTGATTCCACTCAGAGAGGTCACAGTTCAGCATGTGCTTTAGTTTTATAGGAACCATACTGTATATAAGTTTGGAGTGCCTCGATGAATTATATCTGATAATGGTAATATATTTAAGAGTACCTAGATCAATAATTGTGCCCATAGACTTAGCATAAATTGGAGGTATTCTACCATCAACTACTAGAGGACAAATGGCTTAGTAGAAGCCTTCAAGAAAACTCTCATACAAATACTAAGGAAGACACTAAACAACAACAAGCGATGGTGCCATGAGTAGTTAGTTGAAGCCTTGTGGGCTTACCGCACCACATATAGAGCTCCAACTTAGTATACTATTTTCTCCTTAGTGTATGGATCCAAAGCATTCTATCATTAGAAGTCCAATTCCCATCACTAAGTATAGTTGTGGGTAGCAAGATCACAACAGAGAAGAATGCCAAGTTATCGTTAGAAGAACTTGAAGGTTTGGAGGAGAAATGCTTTGCATGCTAAAACCTCAAGTTATACAAAGTTAAAATGATTCAAGCTCACAACAAGTTGGTTTGTCCTAGAGCTTTTCAAGTAGGAGAGCTTATTTTAGTTTTAAGGAGACTGATAGTTGCCCTCATAAGATGGGAGGCAAGTTTGAACCCACTTGGGATGGCCCTTTTGCCATAGAGAAGGCCTGCCAAGGAGGATCTTATCATCTTATTAATCATAAGGGAGAGTGCCCAATTCTTCCAATCAACAAGCTCTACTTAAAGAAATATTATAAATCATGTTTCAAAATAATTAACAGTAATGAAAATTCCATTTCGAATTCAATCACTTACATGTTAAAAGTATTTTTATTTGTGAATCCACCATGATTTGTTTAGGGTAGGTGAATGGAACTTGAGCGATGTCATATCCTTCATCGACACAACATAAACACATACTACACACAAACATATAAAATAGACACATATCTTTTTTCCTGGGCTACTCTGAGTTAGGATAATCTGGTAGTAACTTAGTAGTCTAGTGCTATGCTACCCTACAAGTGTCACCCCAGTGGTCTTCTTACTTTGGAGGATGTAAGTATGCTATGCTTTCCTTCCTTACTTGGCCACTGCACACCGATGAGTGCCTTGTTAGTTTGGTAAGCCATACTGCATGGCCAATAAGCTACCTCATGTTGGTTTATTTTAAGAGGATGTGAGTCTGCTACACTTTCTTCTTGGATTATCCTTCATGCACTGACTGGGTTGAGTATATTTGAGGTTTAGGATAAGTGCCCGAGTGGTGCCTTCCCTCCTGACTACTTCAGTTCTGAGTCTAGCCCTTCCTCAGGGATCCCCGCTTAGTAGTCACTCTAGGTCAGATAACATCTGTTTCATCGATGATAGACTATCTTGATGATCAGTTAAGCTTGGAAAGTTATAAACCTGTATGCTTTCATTCCAAATTAATTATTGTACACTGACGGGTACCTTAGGTTGGTTGGTTCTCACTATGCTGATGAATACACCACACGTGCTGATGGATACACCTTAGGTTGGTTGGTTCTCCCACCTTAGGATATACCACTCATGGCAGATGTAAGTCTGTTATTGTTTCTCCTTAAGTTGGCCATCGTAAACCTATGGGATTTATTTTCTAGGGATCAGGATAACGACCTTAGCAGCACCTCCCCTATGGGAACTATATTTAGCTCACATCCTTTGTGACCCCATTTAGACACTACCCAAGTTACTATCATATTGGATAGTTCCCCTTTCCTATTAACCACCCCTATGGTTGGAGAATCCATCCTGTGGATGTGCAAATTCTCCCTTGGTCCAATAAATTTAAGACATGTGAAATCTGACATAGCCCCTTCTCAGTGTGGTCCCTCATACACCAATACGGTCCACACAAACATATAAATAAAATATATATTCACTTATGGATTAGGAGGACACCCCTAGGGGTACCTTTTCCTAAGAAAGTATCATATCTTTAGGGTAGTGTTAGGAAAACACCCTATAAGAATCACCTGACTACTCTTGAATTGATATAAGTCCCCAGCGGCATTCACTCAGTAGTCACCCCTAAGTCAGGTTTGATTTGTTGTGCTACCAACAGGTCACCCCAATGGTTGTTCCCTACTTTAGAAGATGTATGTTATGCTTTCTTCCTAGCACAATCATTGCACACCGAAAGGCAACCCTTTAGGTTGGCTAGCTCTAACCCATGGCTAGTAGACTATCCTTTTAGATTTGTAAATCTGAGATAGGATAAGCCCCATATAGCCCCTTCTTAGTGGGTCCATCGCACGGTGACATGGTCCATAAATTAAATCTATCAAATTTGACTGAGCTCACATCTCTAGCAGATTTTCCCTCAATTTGATATCAAACTCAACCAAACAAACCATATCAAATCACATGAAATTAAGATAAAATTAATTCTGTCTACATTTGAGTTGACATAAGTCCTAGCAGCATTCACTTAGTAGTCATCCTAGGTTAAGTTTGATTTATTTGGCATCCAAAAGGTTACTCCAATGGTTGTTCCTCACTTTGAAAGATGTAAGTCTGCTATGCCTTCTTCCTAGCACAGTCGTTGCACACCGAAAGGCAACCCATTAGGTTGACTAGCTCTACCCCACATCCGATAGGCTATCCCTTTGGATTTGTAAACTTGAAGTAGGTCAAGGCTAATATAGCCCCTTCTTAGTGGGTACATCATACGATGCATACATTAACTGATTAAACCCAATCTAATTTTTCCCAATGGAGTTAAATCACAACCTTCTCCCTAGTGGAGCCCCAAATCATATATAAACAAGTCAAGCAAATAAATCAAATTCAAAACCAACCTCCCTAGTGGAGCCAAATTAAACCAACTCCCAAATAGAGACTAATTCAAAGAAATCCAACTAAACTCTTATCCCCAGTGGATACATCCCCAAGTAAATCTATCAAATCAAACTCAAATCCCAATCCCAAGTGGATAGCCCAAACCTGCTTCCCTAGTGGAAGGTTCATATCCTGATCCCCAATAGACTCGAGCCCATATCTCTAGCAAATATGTTTCCACATCAATTAAAACAAAAAAAATTAAAGTTGATTCGAGCTTAATCCTTGGTGGATTATAGATTCTTATCCCCAATGAATTTTCTTTCCATAAATCATATAATCAAATCAAACTTAAACCTTATCCCTACCAGAATTTCATCTTCTATACCCTCGATATAGACCACTCACATGTCATGTCCAATGCATGTGTGATCCCCTAGCGGATCTCCCTCCATGTCCTTGACATGAAACTCTCATCAAATCTTATTTCTTCTCTCATGCACACCTTTAATACTTCAAGAAAAAGCCTAACAAAGTATCCATTCAAATTACATCATCTTAATATTATAATCAACATTTGATGATATGTGATGGTGCAAGCTCAAACTAACTATATAATATCATGCTAAACATATTATAATGTGAATTAGCACAAAATATTATATTATAATATGTGATGTTATATTATAATTTGCTATAATATAATATCTTGTCTAACATTACACCTCATTAGAATCACTTAAAAGGAACAAATAACAAAATTTTCTCAAAATATAAATAATGTTCACTTTGGATGTAAAGTCATTATTTTTCTATTAGAAATGGTACAAAATACATAATTTTAGTGTTGCTTCTTGTTGTGTGCCATGAATTTGGCCAAATTCTTTCATCTCAACCTTCAAATTATATTTTTGTGAGTTTTGACCAAATGTATTGTAACAAAAGTAGAACAAACTAAAATGTACAATAACATTTAGAAACACACCACCACATTCATATATATGTGAAGTTATATTGTTATGTAAATTATATTTTAGTATGCTTTCATATAATATATTATTGTACATTACACCTTAAAATGCATCACTTCAAGCAAAAACATTATAAAATTTGGTTGAAAAATGAACATTTATTTTGAATGCAAAATTCCATTCTTTTGATTAAATGACACACCATAGCACACCAATAATGTCCCCTAAAGCTTACCTTAAATTTGGCCAAATCCCATCATCTCAGTATTTTTATGAATTATACCTGTACAACCTCTACTACATCATATGAAAATAAACTAAAATATCTTAAATAATAAGTAGTAATACACAATAGTATGCTATAATTCATGATGCTACACTATGTTATGGCATCCTATATTATAATATACTACAACATATTATATTATATTATATTGCATATCACATCACAAGAGATTGCTTAAGATAAAAAAAATCATAAAATTAGTCTAAATAAAAAAACTATATATTTTAGTCATATCAATTACGGATTTTAAATTGAAACAATATATTAGGATGCCATGCTCTACCTATTTTGAATTTGGCCAAATTCCACCATTTTAACATCTAAATCAACATTTTTATAAATAATTCTAGTGTAGGCTTGACTGCATGATTGTAAAATACTAAAGGAATTTAAAATGTGCAGAACAATATATTATGATATATGATGTTATACTATGCTACAACATGTAATATTTATTTTGAACATAAAATCTTACTTTTTAGACTACAAGTGGCATAGCACACCTTTGGCACTAAAACCTAATTCCCACTTCAAATTTAACAAATTTCATCATCTGATTTATTAAATCAATATTTTTATTATATATTAATATAGACTATAGGGCACAATACCATAATATATTAAAATATTTCAAAACATCTTATATCATCCAAAAACACATCACTAAATGCTTAAATATTTGATGCTATACTATACTATAATATATGGTAATATAATATGATTTAGGGTTCGAGTTTAGGGTATTCCACTAATAGTAAAGGGAAAGTCTCTTGAAGAAATTTTCTTTAGCTACCTTAACTATATTAGGATTGGGTCATTCTTTAGATCTACGGTTAATGACACCTTTATTCAAGGTTTAGGGTCTAGGGTTAGTTTAAGATTTAAGATTAGTTTAGGGTTTTGGGTTTAGGATTTAGCATTTAGGGTTTTTAAGTTCTAGGGTTTAGGGTTTAGGGTTAATTTAGAGCTTAGGGCTTAAGGTTTCAACATTTAGGGTTTAGAGTTTAGGGTTAGGGTTTAGGGTTAGTTTTAGGGTTTAGGGTTTAGGGTTTAAGGGTTTTTTTTAAAAACTAAGTAAAATGGTAGGTTTAGGTTTATTTAGTTCATTTTTTAATTATTTGAGTTTATTTTATTTTTTATTTTTATTTAGTTTTTTTTAGTTAGTTTAGTTTATTTATTTTTGGTTTATTTATTTTAGTTTATTTTTTAGTTTAGGTTTAGGTTTATGTTTATTTTCTAGTTTAGTTTCATTTTTATTTTATTTTTTAGGTTTAGGTTTTATTTTTTATTTTTAGGTGTAGTTTAGGTTTTTATTTTATTTTTTTAGGTTTAAGTTTTAGGTTTTCATTTTAGGTTTTTTATTTTAGTTTATTTTTAGGTTTAGGTTTATGTTTATGTTTATTTTTTAGTTTAGTTTTATTTTTATTTTATTTATTTGGTTTATGTTTTATTTTTTATTTTATTTTTTTAGGTCTAGGTTTTAGGTTTTATTTTTGTTTTATTCTTAGGTTTTATTATTTTAGATTATATTTTGGATAATTTTTATCTAATTTTATTTTTTTTTAGTTTAGGGTTTTGGTTTAGTTTATTTTAGGTTTAGATTAACATTTTACTTATTATAGTTTAGTTTATTTTAGTTTAGGTTTAGGTTTATTTTATTTTGTTTATTTTCGGTTTAGGTTATTTGTTTTTTAGATTAGGGTTTAGGTTTTCTTTTTTATTTATTTTTAGGTTTATTTTTTAGGTTAAGGTTTCTATTTTGTTTTTATTTCATTTAATTTTAGGTTTATTTTATTTTTATTTTACGTTCAATTTTTCTTTTCATTAGGTTTTTTATTTTTAGGGAAATTTTATTTTTTATTTTAGTTTTGGTTTTTATTTATTTTAGTTTAGTTTAGTTTTTATTTTCAATTTTGTTTTATTTTTTTGTTTAGGTTTAGGCTTAGCTTTAAGTTTTGGTTTTTATTTTATTTAGGTTTATGTTTTTCTATTTATTTTATTTTAGTTTTATTTAGTTTAGGTTTATGTTTTTTTGTTTATAGGGTTTAGGGTTTATGGTTTAGGGTTTGGGGTTTAGGGTATAGTGTTTAGGGTTGAAGGTTTTAAGGTTTAGGGTTTAAGGTTTAGGGTTTAAGGTTTAGGGTTTAGGGTTTTAAGGTATTGGGCTTACAATTTAGGGTTGTAGGTTTAGGATTTAGGGTTTAGGGTTAATTTTATGGTTAGAATTTTTTTTTAATTTTCAATTTTTTAAAATTTTTTTAAAATTATGTAAACTAAAAGGTTTAGGTTTATTTTGTTTATTTTTTATTTATTATAGTTTATTTTATTTATTATTTTTATTTCAGTTTATTTTTATTTTTATTTTATTTAGTATATTTATTTTAGTTTAGGTTTTTTTATTTTAGTTTATTTTCAATGTTTAGGTTTAGGTTTATTTTTATTTTTTTTTTTAGGTTTAGGTTTATTTTTATCTTACTTTTTTAGGTTTAGGTTTTATTTACTTTAAATTTAGATCAATTTTAGTTAATTTTATTTTATTTAGGGTTTAGGTTTAGGATTTATTTATTTTAATTTAAGTTTAGGTTTATTTTATTTTTATTTTAAGTTTAATTTTTTTTGTTTAGGGTTTAGGTTTTATTTTTAGGTCTATTTTTTAGGTTTAGCTTTTTATTCAATTTTTATTTTATTTTATTTTTGGTTTAATTTATTGTTATTTTAGGTTTAGTTTTTATTTTATTTAAGTTTTTATTTTTTTAGATTAGTTTAGGTTTTTATTTATTTTATTTTAGTTTAATTTTTTATTTTTTTATTTTCATTTTAGGTTTAGGTTTAGGTTTATGTTTTAGTGTAGGCTTTTATTTTAGTTTTGTTTAGGTTCTTTGATTTATTTTATTTTTAGGTTTTATTTAGTTTAGCTTTAGGTTTTAGCTTTTAGAGTTTAGAGTTTAGGGTTTAGAGTTTAGGGTTTAGTATCAATTAAGGGTTTAGGGTTTAGGGTGAAAGGTTTGGGGTGTAAGTTTAGGGTTTAGGATTTAGGGTTTATGGTTTTGGGTTTAGGTTTTAGGGTTTAGGGTTTAAGGTTTTAGGGTTTAGGATTTAGGTTTTGGGGTTTTTAGGGTATAGGGTTTAGGTTTTAGCCCTAAGTTTTTTTGGTTTAGTTTAGGGTTTAGAGTTTTTTGGTTTCTTTTAAAGAGAACAAATTCAGATTCATTATTTCATCAACCAAGTAACACACTGAGTTTTCTAGGACATACGCGATGACATAGATAAAAAATGAGCACGCATAGAGAAAATCAAAGACCCTAGATAAGTAGAACCTTCTTTTCTATAATGACACAGTTCCATAAACAGCAGATCAGATTGATCATTCTTTAGTTTTTTTAGTTCCCATTAAAACCACCCCATCCTCTTGAATAGTGGGATCCACCATTATATCCCCGATCTTACCCTCCACCACCACGACTATTACCTTCGTCGCTCCTCCCTCCTCCATATCCACCACTACTTTGACCACACCTCCAGATCCCCATACCGCTGATAACTTCTTCTCACCAAATCTTTACTAAGCCTGGTTGACGGTGATGTTCATGTTGTCATGGTTCTGCCCATTCTTAGAGTTTAAGCTTAGGTTTAGGTTTATTAGGTTTTAGGTTTAGTTTTCTTTTTAAATTTATTTAGTTACTTTAGGTTTAGGTTTAGGGTTTGGGGTCTAACATTTATGGAGTAGGGTTAGGGTTTAAGGTTTAGGGTTTAGGGTTTAAAGTTTAGGGTTTAGGGTGTAGGGTTTAAGGTTAGGGTTTATTGCTTTAGGGTTTATGCTTTTAGGATTTAGGGTTTAGGATTTAGGGTTTAGGGTTTAGGTTAAAGGGTTTATTAGGGTTTAGGGTTTTTTTTTAAAATTGTTTTAGGCTTATTTATTTTTAGTTTATTTTTATTTATTTTAGTTTATTTTCTTCTTTATTTTTATTTATGTTTATTTTTTTTCTTTTTATTTAGTTTAGTTTATTTATTTTAGGTTTATTTATTTTAGTTTACTTTTTTGGTTTAGGTTTAGGTTTAGGTTTATGTTTAGTTTTTAGTAGAGTTTCATTTTTTTTAAGTTTAGGTTTTAGGTTTATTTATAAGTTTTATTATTTTTTGTTTAGGTTTAGGTTTATTTTTAGTTTATTTTATTCTATTTAGTTTAGGTTTAGTTTATTTTAGGTTTAGGTTTAGGTTTTATTTATTTTTATTTAATATACTTTAGTTTAGGTTTAGGTTTATTTTATTTTATTTATTTTATTTTTAATTTAGGTTTAGGTTTTTTTTAGCTTACTATTATGGTTTTATTTATTATTTATTTTTAGGTTTATTCCTTAAGTTTAAGTTTTATTTAGTTTTTATTTTATTTTATTTTGGCTTTATTTTTTTATTTTACATTTATTTTTTAGTTTATTAAGGTTTTTTATTCTTAGATTTATTTTACTTTTTAGTTTGGTTTAGATTTTTCTTTATTTTATTTTATTTACTTTTATTTTTACTTTATTTTATTTTTAATGTTTAAGTTTAAGTTTTAGTTTAGATTTTTATTTTATTTTATTTTTTATTTTATTTAGATTTAGGTTTATCTATTTATTATTTTAGGTTTTATTTAGTCTAGGTTTAGGTTTTTAGGTTTTTAAGGTTTAGGGTTTAGGGTTTTATGTTTAGGATTTTTGGGTTTAGGGTTCAGGTTTAGGGTTTAGGGTTTATGATTTAGTGTTTAGGCTTCAAGTTTATAGTTTTTAGGGCTTAAAGTTTATTATTTAGGGTTAGCTAAGGGTTTGGAGCTAGTTTAGGGTTTAAAGTTTAGGATTTAGGGTTTAGTGTTAGTTATGATTAGGGTTAGGGTTTAAGGTTCAGGGTTTAAGGTTTACAGTTTAGGGTTTAGGGTTTAGGGTTTATGGTTTTTTAGGTTTTTTTAGGGTTTAGGGTTTAGGGTTGTAGATTTAAGGTTTAGGGTTTAGGTTTATGGTTTAGAGTTTGTTCTAAAGTTTAGGATTTAGGGTTTAGGGTTTAGGATTTAGGATTTAGGTTTAGGGTTTAGAGTTTAAGGTTCAGGGTTTTTTTTTTAAAAAAAATTGAGCAAACCAATCGGTTTAGGTTTATTTAATTTATTTTAAATTTATTATAGCTAATTTTATTTTTTATTTTTATCTATGTTTATTTTTTTATTTAGTTTAGTTTATTTATTTTAGGTATATTTATTTTAGTTTAGTTTTTTTATTTTAGTTTATTTTTTAGGTTCAGGTTTATTTTTTGTTGATTTTTATTTTTATTTTGTTGTTAGGTTTAGGTTTTATTTTTTTAATTTTTTGGTTTAGTTTTACACTTTTATTTTATTTTTTTAGGTTTAAGTTTTTATTTTAGGTCTATTTTTAGGTTTTATTTTATAGTTTAGGTTTAGGTCTATTTTTAGTTTATTTTATTTTGTTTAGTTTAGGTTTAGGGATTCATTTCATGATTATTTTGACAAATATTACGCTGGCTGTCTACTACCTAATGCAACCCTCCACTTTATGCATCTGGACTTGGGTAAGAAGTTTGATGGAGAAGCATAGAGAAAGTAAGAAGGATCTACATATGATATTTATTGATTTAGAGAAAGCTTATGATAAAGTCTCAAGAGATGTTCTTTGGAGAGTTCTAGAACATAAAGGAATTAATATTGGTTATATTCAAGTCATTAAGGATATGTATACTAGAGCTATTACTTGTGTCCAAACACAAGAAGGATTGACAAAATATTTTCCTATTTCAGTTGGATTACATCAAGGATCAACATTAGGCCCTTATCTTTTTACTTTATTTATGGATGTTCTTACGAGGCATTCACAAGAAGATGTACCTTGGTGTATGCTTTTTGCTAATGACATTCTTCTTATTGATAAGACTAGAGAGAGTCCAAACTTGAATTATGGAGGTCAACTTTAGTCTAAAGGTTTTCATTTAAGTAGATCTAAAACTAAATATGGAGTGTAATTTTAGTTGTAGAAGTTTTAGTGGTATTGTTGTGACTTTAGGTGATCAAATCATTAATAAGAGTGAGATATTTAGGCTCTATTATTCAAAATGATGGTGAAATAGATGGAGATGTTATTAGTAGAATTCAAGTTGGATGGTTAAAGTGGAGGAATGCATCTGGCTTATTATGTGATAGAAAAGTTCCACTTAAACTTAAGGGAAAACTTTATAAGATGGTGGTAAGACTTGCAATGACTTATGGTGCGAATGTTGGCCATAAAGAGAAGCATAAGACTAAGTTAAGTGTTTAGATGAGGATGCAGCAGATGAGTGGCTTTACTCTTATAGATAGAATGCAAAATGAGTATGTTAGAAAAGTTGGAGTAGCGCCATGGTAGATAAGATTAGGGAGTCGCCTTAGATGGTTTGGCCACATAAAGCGTCGTAGTCGATGATTTGGAGAGTAGATGCATTAGATTTGCCTTATGTTAAGAAAGGTAGAGGTAGACTAAAAGACTTGGTTAAGATGTATAAAATGATCTTAGTATACTTGAATTAAATGAGAATTTAACACATAATAGGACACAATGGAGATGAAGGATTCATGTAGCCGACCCCACCTAGCGGGATTAAGGCTTGTTGTTGTTGTTGTTGTTGTTATTTAGTTTAGGTTTAGGTTTAGGGTTAGGTTTAGGTTTTATTTATTTTAGTTTAGTTTATTTTTGTTTAGGTTTTGGTTTATTTAATTTTGTTTAATTTTTATTTTATTTTATTTTTAAGTTTATCTTTGTTTAGGGTTTAAGTTTTTTTTTAAAATTATTTTTTGGTTTATTTTTTAGGTTTAGGTTTTTATCTAGTTTTTATTTTATTATATTTTAGGTTAATTTTATTTTTATTTTATGTTTAGTTTTTATTTTATTAAGGTTTTTTATTCTTAGGTTTATTTTATTTTTTAGTTTAGTTTAAATTTTTCTTAATGTTCTTTTAGTTTTTTTTATTTTTTTATTATATCTTATTTTTAGTTTTAGGTTTAGATTTTAGTTTAGGTTTTGATTTTATTTTATTTTTTTATTATATTTAGGTTTAGGTTTTTTTATTTATTTTATTTTTAGGTTTTATTTAGTTTAACTTTAAGTTTTTAGATTTTTAGGGTTTAGGGTTAGCTTAGGGTTTAGGTTTAGTTTAATGTTTAGGGTTTTGGGTTTAGGCTTTAGGCTTTAGGCTTTAGGGTTTTTAGGGTTTAGGGTTTCAGTTGTAGGGTTCCAATTTAGGTTTAGGGTTTTAGGGTTTATCCTTTTAGGGTTTAGGGTTTAGGATTAAAGTTTAGGGTTTAGGGTCTAGAGTTTTTTATTGTTGTAGGTTTTGGGTTACGGTTAGTTTTAGGATTTGGGGTTTAGGGTTTTGGGTTTAAGATTTAGGGTTTAGGGTTTAGGTTTTTTTTTTAAAAAAAAAATTAAGTAAACCAGTAGGTTTAGGTTTATTTAGTATATTTTATTTTTTATTTTTATTTAGGTTTATTTTTTATTTTTATTTAGTTTGGTTCATTTATTTTATGTTTATTTATTTCAGCTTAGGTTTTTTATTTTAGGTTATTTATTAGGTTTAGGTTTATGTTTATGTTTATTTTTTAGTTTAGTTTTATTGTTATTTTTTTTAGGTTTAGGTTTTACTTTTTATTTTTAGGTTTAAATTTAGGTATTTATTTTGGTTTTTTAGGTTTATGTTTTAAGTTTTTATTTTAGGTTTATTTTTATGTTTTATTTTTTTGTTTAGGTTTAGGCTTATTTTTAATTTATTTTATTTTATTTAGTTTAGGCTTTAGGTTTAGTTTATTTTAGGTTTAGGTTTAGGTTTTATTTATTTTAGTTTAGTTTATTTTTGTTTAGGTACATTTTATTTTGTTTATTTTAGGTTTATGTTTTTTTTTTTAGGGTTTAGGTTTTATTTTTAATTTATTTTTAGGTTTATCTTTTATGTTCATGTTTTTATTTAATTTTTATTTTATTTTATTTTAGGTTTATTTTATATTTTTTAATGTTTAGTTTTTATTTTATTTTGGTTTTTATTTTTAAGTTCATTATATTTTTTAGTTTAGTTTAGGTTTTTGTTTAATTTATTTTATTCTAGATTTTTATTTTTTATTTTATTTTATTTTTGAGTTTAGGTTTAGGTTTTAGCTTTGCTTTTTATTTTATTTTATTTTTTTATGTAGGTTAAAGTTTTTTTATTTATTTAATTTTAGGTTTTATTTTGTATGTTTATGTTTTTTAGTTTTTAGGGTTTAGGGTTTAGGGTTTAGGGTTTCAGGTTTAGGGTTTAGGGTTTAGGGCTTAGAGTTGTAGATAGTAGAGATTATGGTTAAGGGTTTAGGGTTTAGGGTTTTAGGGTTTACTTTTCATGATTTAGGGTTTAAAGTTTAGGGTTTAGGGTTCAAGGTTTAGGGTTGTAGGTCTAAGGTTTAGGATTTAAGGTTTAGGGATTTTTTATTTTTTTTTATTTTTTTAGGTTAAGTAAACTGGTAGGTTTAGGTTAATTTAGTTTATTTAGTTTAATTTTTATTTATTTTAGTTTATTATTATTTTTTCTTTAGGTTAATTTTTATTTTTATTTAGTTTAGTTTATTTATTTAGGTTTCTTTATTTTAGTTAATTTTTTAAATTTAGTTTCATTTTCATTTTATTTTTTAGGTTTTTGTTTTATTTTTTATTTTTAGGTTTAGGTTTATTTTTTCATTTTTTATTTTTAGGTTTAAGTTTTAGGTTTTTATTTTTGGTTTATTTTTAGGTATTATTTTTTAGTTTAGGTTTAGGTTTATTTTTAGTTTATTTTATTTTATTTAGTTTAGGTTTTATTTATTTTAGTTTAGTTTATCTTAGTTTAGGTTTAGGTTTATTGTATTATTATTTTGGGTTTTGGTTTTTTTTTAGTTCATGTTTGAGGTTTTTTTATTATTATTTTTTAGGTTTTCTTTTTAGGTTTATTTTTTAGGTTTAGGTTTTTATTTTATTTTATATTAGGTTTATTTTATTTTAATTTTAGGTTTATTTTTTATTTTATTTAGGTTTTATATATTTTTTTAGTTTTGTTTAGGTTTTTATTCATTTTATTATAGCTTAGTTTTTATTTTTATTTTATTTTCTTTTTAGGTTTTGGTTTAGGTTTCAATTTTAGTTTATGTTTTTATTATATTTTATTTTTTATTTTTATTTCAGTTTAGGTCTTTTTATTTATTTTATTTTTAGGTTTTATATAGTTTAGGTTTAGGATTTTAGCTTTTTAGGGTTTAGGGTTTATGGTTTAGGTTTTAGGTTTAATTTTAGGTTTAATTTTTTTGTTTAGGTTTAGGTTTATTTTTTAGTTTATTTTATTTTATTTAGTTTATGGTTTAGGTTTAGTTTATTTTAGGTTTAGGTTTTATTTATTTTAGCTTAGGTTTATGTTTATTTTATTTTGTTTTTATTTTAGTTTATTTTAGGTATATTTTTTTTTACATTTAGTTTTTATTTTATTTAGGTTTTTTATTCTTAGGTTTACATTATTTTTTATGTATTTTAATTTTTATTTATATTATTTTTGTATATTTTATTATTTTTCCTTTTTTTCTTTTTATGTTTAGGTTTCAATGTAAGTTTAGGTTTTTATTTTATTTTATTTAGGTTTAAGTTTTTTTATTTATTTTATTTTAAAAGTTTTTTTTACATTTGGTTTTGGTTTTTAGGCTTTTAGGGTTTAGGGTTTATGGTTTAGGGCTTAGGGTTTAGGGTTTAGGATTTAGGATTTTAGGGTTTAGGGTTTTAGGGTTTAGTGTTTAGGGTAAGGGTTTAGAGTTTATGGTTTAGGCTTTAGTGTTTAATCTTTAGGGTTTAGGGTTTTAGGGTTTAGGGTTTAGGGTTTAGGATTTAGGGTTTGCTTAAGGTTAAGGGTTAGTTTAGGGTTTAGGGTTTGGAGTTTTTAGGCTTTAGGGTTTATGGTTTAAGGTTTAGGATTTTAGTGTTTAGGGTTTATGGTTTAGGGTTTAGGGTTAAGGTTAGGGTTTAGGGTTTAGGGTTTAGGTTTTAGGGTTTAAGATTAAAGGTTTAGCTACCTCAGATCCTAAATCTAGGGAGCTTTAGTATGAGCTAAAGCACGACCTAAATCTAAATGACAAGTGGACATAAAGATTTACCTCCTCAAGAGAGAATAAATTATTTGACTTCTAGACTTATAACTACATGGAGTAGCCGCCAGCTAACTCCTCCTACATTTTTAAAACCATATATTATGGTCTTATGAATTGCAAGATAGCTAGGGTAGTTATTTAATTAGAAAGAGACTAAAGTCCCTAAACACTCCTAGAGACTAGAGCATGAGTGCTATGAGCATATGGCTTAATCTTTAGATGCAAAATCTTTTCAGATTTTATTTTAATTTAGACATATCATTTTGATAGAGGCTTTAGTATTTCTTATGCCTAAATGCATGACGAAATAGGTTATGGGTCAAATCAGCTAGAAGGTGTTCTCCCCCATAATTTGCCCTCACAGGTCAAGTATTCCATTATCGTGCAAGGATAGAGATCCTTCATGTTCAAGGGAGAAAGAATATGCATGCATGATGTGAAACATACAACCATACAGCTAGGGGGTTGTTAAATCTTTTAGTTATCTTATTTTTCTTAGGCTTTATGATGAGGTTATGAGTTGTTTAAATTTTAGTTATGATTGATTAGTTGGGTAGAAAAGTTATTTTTATCCTAAGAGCCTAATCATTTCCATGCCACACATTAAAGCATCAATAATTTAAGAAACTCTGACTTAATTAATTTGTAAATTGATTAATGATTTAATCACTTAATTAAATGGCTTAATTAAGTAAACTTAAAATCAAATCATTCTATAACTTAATCACTTAATCTTGGGTAGATTTTTAGGTGTTCAATAACCTAAGAGGCTTCAAAGGAAATTATAATCAAACTGCATGTGTAGGGAGGTTATAAAAGTACTTAATTAAACCCTTTAGCTTAATTAATCAATAATTATGAGCCAATTGCATTAGGCCCTTTACTTCTTAGGTGCATTTCTGATTTAAATTCTATGTGGTTGCATATCATATGTTGGTTCATAATTTCTTGGTTAATTATGTTAAAGTGGTGTAGGTAAGGGTAATTAATGGACTTAACTCACACTTTAACTTAGACAAAATATAAAATCAACCTAATTATTCTAAAAATTAAACTAAATAATTCACACGTGGGGGAAATGGGTTAGGACCAGTAAACGCTTTTCACATTTCCTAAGTCAAATCAAATTCAAAAATAAAAATCTCTTTAAAGAATTTTGATTCACTTTAAATAATCTTATTTTATAGGATTGTCTTTAAGAATTAATTAGGGTGAATGAAGTTGTATGTTTACATCACTTTATTTCCTTCCAAGCATGCTAAATATTATTTTCCATATGAAATCATGCATTCATGTCTTTCAAAAATCAATTAAATAAAATGTTTCCTTTTATGTCAAATTGCATGTTTTTGCTAAAGCAAGAATATGAGTGGCTATTATCACTATTAAACCAAAAATTATTTTCAAAACCTATAAATTAAAGGTTATGAATGAAGTGATGCTACTTATAAATACTTATAAGCTTGCATGTGATTATAGCATAAGACATGTTTTATGTTGTTTTCTTCTCTTCCCTTAACATGGATTTGAATAGGATTTGCAAAGTGTATAGTTCATTTGAAAAGAACACAACACATCCTTAAATCTATTTCAATGCATTTTTATGTTATGGCTTAATAAGGATCCTCTCATTTACACATGTAAATTATACAAGCAAATAAAAAAAAATCTTTTGCATGATTTTCATCCATTTGTTTCTTTTTGTATATTCTCATGTATTTAAGAAAAGTGGTATATTAGTCTAAACATTCCGGGGCTGTGAGGCTTTAAGTAGCCCCAAGTAGGTCCTGTACCTTATGCCCCTGGTGTAGAAAATAATGGTACCGTGCTCACTTATGTCTTTTATACATGTGAATGTGCATTATGTTAATGGATAAAGAATCCCTCTTTTCTACATAATAAAAACATGCATTCATGGAATATTCAAATTTCCAAATCATATCTCTTAGCATTCATCATCATGGTGGGCTAAAATTTGCATTGCATGTATAGCTATGCCTAGGATTTATTCATCGCATGGTATATATGGGGAAAGAAATAAAGAGTTGCATGTTATGTGATAGTAATTAACCTTAATTAATCCTAAGATGCCTCTCTTATTGAATAGGGCTACTTAGAACAAATTTAAAGTTAGGGTTAATTAAAACACATAATAAACCATCCACTAAAGAAAAATCATCAATGAATCTACCTTAGAAATTACTTAAGGTAGGGATGAAAGGGAAGTTATTTTCTCCTTTCTTCTCTTTACAAAATTTAGTAATTAAGTGTAGGTTCATTCAAACCAAATCAAATCACCAACTAAAATTGACAAAATTAACTAAATCACTTAAAATGAAACTACCTTCTAAATTGAATCCTTCATACTTAGAAGATTCTAACCTTAAAGCCTAGCTAAGACATGCCACACAAGCCTTAAATGGCACAAACACATTAGACTAATCAGCATTTCTAGCTCTACATTAGGATGGTGCATGGTTTGATTCTTGATTTTATTTTGTGATGTAATATTTTTAGATTGTATGTTAGGGAGCATGTGCATAGACTCGATGATAGGGTGATCTTAGCCTAATCATGTTTTCTCAGGGGGTTGTGCTTAAGGGGCACTGTAATAAAAATATAAATGCTTTTGTAGTGCAGGTTGGTTATACCCCTAAACATGATCCAAACTAGGACAAGTGGACTTGGTTACCTATGTGTGGGTTGTTAAGTCCAAATTATTCATATAATTGGTTAGGTTGTGAGGTATGTTTAGCTAATCTCTATTTTACAAGTTTAGCTAGATTTATCTTCCCCATTTTAATGTAAATTTTGCAATTAAGATTTGGGATGAATGTTATGGGAGAACTAGGATGAACATTGATTATAATACCATGTCTTATATACCATGTGAAGCCTTGGACCAAACTACATCCCAAATCAAATCAAAAGGAAGGAACAAATGAAGAAAGAAATAAAGGAAGGAAGGAAGAAATGAAGAAAGGAAGAAATGAAGAATGAAGATTGAAGAACCCCATAACATGAATTCCTTCTAAATTCTAATTATTTATTTGTAATCCAGGTTGTATAAGGGTAGAGCTCGACTACCCATTTTTCTTTTTGGGTTGTGCGGTGGTACCCGACCACATTGGCCTCTTATTCTTTTATGCTAGCTTTCTAAAATTGTTTGATGTTTGTTTAACTTGTGCATTAGAAATGGCATGATTTTTATAGTTTCTTAATTCCTTGATGGTTGTTGAATGGCCTGAATGTGATTAGACTCTTAACAAAAAATAATTTTTCTATCCAATTAATCAACTCAAAATTAAATTAAATAACTCATAGCCTCACCTAAAGCCTAGGACATAAAGCAAGATAATAAAAGAGTTAGCAACCCCTTAGCGGGATGTTGTATGTTTCACATCATGCATAAAATATATTGCTTCACTCTTGATAATGGAGGGCTTCACCTTTGCTAGAGAAAATGGATGGTCCTTTGAGAGCCATGGTTGAAACACACCTCCTTCTTTCTGATTTTAGCCCATAACCAATTTCTCATGCATTAGGAATATCAAATCCCATAGCCTGTGTCAAATATAAATGTCCAAAAATGAAAATAAAACTTTAATAAAATTTGTATAATAAATCCTCTCCTCTTAGGCATTTCCATTACCTTGTGTTGTGGAATTATAAGCCCTAGATTTCTAATAAAAATCCAACTCAAACATACAATCCTCTTCAATTTCAAAAATATAAAACCGAACCATAGGATAGTTAGGATACTCGCTAAGCTTCCTAAGATTGTGAGAATCCCCTACTCATCTCTCTTTGGATATGATAAAAAAAAAACAAAAAACAAAAATAAAAATAAAAAAAATAAAAAAATAAAAAAATAAAAAAATAAAGATCTCTCTTTGGATATGATCATAACTCTCTCCTCTTGATCAATCCCACTTGATTTTGCAAAAATAGCCAATTTATTGATATTCCTATCTTTGAAATCTTTGGAGACAATGATCGTTTTCCTTAATCGAGAGTATTCTTAAGGAATCTCATTCCTTAAGATGTAATAAACTATGGGAGATTGCCTCCATAAGGAATTTAACGAATGCAGTTTAAAATAAACCCTACTTTACTTTTCCATGTAAAGTAGGGGAAAGATCTCTGGTACATTTGAAGACCCATTATTCTTAGGAGTCCTCATTAGGTGATTAGGTCCAATGTAAAATAATGACTTCTATCTCGAGATAGTACTTCATTCCTCAATGTCACAGCCAATCACCCTAAGAGTACATTTGCGGATCTACGTAGTATCCCAACATAATATACATTTTATTTTTCAAATTCCCTAGAGTTTGAAAAATAAACACCACATTAGTCATTACCAATCATTTGGAATCTCATAGGTTCTTTTCAAATCACGTTAACTCATATAAGCAGCTATGCTTAGAAACTTTAGATGATCTAGATGATTTTGAAGTGATAAAAGCATCGCTAGAGTTTGAAGAATAGATCAAGTCAACCATCGATGAGCTCAAAGAAATCAACTTAGGAACTGAAGAAGATCCATGCCTGACATACATTAGTTATTTGTTGAATGATATTGAAAACAATGACTTAGTTAGGATATTGATTGAGTTTGAGGATTGCTTTGCATGGAGTTATGAAGAGATGCCTGGATTGGTTCCTAATGTATCATTCCATATACTAGCAATAGAGCCTACTGCTAACCCTATCAAGCAAGCTCCTAGATGCATGCGATCCGACATAGGACAACATGTCATTTATGAAGTGAGAAATTGATCGATGCTGACTTCATATGGGAAGAAAAATACCCTACCTGGTTAGTCAGTGTCATCCCAATTAAGAAAAAGAATGGCCAAATTCACATATGAGTCAATTTTAGGGATTTAAATAAGGCATGTCTAAAAGATGAATTTCACTACCAATCCTAGATGGACATTTCCTCATCTCATGCAGTATTCTCTTTCATGGATGGCTCTTCTGAATATATTCAAATAAAGATGTCCCCTGAAGATGAAAAAAACACTACTTTTAGAACCCCGATCAAAATCTATTGCTATAAGGTCATGCCTTTCAATCTTAAAAATGCTAGTGCTACATACTAGAGGGCTATGACTCGAATCTTCAATGAACTCATTCATCATTAAGTTGAGTTCTATGTCGATGATCTCGTGGTCAAAAGTAGAGAAAGGAAGACATCTCTTTGACCTGAGAGTAGTTTTTGAAGAGTTAAGATAATTTTACCTCAAAAGGAACCACCTGAAATGTGCATTCAGAGTAACTTCAGGAAAATTTTTTGGGTTTATTATCTGAAATTAGGGAATCAAAATCGATCCAGAGAAGATCAAGGTGATATTAGAAATGTCATCTGCTAAAAGTTGAACTCAACTCAAATCATTCCAAGGGCAGTTGGTGTATCTAAGGCATTTTATATCCAACCTATCTAGAAGATGTCAGCCATTCTCAGCACTTGTAAAAAAGGATGTCAAGTTTAAGTGGGATGATAAGTATGACCATGCCTTTGAAGACATCAAGCATTACCTGATGACACCATCGGTTCTAGCAGCCCCTATCCCGGGCAAGCCTCTCATCCTTTACACTATTGCGTTAGATGTCTCCCTTGGTGCTTTGTTGGCCCAAGCAAATGACGAAGGGAAAGAAAATGTACTCTACTACCTCAGCTGTCGTCTAATCCCTTCTATGATTAATTATCCACCCATTGAGAAGCATTACCTAGCTTTAATCTTTGCATCTTAAAAGCTACGACACTACATACTTCCTCATGAATTTCTTAGTAGCACACCCACTTCTTGCTAACTCTCCGCTTAGTGATGATCTCCCTAATGATCAAATCATGAACATAAGGGATGCTAGCATTCATCGTTGGGAGATGTACTTTGATGGTGCGGCTTCTTCTGAAAGAGGAGAACCATAATCTACTATTCCAGGAAAGGTAGGGGTAGGAATAGTTCTCTTAACTTTGGACAACAATGTAATGAGATTCTCATATCATCTGTCCAATTCTTGCACCAACAACGAAGCTGAATATGAGGCTCTAATTATTGATGTGGAGTTAGATGTTTCTTTAAGCAACTAGAACATCAACATCTTTGAGGATTCTCAACTAGTTATCAACCAAATTACGAGATCCTATAAGGTTATAAAGCCCAAGCTCCATCACTACCATAAGTACACATGGACTTGTTGGCCCAAATCCTAAAGGATATAATTTATAAGATTCCTCGAGGAGAGAATGCCGTATCGTATGCTTTATCCAAGCTTATCAAGGAGTTGGCATGTCTAGTGGATGACTCCATATCAATAAAGGTCCAAAATAGACAAGTCTTATCCCTTATTAATATTAAACACATCAAAAAGTACTCTCTTGAAGGGGAGGTTGCCATTTCTAAGAAAGAAGAGGAGTTAAATTGGAGGCAACCATTCATGGATTACCTAAATAAAGGAAAACTGCCTTAAGAGAAGTCTCAAGCCCATCAAATGAAGTAGAGAGCACTTTCCTACACTCTTGTGAATGGTGTCTTATACCAACGATCTTTCGATCATATGTGGTTATATAGTTTAGATAAGCATGAAGCCCTTAAAATCGTGACCGAGGTACACTCAGGATTATGTGGAAAATAAAAATATAAACCAAAATAAAATAAAATAAAAATAAATAAAACCTAAACTAAAATCTAAACCTAATCCTAAAAAAACAAATAAAAAACCTAAACCTAATTAAAATAAGAAAATAAAAAAATAAAATAAATACAAACCTAAACTTAAAAATAAGATAAAATAAAATAAATAAATAAAACTAAAATAAAATAAATAAAATCCTAAACTAAACTAAAAAAATATAAACCTAAGAATAAAAAACCTAAATAGAATAAAAACTAAATGTGAAATAAAAATATATAAACCTAGAATATAATAAAATAAAAACTAAATAAAAACCTAAACCTAAAAAATAACCCTAAAAGTAAAACATTATAATAAATAAATAAAAACCCTAAACCCTTAACTAAAAAAAGCCAAACCTAAAATAAAATAAAATAAAATAAACAAAATAAAATAAACCTAAACCTAAACTAAAATAAACTAAATGAATATAAATAAAAGCTAAACCTAAACCTATACTAAATAAAATAAAAGTAACTAAAAATAAACCTAAACCAAACTAAAAAATAAAACCTAAAAATGAAAACCTAAAACCTAAGCCTAAAAAAATAAAATAAAAACCTAAACCTAAACCTAAAAATAAAAAATTAAACCTAAACCTAAAAAATAAACTAAAATAAAAACTAAACTAAAAAAATAAACATAAACCTAAACCTAAACTTAAAAATAAACTAAAATAAAGATCTAAACTAAAAAAGAACTTAAAATAAAGAAACTAAACTAAATAAAAAATAAACCTAAATAAATATATAAAATAACCTAAATAAAATAAATAAACGTAAACCTACCAGTTTACTTAATTTTCTTAACAAAAAACACTAAGCCATAAACCCAAAACCCGAAACACTAAATCATAAACCCTAGACCCTAAACCCTAAAAGAAACCCTAAACCCTAAACCTTGAATCTTAAATACTAAAAACCTAAAAACCTAAACCTAAACTAAATAAAACCTAAAAATAAAATAAATAAAAAAACCTAAACCTAGATAAAATAAAATAAATAAAATCAAAAAAATTAAATTAAATAAAAACCTAAACTAAAATCTAAACCTAGACCTAAAAATAAAATAGAATAAAAAATAAAAATAAAACTAAAATAAAATAAATAAAAACCTAAATTAAACTAAAAAAGTTAAATAAACCTAAAAATAAAAAACCTAAATAAAATAAAACACAAATATAAAGTAAAAATAATATTAAATAAAAACTAAATAAAACCTAAACCTAAAAAATAAAAACTAAAAAGAAAACAAAAACCCTAAACTAGGAAAAATACTTAAACCTAAATTAAACAAAATAAAATAAACCTAAACCTTGACTAAATAAATAAAATAAAATAAAATAAATAAAAAATAAACTAAATAAACCTAAACCTAATGGTTTACTTAATTTTTCTTTTTTTAAAATAAAACCCTAAACCCTAAACCCTAAACCCTAAATCCTAAACCCTAAACCCTGAACCATATAACTTAAAACTAACCCTAAACCCTAAACTTATGACCCTAAGCCTTAAACACTAAAAAACCCTAAATCTAAACCCTAAACTCTAAACTAACCTTCTCGAAACCCTAACCCTAACCCTAAACCCTAAACTTTAAACCCTAAACCCTAAACCCTAAAAAAATCTAAACCTAAATAAAATAAAATTAAATTAAATAAAAACATAAACTAAAATCTAAACCTAAACTTTAAAAAAAATTAAAAAACTTAAATTAAAATAAGAAAATAAAAAAATTAAATAAATACAAGCCTAAACTTAAAAATAAGATAAAATAAAATAAATAAATAAAACTAAAAGAAAATAAATAAAATCCTAAACAAAACTAAAAAAATATAAACCGAAGAATAAAAAACCTAAATAAAATAAAAACTAAACGGGAAATAAAAATATATAAACCTAGAATAAAATGAAATAAAAACTAAATAAAAACCTAAACCTAAAAAATAAACCTAAAAGTAAAACATTATAATAAATAAATAAAACCCTAAACCCTAAACCCTTAACTAAAAAAACCTAACCTAAAATAAAATAAAATAAAATAAACAAAATAAAATAAACCTAAACCTAAACTAAAATAAACTAAATGAATATAAATAAAACCTAAACCTAAACCTATACAAAATAAAATAAAATTAACTAAAAATAAACCTAAACCAAACTAAAAAATAAAACCTAAAAATGAAAACCTAAAACCTAAGCCTAAAAAAATGAAATAAAAACCTAAACCTAAACCTAAAAATAAAAAATTAAACCTAAACCTAAAAAATAAACTAAAATAAAAACTAAACTAAAAAAAATAAACATAAACCTAAACCTAAACTAAAAAAATAAACTAAAATAAAGATCTAAACTAAAATAAAAAAACATAAAATAAAGAAACTAAACTAAATAAAAAATAAACCTAAATAAATATATAAAATAACCTAAATAAAAAAAATAAACCTAAACCTACCAGTTTACTTAATTTTCTTAATAAAAAATACTAAGCCCTAAACCCAAAACCTGAAACACTAATTCATAAACCCTAGACCCTAAACCCTAAAAGAAACTCTGAACCCTAAACCTTGAATCTTAAATACTAAAAACCTAAAAACCTAAACCTAAACTAAATAAAACCAAAAAATAAAATAAATAAAAAAACATAAACCTAGATAAAATAAAATAAATAAAATCAAAAAAATTAAATTAAATAAAAACCTAAACTAAAATCTAAACCTAGACCTAAAAATAAAATAAAATAAATAAAAACCTAAATTAAACTAAAAAAAATTAAATAAACTTAAAAATAAAAAACATAAATAAAATAAAACCCAAATGTAAAGTAAAAATAATATTAAATAAAAATTAAATAAAACCTAAACCTAAAAAATAAACCTAAAAATAAAAACTAAAAGGAAAACCAAAACCCTAAACTAGGAAAAATACTTAAACCTAAATTAAACAAAATAAAATAAACCTAAACCAAAACTAAAATAAATAAAACCTAAACCTAAACCTAAAATAAACTAAACCTAAACCCTAAACTAAATAAAATAAAATAAACAAAAAATAATCCTAAACTTAAATTAAAAAAATAAAACCTAAAAATAAACCTAAGATAAAATATTAAAATAAAAAAATAAAAACCTAAACATAAGCCAAAAAATAAAAAATAAAACCTAAACCTAAATAAAAATACTTAAACTAAAATAAATAAATGAAACTAAAAAAAAACCTAAATAAAAACATATAATAAAATAAACTAAAATAAATAAAAAATAACCTAAATAAACCTAAACCTACCGGTTTATTTAACTTTTTTTTTCAAAAAACTCTAAAACTTGAAACCTAAATCCTAAACCCTAAATCCTAAACCCAAAGCCAAAAACCCTAAACCCTAAACCCTAAACCCTAAACAGTACTACAACCCTACACCCTAAACCCTAAACCATAAACCCTAAAACCTATAACTAATCCCTAAATCTAAACCCGAAACCCTAAACCCTAAACCCTAAGAACCTAAAAACCTAAACCTAAACTTAATAAAACCTAAAAATAAAATATATAAAAAAACCTAATCCAAAATAATTTTTTTTAAAAGTGCTAAACTAAAACCTTAACCTAATCCTAAAAATAAAATAAAATAAACTAAAATAAAATAAATAAAAATTTAAACTAAACTAAAAAATTAAATAAACTGAAGAATAAAAAACCTAATTAAAATAAAAACTAAACGTAAAATAAAAATAAAATAAAATAAAAACTAAATAAAAACCTAAACCTAAAAAATAAAACTAAAAATAAAACTTAAAAGTAAGTAAAAAATAAAACTTAAACCCTAAAATAAAAAAAACCTAAACATAAAATAAAAATAAAATAAACCTAAACCAAAACTAAAATAAACTAAACTAAATTAAATAAAACCTAAACCTAAACCTAAAATAAATAAACTTAAACCTAAACCTAAATTAAATAAAATAAAATAAACTAAAAATAAACCTAAATCAAAGAAAAAAATAAAACCTAAATATAAACCTAAAATAAAAATCAAAAACCTAAACTTAAACCTAAAAATAAAAAAAAAACCTAAACCTAAAAAAGAAAATAAAAATAAAACTCAACTAAAAAACAAACTTAAACTCTAACCTTAACCTAAAAAAATAAACTAAAATAAAAAACCTAAATGAAAATAAATAAACCTAAAATAAATAAACTAAGCTAAATAAAAAAACTAAACCTAGATTAAAATAAAAAAATAAATAAACTAAAATAAATAAAAAATAAACTAAATAAACCTAAACTTATGGGTTTACTTAATTTTTTTTTCAAAAAAAAAAACATAAACCCTAAACCCACAACCCTAAACTTACAACCCACAACCCACAACCCTAAGAGTATAAACCCTAAAACCCTAAACACTAAACCCTAAACCCTAAACCCAAGCCCTAAACCCTAAACCCTAAGCCCCAAATCCAAAACCTAAACATACATTAACAAAATAAATTTAAAAATAAACATAAACCCTAAAACTTGATAAACCTAAACCTAAACCCGAAGAATGGGCAGAACCTTAATGGCAGGAGCATAACCGTCAACTTGGCTAGTCTAGATCTGACAGTGGAGGTGAAGGCGGAGGTGGCGGTTATCATAGTTGTGGTGGGGGATCTGGAGGTGCTGGTGGATATGATGGTGGTGGTCGAAGCAGTGGTGGTTGTAGAGGTTGGAGGAGCGACGGAGGTTACAACAGTGGTGGTGGTGGAGGGAGAGATTGTGGAAATGATGGTGGATCCCTCTACTCGATATTTCAGGGTGGTTCTGATGGGAACTGGAGAAATTGAAGAAAGGCTGATTCGATCTGTTGTTTATAGTGTCTATATAGTAGAGACAGTTCTCGTTATCTAAGGTTTCTGATTTGCTCAATGCTTGCTCATTTTTTATCTATGTCATGGCTTGTGACTTAGAAAACTTGGTGTGTTACTTGGATAATGAAATAAAAAAAAAAGAAATGTTCAATTTGAATTTGTTCTCTATTAAAAAAAACAAAAACTCTAAACTACAAACTAAAACTTGAACCCTAAACCTAAAACCTAAACCATAAAGACTAAACTTAAACCCATAAACCCTAAACCCTAAACCCTAAACCCTAAATAAACCTAAGCCTAAATAAAACCTAAGCCCTAAAACTAAAAACCTGACCAAACCCTATATCTTAAACCCCAAACCTTAAACCCTAAAAATCTAAAAACCTAAACCTAAACTAAATAAAATATAAAATTAAAATAAATAAATAAATGTAAACCTAAATAAAATAAATAAAATAAATAAAATAAAATAAAATAAAAACATAAACTAAAAACTAAACCTAAACCTAAACATAAACCTAAACCTAAAAATAAAATAAAATTCAAAATAAAAACTAAACTAAAATTAAATAAATAAAAACCTAACAAAACTAAAAAATAAAATAAACCTAAAATTAAAAAACCTAAATAAAATAAAACCTAAACTTAAAATAAAAATAAAATAAACCTAAAATAAAATAATATAAAAACTAATTAAAAACTTAAATCTAAAAAATAAACATAAAATTAAAAGCTAAAAATAAATAAAAAAATAAAACCTTAACCCTAAACAAAAAAGAAACCTAATCATAAAATAAACCTAAACTAAAATAAACTAAATTAAAATAAATAAACCCTAAACCTAAACCTAAAATAAAGTAAACCTAAACCCTCAACTAAATAAATTAAAAAAAACTAAAAATAAAGCTAAACCGAAACTAAAAGGTAAAACCTAAACATAAACCTAAAACCTAAACCTAGAACCTAAACCTAAAAGAATAAAATAAAAACCTAAACCTAAACCTAAAAATAAAAAAATACATATACCTAACAAACAAAATAAAACTAAAACTAAACTTAAAAATAAATATAAACCTAAACTTAAACCTAAAAAATAAATTAAAATGAAAAAACTTAAACTAAAATAAATAAACATAAAACAAATAAACTAAACTAGATAAAATTCTTAAATGAACCTATATAAAAATATAAAACAAACTAAATAAATTAAATAAACCTAAACTTGTCAATTTAATTAATTTTTTTAAAACCCTAAACCCTAAAGTGGTGGAGGTGCAAGTGGAGGAGGAGGTTATCACAGTGGTGGTGGCGGATCTAGAGGTGCTAGTAGATATGGAGGTGGTGGTCAGAGCACTGTTGGTTATGGAGGCAAGAGGAGCGACAGAGGTTACAGCCGCGGTGGTGGCAGAGGGAGAGATCGGGATATGATGTGTGGATCCCGCTACTCGAGAGGCCCGTGTGGTTCTGATTGGAAGAGAAACTGAAGAAAGATTGATTTGATCTACTACTTATGGAATTGTGTCTTTACAATAGAGATGGTTCTAGTTATCTCGAGTTTTTGATTTTCTATGCAAGCTTATTTTTGATATATGTCAGTCACTTATCTCTTAGAAAACTTGGTGTGTTACTTGGTTGATGAAATCAAAAAGAAGAAATATTGAATATGAATTTGTTCTCTATTTAAAAAATAACAAACCAAAAACCCTAAACCAAAAACTAAAACCTAAATCCTAAACCTAAAACCTAAACCCTAAACCCTAAACCCTAAACCCCAAAAACCATAAACCCTAAACCCTAAAACTGAAACACTAAACCATAAAACCTAAACCTTAATCCCTATACCCTAAATCCTAAACCCTAAACCCTAAACGCTAAACTCCAAACCTTAAATCCTAAACCCTAAACCCTAAACCCTAAACCTTAAAAGCAAAACCTAAACTAAGCTAAATAAAACCTAAAAAAATAAATAAATTAAAAAACCTAAAATAAAATAAAATAAAGCATAAACTAAAACCTAAACCTAAACCTAAAAAGATATAAAATAAAAAATCAAACTAAAATAAAATAAAATAAAAAAAAACCTAAATTAAACTAAAAAAAATAAAAAACTTAAATTAAATAAAAACTAAACCTAAAATAAAAATAAAATAAACCTAAAATAAAAACTTAATAAAACCTAAACATAAAATAAAAAAACTAATCCTAAACTAAAACCTAAAGATAAAATAAAAAAAATTAATCTAAAAAAATAAAACTAAACAAACCTAAATAAATGAAACCTAAAACTAAACCTAAACTAAATAAAATAAAATAAACTAAAAATAAACCTAAACCTAAACTAAAAAAATAAAACCTAAATAACATAAAATAAAAGCTTAAAACCTAAACCTAAAATAATTAAATAAAAACCAAAACCTAAACCTATAAATAAAAAATAAAAGTTAAACCTATAAAATAAAAAAAAATAAAACTAAACTAAAAATAAACTTAAAACTAAATCTAAACCTAAACCTAAAAAAATTAACTAAATAAAAAACCTAAACTAAAATAAATAGATGTAAAATAAATAAACTAAACTAAATAAAAATAAAAATAAACCTAAATAAAAAATAAAAAATAGAATAAACTAAAATTTATAAAAAATAAACAAAATAATCTACATAAACCTAAACCTACTAGTTTAGTTAATTTCAAAAAAAAAAAAACCTCAACTACTAAATCTACCACCTAAACCCTAAGCCCTAAAACCCTAAACCCTATATCCTAAACCCTAAACCAAAACCCTAAACCCTAAAACCCTAAACCCTAAACCCTAAACCCAAAACCCTAAAACCTACAACCCTAAACCCTAAAAACCTAAACTTAAACTCAATAAAACCTAAAAATAAAATAAATAAAGCCTAAACGTAAACCTAAAATATACTAAACCTAAACCCTAAATTAAATAAAATAAAATAAACTAAAATTAAACCTAAAACATAAACTTCAAAATAAAACTTAAAAATAAACATAAAGTAAAAAAACCCAAAACCTAAACTTAAAAAAGGAAAATGAAAACTAAACCTAAACTTAAAAAATGAAATAAAAATAAAACTAAACTAAAAAATAAACCTAAACCTAAATCTAAAACTAAAAAATAAACTAAAATAAAAAACCTAAACTAAAATAAAAAGACCTAAAATAAATAAACTAAATGAAATAAAAATAAAAATAAAAAAGAAACTTAAATAAAAATAAATTATAAAATAAATTAAAATAAATAAATAAATAAAATAAACCTAAACTGGCTTTGCATTTTAAAACCCTAAATACTAAACCATAAACCTACCAAACCCTAAACCCTAAACCCTAAGCAAAATACATAAACCCACACAAAACCCTAAACCCTAAATAGAAAAAATTTTAAAAAAAATTAAAAAATACCCTAACTCTAAACACTAAACCTTAAACCCTAAATCGAAATCCTAAAACCTACAACCCTAAACCCTAAACCCCAAACCCCAAACCATTAACCATAAACCCAAAACCCTGAGCCCTAAACCCTAAACCCTAAAATCCTAAAAACTGAAACCTAAACTAAATAAAACCTAAAAATAAAATAAATAAAAAAAACCTAAACCTAAATATAATAAATAAAATAAAATAAAATAAAAACCTAAACTAAAACCTAAACCTAAACCTAAACCTATAAATAAAAAAAAAAAGAATAACTAAGCTAAAATAAAATAAATAAAAACTTAAGCAAAACTAAAAAAATATAATAAACTTTAAAAAACTTAAATAAAATAAAAGTGAAACAAAAATAAAATACAATAAACCTAAAATAAAATAAAATAAAAAATAAATAAAAGCCTAAACCTAAAATCAAAACCTAAAAATTAATAAAAAATAAAATCTACACCCTAAACTAAACAAAAAAACCTAAACTTAAAATGAATAAAATAAAATAAACCTAAAGCTAAACTAAAATAATTAAAACCTAAACCTAAACCTTAAATAAACTAAAAAAAACCAAATCCTAAACTAAAAAATAAAACCTAAAAATAAACCTTAAATAAAAACCTAAAACCTAAACCTAAAAATAAAAAATAAAACCTACACCAAAAATATAAAAAAAATAAAACTAAACTAAAAAATAAACATAAACCTAAACATAAACTATAATGAAAAACCTAAATTAAAATAAATAAACCTAAAATAAATAAACTAAACTAAATAAAATTAAAAAAAATACACTTAAAAAAATAAATAATATACCAAATAAACTAAATAAACCTAAACCTACTAAAACTAAATCTTAAACCCTAAACCTAAATACCCTCTCCCACCCTGTCTAACCACCCTAAACTAAAAAAACAACCTAAAACCCTAAAACCTAAACTAAACTCCTAAACCAAACTCTTAAACCCTAAACCTTAAACTCTAAACCATAAACACTAAACCTTAAACCCTAAAACTCTAAACCTGAAACCCTAACCCTAAAACTTAAACTCTAAACCCTAAACCCTAAACCATAAATATATAAAAAATAAACTAATTATACTAAATAAACCTAATCCTATTGGCCTACTTAATTTTTTAAAATAAACCTTAAACCTTAAATTTTAAACCCTAAACCCTAAACCATAAAACTAACCTAAACCTACAACACTAAACCTACAACCCGACTTAATAATATTTGGAATGAAAATAAACTTGAGAACTACATTTCTATTTTTTTTTTGACAAGTTTTACAATATTATATCTTTTCTAATAAATCAGATCAAATCCTTTTCAAGCTCTCTTACAATGGGAATGATATTATTCTTAAAGAGGTTTTCATTAAACTTTGGAATAATATCATTCCCATTTCTTATTCAGTTTTAGCTTCGAGGATTTTGGATAACTTCATCCTAGTTGATTCCTTGCTCTGGCTTAAAGGGTTTTACTTACCTTCTAAGTGCTATTGTTGCTTTCATATTGAAAATGTTAATAATGTTTTTTGTCAATGGTGCTATTGCTTCCAAACTTTTGATATGGTATGATGATTTATTTAACACTAACTATTTTCAAAGGTCTCTTTCGTTATATCAATTTCTTGAAGTTTGTTTCCATAAAATTATGAAAGGCCATATCAAAGTGTTAATTGCTATTTCCCTTATTTGGTTCATTTGGATGGATAGAAATGATGCTTAATATCGTGGCATCCCTATGAACCATAAAAGGATCCTTGCTAGAACTAAAGAAAAATTTCAAGCTTTGTTTAATGTAAAATTTAATTAATAATTTTCACTTTAGAGGTTATAAATTTTTTGGTTAAAAAACTGGGTATCACATTGCAAGATGATCCTTCCTACAAGAGTATTAGGATTATCTATTGGATTAAGCATAAAGAAAATTCTATTAAGATCAATACTGATGGTTCTATTTCCCTAAACAAATATGGCTATGGAGGAATTCTTAGAGATTCTAAAGGCACTATCATTTGTGCTTTTGCCTACCCCTCAAAGCTTGATCTATTATTTATGCTGAACTCATGGCTGTTAACAAAGCTATTGATATTTGTTAAAGCAAATGCCTCTTTAATATTTGGATTGAAGTTGATGCTCTTCTTTTACTTGATATACTAAATAATAATATAATGGTAAATGTTGACTTATTTTATCTTCTACACTAAAAAGCTTCTTTCTTAAGTTTGGTACAAAAATTTCTCACATTCTTCATGAAAGTAATGCTTGTCTTTGATTTCACAGCTAATTTGGGAGGAATTAAATGAGCTCACTTTATTTGATAACCATAGCTTGCTAAGAACTGTGTGGTCTATTCAATTTGGATAACATTGACTTACCTCAGTTTTAACCTTACTCTTTTGTTAATCTTTTACTATGGTGGTTTTATTCAGTCTATTTTTTGTTGTTTTTTATGCTCCCCTCACTAGGAAGTTATTTTTGCTGAGTTTATTTCTATACTTAAACCCCCTTCTTATTTACCCCATTCTATACTTTCTTGACCTTTTTTTTGGGTCATAGTGGTGCTATTTTTAATTGGTTTCTCTATCCTCTGAGCTTGGTGGTTTTCCTTTTATGGCTCATGCTTTGTGTCTCCTATTGGGTTGTGGCTGTGATAGATTTTTGCCTACCCCTTTTATCAATGAATGTTAGATTTGCCTCTAATTTTGGCTAGCTATGGCCTTTTTCGAATTGGATTTTTGTATGCTATGGTTTGGTTCTTCTTGTTGCTGTTATTTGTTTCTTTCATCTACCTGGCTATTTTGGGTGGTTATTTTTTCATGGCTACTATTGGCCTCTTCTAGCTTGGCTTAGTTTTGAGTTTTTTGGTGGTATCTATTCTCCTTTCATGGTTTAGCTTAGAGGTTTCTACTAGTTGGTTCCATCTACCTTATGAATTGGAGTTAGCTATTATGTGGATTTTTTTCTTCTTGTTTTCTCCTTTACAATGATTTTCTGCTCATTGGGATTTGGAAAGGGTTTTGTTTACCTCTGGCCTTATTCCTTTCCTTACAGTTTTGCTGCTTGTGGTTGGGTGGTCCTCCTTGGCCTTTTCTACTTTGGCTGGGTGACCACCATTTTTGTTTCTTGGTTATTTTGGAGATCTCTAGGTGGGTTGTGACTTTGTCTACTATACTTCTTTTCCCTATTTTTGGGCTCTATATTGGCTCTATTTGCTGGTTGGTTTTGTTGGCTGACTGGGCTAGTTGACTATTTTAGCTAGTTGGGTTGGTTGGGTGGATGTGTTGGCTTTGTTTGATGGTTTTCTTAGGTTCTTTCGGTTGGGTTCTTTTGGTTGGGTTTTTGATCTGCTCCTAGGTTGATTATCCTCTTTGGGTGCAGCTATTTTTCCTTTATTTTTGCTTTTTCTAATTTGGGTGTTAGTTTTTCTACTGCTCTGACTTCTCCTGCTGCTCTTCCTATTAGCTGCTAGCATTGGTGGTTTTATTAGTTGCTTTACTGGTGGAGGATATGAGCTCTTGTGATTTTTTTGGTCATATTTTAGAACTTGTCATTGGGGGTTGGCTACTTAAGGGGTTTTTTGTGGTTGTTGTCTTGCCTTGGTTTCTTATCTCATGGCTTGGTGTTTTGGGCTTTATGTTAGCTACTAGTATTGACTCCCTTTGGTTTAGTTAGCTCTCCTTATTTCTTGATATTTTCCTCTTAGTTGGTGATGGTGGATTTGCTTTCATTTTGACTGCCTTGGTGGTGGTTTTGATTGTAATTTTTGGATGCCCTCTTGGTCTCTCTATGCTATGGATTTCTTCTCTCTAGTGCTGCTTATCTTCTTCTATTTTGATATATGGGTGGAGGTTTTTTTTTCGAAACTTCACAGATGGAATGATCTTGACTCAGCCAACTCAAGTACTGTTGATATGGATCTTGCTTAACTTTCCTTCTCAAAGGGATCATGAGCTATTGCTGACTAATCCATTTATAATTTTCTTAAGTTTTATTAGTCATTTTTGCGTCTTTTCTCATTTGCTTTATGCTATTTTATTTGCTTTTTATTTTCTTTTTTTCATTGTACTTAGATGGGGATTTAGCTCTTTAAGATTTTTGTACCTCTATGATAGAAATTTGAGCTTTACACCTTTTAAAGACATTGTATCCTTTATTTTTAAAGTAATAAAATTCTAACTTTTCATATAAAAAAACATAAACCCTAAGAATAGACAAACCCTTAACGGCAGGAACATCACCGCCAATCAAGCTCAGTCTAGATCTAGCGGTGGAGGAGAAGGCAGAGGTGGTGGTTAACATAGTGGTGGTGGGGGATCTCAGGTGCTAGTGGATACGGAGGTGGTGGTCAGAGTAGTGGTGGTTATGGAGGCGGGAGGAGCGACGGAGGTTACAGCCATGGTGGTCGCAGAGGGAGAGATTGGGGATATAATGGTGTATCCCACTACTCTAGAGGCTGGGGTGGTTCTGATGGGAACTAAAGAAATTGAAGAACGGCTGATCCGATCTACTAGCTCTGGAACTCTCTCTTTACATTAGAGACTATTCTTATTATCTAGTGTTTTTGATATCCTCTATGCGTGCTCATTTTTTATCTATGTTATCATTTGTGTCTTAGAAATTTTGTTGTGTTACTTGGTTGATGAAATCGAAAAGAAGAAATGTTGAATTTAAATTTTTTCTCTTTTAAAAAAAACAAAACCCTAAACCCTAAACTAAAACCTGAAACTTAAACCTAAAACCTAAACCCTAAACCCTAAATTTTAAAACCCTAAACCCTAAACCCCAAAATCCTAAACCCTAAACCCTAAAACTTAAACCCTAAACTCTAAACCCTAAACCCTAAACCCTAAACCCTACACCCAAGAAAACCTTAAACCCTAAAAGCATAAACCCTAAAACCCTAAACCCTAAAACTTAAACCCTAAACCTTAACCCTAAACTCTAAAACCTAAACCCTAAACCCCAAACCCAAAACCTAAAGTGACTAAATAAATTAAAAATAAACCTAAACCCTAAAACCTAATAAACCTAAACCTAAACCTAAACCTAAAGAATGGGCAGAACCTTGATGGTAGGAACATCATCATCAACCAAGCTCAGTCTAGATCTAGCGGTGGAGGGAAGGTGGAGGCAACGATTATCATAGCGGTGGAGGGGGATCTAGAGGTGCTGGTGGATATGGAGGTGGTGGTTAGAGTAGTGGTGGTTATGGAGGCAGGAGGAGCAATGGAGGTTATAACTGTGGTGGTAGCAGAGGGAGAGACTGGGAATATGATGGTGGATCGCACTACTCGAGGGGTTGAGTGGTTCGGATGGGAACTGGGAAAACTAGAAGAATGGCTGATCAAATCTACATATGGAACTGCATCTTTATAGTAGAGACGGTTCTAGTTATCTAAGGTTTTTGATTTGTTCTATGCATGCTCATTTTTTATCTATGTCATCACTTGTGTCTTAGAAAAGTTGGTGTGCTACTTGGTTGATGAAATCAAAAAGAACAAATGTTGAATCTACATTTGTTCTATGTTAAAAAAAAGCCCAAAATCCCTAAACCCAAAACTAAAACCTGAACCCTGAACCTTAAACCTAAACCCTAAACCCTAAACCTTAAACCCTAAACCCTAAACACTAAACCCTAAAAGATAAACCCTAAAACCCTAAACCCTAAACCTTAAACCCTAAACCTAAATCTTAACCCTAAGCCCTAAACTCTAAACCCCAAATCCTAAACCTAAACCTAAAGTACCTAAATAAATTAAAAAATAAACATAAACACTATAACCTAATAAACCTAAGCCAAAACTTAAACCTTAAAAATGGATAAAACCTTGATGGCAGGAACATCACCCTCAACCTAGATCAGTCTAGATCTGGTAGTGGAGGCGAAGGTGGAGGTGGTGGTTATCGTAATGTTGGTGGTGGATCTGGAGGTACTGGTGGATATGGAGGTGGTGGTTGAAGTAGTGGTGGTTATGAAGGCAGGAGGAGCGACAGAGGTTACAACCATGGTGGTGGCGAAGGGAGACATCGGGGATATGATGGTCGATCCCGTTACTCGAGAGGTCAGGCTAGTTCTAATGGGAACTGGAGAAATTGAAGAATGGATGATCTGATCTACTGCTTATGGAACTGTTTCATTATAGTAGAGACGGTTCTAGTTATTAATGATTTTCATTTGCTCAATGCGTGCTCATTTTTTTCTATGTTCTCTCTTGCATCTTAGAAACCTTGGTGTGTTACTTTGTTTACTGAAATTAAAAAGAAGAAATGTTGAATCTGAATTTGTTCTCTGTTAAAAATAAAATAAAAACAAAAATCCCTAAATGCTAAACTAAAACCTAAACCCTAAATGTAAAACCTATACCCAAAACCCTAAACCCTAAACCCTAAAAACCCTAAACCCTAAACCCTAAAACCTAAACTTTGAAACCATAAACATTAAACCCTAAACCCTAAACCCTAAACCCTAAACCATAAACCTTAAACACTAAGCCCTAAATCCCAAACCCTAAACCCTGCACTAACCTTAAACCAAAACCCTAAACGTAAACTAAATAAAACCTAAATATAAAATAAATAAAAAAACCTAAACTAAAATAAAATAAAAAAAATAAAAATAAAATAAAAACCAAAACCAAAACCTAAACCTAAATGTAAA
Source organism: Cymbidium sinense (assembly GCA_021442155.1). NCBI lineage: Eukaryota > Viridiplantae > Streptophyta > Magnoliopsida > Asparagales > Orchidaceae > Cymbidium > Cymbidium sinense. The sequence goes on along the minus strand of CM038214.1, from coordinate 57,284,806 downwards.
CCCAAACAGAAAATAAAATAAAAATAAAAACAAAACTGAAATAAAATAAATAAAAACCTAAACTAAACTAAAAAATAAAATCCTAAATAAAATAAAAATAAAACCTAAAATAAAAATAAATTAAACCTAAAATAAAATAAAATAAAAACTAAATAAAAACTTAAACCTAAAAAATAAATCTAAAAATAAAATCTAAAAATAAATAAATAAATAAAACCTAAACCCTAAACTAAAGAAAAAAAACCTAAACCTAAAATAAAAATAAAATAAACCTAAACCTAAACTAAAATAAAATAAACTAAAAAGAATAAAACCTAAACCTAAACTAAAATAAATTAAACTTAAACCTAACCTTAAATCCTAAATGAAATAAAATTAACCAAAAATAAACCTAAAAATAAACCTAAATTAAAAACCTAAAATCTAAACCTAAGAAAATAGAATAAAAACATAAACCTAAAAATAAAAAATAAAATCTAAACCTAAAAAATAAAATTAAAATAATACTAAACTAGAAAAAAACTTAAACCTATACCTAAGCCTAAAAATAAACTAAAATAAAAAAATTAAACTAAAAGAAATAAACTAAAAATAAATAAACTAAACTAAATAATAATAAAAATAAACCTAAATAAAATCAAAAAAAATAAAACAAACTAAAATAAATAAAAAATAAACTAAATAAACTTAAACCTATGAGTTAATTTAATTTAAAGAAAATAATATATATATATAAAGAAAAACACTAACCCTAAACCCTGAACCCTAAAACTAACCATAAACCATGAACCCTAAATTTACAACCCTAAATCCTAAACTCCAAACCTTAAACCCTAAACCCTAAGCCCTAAACCCTAAACCCTAAAATCCTAAACCCTAAACCCTAAACCCTAAACCCTAAACCCTAAATCCTAAACCCCAAACCCTAAACCATAAGCCCTAAACCCTAAAAACCTAAAAAACCTAAACCTAAACAAAATAAAACCTAAAAATAAAATAAAAAAAAACTAAGCCTAAATAAAATAAAAAAATAAAACAAAAAATAACCTAAACTAAAACCTGAACCTAAGCCTAAATTTAAACCTAAATGCAAAAATAAAATAAAATAAAAAATAAAAATTAAACTAAAATAAAATAAATAAAACACTAAACTAAAGATAAAAATAAAAAACCTAAAAACTAAAAACCAAATGTAATATAAAAATAAAATAAACCTAAAATAAAAACTAAATAAAAACCTAAACCTGAAAAATAAACCTAAAAATAAATCCTAAATATAAATAAAAACTAAAACCTAAACCCTAAACTAAAAAAAAACCTAAACCAAAAATAAAATAAACCTAAACCTAAACTAAAATAAACTAAACTAAAATAAACAAAGCGTAAACCTAAACTTAAAATAAACTAAACCTAAACCCTAAACTAATTAAAATAAAAATAAACCTAAGCCTAAAATATAAAATAAAACCTAAAAAAAAACCTAAAATAAAAACATAAAACCTAAACCTAAAAAAATTGAATAAAAACATAAACCTAAATCAAAAAATAAAAAATAAAACCTAAACATAAAAAATAAAATAAAAATAAAATAAACTAAAAATATGCATAAACCTAAACCTAAACCTAAAGAAATAAACTAAACTTAAAAAACCTAAACTAAAATAAAAAAAACCTAAAATAAATAACCTAAACTAAATGAAAATAAAAAATAAACTTAAATAAAAATAAAAATAGACTAAAATAAATAAATAATAAACTAAATAAACCTAAACCTAATGATGTACTTAATTTAAAAAAAAAACTCTAAACCCTTAACCCTAAACCCTAAACCCTAAATCCTAAACCCTAAACCTTAAACCCTAAACCCTAAACCCAAAACCCTAAACCCTAAACCATAAAAAACCTAAACCCTAAATAAACCCTTAAACTCTAAATCCTAAACTCTAGCCCTAACCCTAAATCCTAAACCCTAAACCCTAAACCTAAACCTAAAACATGGGCCACCCTAAAATCCTAAATGTAAACTAAAACAAATCAATATTGATAGAAAATATAAGATATAGGTGGTGAGAGATATAGAGATAATGAGGTGACCAATGGGAACTAGAGAATCAAGAACCACAGCCTCATCTGCTGCTATGGAATTGTGTCTTTATAATAGAGACGGTTCTACTTATCTAGGGTTTTTTATTTGCTCTATGGGAGCTCATTTTTTGTCTTTGTCATCTCTTGTGTCTTAGAAAACTTGGGGTGCTTCTTGGTTGATGAAATCAAAAAAAGAAAAGTTGAAGCTAAATTTCTTCTCTATTATAAAAACCTTAAAACATAAACCCTAAACCATAAACTAAAACTTAACCCTAAAGCTAAAACCAAAACCCTATAACCTGAACTGCAAACGCTAAACCCTCAGCCCTAAAAACCCAAAACCCTAAACACTAAACCACAAAACCCTAAACCCTAAACCCTAAACTCTAAACCTTAAACCCTAAACCCTAAACACTAAACTAATCCTAAACCCTAAACTAACCCTAAACCCTAAACCTTGAATAAAGATATCATTTTGGGTAGATCTAAAGAATGACATAGTCTTAACATAATTATGGTAGCTAAAGAAAATGTCTTCAAGAGACTTTCCCTTGTCTATTAGAGATTTGAATACCCTATACCCTAACCCTAAATAATATTAAAATACCATATATTATAGTATAATGTAGCATCATATATTTGATCATGTAGTGATGTGTTTTTGGATGTTATAAGATGTTTTGAAATGTTTTTGTATATCATCGTATTGTCTCCATAGTCTATATTAATATAATCCATAAAATATTTATTTAATAAATTAGATGATGAAATTTGTTAAATTTGAAGTGGGAGTTAGGTTGTAGTACCAAAGGTGTGCTACGCCACTTGTAGTCTAAAAAGTAATATTCTATGTTCAAAATAAATATTATATGTTGTAGCATAGTATTGCAACATATATCATAATATATTGTCTTACACATTTTAAATTCTTTTATTAGTTTACAACCATGTAGTAGAGTCTACACTAGCATTATTTATAAAAATGTTGATTTAGACTTTAAAATGGTTGAATTTGGACAAATTCATAATAGGTAGAGCATGGCATCATAATATATAATTTCAATTTAAAATATGTAAGTAATAAGACTAAAATATATAGTTTTTTTACTGTTTAGACTAATTTTATAATTTGTTATCTTAAGCAATCCATTGTGATGTGATATGCCATATAATATAATATAACATGTTATAGTGTATTATAATATAGTATGCCATAACATAGTGTAGCATCATGCATTATAGCATACTATTGTGTATTACTACTTGTTGTTTATCATATTTTAGTTTGTAATAGTATGATGTTGTAGAGTTTGTATTGGTATAATTCATAAAAATGCTGATTTATAGGCTGAGATGATGGGATTTGGCCAAATTTAATGTAAGCCTTTGGTAACATCATTGGGGGTGTGCTATGGTGTGTTATTTAATCAAAAGATAGGAATTTTTGCATCCAAAATAAATGTTCATTTTTAGCCAAATTTGATAAATTTTTTGCTTAAAGAGATTCATTTTAAGTTATAATGTAAGATAATATATTATATGAAAGCATATTAAAATATTATGTAAATCACAATATAACTTCATATATATATGAATGTGGTAGTGTGTTACTAAATATTATTATACAATTTAGTATGTTTTACTTTCTTTATAATACATTGGGTCAAAACTCACAAGAATGTTAATTTGAAGGTTGAGATGGATGAATTTCACCAAATTCATGACACACACCAAAAAGCAACACCAAAATTATGCTATTTTGTACCTTTTCTAACAGAAAATAATAATTTTACATCCACATTATTCATATTTTGAGAAAGTTTTTTTATTTGTTCCTTTTAAGTGATTCTAATGAGGTTTAATATTAGACAATATATTATATTATAGCAAATTATAATATAACATCATATATTATAATATAACATAGAGTGTTAATTCTCACTATAATATGTTTAGCATGATATTGTATAGTTAGTTTGAGCTTGCACCACCACAAATAATAAAATGTTGATTATAATGTTAAGATGATGTAATTTGAATGAATACATTGTTAGGCTTTTAGTTAAAGTATTAAAGGTGTGCATAAGAGAAGAAATAAGATTTGATGAGAATTCTATGTTAAGGACATCGAGAAAATCTGCTAGGGGATCACACATGCACTAGACATGACATGTTAGGGGTCTATGCAAGGGAATAGAAGAAGAAAATCTATTGGGGATAAAGTTTGAATTTGATTTGATTATATGATTTATGGAAAGAAGATCCACTGGGATAAAATTTATAATCCACAGGGGATTGAGATTGAACTGACTTTAATTTATTTTGATTTAATTGATGTGGAGGCATATCTGCTAGAGATATGGGCTTGAGTTTGCTGGTGAATGGGTATATGAACCTTCCACTAGGGAAGGTTCGAGCTATCCACTGGGGATTAGGATTTGAGTTTGATTTCATAGATTTGTTTGGGGTTATATCCGCTGAGGATAAGAGTTTAGTTAGATTTCTTTGATTTAGACTCTACTAGGGGAGTTGGTTGAATTTGGCTCCACTAGGGAGGTTGGTTTTGAGTTTGATTTGTTTGCTTGACTTATTTATATATGATTTGGGGCTCCATTGGGGGGAAAGGGTGTGATTTAACTCCATTAGGGAAAATCATATTAGGTTTAATTTAATTTGAGTTAATGTATGGACCCTGTCGGTGTGCAATGGACTAACTAAAAAGGGGCTATATTAGCCTTGACCTACCTCAAGTTTACAAATTCAAAAGGATAGTCTATCGGCTATGAGGTACAGCTAGCCAACCTAAAGGGTTGCCTTTTGGTGTTCAACAACTGTGCTAGAAAGAAGGCATAATAGAATTACATCTTCAAAGAGAGGAACAACTGGATGCATAATAAATCGAACTTGACCTAGGGTGACTACTGAGTGAATGCCTCTAGGGACTTATGTCAACTTAAAAGTAGTCAGGATTAATTTTATCTTAATTTAATGTCATTTGATATGGTTTGTTTGGTTTAGTTTGATTTTGAATTGAGGGCATATCTGCTTGGGATGTGAGTTTGGCCAAATTTGATAGATTTAATTTATGGACCATATCAGTGTGCGATGGACCCACTAAGAAGGGGCTATATCAGACTTATCTTATATCATATTTACAAATCCAAATGGATAGTCTACTAGTAGTGGGGTAGAGCTAGCCAACTTGAGGTGTTGCCTTTTGGTATACAATGACTGTGCTAGGAAGAAGGCATAGTAGAATTACATCTTCTAAAGTAGTGAATAATTCCTGGAGAGACCTGTTGGTAGCACAACAAAATGAACCCAACTTAGGGGCGACTACTGAGTGAATGCCGCTAGAGACTTATATCAACTCAAGAGTAGTCAGATGATTCCTATAGGGAGCTTTGCTGGCACTACCCTAATTATAGGATACCTGCTTGGGAAAAGGTACCACTAGGGGTGTCCTGCTAATCCACATGTGATTATATATTTTATTTATAAGTTTGCATGGACCTTGTTGGTGTGTAAGGGACCACACTGAAAAGGGGCTATGTTAGCTGTGGTGTTTATTTTTAGATTGATTTGATGTATGTGTGTGTATTGTTGTGAGGGTGTGTGAGGGGTGACACCATGTAGATCTGAGGGTGTACTTATTGAGGTGATTGAGTACCATATCAAAGAATTGTGCACTATCTCCAAAGAAAGAAATCACTACACTTCAATAGACCTTATCACTTAATAGAGACTCCTAAGGCATGATTGGTCTTCGAATGTACCAGAGATTTTTCTTCTACATTACATGGATGAATAAAGTAGGGTTTATTTAAATCGGGTTCTAAAGTTCCCTATGAGGGCAAGCCCCCATAGTTAATTACATCCTAAGAATGGTGAGTTCCTTGGGAATACTCTCGATTAAAGTAGACAACTATTATCTTTAAAGAATTCAAAGATAGGGCTATAAATAAATTGGTTATGTTTGGAAAATCAAGTGGAATAGATCAAAAGGAGAGACTTATTATCGAAGCTAAAGGAGATGAGTAACAGATGCTCATGATACTAGGAAACCTAGTGAGCATCCCAAACTATCTTATGGTTGGACTTTATATATTTGAAATTGAGGAGAATTATATGTTTGAGTTGAAATTTATTAGAAAGCTAGGACTTATAATCCCACAATGCAAGATTATGAAAATGCCTAAGAGGTGAGAATTTATGTTTGTAGCCCACGGGGAAACATCAACCTCAGATCCTAAATCTAGGGTTCTTTAGCGATGGCTAAAGCACATCCTAAATCTAAGGAAAAATGGGAATATTATCTACCTCCATAAGAGAGGGTAAATCACCCGACTGCTGGACTTATAACTGTTTGGAGTGGCAACCAGCTAACTCCTACTACATTTTAAAACCATGTGGTCAAGTCATATGTTTTGCAAGATGGTTAGGTTGTTATCATTTAACAAGAAACTAAAGTCCTTAAACCCACTCCCTAAAGGACACCCTCAAAGGTCAAGTCTTCCCCTATCGTGCAAGGATGGAAACCCTCTCTTAGGAAGAATGAAACAAGATGATATGCACGATATTAAATATGCAACATTTAGCTAAGGGGCTCCAAAATCTTTTAATTATCTTGATTTAATACTTAGGCTTTAAATGAGGTTATGAATTATTTTAGAAAATTTAGTTATGAGTTATGATTAGGGTAAAAAGTTTATTTTTTCCTAAGAGCCTAAGCAGATCAAGGTCACACATTAAATCATCATAAATGAAAAAATTCTGAAAATACATGCCATTTTTTCACTGGCTTGTAACCTAAAAAAGAATAATTACCATCGTGCAACCCAAAAAAGAAATGGAGAGTCGAGCTCTACCCTTATACATCCTGATATAAGAAAGAATAATTACAATTACAAATGAATAAATGTAATGGTGGAGTTCATGTCTTCATATCTTCTTGTCTTCATGTCTTTGTTCCATTTAGATTTGGTTGCTTCAAAGGCATCATGGGGCCTCCCATGACAAAGCCTTATAGCCACAGCTCATCCGAATTCATAATGAGAGATTACATTGAAAATAGGAAAACTAAATCTAACTACACCTGCAAGATAAGTGTTAGCTAAACACCATACAACCCAAGCTGTTATATGTTTGGACTTAGCACCCTACACATGGGTAACCAAGTCCACCTATCCTAATGTAGATTATACTTAGGGGTTAAGCAACCTGTAAAAGAGAGTATTTATATTTATTTTAAGCACCCCATAAGCACAATCTTCTATAGAAAATATGATTAAGTTAATCATGACCTAACATCTAGTCTACGAAGCATACACCCTAACATCTAGTCTACAATAATACATCATAAAACCAAATATACATCAAACCATGCACTGCCCTAACATAAAGTTAGAAGTAGTGACCTAATATAATGTGTGTGTTAAGGCTTGTGTGGTATGTCCTAACTAGGTTTTAGAGTTCAGATTTTCTAAATGTGAAGAGATTTAATTATGACTGGTCATTTCTCTTTAAATAGTTTAATTGATTTAAAAATTTTACTTAATGTTTTATTTTGTTTCATTTGGCTTACACTTAATAACTAAGTGTTTTAAAGAGAAGAAAAGAGAGGGTCACCCCCTTTCATCCCTATCTTAGGTCACATCTAAAGAAAATTGATTAATAAATTCCCTTTAATGAATGGCTTATTACATGTTTTAATTAGTCCTAGATTTAGGTTGAGTTTAAATAATTCCATCCAATAGGAAAAGGATCTTAAGGTTAATTGGAATTAATTACTATCACATGACACATGTTTGTTCATTTCTTTCCATCATATATATGGCATGCATATGATTAAGTCCTAAACATACCTATACATGCAATTTGTATCTTAGCACACTTAAATGATGAATGTAAGAAAATGTACTCGGAATTGATGTTTCATTTGGTTGGGTTATTTTTGTCATATTAATTTAAAGTTCTATCTAAATTCTCATACAAGAGCATAAGAAAAGAACTTTAAATCATATGACTAATCAATCCAACCACTTGAATAAAATATGAATGCATATCATTTTTAATAGAAAAATGTGGTTTTCATTCATTGGCTAAATACACATTCAAATGTATAAAAGTTTTAAGCAAGTATGGTGCCATTATTCTGCACCAGGGGAACAAGGTAAGAACATCCTTGGGCCTACTTAAAGTCATGCATCCCCAGAATGTCCAAACTAATATACCCGCTATTCTTAAATACATATGGATGTATAAAGAACTATAAAAATAAAAACCATGCAAAAGTAGCACTTAATTGAATTGATTTATTTGTGTAAATGAATTAAAGCTCTATATAAATTCCATTATTAAGATGCATAAGAATGAAATCAAACGAGTACATCACCATTTTCTACTACTTGAGGGCTACTTAAAGTCGTGCATCCCCGGAATGTCCAGACTAATATACCTGTTAACATTCAAACTTATGCAAATCAACACATGAATGAAAGAGAGAGACTTCCTTCATACACTAAGCTTATATTCACATGCATCACCTATGTATATATGTAGCTAATGGCACAATATATATATATATATATATTCATTTATTAATAAGCATCTAAAAATACATTTGAGATTTAATAGTGATAATAGGCACACATATTTCTAATTAAGTTAACACATGCAAATTGACATAAAGGAAATCATATTTATTTAATTAATTTGAAAGAAATGAATGCATGACTACAAGTGGCATACAAAATTTAACATGATTGAAAAGAAATAAGAAACACAAGCATGTAATTTCATTCAATCTAACTATGTCCTAAGGACAATAATATTAAACAAGCTCATTTAAAATAAAACAAAGTTTCTTAAAAGCCATTTTTGATTTTATGTTTGATTGACTAAAGAAATGTGAAAGAGGTTTGCTAATCCTAATCCCATTCCCCGTGTGTGAGTTAATTTGGTTTAACAAAAAGCAATTAGGTTGATTTTATGTCTTAATTAGGTTAAGGTATGGATTAAATCAATTAATTAACCCTTACCTATATCACCTTAAGTTAATTTATTAATCAATGATAAGACAACATGAGATGCAACCACATGAAAAGTAAATTAGCAATGCTCCTAAGAAATGAAAGGGGCCTAATGCAATTAGCTCATAATTAATTGTTAATTAAGCTTAAGGGACTCACTTAATTATTTTTATGGTTTTCTCACACATGTGAGCTAACCATAATTTCATTAGCTCTCTCTTTAGGTTATTGAACACCCAAAGAACTACCCAAGAGTTAATTAAGGAATGTTATGAATGAATGGATTTTAAATTAATTTGATTACATCCTTAATTGGTCAATTAATTCCATTGATTATATCTTTTAATTAGGATGATGAAATTAACTTAGGGAAAGAGATCAAAGAAGAGACCTCAATCCCAATCCCTAAGTCATTTCAAATAATAAATTGGGCTCTGAAATAATTACTTATCCTTTCTTTTCTTAATTTATTAATTAAATGGCTAATTAATTATCTAAACTTTAATTCATTTGAAACAAATGAAGAGGCTTAATGAAATGGTCATAAGGAACAAACCCAAACCACTTCCCTAAAACTTCTCATTGTTAATAAAAGACAGTAAGCTTAATTAATTAGTTAATCTACTATTCATTTGCTTAATTATCATTAATTAAGGTTGGAGAGTAATCAAGGCTTAATCCTTTGATTTCCTTAACTAACTATCCAATCCCAAGAAAAATAGGGGAGGTAGAGGTCATCCCCTAAACATCTCTGAAAATTTTGAAATTAATTGGATAGTTAATCAATGAGTAATTAGATTAATTAAATTTTTTATTAAACCTTAATTAAGCAGAAATTACTATTTAAAATTAATTAAAAATAACTTTCTTGGATTGAACTCTAAAATATCTTTAAAATGAGGCCTCATTTATTTCTTTTAATTTTTTCTAAGATTAGTTATGATTTTAGGAAGTTTCAGACTTAAAAATTAATTACAATAGCCCTAATTAACCTTTAATCTCGTCAGTTCCATGTGGCTATTGAAGCGGCATGTGATTTCCACATGGCATAATGGGATAGGGTATTTAAGTTGTTAAATTAGGAGGCTAACTCAGATTATAGCAGAAATGCTTTCTTGTAGACCGTCCGATCTAAGATCGGATGACCACAATTAGATCCCACAGTTAAGGAAGAAATAGAGGGGGATTCTACGTGATTTGATCATGACCATCCATTCCAATCAAATAGAATGGATGACCCATGATCCATCTTTCTACAACTGATGAATGATGAAGCCCATCTTCCATGAGTCGCTCAATCCAAGCTCACTTGATCTCAGATCCACTCCAAACTCTACCCCCACCTTCTTACGAAGGATCCATAAGGATCCAATGGTTAGGATGGGCTCAAATGCAAGTTTTCTTTGAAAAGGAATAACACCTTTTCATTCAAGGATCAATTTTGAGAAATTACCTCACCAGAGCTTGTGATCGGTGGTTCCAACGATTGAGGTAACTTTGCTTGGTAGAAAAGAAGCCCGGTTGAGCCGCAGGAGCTTTGATTAGAGGTGGTTTGCTTTATGGACCAAGCTCCTCCATTCTGGCATTCAGTGTTGATTAAAGTATGGCTTCTGGTGGTTTGGAAGCTTGGGAAATGGTTTGACATTGCTCGACTAGGTGTTGTGATGGTGTGGGTATGTTTAATTGAGGTTTGGTTGAGTGAGGGAGGAGTTTGAATCAAAGAAAGATACCCTATTTCAATTGCGCACAAGAATGGAGAATTCTGATCATGGGAGCTCAGAGAGGCATTAGGTAGGCTTTAAGGAGTTTCAAAATTTCTTAGGGAAAACTCACAGTGCAAACTGTTACAATTTCTGCTCAAATTGAGGCAGTACACCCTAAAATTATATGTGATGGATGGACGAGATCTATCCCTAAAATTCTACCAATTCACCACAATCGAGGCATCAGAGGGGTCATAGTGAGCTCCACATGGCTCATCAAGAGTGGAGGAAGCTATGCTAGGGAGCTCAAGGCAAGATATAGGGAGATTGGGTTGGCTTGGTCCTTCCTTTTTCCCATGGCGTTCAGCCATGAGTGAAGTGGCTTGGCTTATTTCCCTTAGTCCATGGCAAGTGCTAAGCTAGCTAACATTGAGCTAGGGGGTTTAGGAATACCTTATTTTGCAATTGGATGGCTGCCATGAGAGGAGAAAGTGGACTTTTCCTCTTATGGAAGAATCCAATATAAATGGGGTGTGTCCAATGGCTAATCCCCTTGGGTGGGGTCCACTATGAATTTGGGCTGATATTGTTGGATTAATGAGCCTCATGTTCAATCTGATCAATTTTGATGATAATAAATGAATGCTTGGATGTTCTAATGAATGTTTTTATGTATTTCAGATATATCAATTGTTAATTATATATCCAATACATCTCATAATATGTTTGAGTAAATTTCAAGAGGAGAAGAATGAAAGATAGATCAAATTGGATAATGTGAAGCTCAAAATATAATATTTTAGGTTATATGCATTTATTCATTGGCATGAATCAATTTTCTCACAACTTAACACATTATTTTAATGAGGTTAATTTATATAAATCTCTATCTTAATTAACATTCAATTATATGTTTCATACATAGCATTTGAATTGTCAAAATAATAAATGATAATGATTATTAAGTGAAATTATTTTTGAAGATAATTAAATATTTTAATTTAATTTGATGGTTATATGATAACTAACATATGTATGATTATATGTAAATTATATCATAATATTTAAATACCACATGTCAAAATTAACAAAAATATATGAAATTTTGTATTTTAGCCAAAGTCATTTTATAATCAAGGAATTTATATCTGATTTCATCTCCAATGGATTCCTTGGATTTTTCCTTTAATTTGATAGGTCACATGACCCACGTTTGATTAAAATTAAATTTATTATGACTTTTCAAACATTAATGATTTTAATAATGAATGCATGCTACATGCTTTGAATATATTAAGAGCCATGTTTGATTATTTTTACTTGCCCATGTGAATAGCCAAATTTTGGCTACTTTAATTTATTTATTTAATATAAACTACATTTTTATTGAATATTAAATTATCACATGATAGCATGAGGTTAGAATAATATAAATTTTTGAAATAATTCAAAATGACCTTGTTGCCTATAAATAGCCCTCATCCTCTTCATGAAAGCATTCCTCATTCAAAATTCAAAATCCCTCCAGCAAATCTAAGAGAAAATTTCTTAGATTTTCCTTCCAAGTGTTCTCCAAATATTGCAAGATCAAATCCTTGGTTTGGAAGCTTCAACATCTTCAACTAAGCTTTCTCAAATTACTTGAGTTTGTTTTCTTGATCTTAATCCATTTTAGTTGTTCATGCTATTTTCATCATCTATTTATTCTTTCCAATTTATATTTTTTGGATTAGTCTTTGGACATTATTTTTCACTTCAAAGTTTCTCAATCATTGTTTAGTGAAAAACTCTTGAGATAGTTTGTAGGATCTATTTCAACTTGTTGAAAATTTTAACTTCCTACAAATTTCTGTTGGTTTCTTTAAATATTTCTTCATTAATCTCATGTTGAAAGATCATTTATTCTTAGATTGATTTTAGAATTATATATAATTATTATGCTAAAATTATTTTCATATTTACTAGATCTCTCTTTTTAATTAAAATCTTACTAGCCTACTTAGATCTATCATATACTCACTTTATTTAAGTATTTTGTGATCATTAACTTTAATTGAAAGAATATTTTTGGTTAAAATAAAACAAATTATTCCTTACTGAAATTTATTTTATTGTGCAAAATAATATTGTGAATTTATTTTGAAATAATTTTTATATTAGTCTATAAATTGTAATAACATAAACATCTTAGTAAGATCACTTTAAGATATTTATTTTATTGTTTCATATCAATATTAAGTGAGCATTTTATCTTGCCAAAATTTTTTAAGTGATCATTTGTAAGTTGTGAGATCAATTTTTGAATTGAATAGCTTGGTATATTTGTGAGAGATTTATTTTATCAAAACTTATTATTTTGTATTTTTTGTCTTAGTGCTGTAAAATTTATATTGGGGTTGTACTCGCCCCTTTGTAGGATTGCACATATTATTTTAGGGGTTGTACTCACCCCGTTGTAGGAAAGTACTTTTTGTAAGCTATTTTTGCATTTAGTGAATTCCTAGCCAGGGGTGGCTAGGCGTGGACATAGGCCGATTTTGGAGTTTGGCCGAACCATGTAAAAATTGTGTGCCTATTATCTCTCTTTACTTTACTGTACTTTTTTTTGCTGCATTAAGAATTGTATCTTATCATTATAAAATCAAAAATTAATTTTCTACTAAAACTTAAAATTTAAGACTTAAGCTTTAAAATTTTTAATATCGCCCACCCCCTCTCTTAGGTGCTATAGTGACTCGCAATTGGTATCAGAGCCTAGGCTTTTTTATTAGCTTAACATCCAAGAGTAGATCTTTTCACTATGGCACAAGGTTTCCCAAAGGGTTCACTACCAGAGGGACAATCCACTCATAGACCTCCACTTTTAGATAGTGTACCATTTGATTATTGGAAAAATAGAATTAGTACATTTTTAAGAGGTAAAGATGCACGCATGTGGTATATGTTGACACATAAATATCATACACCCATAGTAGAAATAAATGGCATTAATGTAGAAAAACCTTTTGAGGAATGGTCTGTAGCTGAAAGAGAACTTGATGAATTAAATGCTAGGGCTTGTAATACTTTACATTGTGCTTTATTACCTGATGATTACATGAAAATTTCTATGTTTAGGGATAAACTCATTATAACTTATGAAGGAACTAGTGAAGTTAAAGATTCTCACATAAATAGACTTGTTCATGAATATGAGTTATTTCATATGTCTCCTTCTGAATCTATTTTTGATATGTATACTAGATTCATGAAAATAATTAACACATTGCATTCTCTTGGAAAAACATATAAGAATCAAGACTTAGTTTATAAGATTCTTAGATGTCTTCCAAAAGAATGGGAAGCTAAAGTAACTATTAGTGAAGCTAAGATTTATCTACTTATCCACTTGATCAAGTTTTGGGTTCTTTGATAGCACATGAATAGGTTATTGCTCAAAGGGATAAGATGGATAACTCAGCAAAATGGGAGAAGGAGAAAGGAAAAGCCATTGCATTACAAGTTGATGATAGTGATGAGCATAACATCTCAAGCTCGGATGGTGATAGTGATGAGGTGGTCATGCTATCCAAAAGGCTTGGGAACTTGCTAAGGAAGAAGAATCAAAGGTATAAAAATTCTAAAAACTATAAATTTTAAACTAAAAAATTTCTTACATGTGAAGGGATCATTTGCTACCATTATAAAAAGCCTGGACACATAAGAGGTGATTGTCCAGAACTTGCTGAATCAAAGATGAAAGATATCGATGTGAAAAGTAGAAAAAATATGAAGGAAAAAAAGTACCATAAGAAGAAGAAGATGGCTTTATGGGCCAATCCAGATTCAAATGAATCAAGTACTTGTTCATCCGATGAAGAGGTCAACATATGTCTTATGGCAAATGGAGAATCTGACTTAGATTCTCAAGAGTTATGTAATGATATATCTTTTGATGAATTAGATGATGCTTTTAATGATTTAGTTTTTGAAAATAAAAAATTAAAAAGAAAATACAAAACCTTAGAAAAGAACATAAAATTTAGATATGCATTTTGTGATTTAAAAAATGAATGTTATAATTTAAAAGTAAAAATACTTCTTTATTAAATTGTTCCTTACTTGTATGTAAACTTGAAAGAGAGAATATCTTGTTAAAAGTAAGATTAGAATTATGTTTGAAATCACAAGTTCATTATAATACTTCATTAAGAAAAACATTTAATAAAAATTATTTGCATCATACACATCCCACTCATATACCTTATAATTATCGTGCTAAGTCATATGCAAACACTAATGTTTGGTGAAACTATTGTGATAGAAAAGGGCATATTTCATTTGATTGCTATGCACATAAATTACAAAACACTAAGAAATCATCTTATGTATGGGTACCAAAAGGTATAAGCACTACACAAACCACGTATGCTAGATATCTTGCTTCAAATGTTGAATGTGGACCCAAATGTGAGTTTCTTCTGTAGGAATGCCTTCAAAGCAAAATCAAAGAAGGCATGTGGTACTTAGACAGTGGATGTTCAAGACATATGACGGGAGATAAAGATAAATTCACAACTTTAGAATCAAGTGATGGAGGATTTGTTACATATGGAGATAATGCAAAGGGAAAGATCATTGGCATTGGTTCTATATGTAAGAATTCTATCACTTTAGATAAAGTTTATCTAGTAGAAGGATTAAAACATAATTTAATTTCTATTAGTCAATTATGTGATAAAGGTTTGAATGTAGTATTCCATGCATCATGTTGCATTATAAAAAATAATGAAAATGTATTGTTAGTAGGACAAAGATATAAAAATATTTATGTCTTTGATTTAGATAGCTTTCATGATGTGAATTTGAATTTACTTTGTTTTAAAAGCACTCATAATGATATATGGTTATGGCATAGGAGACTATGTCATATTAACATGCACACACTTAATAAAATTGCCAAACTTGATTTAGTTGTTGGATTGCCTAAATTAAATTTTCATTCAAACTATGTTTGTGATGCATGTATTCATGGTAAGAATTCTAGAAGCTCATTTAAAAGTAAAAATATTGTTTCTACTTTTAGACCTCTAGAATTATTGCACATTGATTTATTTGGTCCTATTAGCACCACTAGCTTATGTGGAAAAAATTATGGTTTTGTGATTGTTGATGATTTCTCTAGATATACTTGGGTTTTATTTGTAACTTACAAGGATGATGTTTTGGTGAGTTTAGAAAGTTTTCTAAATATATTCAAAGAGAACAAGGCCTTTTGATTAATAGGGTTCGATCATGGTGACAAATTTGAAAATAAATTATTTGAGGATTATTATGATGAACATGGGATTAAACATAATATTTCTACACCTAGAACTCCCCAGCAAAATAGCGTAGTAGAGAGAAAAGACAGAATATTAATTGAATTAAGTAGATCTATGCTTGATGAGTATAAATTGCCAAAATATTTTTTGGGCGGTAGTAAATATTGCATGTTATGTGATGAATAGGATCTATTTTAGACCAATTTTGAAGAAGACACCCTATGAATTATTTTTTGGAAAGAATCCTAAGATTGAACACTTTCATGTATTTGGATGTAAATGCTTTATTTTGAATAATGGAAAAGATCATTTAGGTAAGTTTGATTGCAAATCGATGATGATGGTATTTTCTTAGGATACTCTCTTTCTAGTAGAGCTTATAGAGTTTACAATAAAAGAAAAATGATTGTAGAAGAATCAATACATGTTATTTTTGATGAAAATTTAATTGATCCTATTAGAAATGAAGTGATTGATGAAGAGATTGATAATTTTAAGAAAATATCTTTAGAAGATAATATGGATGATTCATTGCCTAAAGAATGGAAATATAATAAAAATCATCCAAAGGAACTAATTATAGGAGATCCTTCAAAAGGAGTTATGACTAGAAGACATAGTAGAGAAGTTGTAGATCATTCAACATTTTTATTTGATTGAACCTAAAAATTTAGAAGAAGCATTAAATGATAATTTTTGGATTATTGCTATGGAAGAGGAGTTGAATCAATTTATAAGAAATGATGTTTGGGAATTAGTCCCAAGACCCCAAGATCAAAATGTCATTGGAACAAAATGGGTCTTTAGGAATAAGCTAGATGATTCAGGTTGTATTGTTAGAAAAAAAAGCTAGGTTAGTTGCACAAGGGTACACACAAGTTGAAGGTATAGATTTTGAAGAATCTTTTGCACCAGTAGCAAGACTAGAAGCTATCAGGTTACTCCTTGTTTATGCTTGTTTTAGAAATTTTAAACTTTTTCAAATGGATGTCAAAAGTGCATTTTTGAATGGATTTATTGACCAAAATGTATTTTTAGAGCAACCACCGGATTTGAGAGCCTTGATCATCCAAATCATATGTATAAATTAAATAAAGTCTTACATGGTTTAAAATAGGCTCCTCATGCTTGGTATGATAGGTTAAGTAACTTTTTGATAGATCATGGATTTAGAAAGGGTAGAGTAGATACCACCTTATTCCTTAAGAGCATAGATAATGATTTGATTGTGGTACAAGTGTATGTAGATGATATATTATTTGGAAGTACAAATGAATCTTTATGCCATGAGTTCTCATCTTTGATGTCTAAATAGTTTGAAATGAGTATGATGGGAGAACTTAATTTTTTCTTAGGTCTTCAAATGAAGCAACAAGAAAATGGCACATACATCTGTCAAATGAAGTACACAAATGAATTGCTTGAGAGGTTTGACTTGAAAAGATTTAAATCTAGTAAAACTCCTATGAGCCCATCTACAAAATTGGATTTAGATGAATTAGGAAAATCTATGATCAAAAACTTTATAGGAGTATGATAGGTTCACTTTTATACCTTACTGCTAGTAGTCCTGATATTATGTTTGTTGTTTGTTTGTGTGCTCATTTTCATACCAACCCGAAAGAATATCATTTAATAGTAGTCAAGCGTATCTTTTGGTATTTGATAGGCACTACTACGTTAGGTTTATGGTATCCTAAAAATTCTTTATCATGTGATTTGGTTGCTTATTCTGATGTTGATTTTACAGGATGCAAAGTAGATAAAAAAGTGCATCCGACATGTCATTTTTAGGATCATCACTTGTGTCTTGGTCATCTAGAAACAAAATTTTGTAGCTTTATCCACTCATCGAGGCCGAAGTACATAGGTAGTTTGTTGCTCAGTCCTTTAGTTAAAGCAATGATTAGAAGATTTTGGTATTAAGCAAGATCACATTCTAGTTCAGTGTGACAATACTAGTGCTATTAGTTTGACTAAAAATCCTATCCAACACTTATGCACCAAGCATATAGAAATTAGACATCATTTTATTAGGGATCATGTTTTGAAAGGTCATGTTAATATTAATTTTATTAGTACTGATATACAAATTACATATATTTTTACAAAACCCTTACTAGAAGAATATTTTTGTGCTTTAAGATGCATGCTTGGAATTAGATCCTAATATTTAAAATTATATGTAGCTTGTTCTCACTTTTTGATGTTGTCAAAAGGGGGAGAAGAGTAAAATGTTGGTTAGTATTAAGTCTATTTTATGCATACATTTAGGGGGAGCAACATTAGTCATCTCTTGTGCATAAATTGTTTTTAGAAGAGAACTTTTTTTTTTCAAAAACTATGATGAAAGGTCAATTTGCACCTTCATCAAAATCAATACCCAACATTAGTCATCAAAAGGGGAGATTGTTGGCTTAATGAGCCTCATGTTCAATCCGATCAATTTTGATGATAACAAACGAATGCTTGAATGTTCTAATGAATGTTTTTATGTATTTCAGATATATCAATTGCTAATTACATATCCAATACATCTCATAATAGGTTTGAGGAAATTGCAAGAAGAGAAGAATTATAGATAGATCAAATTGGATAATGTTAAGCTCAAAATATAATATTTTAGGTTATATTCATTTATTCATTGGCATGAATCAATTTTCTCACAACTTAACATATTATTTTAAGGAGGTTAATTTAGATAAATCTCTATCTAATTAACATTCAATTATATGTTTCATACATAGCATTTGAATTGTCAAAATAATAAATGATAATGACTATTAAGTGTAATTATTTTTGAATATAATTAAATATTTTAATTTAATTTGATGGTTATATGATAATTAACATATGTATTATTATATATAAATTTTATCATAATATGTCACATGTCAAAATTAACAAAAATATATAAAATTTTGTATTTTAGCCAAAGTCATTTTACAATCAAGGAATTTATATCTCATTTCATCTCTAATGGATTCCTTGGATTTTTTCCTTTAATTTGATAGGTTACATGACCCATGTTTGATTAAAATTGAATTTATTATGACTTTTCAAACATTAGCTGATTTTAATAATGAATGCATGCTACATGCTTTGAATATATTAAGAGCCATATTTGATTATTTTTTTACTTGCATGTGAATAGCCGAATTTTGTCTGCTTTAATTTTATATTTATTTAATATAAACTATATTTTTATTGAATATTAAATTATCACATGATAGCATTAGGTTAGAATATTATATTTTTTTGAAATAATTCAAAATGACCTTCTTGCCTATAAATAGCCCTCATCCTCTTCATGAAAGCATTCCTCATTCAAAATTCAAAATCCCTCCAGCAAATCTAAGAGAAAATTTCTTAGATTTTCCTTCCAAGTGTTCTCCAAATATTGCAAGATCAAATCCTTGGTTTGGAAGCTTCAACATCTTCAACTAAGCAAGCTTTCTCAAATTACTTGAGTTTGTTTTCTTGATCTTAATCCATTTTGTTGTTCATGCTATTTTCACCATCTATTTATTCTTTCCAATTTATATTTTTTGGTGGATTAGTCTTTCATTATTTTTTCACATCAAAGTTTCTCAATCATCATTTTGTGAAAACTCTTGTGATAGTTTGTAGGATCTATTTCAACTTGTTGAAATTTTTAACTTCCTACAAATTTCTTTTGGTTTCTTAAAATATTTCTTCATTAATCTCATTTTGAAAGATCATTTATTCTTAGATCTATTTTAGAATTATATATAATTATTATGCTAAAATTATTTTCATATTTGCTAGATCTCTCTTTTTAATTAAAATCTTTTTACTTAGATAATATCTATCATATACTCATTTTATTTAAGTATTCTATGATCATTAGCTTTAATTGGAAGAATATTTTTGGTTAAAATAAAACAAATTATTCCTTGCTGAAATTTGTTTTATTGTGCAAAAGAATATTGTGAATTTATTTTGAAATAATTTGTATATTAGTCGATAAATTGTAATAACATAAACATCTTAGTAAGATCACTTTAAGATATTTATTTTATTATTTCTTATCAATATTAAGTGAGCATTTTATCTTGCCAAAATTTTTTAAGTGATCATTTGTAAGTTGTGAGATCAATTTTTGAATCGGATAGCTTGGTATATTTGTGAGAGATTTATTTTATCAAAACTTTTTATTTTGTATTTTTCTTTTGTGTAAAATTTAGGGGTTGTACTCCCCTTTTGGAGAGTACATATTATTGTAGGGGTTGTACTCACCCATTATAGGAGAGCACTATTTGTAAGCTAATTTTGCATTTAGTGGATTCCTAGCTAGGGGTGGTTAGGCGGACGTCTGGGTGAACCACATAAAATTGTGCCTATTATCTCTTTTACTTTACTATATTTTTATTTTGCAGATTAAGAATTGTATCTTATCATTATAAAATCAAAAATTAATTTTCTACTAAAATTTAAAATTTAAGATTTAAGTTTTAAAATTTTTTAATATTCACTCACCCCACCCCATCTTGGGTGCTATAGTGACTCACAGATATGGGAGTGATCTAGGACTGGTTTGGGTTGGGTTTGGCCAACTCCTAGCATTCCATGGGTTGGTTTTGGGTGATTTGGCTTCATTTGGTCAAAATGAGTTTATTTGGGTTAGGTTGGGTTGGGTTGACCAATTGGTCAAATTGGGTCAAACCAAGACTTAGGTTAGGTTTAAATGATGATTTCAAGAGTTTAGGTTCAAGTGGTTTTGATTAATTTGTCTTAGGTTTGATTTTGGTTCATTTGGATTCAAATAGGTCAAATGTGGTAAGTTGACCAATTTGAGCAATTTGACCAAATTATGTTGGGTTAGGTGTTGGTTCATGTTCAATTGGCTAATTGAAAATGATTGTAGGCTTTGGTTTAGTTTGACCTTTTAGGTCAATTTGGGCTAGGTTGGGTCAAGTTGACCAATTGTTCAAATTGGGCTCAATCATGGCTTTGGTCAAGTTCAATAAGTGATTTGGAATGAACTTGAGCCATTGGTTGTAATCAATTTGGATCAAAATCATGACTTGACCCATTTTGGCTTTTTAGGCCAATTTGGGTCAACTTAGGTCAAATGACCAATTGGACTTCATTTGGCTCAATTGAAGGTTTGGTCATGTTCAATCATTGATTAGGCATTGATTTAAATCAATAGTTTCAATTAATTTGGTTTATGATAGGTTTTGGCTAGTTTGTGTTTCATTTGAGCTAAATATTGACTTGGTCAGAGGACCAAGTTGACTTGGTTTTACCCAATTCAAGGTAGTTAATCACCCTAGGATGATGATCATGATATGAGATTTGGATGGGCTTAGTTTAATCCAATTTGGGTTGGATTAGAACTTGGCTCAAAAAGGGTCTTTAGGTCACTTTGGGTCAAGTGGACTTAAATGGGTCAATTAGTTTGGTTTTGGCTTGATTCAAGTTTAGTTGAACTAACATATGGGCCTAGGAATGAAATATAAATCCAATTGCAATTGGTTTGGAGTCAAATGGGTTTTGGTTCATATGTTAATTTCAAGTTAAAAGGGGTCAACATCAATTTGATTTGAGTTGACTTAGATTTGGTTTGATAATTATAATTTTTGTTTATATTTGGAATAATGATTGAAGGAATGATTGAGTCATGAAGAAAACCATGGTTTTGAATTGAATTGGGTATCATTTAGCCAAGTTTAAGAAAAAGGCTAAAATTGGAATTTTGATCTGATTTGGGTTTGATTTTGGCTATTTGGAGTTATATTTCATTTATATTTGTGAATATAAATGAAGATATAAATGAATCATGAGAAAATAACTTGAGTTTGGCATGATTTGGAAGCAAATTTGACCAAGCTTAAGGATTTGGGTCAAAAGGGCTTATGTAAGAGATTAATTTAGTTTGATTTATTTTTTGTTATTAGAGGGTGGATTTCATTTATATTTATGAATATAAATGAAGGAATGATTGATTTATAAAGAAATCAATTGAGTTTGGGTTGATTAGGGTTGAGATTTGATTAAGCTTATGAAGGTAAGTCCATATGACTTAAGAAAAATCTTGATTTGGTTTGATTTGATTTGAATGGTTTGAATTTAGATTTCATTTATATTTGTGTATATAAATGAAGAAATGATTGATTTTTAAAGAAATCAATCAAGTTTGATTTGGTTTAAAGGGGGTTTGGCTAAGCATATTAAGGTGGTTCATATGGATTAGGAAGGGATTTAGAAATTTGATTTTGATTTTGGGTTTCAATCATTTGCAGTTGGATTTTATTTGAAATTTAATTTAAGCTTGAATGGAAATTTGAGAAATTAATTGAATTGAGGTTGATTTGAATTTGGAATTTGATTTGGAATTATGGTTTGAAGAAGGAAGTAAGGATTGGGTTTTAGGCTATAGGGTAGGAAAATCTTCCTAAATCCCTAAGGCATAACTTATTCCTATGGCTAACTCTTCTAAATCTCTAGGCTTAGGTTAAGTGTTCACCTAATCACTAGAAGTGTCTTAAGACTAAAGAGATCTTAGTGTCTATAAGAGTCCTAGATCTATAATGAGTAAGTTGAGACCTCACTCCAAAAGTGAGGTCAACATCGGCCTTGACCTATCTCAGATTTATTGGACGAAGGAAAATTCTACAAATCAATAGGATGGATTCTCCAACTACAGGGGTGGTTACTAAAAAAGGGGAACTATCCAATCCAATAGTAACTAGGGTAGTGTCTAAATGGGGTGTCAAAAGACATGATCCAAATATAGTGCCCATGGGGAGAGGGCGTTATCGAGCCCAAAAGAAAGCCTATAGGTGTACGGTGGCCAACTAAACAGAAAGCATAACAGACATACATCTACCATGAGTAGTGTATCCTAAGGTGCGAGAATCAACCAACCTAAGGTGAATCCATTAGCATGAGAAACTATGAAGCAGGGAGCCCCGAGGAAGGACTGGACCTAAACTTGAAGCAGTGAGGAGAGAAGGAGACACTAGCGGACTTATCCTAAACATTGAATATACTCAACCCAGTTAGTACGCGAAGGCTAATCCAAGAAGAAATCATAGAAGACTCACATCCTCTTAAATGAAGTGAACATGAGGTAGCTTACCAGCCATGCAGTAAGGCCTACCAAACTAACAAGGTGCCCGTCGGTGTGCAATGACCAAGTAAGGAAGAAATCCATATCAGACTTACATCCTTCAAAGCAAGAAGACCACTAGGGTGACACACTAGTATGCTAGCACATCAGCTCAACCAAGAGCAGCTACTGAGTGAGTGCCACTAGGGGCATTATCTCAACTCAGAGTAGTCGAGATAAAAGATATGTATTTTTGATATGTTTGTGTGTAGTTTGTGTTTGTGTTGTGTCAATGAAGGATAGGACACTACTCAAGTTCCTTACACCTACCCTAAGCACATCATCACAGATTTGTAAACAAGAATACTTTCAACAAGGAAGAGATTGAATTTGAAATGGGATTTTCATTGATGATAATTATTTTTAAACATGATTTATAATATTTCTTTAAGTTGAGACTATTGATTGGAAGCATTAGGCACTCTCCCTTATGATTAATAAATAGAAAAGATCCACCTTGGTAGGCCTTCTCTATTCCAAAAAGGCCTTCCCAAGTGGGTTCAAACTTGCCTCCCATCTTACGATGGGCAACAATCAGTTTCCTTATAACTAAAATAAGCTCTCTTTCTTGAAAGCTCTAGGATAGACCAACTTGTTATGAGATTGAATCATTTTAGCATTGTATAACTCGAGGTTTTGGCATAACTGCAAGCATCTCTCCTCCAAACCTTCAAGCTCTTTTAACCGCAACTTGGCATTCTGCTCTATTGTGATCTTGCTACCCACAACTATCCTTAGTGATTAGAGTTGGACTTCTAATGGTGTAATGGCTTCGGACCCATACACTATGGAGAAAGGAGTAGACTATGTTGGAGTTTTATATGTGGTGTGGTAGGCCCACATGACTTCAACTAACTTCTCATGCCACTATCACTTATTGTTGTTGAGTGTCTTCTTTAATATTTGGATGAGAGTCCCTTGAGTAGTTGATGGTAGGCTATCTCTAATCTATGTTGTGTCTTCGGGCAAAGTTATTGATCTCAGTGCTCTTGAATGCAATACCATTATTAGATATAATACGACGAGGCACTCTGAACCTATATAGGATATGGTTCCTAAAAAATTGGAGCACATGCTAAGTTGTGACCTCTCTTGTTAGTGTAGGACCACACCGTGCATTTGACATTGGTGGCATCACCTAGCCATATCCATGCAATCTTTGATCATCAATGGCTAGTGGTATCCTAGTCTCTTGATCTTGGCTTTCATCTTTGGACCGAATTGGTAGGCTCCACATAATCCTGAGTGTACCACAGTCACAATCTTACGATCTTCATGCTTGTCTAGATAATGTAACTACATATGATCGAAAGACCATTGATATAAGACACCATCAACAAGAATGTAGGAAAGTGCTCTCTGCTTCATCTGATAGGCTTGGGACTTCCCTTGAGGTAGTTTTCCTTTATTTAGGTAATCCATGAATCATTGTCTCCAATCTAACTTCTTGTCCTTCTTGGTAATGGCAACCTCCCCTTCAAGAGAGTACTTTTTGATGATTTCAATATAAATAAGGGATAAGACTTGTCTATTTTGGACCTTTATTGATATGGACTCATCCTCCAGACATGCCAACTCCTTGGCATGCTTGGATAAAGCATACGCTATGGCATTTTGTCTTTGAGGAATCTTATAAATGGTAACCTCTGGATTTGGTCCAACATTTTTATGGTGTATTGTGGTAGTGATGGAGCTTGGGCTTTATAACATTATAGGACCCAATAATTTGGTTGATAACTTGCTGAGGATCCATGAAGATGTTGATGTTCTAGATGCTTAGAGTAATGGTTAACACCAAACTGGCAATCATAGCCTCATATTTAGCTTTATTATTAGTGCAAGGATTGGACATATGATATGAGAATATCATCACATCACGATCTAGAGTTAAGAGAACTATTCCTACCCCAGCCTTTCCTGGAATAGTAGATTTTGGTTCTTCTCCTCTTTGAGAGGAAGCCACACCATCAAAGTATATTTCCCAGTGGTGAATATTAGTATCCCCTACGTTCATGATTTATTCATCAGGGAGATCATCACTAAGCAAAGAGTTAGTAGGAAGTGGATGTGCTGCTAAGAAATCTACTAGCGCTTATCCTTTCACCACATGGAGGGGTACGAAGGTAATGTCAAACTGCAAGAGGATCATGGACCATCATGCCAACCATCTGAAAAACTTTGGCCGTATCATATGATACTGTAGTGGATTGAGGAAGCATATAGTGTTGTAACTTTTGGGATGCAAAGATTACAGCTAGGCAATGCTTCTCAATGAGTAAACAATTAGCCTCAGTAGGGATTAGACACCGGATGAGACATTAGAGTACATTTTCTTTCCCTTCATCATTGGCTTGGGAGAACAAATTTACTAAGGGAGTTGCCTAATGCAGCAGTGTAAAGTATGAGTGGCATGCCTGAGTTAGGGGCTACTAGAACCGGTGGCGTCATCAGGTAATGCTTGATGTCTTCGAAGGCATGCTCAAACTTGTCATCCTAGAACTCAGCATCCTTTTTGATAAGTGATGAGAATGGCTGACATCTTCTTGATAGGTTGGATATAAAGCTTCTCAGATATGCCAACCACCCTTGGAATAATCTGAGTTGAGTTAAAAGGGGTGGATCTTCTCGGGATCAATTTTGACTCCCGGTGTCGGACAAACTGAAGCTACTTTGAATGCACACTTTAAGGTGTTCAATTTGAGATTAAATTATCTTAACTATTCAAAAATTACTCTCAAGTCAAAGAGATGGATGGTCTTCCTTTTCTCTACTTTTGACCACGAGATCACCCTACAACCAAAATCCAGTCCATGTTCACCTTCTCAAACCAAACCTCAAGTTCAATTCAAACATGAAATTCAAATCCAATTCCAAACCCAAATTAATAAACTAAATGATTGAAGCCCATGATCAAATCCAAACTTGAAACCATTCTAAGCATCTGACCTATCCCATGGACTTAGCGAAATCTTAATACAAATCAATCCAAATTCAATTGATTATCTCATAATCAATTTATATCTTCAATCATCTTCCTAAATATAAATCAAATCTACATTCAAATGATCAAAACTAAATCAAACTAAATCAAATTAAATCAAAACCCTTCCTAAGCCATATGACCTATCCCATGGGCTTAGCCAAATCTTAATCCAAATCAAGTTAAACTCAATTGATTTTCTCATAATCAATCATATTTTCAATAATCTTCACAAATTTAACTGAAATATACATTTAAATCACCAAAACTAAATCAAACCAAATCAAAATCCAAACTTAATCTACATGACTCAACTCCGTGGACTTTTCCAAATTCCTTCATTCCAAAATTCAAATTCAATTGATTTTCTCATGAATCAATCATACCTTCAATCATATTCACAAATATAAATGAAATCTACAATCATCAAGCTAAACTGAAATCAACCAAAGTCAACCCCAACTTAACCCTTCTGACTTGAAATGTTCAAATGAACCCAAACCTGTTTGAACCCAAGCCAATTGCAATTGAATTTACATAAGAATCCCAAATCCATATATAAAATCAACTAAATCAAACTCAACCCAAAATCAAGCTAACTAATTGGTCCACTTGACCCAAAGTCAGCCATTTGACCTATTTGAGCCAAGTTCTAATCCTACCCAAATTGAATTGAACCAAGCCCATCACTACCTCCCATCATGATTGTTGATCACCCTAGGTTGATCAATTGCCACAAATTGGGTCAAACCAATTCAACTTGGTCATTTGACTAGGTCAATCCCTTAACCCATATGAAGCCAAACTAGCCAAATTGTAACCTAAGCCAAATCGTTTGAAACCAATGATTAATGCCAAATCAAAATCAATATTAGAAAATGACTTCACCTTCAATTGAGTCAAACCAAATCCAATTGGCCCGCTTGACCCAAGTTGATCCAAATTGAAAGACAAATTGGGTCAAATCAAAATATAAACCAAATTGATTACAACCAATAAGTTCATTCCAAATTGATTCATGAACTTGGACCCAATTGAACCCAATTGACCCAGCTGAAGTTGGCTAAAGAAAACTAAATCCAAAATAATTGAAAGTAAACCTACAATCACCTTCAATTGGTCACCCTAAACCCTCTAACCCTAAACCACACCCCCTAAACCCTAAACCTAAACCTTAAACCACTAAATCTAAACCTCAAATCCTAAAACCATAAACCACAAAACTATAAACCCTAAACCCTAAACCCTAAATCATAAAAACCTAAAAACCTTAAAATTTAAATCTAAACTAAATAAAATCTAAAAATAAAATAAATAAAAAAACCTAAACCTAAATAAAATAAAATAATAGAATAAAATAATAAAATAAAATAAAATAAAAACATAAACTAAAACCTAAACCTAAAAAAATAAATTTAAAACTTAAACTAAAATAAAATAAAATAAACTAAATAAAAAATAATAAACTAAATCAAAATAAAATAAAATAAACTAAAATAAATAATAAATAAATAAATAAACCTAAAGTTGACTATTTAAAATTTAAAATTAAAATTAAAAATCCTGATCATTAAAACTAACCCTAAACTCTCTAAACCCTAAACCTGGCCTACCTAAAACAGAGCCACACCACAAACCACAAACCCCTAACCCACAAACCCTAAACCATAAAAAATCTAAACCACAAACCCATAAACCCTAAACCCTAAACCTAAGCTAAAACCTAAAAATCTAAATCATAACTCTAAACCCTAAACCCTAAACCCTAAACTGTAAATCATAAACCCAAAACCATAAACCAAAACCTAAAGTAACTAAATAAATTAAAAAATAAACCTAAACTCTAAAACTTAATAAACTTAAACCTAAACCAAAATCCTAAGAATGGGCATGACCTTGATGACAGGAACATCACTGTCAACCTAGCTCAGTCTAGATCTGGTAGTGGAGGTGAAGGCGGGTTATTGCAGTGGCGGTGGGGGATCTTAAGGCATTGGTGGATATGGAGGTGGTGGTCAGAGTAGTGGTGGTTATGGAGGTGGGAGGAGAGGCGGAGGTTACAAATGTGGTGGTCGTAGAAGGAGAGAACAGGGATATGATGGTGGATCCCTCTACACAGCACAGGGTGGATTACGATGGAGCTAGAGAAACTAAAGAAAGATGATAGATCCGATCTACTTTGTATGGAGCTGTCTCTTTCTGATAGAGAGCGGTTCTAGTTATCTAGCATTTTTTTATTTGCCCTATTTGTGCTCATTTTTATTTATGTCATCACTTGCGTCATAGAAAACTTGGTGTGTTACTTAGTTGATGAAATCAAAAATAAGAAATGTTGAATCTAAATTTCTTCTCTGTTAAAAAAAACTCAAAAACCTTAAACCCTAAACTAAAACCTGAAACCTAAACTTAAAACCTAAATCCTAAACCCCAAAACCTAAACCTTATAAATAAAAAAAAATAATAAAATAATAAAAAATAAACCCTAACCCTAAACCCTAAACCCTAAACCCTAAATCCTAAATCCTAAATCCTAAAACCTAAAACCCTAAACCCTAAACCCTGAAACCCAAACCCTAAACCTTGAACCCTAAACCCTAATCCCTAAACCCTAAAAACCTAAAAACCTAAATCTAAATAAAATAAAACCTAAAAAATAAAATAAATAAAAAAACCTAACCCAAAATAAAATAAAATAATAAAATAAAATAAAAACTTAAAACTAAAACCTAAAACCTAAACTTAAAAATATATAAAGATAAAACTAAACTAAAATAAAATAAATGAAACCTAACCAAACTAAAATAAATAAAACTAAAAAATAAAACCTAAATAAAGAAACTAAAAGAAAATAAAATAAAATAAACCTAAGAGATCAAATAAAACTAAATAAAACTTTCCTAAAATATAAACCTAAAATAAAACCTAAATAAATTAAAGAAAAATGACCCATCTAAAATACCTAAAAATGGATAAAATAAAATGAACCTTAAACTAAATAAACTAAATTAAAATAAACAAACTTAAACCTAAACTTAAAATAAACTAAACTTAAACCCTAAACTAAAATAAAGATAAAATAAACTAAACCAAACTAAATAAAACCTAATAACAATAAAACCTAAACCTTCTAAAAATAAAATAAAACCCACCTACTAAAATATAAACCTGTAAAAAGATAAAATAAAATACTAAAAATAAACATAAATGTAATACCTAAACTAAACTAAAATAAACTGATTAAGATAAATAAAGATGGATAAGACAAAATAGTGAGATAAAAGAGTAAAAATAAAAATAAATAAATTAAAATGATTAAAATAATACTAAAAACTACCACTGGTTTTGCCTGATTTTTTCTTAAAACCCTAGGATAGGCCAAAGCGGACCTGACCTTTGCTGACCACAGGCCCTAGATCCTGAGGCACAAAGGCCACTGAGCCCACAGGCCCCTGGGCCATGGCCTGACCTGTCCTAGGCCCAAGATCCTGAAGCGGTTAGCCCTGGGCCCTAGTGACCTGGGCCCTGGGCCTGGGCCTGAGCCCTAGGCCACCAGGCTCTGGCTGACTCAGGCCCTGGGGTTGAAGGCCACAGGCCACAAGGCTCACAGGCCCTGGCTGATCACTGGGCCCTGAGCCCTAAAGGCTGAGCGTTGACCTAGGCCACTTGCTGAGGCCCTGGGCCACAAGACCCTGGGCCCTAAGACCTGGGCCACATGCCACTACAGGCCACTGGGCCACTGGGCCTGGAGCCACACTTAAAGATAACTGGGATTAAATGGGCTTATAAAGATAAATAAAGGCTAAACCTAAATAAATAATAAGATAAAGATAAATTTTAGGTAAGACCTAAACCTGTGCCTAAAATAAAGATAAAATAAAAGATAAAACAAATAATAAATAATTAACTTAAACAAAAATAAAATAAACCTGGAATAAAATCTAAATAAAATAAAAACTAAATGTAAAATAAAAAAATAAACCTAAAATAAAATAAAATAAAAAATAAATAAAAACTAAACGTGAAAGTAAAACCTAAGAATAAATAAAAAATATATCAAAAACCATAAACTAAAAATAAAAAATATACCTAAAATAAATATAAAATAAATAAAATGAAATAAACCTAAACCTAAACTAAAATAAACTAAACTAAAATAAATAAAACCTAAACATAAGCCTAAGATAAAGTAAACCTAAACCCTAAAAAAAATAAAATAAATTAAAAAAAACTTAAAGCTAAACTAAAAAAATCAAATATAAAAATAATCCTAAAATAAAAACCTAAAACCTAAACCCTAGACCCTAAACCTTAAAAAGCTAAAAACCTAAACCTAAGCTAAATAAAACCTGAAAATAAAATAAATAAAAAAATACCTAAACAAAAATAAAATGAAAACTAAATGAAAAATAAAAATAAAATAAAATAAAAATTAAATAAAAACCTAAACCTAAAATATAAACCTAAATATAAAACCTAAATATAAAACCAAAAAATAAATAAAATAAAACCCAAACAAAAACATAAACCTAAAATAAACAAAATAAATAAACTAAGCTAAAAAAGAAACAAACTAATAAATAAACTGAGCTAACTAAACTAAAATAAAACTGGATAAATAAAATAAACTAAAATAAACCTAAACTAAACTAAAAATAAAACCTAAAAATAAAACCTAAAATAAAACCTAAAACCTAAAAAAATAAAATAAAACCTAAACTAGCCTAAAGATAAAAGCTAAGCCTAAAAATAAAATAAAAATAAAACTAAACTCTAAAAATAAATAAATATGCACCTAAACCTAAAAGTAAACTAAGATAAAGAAATCTAAAATAAAATAAAATAATAAATAAAATAATAAAATAAAATAAACTAAAATAAAAAACAGACTAAATAAACTAAGGAAGACCTAAATCTCTGCTGGTTTGCCTGGTGTTCGTTTAAAGAACTGGGGCCAAGGCTAGGCCACTGATCCTAGGCCCTATAAAGCAGGCCTGGGTCCTTAGGCTGTTGCAGGTGGATCCTGGGCCACTGGGCCCTGGAGAGATCATGAGCCTGCACCCTCTGGGTGCCCTGAGCCTCAGATCCTAGGCCACAACCTGACACTCTAGGCCAGGCCTTGGCCCTGGCTGGCCACTGACTCTGGCCACAAGGCCTGGAGTCCACAAACCCTGGGCAGCCCAGGCTGAAGCAACTGGCCTAAGGAGGCCCTGAGCCTAAACCTGGGCTCAGGCCTGAGCTGAGGCCAGGCCCCAAACCCTGTGACCTGTGCCTGGTGACCCTGAGCGTTAGCCCTGAGCTCAGGCTGAGCCTAGGCAGCCACGGACCCTGGGC
This sequence comes from Cymbidium sinense, assembly GCA_021442155.1. NCBI lineage: Eukaryota > Viridiplantae > Streptophyta > Magnoliopsida > Asparagales > Orchidaceae > Cymbidium > Cymbidium sinense. Next base: position 57,253,235 of record CM038214.1, on the reverse strand, counting down.
TTGACCATAGCACTAAAACTCTAAGACCTGAGCTCTAAGACCATAGCCCTACCTACCACAGGCCCTAAACCTTAAATGTAAAATCAAATAAATAAAAACTTAAACTTAAATGAATAAAAATAAAATAATAGATCTGAGCTAAAATTTAAACCTACCTAAAATAAAATTAAATAAAATAAAAATAAACTAAATTAAGATAAATAAAATTTAAACTAAACTAAAAATAAATGAAACAAAGAATAAAAACCTAAATAAAAAATAAAATAAACCTAAAATAAAATAAATGAAACTACATAAAACTAAACCAAAAATAAACCTAAAATTTAATAAAAAAATAAAACCCAAACCCTAAACTAATAATAAAAACTAAACCTAAAATAAAAATCAAATAAACAAAATAAAATAAACCTAAACCTAAAATAAAATAAATAAAACCTAAACATAAACCTAAAATAAACTAAACCTAAACCCTAAACTAAATAAAATAAAATAAAATAAATTGAAAATAAACCTAAATCTAAACTTAAAAATAAAACCTAAAAGTAAACCTAAAATAATAACCTAAATACTAAACTTAAATCCTAAAAAGCTAAAAACCTAAACCTAAACTAAATAAAACCAAAAATAAAATAAATAAAAAAAAAAAACTAAAAGATATGATAAAGATAAACTAAACTAAACCTAACCTAAACTTAAAATAAAATAAAAAAAACTAAACTAAGATAAAATAAATAAAAAACCTAAACTAAACTAAAACTAAAACAAATTAAACTAAAACAAAATAAAACCAAATAAAACCTAAACCTAAAAATAAACCTAAAATAAATAAAATAAAACCTAAAGACTAAAAACCTAAACCTAAACTAAGATAAACTAAATTAAAATAAATAAAACTTAAACCTAAACCTAAACCTAAACTTAAAAAGAATACCTAAAAATAAACCTAAAAAAATATAATAAAAATGTAAACCTAGAAATAGAAAAATAAAACCTAAACTTAAAAAAAAAATAAACTAAAAAAATAAACATAAACTTAAACCTAAACTTAAAAAATAAACTAAAATTAATAAACCTAAAATAAATAAACTAAACTAAATAAAAATAAAAATAAACCTAAATAAAAAAATAAACTAAATAAACTCTATACCAACCATTTTACTTAATTTAAAAAAAAAGAAAATAAAAAAAAACTCCTAAACCCAGAACCTCCTCCCCAGCTCTCTTGTTCTTTGTTGATTTTTGAATCCCTCTTGGTGGCACACCCCCGACTAGAGATTTCTATGGCTTTGGCTTTAATTTCAACCAATTTCAAAGGCTTGAATGGCATCTTGCCATTTTCATGATGTTTTGTCATTGACCATGGCTACGGTGACTTCTATTCCTTGGGTTCCACCTCAAAATATGGATGTTTTGGCTAGGGCATCTGACATTTTGAGGATTGGCAGCCCTAATGTTGCATCTTATACTAAACCTTTTAAGGAAGCGCTATCTGGTAAGATTTCTCCCTCTATTGATTTGGTTAATCTCATTTTGACATCTTTTAGAGGCTTGTCGACCGTAGTGTGCTCTGATGTAGATGTTGAAAAGTTGGCAAAACCCTTTGAATTTTCTCTTGTTAGTAAATTTTCTTTGTGCATTCCAAATTTGGATAAGATCCACTCTTTTTTATATAATCTCAAACTTACGGGTGCCTTCTCGATTGGTCTTATTGACCCTCAGCATATCCTAATTCAACTTTCTAAAGATATGGATTTTTCATGTGTTTTTTCATGTCATTCTTATTTCATCTTTAATTATCAAATGCATTTGTTGAAGTGGTCACCCTTTTTTAACATTAAGAAGGAATCTCCTATTATCCCTGTGGTTATCTCTTCCTAATATGTGCATTTATTTTATTACCCATCATGTACTTTTTGTTGTGGAGGCTTTATTTGGTCGGCCTATGCAACTCGACCAAGCGACCGCTGAGCGATCTCACCCTTCTGTGGCTCAGATCCTCAAGGAATTAAACATAACTAAAACATTCCCCTAAGGATGTTTGGATTGGCTTTGATAAATATGGGTATTCGCAAAAGGTTGAATTAGGGAACCTTCTGATTTTTTGATCCCACTGTAAAATACACGGTCATGATAATTCATAATGTTTTATTCTCCATCACCTCTTAAAATAATGAATTCATCCAAATAAAACTATTATCTCCACCCAAAAGTTGATTCTACTTATGTTCATAAATCGACCTCGGATCCTAAGGATGGTATGATGGCTATTATTGAGGTTGATTCCTTGGATGTCGAGTTAATCCTATTGAGCATGTTTTGGCTTCTAATGTTGGTAGGGATTCGACTGATATTCAAAATGGTAAAGATGATATACCTCTTATTCCTCCTTTGAATTTGAATATTTCTAATGCGGAGAATAATAAATTCTCTAAGTTATTAGAAGATGATTCTCTTTCCTCTAATTCTATTCTTGCATCTATGCCAACTTTGATCGATGAAAATGAAGCTTTTAATGATAATTTAAATGATGTCAAGCATGCTAAAAACATTTATGATCAAAATTTTACTACTTGTGCATTAAATGGTTCTAAATCATCACCATCTCTCATTTCTAATCTTGATATTCATGTTAATCCTTTTCAACTAAATATAGATTTGGAAGAAAGTGAACTCCTCTCCAAGCACTTGGAGATTTCTCTTAAATCTATGACCAAAACTACTAAATCTTACATGGATGATGACTCTAGGGGAAAAGAAAATGGCTTCCAAACTTTTCATGCTAAAAATAAAAAAGATGTTAAAAATTTCCCACAAATTATCCAAAAATGATAGATCTGCTGCGTCCTCTCACTCCTATCTTAATTAACCTTTGCTTAACCCTCCCCCCTTTTAATTTTCCTTATGTTTAATTTTCTTGTTTGGAATGTTAGAGGGATTGGAACCCATTCTATTCGTAATTTTATTACAAATCTTTGTATTCATAATATTTCTCTTCTTATTGTACTAGAGTCTCTTATTCATGCTAATAAAATTAACCATGTTGCTAGAATTATCAATTTCAATAAATTTTTCTATATTGTTAGTAATAAAATTTGGTATTTTGGAATAATTTTGTTAAGGTCTCTATTCTTTATAACTTTCATTAAGTTTCCAATGTTCAAATCTCTTATGGTGATTATTGTGTTTTGGGCTCTTTTGATTATGCATCTTGTTATAGATCTTGTAGAAATTTTGTTTGGGATAATTTAAGGAATTTTGCTACCTCTGTCAACAAACCTTGGTTTTTTTGTGGTGATTTCAACACCATTTTATTTTGTTTTGAATGAAGTGGTGGTTGCTCTCCTAATATTCATTCCATGGAATATTTCTCCGATATGATCCTTGATTGTAATTTGATTGATATTGGCTTTAAGGGCTCTATTTAAACTTGGCAAAACTCTAGACTTTGGCAAACATTGGACTAGATTCTTTTTAATACTCATTGCATTACTCAATGGCCTATTACTTATGTTGACCATTTAAGCAGAACATTATCAGATCATGCTCCTCTTCTAATTTCTATTAAAGATAATTCTAATAGACTAAAAAACCCATCTTCTTTTAGATTTCAAAACATGTTATTCATATTGATTAATGTTGTGGCTAATAATTGGAAAGCTCCTTTACATCCTAATAATTTGATTATGGGGATGAATAGATTTTAGTTTAAACTTAAAAGACTTAAACAAAATTTGGGCTACTGGAACAAGCATTACTTTAAAACCTTTTTGTTAATATTAAAGATATGAAAAAATTAGTCTGTGATCTTGAAGTCTCTGTTATGTCTAATCCATCTAAAATTACAGGCTTGACTGAGGCAAGAGATAAACTTATCAACTTCCAAAATATGGAAGAGACTTATTGGCGCCAAAAAGCTGCTAGTAAACATATTACGGATGGTGATATGAAAACTAGGTATTTCCATGCTTTCATTAATAAAAAGAGAGCTTTAAATAATATTCAAAAAATTAAAAATGATAATGGAGATTAGATTATAAAGAATAATGATATTAAGGAATCAGTTATTAACTACTTTAGAAATATGCTTAATAAGAATTGCTCTTATGAAGCTATTTCTCAATCGCACTTGATTCCTTCTATTATTACTAATGATGATAATGATTTGCTTACATTAATGCCTAATGAAGATGAAATTTTCAAAGTTCTAAATAGCATGAACATAGATTATGTTGCTGGTCCGGAGGTTTCACTACCAAATTTTTTAAAAATGTTGGTTTATCATTAAAAATAATTTGATTGATCCTGTGATTTTTTAGTGGTAATCCTTTTCTTAGATATTTTTCTAGTACTTCTATTATTCTCATACCTAAGAAAGATAATCCAGACTATTGGAGTTATTTTAGACCTATTAGTCTTTACTTCTTCAATAAGGCGATTTCCAAAATTCTTGCCAACAGACTTAGTCCTTTACTTAATAGAATTATCTCTCTCAACCAAATTAGTTTTGTTAGAGGTAGATCTATTTTTGATAATATTTTACTTTCCCAAGAATTAATTCATGATCTTGATGCCAAGACTAGAGGTGGTAACATTATTTTCAAGCTAGATATTACCAAAGTCTTTGATAACAACTCTTGGGATTTCCTTAACCATATTTTGAATTTATTTGGGTTTTTTGATAAATTTACTTTTCTTATTAAAAATTATATTAATAATGGCTAGTTTTTGATTTTTCTTAATGGGGAGCCTTGGGTTTCTTTCCCTATTTCCATGGCTTACGATAAGGGGAACTTTTATCTCCTGCTTTATTTATTATTGTTGTTGAGTACTTATCTAGGAGCATCAATGATTTATTCTTAAACAATCCTAGTATGTACTATAAAACTCTTGGTGGTCCTCCTGAATCCTAAACCCTAAACTCTAAACCTTAAACCCTAAATCCTAAAATGCTAAAAACCTAAACCCTAAACTAACCCTAAACCCTAAGAATGGGCAGAACCGTGATGGGAGGAACATCACCGTCAACTAAGCTCAGTCAAGATCTGGCGGTGGAGGCAACGGTAGTGGCAGCGATTATCATAGTGATGGTTGGAGATTTGGAGGTGCTAGTGGATATGGAGGTGGTGGTCAGAGTAGTGGAGGTTTCTGAAGCGGGAGGAGCGATGGAGGTTACTACCGTGGTGGTGGTGGAGGAAGAGATCAGGGATATGGTGGCGGATCCTGCTACTCGAGAGGTGGGGGTGGTTTTAATGTGAACTAGAGAAACTAAAGAACGGTTGGTCTGATCTATTGCTTATGGAACTATGCCTTTATAATAGAGACAGTTCTACTTATTTATGGTTTTTAATTTGCTTTATGGGTGTTCATTTTTTATCAATGTCGTTGGTTGTCTTAGAAAACTTGGGGTGCTACTGGTTGATGAAATTGAAAAGAAGAAATCTTGGATCTGAATTTGTTCTCTGTTAAAAAAAAACCCTAAACCCTAAACCCTAAACCTAAAACCTAAACCCTAAACCCTAAACCCTAAATCCTAAACCTTAAACCCTAAACTTACCCTAAACCCTAAACCCTAAAAAGCTAAAAACCTAAACCTAAACTAACTAAAACCTATAAAGAAAATAAATAATTAAACCTAAACCAAAATTAAATAAAAATAAAATAAAATAAAAGCATAAATTAAAACCTAAACCAAAACCTAAACTTAAAAATAAAATAAAATAAAAAAATAAAAACAAAATTAAAAATAAATAAATAAAAACTTAAACTAAACTAAAAATATAAAATAAAGCATAAAATAAAAAAATCAATAGTAAAAAAAAAAAACTAAATAAAACCTAAACCTAAAAAACTAAACAAAACCTAAAAAAATAAATAAAATAAACATAAACTTAAAATAAAAATAAAATAAACAAAAACAAACCTAAACTAAAATAAACTAAACTAAAATAAATAAAACTAACCAAAAATAAACTAAAATTGAATCTAATCTAAAATAAAGCCTAAAATACTAAATAAAACCTAAAACCTAAACCAAAATTAAAATAAATACCTAAACCTAAACCAAAAGAAATAAAACCTAACCTAAAAATAAAATAAAATAAAACTTAAAAAAACAAAAATAAACTAAACCTAAAATAAACTAAAATAAAACCTAAAATAAATAAACTAAACTAAATAAATAGATGACATAAAATAAAATAAAATAATAAATAAATAAAATAAAAAAACTAAAATAAATAAAAAAACTAAATAAACAAAATAAACCTAAACATACCAATTTATTTAATTTAAAAATAATAAAACTAAAAACATAATAAAAATAAAAATAAAAAAACCCTAACCCTAAACCCTAAAACTAACCCTGACCCTAGGCAACCCTAAGACCCTGAGCCCTACCAGACCCTAAACTGAACTACTAAACCCTGACCCCAACCCCAAACCTACTAACCCAAAACCTAAAATCTAAAGATGCTAAAATAAAATGTATAAATAAAATAATTATAAAAGACCTAAATAATATATTAACATATAAACCTAAACCTAAACCTAAACATAATATAAACTAACGACAATAAATAAATAAAACCTAAACTAAACTAAATGAAATTTAAAATAAAACTTAATTAAAATAAAACTAAACATAATATAAAATAAACCTAAAATAAAATATTAAAAATAAAAGATAAACCTAAAAAATAAACCTAAAAATAAAATGGGCTCCCTACTAAAAAAACCTAAAATAAATAAAATAAAATAAACTAAAAAAATTAAATAAAAGCTAAACTAACCTAAACTAACCTAAACTCTAAACTAACCCTAATCCCTAAACCTTAAACCCTAAACCCCCCTACAACCCTAAACCCAAAACCCAAAATCGAAAACCCTACAACCCCAAACCCTTCACTGAGCCACTAAACCTATAACCCTACCAATACACTAAACCCTAAACCCTAAACCCTAAACCTTAACCCTAAACCCTAAACCTTAAACCCTAAGCTGGGTTATGTTTTTGACATCTTGCTTTTGGGTTGGCTTGGAGGTTGCTACCTATTGGTTCTTGTCTTTCCAACCTCAGTTGGCTTGGTTTTTTTGGCCTTATGGCTAATATCTTCTTTCCCTTGTTACTCTAGTTGTTGGTGGATGAGATGGTTTCTTCTATAGCTTTATTCTATTTTTTGTGTTGGATAATTTGTTGGCTCTCCTCCTGAACCCAAATTACTTTTTACTTGTTGGTGGTTTCATTTCTGAGCTGCTTAGTCATTTATGGTTGCTCACCCTAGTTTGGTGGATGGTACTTGTTGGGAATTTAGCTTGAGGGCTCTTATCTTGGTTTTGTTGGTAGCTTCTCTATTAATTGGCATTGTCCTGGTTCTTGCTGATGGCTGGTTCTGGTTTTCCCTAGTTTGTATCTTGGATTGGTATTTGGATGATGGCTGTTGTTAGTGTTCTAACTTTGTTCTAGCCTCTCTCTGGGTAATTGTGATTAGTCAAATTGTAGTTTTTGTATGGTTATTTGGCTGTTAGCTAGTTGCTGGTCGATTGCTCTTTTTTTAATGGTGTAGGATATGAAACTCTATGGACTACTGGCCTTGGATGTTTGCTTATATCAGGTATGATTTCTATGATGGCTTTGATGTTACTCACCTCTTCTCTTGGGCTGGTAGCATTGCATATGATTGTAACCCTTCTTTATGATGTTTGGATGCTCACATGTATTGTTGCCCCTTGAGATGATCCTAACTGAGCCTGAGCATTCTCTTTCTCAACTCTCTTTTTTTCCTCTCTTTATCCTTATCTCTTTTTCCTATGACTTTTACCATTGTAGTGTTTTGCATATTTCTTTTACTGGTTGGACCTTTTATAGAGGAAATGGTTATTACTCAGTCATCCGAACTACTATTACTACGGATCTTTCTTTCTCAAAGATATCATGAACTATCGTTGACACATCCTTTAACTATTTTCAGGATATGTTTTAGTCTTACTCTATTTTTTTTCTGTTATGCTTTTCAGCTATTCTATTTGCTCTTTTATTTTCTTTTCTTTTTTTAATGTACTTAGATGGGAGTGTCGCTCTTTAGGTTTCTTGTAGCTTTGAGAGCAGTAGAATTTTAGAGCTTTACCCCTTTTAAGGACATTATATCTTTTCTTTTTATGGTAATAAAATTCTAACTTCGCCTAAATGTTAAACCCTAAACCCTAAACCATAAATAACCCTAAACTCTAAAACCCTAAACCCTAAACCTAAACCTTAAACCCTAATCCCAAACCAAATTTAAAACACTAAACCCTAAACCATAAAATCCTAAACCATAACCTCTAAACTAACCCTAAATCCTAAAAACCTTAGACCTTAAAGCCTAAACACTAAACCCTAAACCCTAAACCCAATACCCTAAACCCTAAAAGAATAAAACCTAAAACCATAAACCCTAAACACTAAACCCTAAACCCTAAACCCTAAACCATAAGCCCTAACCCTAAAGATGAATCCCCAAACCCTAAACCTAAACCTAATATAACTTAATAAATTCAAAAATAAACTTAAACCCTAAAACCTAATAAACCTAAACCTAAACCCTTAAAATGCGTAGATTTATGATGGTAAGAACATCACCATCAACCAGGCTCAGTCTAGATCTGAAGGTCGAGGTGAAGGCGGAGGTGGTGGTTATCACAGTGGTGGTGGGGAATCTGGAGGTGCTAGAGGATATGGAGGTAGTGGCTAGAGTAGTGGTGGTATAGAGGCAGGAGGAGCGATGGAGGTTACAGCCATGGCGGTGGCAGAGGGAGAGAATGGGAATATGATGGTGGATCTTGCTGCTCGAGAGGCCGGGGTGTTTCTGATGGGAACTTAAGAAACTAAAGAACAGTCGATCCAATCTGTTGCTTATGGAACTGTTACTTTATAGTAGAGACGGTTCTAGGTAACAAGAGATTTTGATTTGCTCTATGTGTGCTCATTTTTTATTTATGTTGTCGCTTGTGTCTTAGAAAACTTGGTGTGTTACCTGGTTGATGAAATGAAAAACAAGAAATGTTGAATCTTAATTTGTTATCTATTAAAAAAAACCAAAAATCCCTAAACCCTAAACTAAAACAGACCCTAAACCTACAACCCTAAACCCTAAATCTTGTCAAAAAAAATCCTCAACCCCTAAACCTTAAACCCTAAAACCTAAACCCCAAGCAAAAAACCTAAACCCTAAACCCTAAACCATAAAAACCCTAAACCCTAAACCCTAAACCCTAAAGCCAAAACCCAAAACCCAAAACCTTTAAACCATAAACCATTATCCCTAAACCCTAAATTATAAAACCTAAAACTATAATAAAAAATATAAAAAATAAAAAAAATAAATAACTAAACTAAAACATAAACCTAGACTTAAACCTAAACCTAAACCTAAACCTAAAAATCAAATAAAATAGAAAATAAAAGCTAAACTAAAATAAAATAATTAAAATCTTAAACTAAACTATAAAATAAAATAAACCTAAAAATTAAAAAAAAAACTAAATAAAATAAAAACTAAACTTAAAATAAAAATGAAATAAACCTAGAATAAACTAAAATAAAAACTAGATAAAAAGCTAAACCTAAAAATAAACCTTAAATAAAAATAAAATAAATAAAATAAAATAAATGCTAACCTAAACTAAAATAAATAAAACCTAAACCTAAACCTAAATCTAAACCTAAACTAAATAAAATAAAATAAACTAAAAATAAATCTAAGCCTAAACTAAAAAATAAAACCTAAAATAACAACCTAAAGCCTAAACCTAAAAAAATAAAAAAAAAACCTAAACCTAAAACTAATAATAAAAAATAAAACTTAAACCTAAAAATAAAACATAAAAAACTAAACTAAAAAATAAACATAAAAATAAACCTAAACCTAAAAGATAAACTAAAGTAGAAAAAATCTAAACTAAAATAAATAAACATAAAATAAATAAATTAAACTAAATAAAAATAAAAATAAACTTGAATAAAAATAAAAAATAAAATAAACTAAAATTAATAAAAAATAAAATAAATAAACTAAATAAACTTAAACCTGGGTTGCTTAATTTTTTTTAAAGAAACTTAAACCCTAGGCACCAGACCCTAAGACCCTAGGCCACAAATCCTGACACTAAACCCTAAATTTCCTAAACCCTAAAAACAAACACTACACAACCCAAAACTCAAAAACCCCAAACCCTAACCTAAAAGCCACCACCTAAAAACCTTAATCCCAGACCCTAAACCCTAAACCCTAAACCATCAACTAACCCTAAACCCTAAACACTAGAAAGTTTAAAACCTAAACTAAACAAAAATAAAATAAAATAAATAAATAAACCTAAACCATAATAAAATAACAAAATAAAAACCTAAACTAAAACTTAAACCTAAATATAAACCTAAACCTAAACTTAAACTTAAAAGGAAAATAAAATCCAAAATAAAATTCAAAACTAAAATAGAATATAGAATATATAAAAACCTCAACTATACTAAAAAAAAAAAACCTAAATAAAATAAAAACAAAACCTAAAATAAAACCAAATAAAAATTAAATAAAAACCTAACCCTAAAAAATAAACTTAAAAATAAAACCTCAAATAAATAAAAAATAAAACCTAAACCCAAAAATAAAAATACCTAAACCAAAAATAAACAAAATAAAATAAACCTGAACCTAAACTAAAATAAAATAAACTGAAATAAATAAAACCTAAACCTAAACCTAAAATAAATCAAACTAAAACCCTAAACTAAATATAACAAAATAAACTAAAAATAAACTTAAACCTAAACTAAAAAATAAAACCTAAAAATAAACCTAAAATAAAAACCTAAAACCTAAACCTAAAAAAATAAAATAAAAACCTAAACTTAAACCTAGAAATAAAAAATAAAACTTAAAGCTACAAAATATAATAAAAATAAACATAAACCTATAACCAAAACCTAATAAATAAACTAAAAAAATTAAAGAAAAATTAAATAAACCTAAAATAAATAAAGTAAACTAAATTAAAATAAAAAATAAACTTAAATAAAAATAAAAAATAAACTAAATAAACCTAAACCTACCAGTTTACTTAATTTAAATAAAAACCCTAACTGTAAAATAAATACTAAACCCTAAACCATAAAAAACCATAAACCTTAAACCCTAAACCCTAAAGCCATTAACATTGAACCCTAAAAAACCATAAACCCAAAACCCTAAACCATAAACTAACCTAAACCCTAAATAAAGCCTGAAGCCTAAACCCCCCTACAACACCCTAAACCATAAACCATACAACCCTAAACCCTAAACCCCAAACCCTAAACCCTAAATCCTTAAACTAACCCTAAACCCTAAACCCTAAAACCTACAACCCTAAACTCTAAACCCAAAACCCTAAATCCTAAACCCTAAATAAACCCTAAACCCTAAAAACTTGAAAACCTAAAAATCAATCTGATGGAGGTTATAATCGTGGTGGTGGTGGAGGGAGAGATATGGGATATGATGGTGGATCCCATTACTCGAGAGGCTGGGGTGGTTCTGATGGGAATTTGAGAAATTGAAGAATGGCTGATCTGATTTACTGCTTCTGGAATGATGTCTTTACAGTAGAGATAGTTCTAGTTATCTTGGGTTTTGATTTCCTCTATGCATGCTCATTTTTATCTATGTTGTCACTCGTGTCTTATAAAACTTGGTGTGTTACTTGGTTGATGAAATAGAAAAGAAGAACTGTTCAATCTAAATTTATTCTCTGAGAAAAAAAATACCAAAAACACTAAACCCTAAACTAAAACTTGAACCCTAAACCTAAAACCTAAACCCTAAACCCTAAACCCTAAACCTTAAACCATAAAACACTAAACCTTAAAACCTAAACCCTAAACCCTAAACCCTAAACCATAAACCCTAAACCCTAAACCCTAAACCCTAAATCTTAAACCCTAAATCCTAAACTGTAAACCCGAAACCCTAAACTAATCATAAACCCTAAATCCTAAATCCTAAAAAGCTAAAAACCTTAACCTAAACTAAATAAAACCTAAAAATAAAATAAATAAATAATCCTAAAACAAAATAAAATAAAATTAAAATAAAAAAAATCCTAAACTAAAACCTAAAACTAAACCTAAACCTAAGCCTAAACCTAAAAAAATAAAAATAATAAAAATAAAAAATAAAAACTAAACTAAAATAAAATAAATGAAACTAAACCTAAAAAATAAACCTAAACTTAAAAAATAAACTAAAATAAAAAACCTAAAATAAAATAAATAAACCTAAAATAAATAAATAAAATTAAATAAAAATAAAAATAAACCTAAAAAATTTAAAATTAAAATAAACTAAAATATTTAAAAAATAATCTAATTAAAGCTAAACCTACTAGTTTACGTAATTTAAAAATATAAATATATAAAAATTAAAAAAATTTAAAAAAATCTAACCCTAAACCCTAAACCCTAAAACCCTAAGCCCTAAACCCTAAATCCTAAACCCTATACCATAAACCCTAAATCCTAAAACCTACAACCCTAAACCCTAAACCCTAAACCCCAAACCTTAAACCATAAACCCTAAATCCTAAACCCTTAAAACCTAGAACCTAAACCTAAACCTAAACAAAATAAAACCTAAAAATAAAATAAATAAAAAAAACCTAAACTTAAATAAAATTAAATAAAAGAAAACCTAAACTAAAACCTAAACCTAAACCTAATCATAAAATAAAATAAAATAAAAAATTAAAAATTAAACTAAAAAAACTAAATAAAAATTTTAACTATACTAAAAAATAAAATAAACCTAAAAATTAAAAACCTAAATAAAATAAAAACTATACGTAAAATAAAAAAAAGAAACCTAAAATAAAATAAAACAAAAACCTAATAAAAATCAAAACCTAAAAAAAAACACCTAAACCCTAAACTAAAAAATGACCTAAACTTAAAATAAATAAAATAAAATAAACTTAAACCTAAACTAAAATAAACTAAACTAAAATAAATAAAACCTAACCTTAAACCTAAAATAAACTAAACCTAAAGCCTAAATTAAATAAAATAAAATAAACTAAAAATAAAGTTAAACCTAAACTAAAAAATTAAACCTAAAAATAAACTAAAATAAAAACCTAAAACTTAAACCTAAAAAGAAAAAAAAATCTAAACCTAAACCTAAAATATAAAAAATGAAACCTAAACCTAAAAATAAAAAAATAAATAAAACTAAGCTAAAAAATAAATATAAACCTAAACCTCAACCTAAAAAATAAACTAAAATGAAAACCTAAACTAAAATAAATAAACTAAACTAAATTAATAAAATAACCCTAAATAATCTTGGTTGGTTGATTTTTTTCCTTGTTGGTCTTTTCGTTCTTCTTGTACAATTTGCTGGAGCCTTTATTGTGCTGGCCAAACCTTTGTTGATCCTTTTCGATTCGACATTTGGTTTTTGGTGGTTGGTGGCTACCTTTGGCCCCCTTTTATGTGGTTGTTTTATGTTCTGGTGATTTGCACTGGCTGTAGCTTATGTTTTCTTCAGTTGTTGGCTTCATTTTTGAGCTATTTACTTATTTGTGGTTGTTCACCCTAGTTTGTCTTGGTGACAGCTACTTGTTGGGATTTTGGCTTGAGCTCTCCTATCTTGGTTTTGTTGGCTATTTCTTTGTCAATTGGCATGGGTCTAGTGCTTGATGATGGCTAGTTCTGGTTTTTCCTAGTTTGGAGCTTGGATGGGTATTTGGATAATGGTTGTTGTTAGTGTTCTGACTTTGTTCTAGCCTCCCTCTAGGTTATTGTGATTAGTCTATTGTGGTATTTGTTTGGTGGTTTGGCTGCAAGCTAGTTGTTGGTCGATTGCTCTTTGTTTAATGGTGCAGGATCTAGAACTCTATGAATTGTTGGCCTTGGATGTTTGCACGTATCAGGTAAGCTGGCTATGATGGCTTTGACGTTACTCACCCGTTCTCTCTAGTTGGTAGCATTACATATAACTGTAACCCTTTTTTATGATGTTTGGATGCTCATACAAATTATTTCCCTTTGAGATGATCCTAACCAAAGCATGAGCCTCTCTCTTCTCTCCTTTCAGATCTTTATCCTTATCCTTTTTAGCTATGACTTTTGCCTTTGTAGTGTTTTGTAGATTTCTTTTATAGGTTGGAACTTTACAGAGGGATTGGTCATTACTTAGCCATCCCCGGTGTTGTTGTTGTGGATCTTGCTTATTTTTCTTTCTCAAAGGAATCATGAACTCCTGCTAACTCATCCCTTTACTATTTTCAGGATTTGTTTTAGTCTTACTTTATGTCTTTTTCTCTTATACTTTTTAGTTGTTGTATTTACTATTTCATTTTCTTTCTTTTTTTCCAATGTACTTAAATGGGGGTTTTGCTCTTTAGGTTAGTTGTAGCTTTGAACGTAGAAGAATTTTAAAACTTTACCCCTTTTAAGGACATTGTATCTTTCTCCTTTTATGGTAACAAAATTCTAACTTTCCAAAAAAAAAAACCCTAAACCCTAAACCTTAAAACCTAACCAACCCTAAACTCTAAACCCTAAATCCTAAACCCTAATCCCTAATCCCTAATCCCTAAACTCTAAAGCCTAAACCCAAAACCCTAAAAAGCTGAAAACCTAAACGTAAACTAAATAAACAAATTAAACTTAAATAAAAATAAAATAAAATATATAAAATGAAATAAAACTAAAACCTTAAGCTAAACCTAAACCTAAAAAAGAAAATAAAATAAAAAATAAAAAACTAAATTGAAATAAAATAAATAAAAATCTAAACTAAACTAAAAAAAAAAAAACTAAAATAAAATAAAAACTAAACCTAAAATAAAAATAAAATAAACCTAACATAAAATAAAATAAAAATCTAAACCTAAAAAATAAACCTAAAAATAAATAAAAAATAAAACCTATAGTAAAAATAAAATAAACCTAAACCTAAACTAAAATAAACTATACTAAAATAACTAAAACCTAAACTAAACCAAAAATAAACAAAACCTAAACCAAAACATAAACTAAATAAAATAAAATAAACTAAAAATAAACTTAAACGTGAACTTAAAATAAAACCTAAAGATAAACCTAAAATAAAAACATAAAACCTAAACATACAAAAATAAAATAAAAACCTAAACCTAAACTTAAAAATAAAAAATAAAACATAAACTTAAAATATAAAATAAAAATAAAACTAACTAAAAAGTAAACCTAAAACAAAATAATAAACTAAAGTAAAATAGCTAAACTAAAATAAATAAACTAAACTAAATAAAAATAAAAATAAACCTTAATAAAAATACAAAATAAAATAAAAAATAAAAAAATAAAAAATAAACTAAATAAAATAAATATACCAAAACCTACATATTTACTTAATTTAAAAAAAACAAAATAAAAAAAACCTAACCCTAAACCCCAAATCCTAAAACTAAACCCTAAACCCTAAACCCTAAACCCTATCCCTAACCCTAAACCTTAAACCTTAAACCCTAAACCCTAAAACCCTAAACCTTAAACCCAAAACTAGCCCTAAAACTTAAACCTTAAACCCTAAAAACCCTAAACACTAACCCTAAACCATAAAACCCTAAACCCTAAACCTTATACTTTAAACCCTAAACCCTAAAAACCTAAAATCCTAAACCTAAACTAAATAAAACCTATAAAAAAACCTAAATAAAATAAAAAAATCAAACAATAAGAAAAACCTAAACTAAAACCTAATCCTAAACCTAAAAATAAAATAAAATAAACTAAAATAAAATTAATAAAAACTTTAACTAATCTAAAAAAAATAAAATAAACTTATGAATTTAAAACCTAATTAAAATGAAAAGTAAACGTAAAATAAAATTAAACTAAACCTAAAATAAAAAAAACTAAATAAAAACCTAAACTGAAAAAATAAACCTTCAAATAAAACCTAAAAGTTATGGAACTGTGCCCTTACACTAGACGGTTCTATATGGTTTTAATTTGCTCTATCTCTCATTTTATCTATATCACTAACCAGTAGAAAACTTGGTGTGTTACTTGGTTGATGAAATCGAAAAGAAGAAATGTTGAATCTGAATTTGTTTTCTGTTAAAAAAAACACCAAAGACCTTAAACCCTAAATAAAAACCCGAACCCTAACCCTAAACCCTAAACTGTAAACCCTAATCCCTAAAAAACTAAACCCTAAACCATTAAAACCCTAAACCCTATATCATAAACCGTAAAACCTAAACCCTAAAACCCTAATCCCAAAACCCTAAACCCTAAACCATGTAACCTAAACCCTAAACCCTAAACCCTAAACCCAAAAAATACCCTAAACCCTAAACTATAAACCTACAACCCTAAACCCTAAACCTATAACTATAAACCCTAAACCCTAAACCCTAAACCTTAAGAAATGTTAAACCTTAAACCCTCAACCCTAACACCTTAAACCCTAAACCCTAAATCCTAAACAAACTCTAAACCCTAAACCCTAAATCCTAAATCCTAAACAAACCTTAAACCCTAAACCCTAAACCATAAATCATAAACCCTAAACCATAAACCCTAAACACTAAACCCTAAACCCTAAATGCCAAACCTTAAACCCTTACCCTAAACCCTAAACCCCAAAACCCTAAACCTTAAAACCCTAAACCATAAACCCTAAAGCTTAAACCCTAAAAACATAAAAACTTAAACCTAAACCTAAACTAAATAAATTCTAAAAATAAAATAAATAAAAAAACATAAACCTAAATAAAATAAAAGAAAATATAAAATAAAAACCTAAACTAAAACCTAAACCTAAACCTAAAAAATAACATAAAGTAAACAAATAAAAATAAACTAAAACAAAAAAATTAAACCTAAACAAAGTTAAAAAATAAAATAAGCATAAGAATAAAAAAAATTATTAACATAAAAACAAACGTAAAATAAAAATAAAATAAACCTAAAATAAAATAAAAACCCAAAACCATAAACCTTATACATTAAACCCTAAACCCTAAACCTTAAAGCCTAAACCTTAATACCCTAAACCAATAACCCTAAACCTAAACCTAACCTAAACCCTAAACCTAAACCCTAAACCCTAAACCCTAAACCTAAACTTAAATCCTAAACCTAAACTCTAAACCTTAAACCCTAACTTAAACCTTTATAAACTAACCTAAACCCCTAAAGTTTTAAACCCTAAACTCTAAACCCTAAACTAAACCTAAACCTAAACCTTAAACCTTAAACCTTAAACTCTTAAACTCCTAAATTAAACCCTAAACTAACCTTAAACTACCCTAACCTTAAACTTTAAACTTAAACTAAAACTATAACCATATAAACTATAAACCTAAACTCAAATCAACTAAACCCTAAACCCTAAACTATTAAAGAAACCTAAACCTAAAATAAAATAAACCTAACTTATCGATTTACTTTAAAAATAAACTCCTAAACCCTAAATCCTAAACCTAAACCATAAACCCTAAACCTTAAAACCTAAACCATAAACTCTAAACCCTAAATCCTAAACCCTAACCCTAAACCCTAATCCCCAAAACCCTAAACCCTAAAACCCAAAAACCCTAAACCCTAGAAACCTAAAAACCAAGACTAAACTAAATAAATTATAAAAAGAAAATAAATTTGAAAATTTAAACCTAAATAAAATAAAAAAATAAAAAATAAAAAACCTAAATAAGCATAAACCTAAACCTAAAAATAATATAAAATAAACAAATAAATATAAACTAAAATAAAATAAATAAAACCCAAACTAAATTAAAAAAATAAATAAACTGAAGAAAAGAAAATATAAAAAAAGAAAAACTAAATGTAAAATAAAAATAAAATAAACCAAAAATAAACTAAAATAAAATATAATAAAACCTAACTAAAAACCTTAAACCTTAAACCCTAAAAACTACACCCTAAACCTTGAATCCTAAACCTTAAACCCTAAATTCTAAGCCCTAAACCCTAAACCTAAATTCCTAAACCCTTCACCCTAAACCGTAAACCTACAACCCTAAACCCTAAACCCTAAAATACTAAACATAAACTCACTATAAACTAACTAAACTTAAACCTAAACCCTAAACCTAAACTCCTAAACCTAAACCTAAACTAAACCTAAACCTAAATCTAAAATTTAAACCTAAACTATAAATAACAAATACTAAACCTAAACTAAATCTAAACCCTAAACCCTATACCTAAACTAAAACCTAAACTTAAAATAAACACTAAACCTAAACCCTAAACACTAAACCTAACCTAATCCTAAAACTAAAAGTATTAACCCTAAAACCTAAACTTGAACTTAAACTTAAACTAAACTTAAACTTAAACTTAAACTTAAACATAAACTTAAACTTAAACCATAAACTTAAACTTAAACTTAAACTATCCATCATGGATGAGGGAAAACCTAAAACCTTAAACCTTAAACCCCAAAAAAAAAAATAAACCTAAATTAAAATTAAAAGAAATAAACTAAATAAACCTAAACCTACTGATTTACTTGAATTTTTTAAAAAAATTGTAAAACCTAAACCCTAAATTCTAAATCTTAAACCCTAATCCCTAAACCCTAAATACTAAAACTAACCCTAAACCATAAACCCTAACCATAAATGCTACAACAAACCCTAAACCCCAAATCCTAAACCTACAGCCCCAAACCTACAATCCTAAACTGTGAACCTACAAAATTAAACCTAAATAAACCTAACCCAAGCCTAAATCCTAAACTTAATAACCCTAAACCCAAACTAAACCTTAAACCTAAACCTAAACTAAAACCCTAAACCCTAAACCCTAAATCATAAACCCTAAAAATAAAAAATAAACCTAAATAAAAATAAAAAATAAAATAAACTAAAATAATTACAAGGTAAAGTAAATAAACTAAATAAATCTAAATCTACTAGTTTACTTAATTGTAAAACCTAAACCTTAAACCCTAAAACTAACCCTAAACCCTAAACTTATAACCCTAAACTTATAACCCTAAATCCTAAAGCCTAACCATAAACCCTAAACCCTAAACCCCAAACTCAAAACCTAAACCTAAAGTCACTAAATAAATTAAAAAAATAAACCTAAACCATAAAACATAATAAACCTAAACCTAAACCTAAACCCTAAAAATGGGCAGAACCTTGATGGTTGGAACATCACCATTAACTAGGCTCAATCTTGATCTAGTAGTGGAGGCAAAGGAGGAGGTAGTTGTTATTGTAGTGGTGGTGGGGATCAGGTGGTGAAAGGCTGAGAGGAGTGATAAAAGAAAAGCGTGAGAAAGTTATCTAGGATTTTGATTATGCTTGCCACTTTTTATCTATGTTGTCGCTTGTGTTTTAGAAAACTTGGTGTGTTACTTGCTTGATAAAATTGAAAAGAAGAAATGTTGAATCTGAATTTGTTCTCTATTAAAAAAAAAACATAAAGCATAAACCCTAAATAAAAACTTTAACCTTATACCCTAAACCCTAAACCCTAAATCCTAAAAACCATTAACCATAAACCCTAAACCTTAAACCCTAAGCCCTAAAAACCCTAAACCCTAAACCTAAACCCTAAACCCTAAAACCCTAAACCCTAAATCATAAATCCTAAACCATAAACCCTAAACCCTAAACCCTCAACTAACCCTAAACCTTAAACCCTAAACACTAAACCTTAAAAAGATAAACCCTAAACCTAAACTAAATAAAACCTAAAAGTAAAATAAATAAAAAAGCTTAAATACAAAATAAAATAAAATAAATAAAAAATATATAAAACCTAGACTAAAACCTAAACCTAAAGCTAAACTTAAACTTAAACCTAAAAAGAAAATAAAAAAAATTAAAATAAACTAAAATAAAATAAATAAAAACCTAAACTACACTAAAAAAATAAAAAAACATAAATAAATAAAACTAAACCAAAATAAAAATAAAATAAACCTAAAATAAAATAAAAACTAAATAAAAACCTAAACCTAGAAAATAAACATAGAAATAAATAAAAAAATAAAACCTAAACCCTAAACTAAAAAAAAACCTAAACCTAAAATAAAAATAAAATAAACCTAAACCAAAATAAAATAAACTAACCTAAAATAAATAAAACTTAAACCTAAACCTAAAATAAACTAAACCTAAACCTAAACCTAAACCTTAAATAAAATAAAATAAATCAAAAATAAAGCAAAACCTAAACTAAAAAATAATACCTAAAAATAAACCTAACATAAAAACCTAAAACCTTAACCTAAAAAAATAAAATAAAAACTTAAATCTAAACTTAAAAAAAAAACATAAACCTAAAATATAAAATATAAGTACAACTAAGCTAAAGAATAAACTTAAACCTAAACTGAAACCTAAAAAATAAACAAAAATAAATAAACCTAAAATAAATAAACAAAACAAAATTAAAATTAAAATAAACCTAAATAAAAAGAAAAAATAAAATAAACTAAAATAAATAAAAAATAAACAAAATAAACATAAACCAACCACTTTAATTAATTTTAAAAAATAGAAAAAA
Organism: Cymbidium sinense; assembly: GCA_021442155.1. NCBI lineage: Eukaryota > Viridiplantae > Streptophyta > Magnoliopsida > Asparagales > Orchidaceae > Cymbidium > Cymbidium sinense. The sequence continues at coordinate 57,232,678 of CM038214.1, read as the reverse complement.
TAAAAAAACCCTAAACCTACAACCCTAAACCCTAAAACCCTAAAACCCTAAACCCTAAAATCCTAAACCTTAAACCCTAAAACCTAATACCCTAAACCCTAAACCCCAAACCCCAAACTCTAAACCCTAAACCCTAAACCCTAAACCCTAAACACTAAAAACCTAAAAACCTAACCCTAAACTAAATAAAACATAAAAATAGAATAAATAAAAAAACCTAAACCAAAATAAAATAAAAAAATTAAATTAAATTAAAACCTAAACTAAAACCTAAACTAAAAAATAAACTAAAATAAAATAAAAAAAATAAAATAAAAAATAAAAATAAACTAAAATAAAATAAAGAAAAACTTAAACCAAACTAAAAAAAAACTAAACCCAAGAATAAAAATAATAATAAAATTAAAACTAAACGTAAAATAAAAATAAAATAAACTTAAAATAAAATAAAAACTAAATAATAACCTAAATCAAAAAAATAAAATTGAAAATAAAACCAAAAAATAAATAAAAAAAACATAAATCCTAAACTTAAAAAAAATAAAAACAAACATAAACCTAAAAAAAACCTAAACCTAAAAAATAAAATAAAAGTAAAATAAAACTAAAAAATAAACATAAACATAAACCTAAATCTAAAAAATTAACTAAAATAGAAAAACTTAGAGTAAAATAAATAAACCTAAATAAACAAACCAAAATAAATAAAAATAAAAAATAAACCTATATAAAAAATAAAATAAAATAAACTAAACTAACCTAAACCTACTGGTTTACCTAATGTTTAAAACTAAACTAAACTAAACTAAACCCTAAACCCCCTAAAAAACCCTAAACTAAACCTTAAACTAAACCTAAAATAACCTTAAACTTGAAAAAAACCAAAACCTAACCCTAAACCTAAACTAAACTAAACCTAAGTAAACCTAAAAATAAACCTAAAACTAAAAAACCTAAACTAACTAAACTAAACCCTAAACCTAAAGTCTGATCTAAACCTAAACCTAAACTAACTAAGTAATAAAACCTAAAACTTAAAACTATAAAAAAAATAAACCTAAACCCTAAAATGTAAATAAAACCTAAACCCTAAAACACAAAACCCTAAACCCAAAACCCTAAACCCAAAACATAAACCCTAAATGATAAACCCTAAACCCTCAACTTACACTAAACCTAAATCCTAAACACTAAACCCTAAAAAGCTAAAAACATAAATGTAAACTAAATAAAACCTGAAAATAAAATAAATAAAAATTCTTAAACCAAAATAACATAAAAAATATAATAAAAAAGAAAACTTAAACTAAAAACTAAACCTAAACCCAAACCTAAAAGAAAGTAAAATAAAAAAATAAAAACTAAAATAAAATAAAATAAATAAAAACCTAAACTAAACTAAAAAAATAAAAAACTTAATTAGAAAAAGAAAACCTAAATAAAATAAAATAAAATAAAATTAAATCAAATAAAAACTTGAACCAAAAAAATAAACCTAAAAATAAATGAAAAAATAACACCTATACCCTAAACTAAAAAAAATCCTAAAGCAAAAATAAAAATAAAGTAAACCTAAACCTAAACTAAAATAAATAAAACCTAAACCTAAACTTAAAATAAACAAAACCTAAACTAAACCTAAACCTTAAATAATATAAAATAAACTAAAAATAAACCTAAACCTAATATAAATAATATTACCTAAAAATCAACCTAAAATAAAAACCCAAAACCTAAACCTGAAAAAAAAAAAACCTAAACCTAAACTAAAAATAAAAAAATAAATCCTAAACCTAAAATATAAAATAAAAATAAAATTGAACTAAAAAAATAAACTTAAATCCAAACGTAAACCTAAAAAAGAAACTAAAATAAATAAACCAAACAAAATAAAAATAAAAATAAAAATAAAATAAACTAAAATAAATAAAAAATAAACTAAAGAAACTAAATAAACCTAAAACCACCTTTTTAATTATTTTAAAAAAATAAAAAAAATTAAAATAAATCAAAAAACCCTAAACCCTAAACCCTAAACTCTAAATCCTAAAACCCTAAACCCTAAAACCTACAACCCTAAACCCTAAACACTAAAACCTGCAGCCCTAAATGCTAAACCCTAAACCTAAATAAATCAAAAAAATCCTAAAACCCTAATCCCTAAATCCTAAAACCCAAAACCCTAAACCCTAAATCTTATAACCCTAAATGCTAAACCCTAAACCCTAAAATCCTAAAATCCTAACCCTAAACTAAATAATACCTAAAATAGTAAATAAAAGGCCTAAACCAAATAAATAAAAAAATTAAAACCTAAACTAAAAGCTAAAGCTAAATAAAACAAAATAAAAAAATAAACTAAAATAAAATAAAGAAAAACCTAAACCAAATAAAAAATTAAAATAAACTTAAACATAAAAAACTAATAATAAAATTAAAACTAAACGTAAAATAAAAATAAAATAAAAACTAAATAAAAACCTAAACCAAAGAATAAACCTAGAAAAAAAACCTAAAAATAAATAAAAATGAAACCTAAATCTTAAACTAAAAAAAAACCTGAAATCTAAAATAAAAATAAAATTAAATTAAACCTGAATTTAAATAATCTAAACTTAAACCTAAACCTAAACCTAAACGCTAAATAAAAAAAATAAACTAAAAATAAACCTAAACCTAAACTAAAAAATAAAACCTAAAAATGAACTAAAAGAGAACCTAAAACCTAAACCTAAAAAAATAAAATAAAAACTTAAACATAAACCTAAAGAATAAAATAGAAATAAAACTAAACTAAAAATAAACATAAACATAAACCTAAATATTAAAAAAAAACTAAATTAAAAAACCTAAACTAAAATAAATAAACCAAAAATAGTTAAACTAAACTAAATAAAAATAAAAAATACAATAAAGTAAACATACTTAAACCTACTAGTTTACCTATTTTTCTTAAAAAAAAACTCTAAACCCTAAACCGTAAACCCTAAAATACCCTAAACCCTAAACATAAACCTAAACCCAAACTAAACCTAAATCAAATCAAATAAACCCTAAACAAACCCTAAACCCTAAAAATCCTAAACGATAAACCTTAAACTCCAATGCCTAAACCTTAAACCCTAAACTAACCCTACACCCTAAGCTAACCCTAAACCCTAAACCCTAAAACACTAAACTAACTAAAAAAACTAAATGCTAAACCAAACTAAACCTAAACCCTAAAATCCTATAAAACCCTAAAACCCTAAACCCTAAACCCTAAACCCTAAAACCTAAAACCTAAATTTAACTAATATAACCTAAAAATAATAAAACCTAAACCTAAAATAAAATAAAATAAATAAAACTAAACTGCTAATCTAAAATAATAAAACTAAAAATTAAAATCAAATAAAAAATTACCTAAACTAAACTAAAACAAATAAAAGAAACCTAAGAATAAAAAACCTAAACATAATTAAAACTAAATGTAAACTAAAAATAAAATAAACCTAAAATAAAATAAAATAAAACTAAATTAAAACCAAGAGCTAAAAAAACCTAAATCCTAAAAAAAAGAAAACCTAAACCTAAATGAAAAATAAAATAAACCTAAACCAAAACTAAAATGAACTAAACTAAAATAAGTAAAACATAAACCAAAACCTAAAATAAACTAAACCTAAACCCTAAACTAAATGAAATAAAATAAATCAAAAATAAACATAAACCTAAACTAAAAAAATAAAACCTAAAAATAAACCTAAAATAAAAACATAAAACCTAAACCTAAAAAGATAAAATAAAAACCTAAACATTAACCTAAAAAAAAACCTAAACCTAAAAAATAAACATAAAGCTAAACCTAAACCTTAAAAAAAAACTAAAATAAAAAACAAAACTAAATAAATAAACCAAAATAAATAAATAAACCAAAAAAATTAAACCTATAAATAAAAATAAAATAAACTAAATAAAAAAATAAACTAAATAAACCTAAACCTACTAATTTACTTAACTTTTTTTAATAAAAAAGAAACCCTAAGCTCTAAACCCTAAACCCTAAAACATAAACCCTAAACCCTAAACCATAAACCCTAAAACTAACCCTAAACCTGAAAAAACTCTTAACCCTAAACCCTATACCTTAAACCCTAAACCCTAACCCTAACCCTAAACCCTAAACTCTATACCCAAAACTAACCCCCAAACCTTAATAACCCTAAAGTAACCCTAAACCCTAAGCTAACCCTAAACCCTAAGCCTTAAAGCCAAAATATTAAACTAAACCCTAAACCCTAAACCCTAAACCTAAACCAACCTAAACCTAAAACCTAAAAAACCTAAACAAAAAAACCCAAACCTAAACAAAATAATACCTAAAAAGAAAATAGATAAATAAAACATAAACCTAAATAAAATAAAAAAATAAAATAAAATAAAAACCTAAACTAAAACCTAAACCTAACCTAAAATTAAAATAAAATTAAACATAAAAATAAACTAAAAGTAAATAAAGAAAAACATAAACTAAACTAAAAAATAAAATAAACATAAGAATAAAAAACCTTAATAAAATTAAAACCAAATGTAAAATTAAAATAAAATAAACTTAAAATAAAATTAAATTAAAACTAATTAGAACCTAAACCTAAAAAAAGCCAAAAAATAAAACCTAAACCTTAAACTAAAAAAAACCTAAACCTAAAATAAAAATAAAATAAACAAAATAAAATAAACCTAAACCTAAACTAAAAAAAAAACTAAACTAAAATAAATAAAACTTAAACCTAAACCAAAAATAAACTAAACCTAAACCTAAACATATACTAAATAAAATAAAATAAACTAAAAATAAACCTAAACCTAAACTGAAAAGTAAAATGTTAAAAAACCTAAAGCCTAAACCTAAAAAAATATAATAAAAACATAAACCAAAACCTAAAAATAAAAAATAAAACCTAAACCTAAAAAATAAAACCTAAAATAAAATAAAATAAAAATAAACTAACTAAAATAAACCAAAAAATAAACTAAAATAAAAATCAAAACTAAAATAAATAAACCTAAAATTAATAAACTGAACCAAATAAAAATTTAAAATAAACCAAAATGAAATTTAAAAATAAAATAAACTAAAATAAATAAAAAATAAACTAAATAATCCCTAAACCTACACCCTAAGCCTTATACCCTAAACAATAAACACCAACCCTAAACCCTAAACCCAAAACACTAAGCCTAAACTTAAAGCAACTAAATAAATTAAAAAATAAACCTAAACCCTGAAACCTATCAAACCTAAACCTAAACCCTAAGAATGGGAAGAACATTGATGATAAGAACATCACCATCAACCTAAATATTGTGGTGGGGCTCAATGTGGATATGGAGGTCAGTAAAAGAAGTGGTGGTTGGAGGCTGGAGAAGCATGGAGGTTACAAAGTGGTCACGGAGGAAGATATCGGGATATGATGGTGGATCTGCATCGAGATGTCGGTGGTTGATCAAAATTAGAAAAAGAACAAGATCCGATAAACAAACAAAAAAATAATAAATAAAACCTAAACCTAAACCTAAACTAAAACAAACTAAACTAAAATAAATAAAACCTAAACCTAAACCTAAACCTTAAATAAAATATATTAAATTAAAAATAAACCCAAACCTAAACAAAAAAATAAAACCTAAAAATAAACCTAAAATAAAAACCTATAACCTAAACCTAAAAAAATAAAATAAAAACTTAAACCTAATCCTAAAAAAAAGTAAAACCTAGACCTTAAAAATAAAATAAAAATAAAACTAAACTAGAAAATAATCTTAAACCTAAACCTAAACCTAAAAAATAAACTAAAATAAAAAAATAAACTAAAATAAATAAACCTAAAATAAATAAACTAAACTAAATAAAAATACAAATAAACCTAAATCAAAATAAAAATAAAATAAACTAAAATAAACAAAAAAATAAACTAAATAAACTAGACTAACTTTATTTTAAAAAATAAAAAATAAAAAACCCTAACCCTAAACTTAAACCCTAAATTAACCCTAAACTAAAACCCTAAACCCTAAACTAATCTAAAACCCAAACCTAAAACTAAAACCAAAACATAACCCTAAACCTAAATCTAAACCCAAACTAAAACTAAACCCTAAATAAAACCTAAAACCTAAACCTAAACTAAGTAAACCTAAATATAAATAAATAAATAAACCTAAACCTAAATAAATAAAAATAAAATAAAATAAAACCTAAACTAAAACCTAAACCAAACTTAAACCTAAAAAAAATAAAAAATAAAAAATAAAACTAATAAAATAAATAAACCTAAACTAAACTAAAATAAAATAAATAAAATAAAAATAAAATAAACACTAAATTTAAAATAAAAAATAAAACCTAAACCCTAAAATTAAAAAAAAAACTAAACCTAAAATAGAAATAAAAAAACTTAAACCTAAACTAAAATAATCTAAACTAAAAATAAATAAAACCTAAACCTAAATCTAAAATAAACAAAACTTAAACCCTAAACTAAATAAAATAAACTAAACTAAACCTAAACCAAACTAAAATAAACCTAAAACTAAATAAAATTTAACCTAAATAAAGAAACCTAAACCTAAAATTAAAATAAAATAAACCTAAACCTAAAAATAAATAAAATAAAACTAAATTAAAATAAACTAAATAAACCTAAAATAAATAAACTAACTAAATTAAATAAAAAATAAACCTAAATAAAAAAAAAACTAAATAAACCTAAAAACTCTTAACTTAAAACCTAAACCTAAAACTAAACCCAAAAACCCTAAACTAACCTAAACCTAAAACCCTAAACTAAAACCTAAACCTTAAACCTAAATCAAACTCTAAAACCCTAAACCTAAACCCTAAACTAAAACTAAACTAAAAACAAAACCTAAACCCTAAACCTAAACTAAACCTAAAACAAACCTAAACAAAATAAATAATCTAAAAACCTAAAACAAACTAAACCTAAAATAAAATAATATGTAAAAAATAATATAATAAAGAAAAACCTAAACTAAGCTAAAAAATAAAATAAACCTAAATAAAATAAAAAGTTAAATAAAATAAACCTAAAGCAAAATAAAATAAAAACTAAATAAAAACCTAAACTTAAAAAAAAAACCTAAAAATAAAACTAAAAAATAAATAAAAAATAAAACCATAACCCTAAACTAAAAAAAAAACCCAAAACCTAAAATAAAAATAAAATAAAATAAACCTAAACATAAACTAAAATAAAGTAAACTAAAATAAATAAAACCTAAGCATAAACCTAAAATAAACTAAACTTAAACTGAAACCTAAACTAAATAAAATATAATAAACCAAAAATAAATGAAAACCTAATCTAAAAAATAAACCCTAAAAATAAACCTAAAATAAAAACCTAAAACCTAAACCTAAAAAAATATAATAAAAACCTAAACCTAAACTTAAAAATTAAAATTAAAACCTAAACCTAAAAAATAAAATAAAAATAAAAATCAACTAAAAAAAATCTAAACCTAAAAAATAAAAAAATGCCTAAACTAAAATAAATAAACCTAAAATAAATAAGCTAAACTAAATAAAAATAAAAAATAAACCTAATAAAAATAAAAAATAAATTAAATTAAATAAACCTAAACCTATAGGTTTACTTAATTTAAAAAAAAAACCCCTAAACCCTAAACTCTAAAATCTAAAACTAAACCTAAATCCTAAACCCTAAACGTACAAATGTAAACCCTAATCCCTAAACCCTAAAACCCTAAATTGTAAACCATAAACCCTAAATCCTAAAATTGTAAACCATAAACCCTAAACATACAAATGTAGTGCTGAAATGGTTTAGTATATTATGGTATTGTGCCCTATAGTCTATGTTTATATATATCATAAAAATATTGATTTAATAAATCAAATGATGAAATTTCTTAAATTTGAAGTGAGAATTAAGTTGTAGTACCAAAGGTGTGCTATGCCACTTGTAGTTTAACAAGTAAGATTTTATGTTAAAAATAAATATTATATGTTGTAGCATAGTATAACATCATATATCATAATATATTGTTCTACATATTTTAAATTTTTTTAGTATTTTACAATCATGCAGTCGAGCCTACACTAGCACTATTTATAAAAATGTTGATTTAGACTATAAAATGGTGGAATTTGGCCAAATTCATAATAGGTAGAGCATGACATCATCATATATTATTTTTATTTAAAATATGTAAATGATAGGACTAAAATATATAGTTTTTTATTATTTAGACTAATTTTATGATTTTTTATCTTAAGCAATCCCTTGTGATGTGATATATAATATAATATAATATAATATGTCATAGTGTATTATAATATAGGATTCCATAACATAGTATAGCATCATGCATTATAGCATATTATTGTGTATTACTACTTATTGTTTAGCATATTTTAGTTAGTTATAGTATGATGTAGTAGAGTTTGTACTAATATAATTCATAAAAATACTGATTTATAGGTTGATATGATGGGATTTGTCCAAATTTAAGGTAAGTTTTAGGGAACATCATTAGGGTGTGCTATGGTGTGTCATTTAATCAAAAGAATGGAATTTTTCATCAAAATTAAATGTCCATTTTTCAACCAAATTTTATAAATGTTTTGCTTAAAGTGTTTCATTTTAAGGTGTAATGTAAGATAATATAGTATATAAAAGCATATTAAAATATAATGTACATAACAATATAACTTCATATATATATGAATGTGGTGGTGTGTTACTAAATGTTATTGTAGATTTTAGTATGTTTTACTTTTGTTATAATGCATTGGATCAAAACTCATAAAAATGTTAATTTGAAGGTTGAGATGGAAGAATTTGGCCAAATTGAAGGTACACACCAAGAAGCAACACCAAAATTATTCAATTTTGTACCATTTATAATAGAAAAATAACAATTTTATATCCAAAAGAACAGTATTCATATTTTGATAAAATTTGGTTATTGGTTCCTTTTAAGTGATTCTAATGTGGTGAAATGTTAGATAATATTTTATATTATAGCAAATTATTATATAACATCATATATTATAATATAATGTAGTGTGTTAATTCACATTATAATATGTTTAGCATGATACTGTATAGTTAGTTTGAGCTTTCACCATCATAAATCATAAAATGTTGATTACAATGATAAGATGATGTAATTTGAAGGAATATATTGTTAGGTTTTTGGTTGAAGTATTAAAGGTGTGCATAAGAGAAGAAATAATATTTGGTGAGAATTCCATGTAAAGGACATGGTGGGAGGTTCGCTAGGGGATCACACATGCATTGGACATGACATGTGAGGGGTATATGTCGAGGGCATAGAAGAAGAAAATCTGCTGGGGATAAGGTTTGAATTCAATTTGACTATATGATTTGTGTAAAAAAGATCTATTGGGGAAAAGAATCTACAATCCATTGGGGATTAAGATTGAATTGACTTTAATTTATTTTATTTTAATTGATGTGGAAGCATATCTAGTAAAGATATTGGCTCGAGTCCACTAGGGATCGAGTATATGAACCTTCCACTAGGGAAGCAGGTTCGGGCTATCCGCTGGGGATTGGGATTTGAGTTTGATTTCATAGATTTATTTGGGGATGTATCCACTTAGGATTAGAGTTTGGTTGGATTTCTTTGATTTAGACATTATTGGGGGAGTTGGTTTAATTTGGTTCCATTGGGGATGTTGGTTTTGAATTTCATTTATTTGCTTGACTTATAAATATAAGATTTGGGGCTCCATTGGGGAGAAGGGTGTGATTTAACTCCACTGGGAAAATTAGATTAGGTTTAATTTAATCTAAGTTAATGTATGGACCCTATCAGTGTGTGATGGACTCACTAAGAAGGGGTTATATCAGCCTTGACCTACCTAAAGTTTACAAATCTAAAGGGATAGTCTACCAGCTGTAGGGTAGAGCTAGCCAACCTAAGGGGTTGGCTTTCAATTTGGAACGGCTGTCTTAGGAAGAAGGTGTAGCAGACTTACATCTTCTAAAGTGAGGAACAACCTTTAGGGTGACCTGTTGAATGCACAACAAATCAAACCTGACCTAGGTCAACTCAAAAGTGAGTGAATGCGTAGCAGACTGACATCTTCTAAAGTGAGTGAATGCCACTGGGGACTTATGTCAACTCAAAAGTAGCCAGGATTAATTTTATCTTAAATTCATATGATTTGATATGGTTTGTTTGGTTTAGTTTGATTTTGAATTCAGGGCATATCCACTAGGTATTTGAGCTTGGTCAAATTTGATAGATTTAATTTATGGGCCATGTCGATGTGTGATGGACCCATTGAGAAGGGGCTATATGAGACTTGTCCTATCTTAGATTTACAAATCCAAAGTGATAGTCTATTGGCCGTGGGGTAGAGCTAGCCAACCTAAGGGGTTGCTTTTTGGTGTGCAATGATTGTGCTAGGAAGAAGGCATAACAAACTTACATCTTCTAAAGTAGGGAACAACAGCTGGGGTGACCTGTTGGTAGCATAATAAATCAAACCTGACTTAGGGGTGACTACTGAGTGAATGCCTCTAGGGACTTATATCAACTCAAGTGTAGCCAAGAAATTTGTATAGGGAGTTTTGCTAATACTACCCTAAAGATAGGATACCTACTTAGGAAAAGGTATTGCTAGGGATGTCCTCCTAATCCACAAGTGAATATATTTTTTATTTATTTGTTTGTATGGACCCTGTTGGTGTGAGAGGGACCACACTAAGAAGGGGCTATGTCATCCTTGACCTATCTCTAATTTGCTGGATTAAGTGAGAATCTGCACATCCACATGATGGATTCACCAACCATAGGGTTGGTTATTAGGAAAGGGGAACTGTCTAATCTAATAGTAACCTGGGTAGCATCTAAATGGGGTCGCAAAGGACATGATCCAAATATAGTGTCCATAAGGGAGGTGCTACTAGGGGCATTATCCTAAGTCCTGGAAAAGAAAGTTGATAGGTGTATGGTGGCAAACTCAAGGAGAAAGCATAATAGACTTACATTTTCCATGAGTGGTGTATCCTAAGGTGCAAGAACCAACCAACTTAAGGGGTATCCATTAGCATAGTGAGAACCAACCATCCAAAGGTGGTCGCTAGTGTGGATGATCAATCTAGAAAGAAAGCATGTAGGCTTACAACTTTCCAAGCATAACTAATCATCGGGATAGTCTGTTGTCGGCATGACATATGTTATCTTACCTAGAATGACTACTAGCCAGGGAGATATGAGGAAGGACTAGACTCAGAGTTGAAGCAGTCAGGAGGGAAGGAGTCGCTAGGGGACTTATTTTAAACCTCAAATATACTCAACCCAATTAGTGCATGAAGGCTAATCCAAGAAGAAAGTGTAGTAGACTCACATCCTCTTAAATGAAGCTAAAATGAGGTAGCTTACCGGCCACACAATAAGGCCTACCAAACTAACAAGGCGCTCATTGATGTACAGTGGCCAAGTAAGGAAGGAAAGCATAGTAGACTTACATCCTCTAAAGCAAGAAGATCACTAGTGTCACACACTAACAGAGTAGCATGTCATCCCGACCTAGAGCAGCTACTGTGTGAGTGCCACTAGGGGCGTTATTTCAACTCAGAGTACCCCGAGATAAAAGATATGTACTTATTTTATATGTTTGTGTGTAGTTTGGGTTTTTATTTTGTCGATGAAGGATAGGACACTGCTCAAGTTTCTTACACCTACCCTAAACACAACATAGCAGATTCACAAACAAGAATACTTTCATCATGGAAGAGATTGAATTCAAAATGGAATTTTTATTGATTATAATTATTTTCTAACATGATTTATAATATTTTTTTAAGTAGAGCCCATTGATTGGAAGCATTGGGTGCTCTCCCTTATAATTAATAAGCAGATAAGATCCTCCATGGTTGTCTTTCTCTATGGAAAAAGGGCCTTCCTAAATGGGTTCAAACTTGCCTCCCATCTTACGATGAGAAAAAATCAATCTCCTTAGAACTAAAATAAGCTCTCCGACTTAAAAGCTCTAGGATGAACCAACTTGTTGTGAGCTTTAATCATTCTATATTTGTACAACTCAAAGTTTTGGCATGCCCGTAGACATCTCTCCTCCAACCTTTGAGCTCTTCTAACCGTAACTTGGTGTTTTGCTCTATTGTGATCTTGCTACCCATAGCTATCCTTAGTGATGGGAGTTGGACATCTATTGGTAGAATGGTTTTAGACCCATATACGAAGGAAAAAGGAGTAGACCAAGATGGAGCTCTATATGTGGTGTGGTAGGTTTACAAGGCTTCAACTAATTACTCAGGCCACTATCTCTTATTATTATCGAGTGTCTTCTTTAGTATTTGGATGAGAGTTTTATTGAAGGCTTCTGCTAAGCCATTTTCCCTCAGATAGTTGATGGTAGAATATCTCCAATCTATGTTGTGTCTTAAAGTAAAGTTATTAGTCTCAGTGCTCTTGAATGCAGTACCATTATCATATATAATTCATCGAGGAACTCTGAACCTATATATGATATGGTTCTTAAAAAACTAGAGAACATGTTGATCTATGATCTCTCTGAGTGAAATCATCTTCATCCATTTGGAAAAGTTGTCAATAGTAGCTAAGATGAACTAATGACCCTTGGAAGAAGGAGGATCACTCGGGCCCACTATGTTGGTACCCCAACACTCGAATGGCCATGAGGCCAATGTAGGATGTAGAATGTTTTGTGGTTGGTGTAGGACCACACCGCGTATTTGACATTAGTGGCATCGCCTAGTGGTATACATGCACTCTTTGATCATTGACGACCAGTAGTATCCTAGTCTATTTATCTTGGCTTTCATCTTTGGATCAGATTGGTTCGCTCCACATAATCCTGAGTGTACCACGGTCATGATCTTACGGGCTTCGTGCTTGTCAAAATAATGTAACCATATATGATCGAAAGACTACCAGAATAAGACACCATCCACAAGAGCATAGAAAAGTGCTCTGTGCTTCATCTCATTGGCTTGGGACTTCTCTTGAGGCGCCTTTATTTAAGTAATCCATGAATGGTTGCCTCCAATCTAACTCCTCGTCCTTCTTGGCAATGGAAACCTCCCCTTCAAGAGAGTACTTTTTGATGAGTTCAATATCAATAAGGGATAAGATTTATCTATTTTGGACATTTATTATTATGGACTCATCCTCTGGACATGCCAACTCCTTGGCAAGCTTGGCTAAAGTATACGCTATGGTGTTCTCTCCAAGAGAAATCTTATAAATGGTAACCTTTAGGATTTGGACTAACAACTCTATGGTGTACTTGTGGTGATGGAGCTTGGGCTTTATAACCTTATAGGACCTAGCAATTTGGTTGATAACTAACTGAGAATCCCTGAAGATGTTGATGTTTTGGATGCTTAGAGTAATGATTAACTCCAGACCGGCAATCAGAGCATCATATTCATTTTCATAGTTGGTTCAAGGATTGCACAGATGATATGAGAATCTCATCATATCACAGTCTAGAGTTAAGAGAACTGAACTATTTCTACCCTTGACTTTCCTGGAATAATAAATTGTGGTTCTTCTCCTCTTTGAGAGGAAGCCGCACCATCAAATTACAACTCCCAGTAGTATATGCTAATACCCACTAAGTTCATGATTTGTTCATCGGGGAGATCATCACTAAGAGCACAGTCAATAGAAAGTGGGTGTGCCACTAAGAAATCTGCTAGCTTATCCTTTCAACACACAGATGGGTATGAAGGTAATGTCAAAGTGTGAGAGGATCATGGACCATCATGCCAACCATCCAGATAGCATTAATCGTATCATGAGATACTATAGTGGATTGATCCTAGAGATTAAGTTCACCTTATGAGGAAGAGTGTAGTGCTATAGCTTTTAGGATGTAAAGATTAAAGCTAGGCAATGCTTCTCAATGGGTGGATAATTAGCCTCAATAGGGATTAAACAATAGCTGAGGTAGTAGAGTGCCCAGGATAGGGGCTGCTAGAACTGACAGCATCCTCAAGTAATGCTTGATGTCTTCGAAGGCATGCTCACAGTTGTAATCTCATTTGAATTTTGAATCCTTTTTGACAAGTGTTGAGAATGGCTGACATCTTCCCAATAGGTTGGATATAAAGCATCTTAGATATGCCAACTACCCTTAGAATGATCTGAGTTGAGCTAAACTTTTAGGGGGTGGCATTTCTAATATCACCTTGATCTTCTCTGAATCAATTTTTATTCCCTGGTGTCGGGCAACAAACCCAAGGAATTTCCCTGAAGCTACAATAAATGCATGCTTCAAGGGGTTTAATTTGAGGTTAAATTATCTTAACTATTCAAAAACAACTCTCAAGCCAAAGAGATGGCCTTCCTTTTCTCTACTTTTGACCACGAGATCATCAACATAAAACTCAACTTGATGACGAATGAGTTCATCAAAGATTTGAGTCATAGCCAGCTAGAATGTACACTAGCATTTTTAAAGTTTAAAGGCATGACCTTATAGTAATAGATTTTGATCGGGGTTTTAAAAGCAGTGCTTCTTTTATATTTAGGTCATCTTTATTTGGTTAAATCCAGACAAGGCATCCATGAAAGAGAAGACTACATGAGATGAGACAATGTCCACCATCAGCTTCGGGATTGGTAGTGGAAATTCATCTTTCAGACGCATATGTGAATTTGTTCATTTCTTTTCTTAACTAGGATGACACTGCCTAACCAGGTAGGGTATTTTTCCTCTCATAGGAATCCAACATCGATCAGTTTCTTGACTTCAAAATAACCTGTTGTTATATGTCTAATCATATGTGTTTAGGAGCTTGCTTGATAGGGTTAGCGGTAACCTCTATTATTAGTTTATGGACCGCTACATTAAGAGCCAATACAGGCATCTCTTCATAACTCAATGCAATGTAGTCCTTAAATTAAATCAAAAGCCTAACTAAGTCATTGGTTTCAGTTTCATTCAATAAAAAACTAATGTATGTCACACATGGATCTTCTACGGTTCTTAAGTTGATTTTCTTGAGCTTGTCGATGGTTGACTTGATCTCTTCTTTGAACTCTGGTGGTGCATCTTTAACTTCAAAATCATCTAGATCATCTGAAGTTTTTTAGCATAGTTCCTCATATGAGTTAATGTGATTTGAATAGAACTTATCAAATTCCAAATGATTTGTGATGACTAAGCAGTAATCGTCATTAACGACTGGACCATAAACCCTAAACGCTAGACCTTAAACCCTAAACAAAAACCTGAACCCTAACCCTAAACCCCAATCCCTAAAAACCTAAACCCTAAACCCTAATTAAAACCTAATAAACAAACAAATCAAACCAAAAACCCTAAATAATTTAAACCTAAACCTAAAATCTAAACCTAAACTCTGCCCTAAACTATAAACTCTAACCTAAACCCCTAAAAACTAAACCCTAAACCTACAAATCCATAAACCTTAAACCTAAACCTAAACTATAAGAAACCTTAAACTTAAAGTTCAACTAAACCTTAAACCTAAATTATAAATAAACAAACCCTAAACTAATCTAAACTAAACACTAAACTTAAATCAAACCTAAATATTACCCTAAACCTTAAACCCCAAAACCCTAATCCTTAAAACCCTAAAGCATTAATCCTAAAGCCTAAACCCTAAAAACCTAAAAACTTAAACCTAAACTAAATGAATTCTAAAATTAAAATAAATAAAAAAACTTAAACCTAAATAAAATAAAATAAAATTACAAAATAAAAACCTAAACCTAAACCTAAAAAATAATATAAAGTAAACTAATAAAAATATACTAAAACAAAATAAATAAAACCTAAACAAAGTTAAAAAATAAAATAAACATAAGAATAAAAAACCTTAATAACATAAAAACTAAATGTAAAATAAATATATAATAAACCTAAAATAAAATAAAAACCCAAAACCATAAACTTTATACATTAAACCCTAAACCCTAAACCTTAAATCCTGAACCTTGAAATCCTAAACTTATAACCCACAACCCACAACCCTTAACCCTAAACCTTAAACCTAAAACCCTAAACCCAAAACCTTAAAAAATCCTAAACCTTAAACCCTAAAGCCATAAACCCTAAACCTTAAATCCTAAACCTTAAACCCTACATCCTAAACCAATTCTAAACCCTAAACCTAAAACAAGTTAAACCTAAACTCAACCTAAACCTAAACTAAACACTAAACTTAACTGCCTTTTAAACTTAAACAAATCATAAATCTAAACCCTAAGGCTAAACCTTAAATCCTAAACCTAAACCCTAAACTAAACCCTAAACCAAACCTAAACCCTAAAACCTAAACCTAAGTTTTACTAAAAAACTATTCTAAACATTAAACCATAAACCATAAACCATAAATCCTAAAGCCTAAACTGTAAACCCTAAACCCTAAACCCTAAATCTTAACCCTAAACCCTAAACCATAAAAGCATAAACCCTAAAACTTTAAACCCTAAACCCTAAACCCTAAACCCTAAACCCTAAAAATAAAATATAAACCTAAATAAAAATAATAAATAAAATAAATTAAAAAAATTAAAAAATAAATTAAATAAACCTAAACTTATCAATTTACTTAATTTAAAAAAAATACCTAAACCCTAAACCCTAAACCCTAAATCCTAAACCCTAAACCCTAAATACTAAACCCTAACCCTAAACCCTAATCCCTAAAACCCAAAACCCTAAACCCTAAAACCCTAAACCCTAGAAACTTAAAAACCAAAACCTAAACTAAATAAATTCTAAAAATTAAATAAATTTGAAAACCTAAACCTAAATAAAATAAAATAATAAAATAAATGAAAACCTAAACTAAAGCACAAACCTAAACCTAAAAAAATATAAAATAGACTAATTAAAATAAACTAAAATAAAATAAATAAAACCCAAACTAAATTAAAAAAAATAAACCTAAGAAAAGAAAATATAAAAAAATAAAAACTAAATGTAAAATAAAAATAAAATAAACCTAAATAAACCTAAAATAAAATAAAATAAAACCTAACTAAAAATCATAAACCTTAAACCCTAAACCCTAAACCTACAATCCTAAATCCTTCACCCTAAACTGTAAACCTACAACCCTAAACCCTAAATCCTAAAATACCCTAAACCTTAAACCCTAATCCTTAAAACCCTGAACTCTAAACCCTAAACCCCTAAACCCCCTACAACCCTAAACTCTTAAATCCCCTACAACCCTAAACCCCAAACTCTAAATCCTTAACCCTAAACCCTAAACCATAAACAATCCTAAATACTAAACCTTAAACCCAAATCCTAAACTTACTAAACCTTAAAACTCTAAACTTAAAGCCTAAAAACTAAACTAAACACTAAACCTAAAGTATTAACCCTATAACCTTAAACTTTAAACTTAAACTTTAAACATAAACTTAAACCTTAAACCTTAAACTTAAACTTTAAACATAAACTTAAACCTTAAACTTAAAATTAAACCTTAAAACTTAAACCATGGTCTGATCATGGATCAGAGGGAAAAAAACCCTAAAACTTAAACCCTAAACCCTAAAAAAATAAACCTAAATAAAAATTAAAAGAAATAAACTAAATAAACCTAAACCTATCGATGCATTTTAAAACAAACTAAATCTTAAACCTAAACCCTAAACTAAATAAAACTAATCCTAAACCCTAAACTAACCCTAATAAATAATCCCTAAACTATAATTTAAAAACCTAAACCTAAATCCACTAAATAAAGACTCCTAAACAACCCTAAACAACCCTAAACCCTAAACCTATACTCCTATACCCTAAACCCTAAACTAAACCCTAAACTAATGCCTAAAACTAAACTAAACCTAAACTATAAAAAAAACCTAAACCTAAAGCCTAAACACTAAACCTAAACTAAATTCTAACTCAACCATAAACCCTAAAATCATAAACCCTAAACCTAAACCATAAACCCAAACTATAAACCCTAAAAATAAAAAATAAAATAAACTAAAATAATTAAAAGGTAAAGTAAATAAACTAAATATATCTAAATCTACTAGTTTACTTAATTTAAAAAAAAACCCTAAACCCTAAACCCTAAAACTAACCCTAAACCCTAAACCCATAACCCTAAACCCTACACCCTAAAAATCCTAAACCCTAAACCCTAAACCATAAATCTTAAATAACTTAAACCCTAAAACTCTAAACCCTAATCCCTAAACTTTACTCCCTAAACCCTAAACCCTAAACCCTAAACCCTAAACCCTAACCATAAACCCTAAACTCTAAACCCCAAACTCTAAACCTAAACCTAAAGTAACTAAATAAATTAAAAAATAAACCTAAACCCTGAAACATAATAAACCTAAACCTAAACCTAAACCCTAAAAATGGGTAGAACCTTGATGGTTGGAACATCACCATTAACCAGGCTCAATCTTGATCTAGCAGTAGAGGCGAAGGAGGAGGTAGCAGATATCATAGTGGTGGTGGGGGATCTAGAGGTGGTGGTCAGAGCAGTGGTGGTTATGAAGGCGAGAGGAGTGATAGAGGTTATAGTCATAGTGGTGGCAGAGGGGAGATGGTTCAAGTTATCGAGGGTTTTTGATTTGCTCTATGCTTGCCACTTTTTATATGTGTCATTGCTTGTGTTTTAGAAAACTTGGAATGTTACTTGCTTGATGAAATAGAAAAGAAGAAATGTTAAATCTGAATTTATTCTTTGTTAAAAAAACCATAAACCATAAACCTTAAATAAAAACTTGAACATTATACCCAAAACCTGAACCCTAAAC
Organism: Cymbidium sinense; assembly: GCA_021442155.1. NCBI lineage: Eukaryota > Viridiplantae > Streptophyta > Magnoliopsida > Asparagales > Orchidaceae > Cymbidium > Cymbidium sinense. Next base: position 57,213,853 of record CM038214.1, on the reverse strand, counting down.
CCTAAACCCTAAACCCTAAAAACCATTAACCATAAACCCTAAACCTTAAACCCTAAACCCTAAAAACTGTAAACCCTAAACTCTAAACCCTAAAACCCTAAGCCCTAAATCCTAAACCATAAATCCTAAACCATGAACCCTAAACTCATAAACCCAAACCCCTCGGTCACGGTGCTCTCTAGCGATTGCATTTTTCCCTTTCATTTTCCTTGCAGCTTTCCTAATTTTTGATCATTCTCGATCAATTTTTTCAATAATTTGTTCAGATTGGCCTCTTATGTGAGTTTCCCTTCGCTCTTTCAATGGCGGAGGAACTGCTTTCAGTGTAGCTGAGCTTATCTATCTTGGAGGCGTCGGCTAGGGCATCAGATTTACATGGAATTATGGATCCAAAAAATCTACTCCTAGTAGTTAAGTCCTTTAAGGATGCATTATCTGGTAAGAACCTTTCCCCTAATGCTTTGGTGAATTTGATCTCAACCTCATTTCGTGGGATGCCTGCTGTTATGTGCTCGGATTTAGACGTAGAAAAGTTGGTGAAGCCTTTTGAATTCTCTTTAGTTGGTAAATTTTCCTTACATCGGCCAACTCTCGATAGCATCCGATCATTTTTTCATAGCCTTAAACTTTCAAGTGTTTTCACTATCGGATTGACTGATCCTAGGCATATTTTAATTCAGCTCTCTAATGACTTAGATTATTCAAGAGTTTTTCTCGTCACTCTTACTTTGTGTTTAATTATCAAATCTAACTTCTGAAATGGTCTCCTTTTTTTGATATAAAAGAGGAATCCCCAATTGTTCCTATATGGCTAGCTCTTCCTAATATGAGAATACATTATGTTACACATCATGTTCTCTTTGCGGTTGGGGCTCTCTTTGCTCGGCCTCTTCAAATTTGTCAGGCCACTACTGTAAGATCATGACCTTCTGTTGCTCGTATTTTGGTTGAGATTGATATTACTAAAAAGCATCCTGAAGAAGTTTGGATCGGCTCTGAGAAGTTTAGTATAATCAAAAAGTTGAATTTGAGAACTTTTCTATTTTTGCACACATTGTAAGATTCATGGCCATGATCATTATGAATGATTTGTGTTGCATCCTAATCTTAAAAAGAATAAATTTTTGGATCCTAATCCTACTCTATCAAATGAAAAAACCAATAAATTTGCTTATGTTCCTAAAGTAACTCAAAATGGGAATCATCCCCCTACCCCTACTCCTTTTCTATCCACTGATTTGCCTATTAGAGAGCAATCTGAGCAAGTTAAAAATAATTCTTATTAGGTTCGTGAGGAGGCTAATGATAACTTAATTAACATTTCTTCTAATTGTAATAATTTGGCTCCTCATGACAATACCTTGACTCAGTCTAACCTACCCCTTTTAGCTAGCAAACCCGAGGAGACTCATATGAACCCTAGTGGTGATTTGAATGGAAACTTTAGGTTGGATCAAAATCTAAAAACAAATTCTGGAGTTGATCCTTTGATGAAAGAACAAAATCTAAAAATTGTTGATCATTTGATGATGGAAAAAATCTAAAAGTAAACGGCAGCATGAAATCTGTGCTATTAATGGCTCACAACCTCTCCATCTCCTACCCTACAGAGTGATACGCATGCTAATCCACTTTCTTAGCATATTTCTAACATTGAAGAAGTGGAAATTACCATTTGAAATGCTTTGACTGATACAGTCCTATTTTGAATATCACAAATTAGTCTCTCTCGAATGGTGATACTTTAGACAATGATAGATCTTTTCAAACTATTTTAAAAAAAATCTAATAAAGCTAGAATGTTCACTAATAGCTCCACTAGAACTACTAGATCTTCTCTACCTTCCCATAAATAACTATTTTTTTGTTTTCTTTTCTTCTTACTTTTTTATTTCTTTATTATCTCTTTTCCTTTCTTTCTTATTTTATTATGATCAATTTTCTAATTTGGAATGTTCAGGTATTGGGACTCTCATTGTCTACAATCATATTAGAAGTCTTTGTCGTATTCATAACATAGCCTTACTTATTGTTATTGAACCATTCATACACTCTTCTAAGATCAACCATGTTGCTAGAACGCTTGTCTTTCAAAATTTCTTTTATAATATTAGTAATAAAATTTGGTGTTTTTGGAATCATTTATCAACATCTCTATCCTTGATGATCTTCAATAATTGGTTAATGTCCACATCTCATTGGGTGAATTTTCTGCTTTAGGTTCCTTAATTTATGCTTCTTGTAATAGAGCTGGTAGGAACATCCTTTGGGATAACTTAAGAACATTTGCCTCCATCAACAAACTGGTTTGGTTGGGGTGATTTTAACACTATTCTCTCTTCAAGAAGGGAGGTTGCTCTCCTAACATTCATTCCGTGGAAGATTTTTATAATATGATTCTTGATTGCAATCTAATTGATATTGGCCTTTTGGGCTCCGACTATATGTGGCATAACTCTAGACTCTGGCAATAGCTTGATAGGACTCTTTTTAATTCTCTCTGGATCAATCAATGGCCCCTTACTTCTATTGAACATTTCAGCAGAACTTTGCTTGATCATGCTCTGCTTTTGATTTCTGTCCAAAATCCCTCCAATAGATTATCCACCCCAACTCCTTTCAGATTCCAAAACATGTGGATCCAACACATTGATTTCATAAATGTTGTATCCATTAATTGGATGGTTTCTCTTCATCTGGATAATTCAATTAAGGGCATGATTCACCTCTGGCTTAAGCTTAAAAGGCTTAAACAAAATCTTAATTGGTGGAACAAGCATCATTTTAAAAATCTTTTTGCCAATATAAAAAATATGGAATAATTAGTTTGTTCTCTTGAAGATGATGTTTTGACTGATTCTACTAAACTTGAGGAGTTGAATGAAGCTAAAGATAACTTTGTTAAATATCAGAATATGGAGGAAACTTACTGGCAGAAAAAGGCTGCTAGCAAACATATTGCTGATGGTGATAGAAATACCAAGTATTTCCATGCTCTTTTCAAAAAAAAAGGAAAGCCTTAAACTCTATTAAAAAAATTAAAAATGATAACGGATTGGATCACCGATAATGATATTAAAGATTCTATCATACATCATTTTAAAAACTTATTAAACAACAACCCTACCTTAGAAGCTCTCTCCAATTCTCACCTGATTCCCTCAACGATTACTAATGATGACAACCATTTGCTTAGTTTGTGTCCTGTAAGTCGAGATTGGTAGTATTCTAGCATGAACATGATGATTGGCCCCAAGGCTACACGACTCAATTTTTTTAGCATTGTTATCCTATTATTATGTTTGACCTTGTTGATGCTATCATTGATTTTTTTTTTATTGTAATCCTTTACCTAGATATTTTTTTAGCACTTCCATTGTTCTCATTCCCAAAATTAATAATCCTGAATCTTGGGGTGATTTTAGACCTATCAGCCTGTGCACCTTCTTTCATAAACTCATTGTTAAATTAATTGCCAATAGAATTAGTCCGCCGCTGCCTAAAATTATTTCCCCCAACCAAACTGGCTTCATTAAAGGTAGAGCTATATCTAACAACATTCTTCTAGCCCAAGAGCTGATTCATGACATTGATGCTTCTACCAGAGGTGGTAACATCCTTTTCAAATTAGACATCTCTAAAGCTTTTGATAACCTCTCTGGAATTTCTTCTTCTAAATTCTTCTTTTATTTGGTATTCATGACTATTTTATCCACCTCATTAAAAATTGTATTACCAATGTTTGGTTCTCTATCATCATGAATGGTGAGTCCTAGGTTTTTTTCCTTTTATGCATGGTTTGAGATAAGGAGATCCCTTATCTCCCTCTCTTTTTATTATTACTATTGAATATCTTTCGAGGAGCCTTAATGATCTTTTCAACAATAATCCTAGCATATTTTTTAGAACTCAAGGTAGTCTTCCTGCTCTCATCTTAGTTTCGATGACTTCATCTTTTGCAATGCCTCTACTCATCACATTAAAACTATTAAGAATCTTTTAAATAAATTTGGTAATGGTCTCTTTCTTAACAAAGGTAAAAGTTGTTTCATTCCTTCCTCTAAAATCCCAAGTAATAGGATCAACCAATTCTTGAGAATTACTAATTTTTAGCAACAACAACTTCATATTAAATATCTTGTGCTCCGCTCTTTAAAGGTCAGAAAAGATCACATCTCTTTGATGAGTTAATCCAAAAAATCTCTTATAAAATTTCAATTTGGGAATTTCATTTACTCTCATTTTATGGTAGGCTCACATTGATTAAGAGCACCCTTAACTCCATGCCTTTATATCTCATTCAAACCATTGTGTACCGACCAATTCTACCATTAACAGAATTGAGCGCCTCCTTAACCAATTCTTCTGGAGTTCTAACAATTCTACTAAAAGAATGCATTGGACCTCTTGGTATAAAAGCTGTGGCACTCTTGTTGAAGGTGGGCTTGGCTGTAAGCCAATCAGGGAAGCAATCACTACTTTTTCCTATAAACTTTGGTGAAATTTTAGGAGCAATAATAGTCTTTGGGCTAATTTTATGACTATCAAATACTACCAGGGTAAGCACCTCTCATTTGCCCCTATAAACTAGGAGGCTCTCCAATATGGAAAAGACTTTGTTCCATCAATTGGGAAGTAGAATCTTTAATCTCTTGGGGGATTAACTCTGGATCCTCTTTCTTTTGGCAAGATAACTGGACTGGTGGTGGGTCCATTGATGAATTACTTTCTACCCACTCCACTGCTACTATTAAAGTGAACTCTTTCTGATAGAATAATAAGTGAAACAATAGTAAGCTTACTGACTATATTCTTTTCTCTCTTTTAGATAAGCTTACTATTATTCCTATCATTCATAGCAATCATGATCAAATCCTTTTTAAGCTTTCCCAAAATAGTGATTTCAACCTTAAAAATGTTTGGATTCATATTAAAGAAGCTCATGATTTCTCCAATGTATTTTTTAAACTTTGGAATAACACTATTCCTATTTCCTATTCTATTCTAACTTGGTGTATTCTGAAAAACTTTATCTCTGTTGACTCCTTGATGTGAGGTAAAGGTTTTTACTTACCTTCAAAATGCTACTACTGCTTTTACATTGAGAATGTGAATCATGTTTTTGTTAACGGAGCCATTACTTCCAAACTTTGGATTTGGTATGATGATCTCTTTAATATTGTCAAATTCAATGGCTCTTTAACTCTATACCAACTTCTTGAAGTTTATTTTGAAAACACTATTAAAGGCCACATTAAAGTCATAACTGCTATCACTCTTATTTGGTTCATATGGATGGACAAAAATGATGCAAAACATCATGGGCTTCCTATGAGCCATATGAGGATAATTGCTAGAATTAAGAAAAAAATCCATGACTTATTTAATGCCAATTTAATTAACTACAATAAATTCAAAGGATGTAAATTTGTGGCCAATAAACTGGGTTCTAACTTGCCGAATCCACCCAACTGTAAAGATGACAAGATTGTCGGGTAAAGCCTCATGCTAATACTTATTAAAATTAATGATGGCTCGTCTCAAAATGCTTGTGGGTGGCATTTTAGAAACCTTAATGGTAAAGTCCTATGTGCTTTTGCTTACCCCTTAATACTTGTTTCCTTTTCGAGCTAATGGAGGTTTACAAAGCTATTGAGATTTGCCTTCAAAAAGGTTGGCTCAATATTTAGATTGAGGTGGATGCCTTGTTGATGATTGATCTTTTGACTTCCACTAAAATGGGCAATACATAATTGTACTACCTTCTCAAGTAGACTAGAGCTCTCCTTTCTCAACTCTATTTTAAAATCACTCATGTATGACGTGAAGGTAATGCATGTGCTGATTACCTTGCCAATTTGGGTGCTAGATTAGATGGCATAAAATTCTTTGAACAACTTACACTTCCGAAACATTTGCATGATTTGGTTAATTTGGACAATACTGGATTCCCTTACCTCAAAAATTAATCCATCCTATTGGTTTGGCCTATTATATTACCTATTTAATTGCACAATCAACTTCTATTTAGTGTTGTTGTTTCTCTGGATTTTGCTGAAGCATCTTCCTACCTTTCTGGTTAATTGCTTATCTTTGTGGCATCTGTTGTATTAATTACCCTTACCTTTTTTGGGGTCTTACTACTTCTGTTGTTTCCACTGTTAATGGTAAGGTGTTTCCTGTCTGCTGGAGGGAGATGTATTACCTTATGCTATACTTTTACTTTTGATCAACAAATGACTTCTTACCATCAATATTTTGTTAAGGGTCCCATCATGTATCTATTTTCCATTATATGATTAAGGATGTGTTCTATCTCTTTTCCTTTTTCTGGAAATCTATTTTGGGGCTCATGACTTTGTTGTATCAATGTTTAGTCGCTATATTTTTGTGTAGCTTCATGACATGCCCTAATTTATCTATTTTTCTCCCTTTATTATGGATGTGGCCCCTCTTATGCTCCCTAACCTCACCTCCATAACCTGTAAGGAGAGAAACTTCAATACCCTTACTACTATAACTTCTTTGCAGGATTGGAATTACTTCTTGATTTCCTTCCAGCCTATTTTTACTAATGTTGTGGGCTTAGCTGCTGGTCTACTTTTTTGTGACTTGAAGGATTTCAAAGATGGTTTTCCTTTCAACCACTTTTGACTCTATGTTGTACCTCTATTTTTTATTGGATTATATTATGGTGGGTGCAATAAATGTTTTGTTGTTTTAATTGTTGGCTATTGGATTTTCGGGTCTTATGTCCAGCAGGCTGCTTTTGGGGCTATTTTTCTGATTGCTTTTGCTAACCTCACCTTACCAACCTGTAAGGAGAGAAATTTCCATACCCTTATTATTATTATGATCTCTTTGTAGGATTGGACTTACTTACTAATTTCTTTCCAGTTTGCTTATACTGAGGATGTTAGTTTAATTGCAAGCCTCCTCTCCTTTGTCTTGAAGGATTTCAATGATGGCTCCCTTTTGAACCCCTTTTGTGTCTATGTTGTACCACTATTTTTTTATTGTCTTATCTTATGGAGGGTGCAATAATTGTATTGCTATTTTAATTGTTGGTTGTTGGATTTTTGGATCTTATGTCCCGGCTACTATACAATTGTTATTTATTTATTGGCTTTTATTTTTCGATTTCTTTTCTTTGTTTACATCAGTACTGATCACCACATGTATGTGGTCTATCTAAACTGCTACTATTTTTTCCATCTTGATTCAGTTAGACTTGTCAAAATCACTGTGATTATGCTATAACCTACTTGGAAATTAACTTATGCGATGTCTATTCTGAATGGGTGGTTTTATGGCTAGCTTTTGTTATTTCTTTATCTTGGTTGTTGGTTGGCGGATTATCGGGTTTTATACCACAACTCTTGGGGTTGTCTCTCATGTCAGTACTTTTGGGGCTATTTTTCGATTGCTTTTGCTAACCTCACCTTCCCCAACTGTGGGAGAAATTGCAATACCCTTATTATTATTGTCTCTCTTTGATTGGACTTACTTAATGATTTCTTTCAGTGCTTTTCTTGAGGATGTTGGTTTAGGCAAGCATGCTCTTACTTTGTTTTGAAGGATTTCAATGATGGCTCTCTTTTGAACCCTTTTATATATGTTGTACTCTCTTTTTTCTTGCTTATCTTATGGTGGGTGCAATAATTGTATTGCAGTTTTAATTGTTGGCTGTTGGATTTTGGGTCTTATGTTACATCTTGCCTTTGAGGTTGTTGGCTATTTATTGGCATTTATTTTTCTGATTATTTTTACTATTTCCAACCGGGCTGCAGCTGATCACCTGATGGTTGTAGTCTATTTAATCTGTTGCTATTTTTCTTATCTTGTTTCAGTTAGACTTGTACAGATCCCAAAGATTATGTTATTACCAACTTGGATATTATCTTATGCACGGTCTATTCTGAATGGGTGGTTTTATGGCCAGCTTGTTATTATTTGTTGTCTTGGTTGTTGGTTGAACTGGATTATCGGGTTTTATGCCCAGCAAGCTTCTACTGGGGTTGTCTCTCTGATTGTCCTTATTTGGAATTGTTTGTGGTGGGGTGCAGCTTATTACCTGTGGCTTCTAGTCCATCTAATCTGCTGCTGCATTCCCATCTTGGCTTTGTTAGACTTCTGCATTTCTTGTTTGGGGTTGGTTATGTTGTCTTGCTTTACACTTGCTGGTTATTAACTTTTGCAATGATTATTAACAAGGGGGTTGTTAACATCTATATTTCTTATTCTGATTAGGTACCTTTTTCTGGGCTTTATTCGTGGGCTGTATACCAGAACTGTAAGTTTCATATATGTCCCATATGTTTAGGATGGAGTTAATTACATGCTATTTAATTTGCCTTCTTTGGATTTCGAGCTTTTCAACTGGTTGTATGTTGCTTCTTTCCTCTGCCTGGCCTTTTCTACTGCTTTCTTGTGGTGGGTTTTCATGCTAGCCTAATTAAACTCTTGGCTCTAGTAAAAAATAAGGTGGATCTGGAAAAGATGGTTCATTTTCATATGTGTAGGGATTCTCATGCCATGGTGACAATATTGATGATATTTAATCTGCATGGGATCCCCTTTCCCATTCTGCTCTTTGATGTATCCTTTTTTATTATGTTTATGGCTTTGTTTAGGGTTGCAGGTACTAAGGCTCAAAACACTTTCAAAAAATGGTTGCTATCTTCCCACAGATTTGTTGGCTATGATGGCTATGATGATTTCACTCCTTTTTGGTTTGGTAGTAGCTCTTGTGATGTAACCCTTCAGTTTGGATGCTCATACTTGCATCTTTGTGTGTGAGAGCCTCTCTCACATTTCTCAATTTATGTTCTTTTCAATTTTCATTTTGTCTGTATTACTTTAACTGCTCTAATTTCTATCTTTCTACAATTTTGTAGGTGCATTTCTCTTGTTCTCTTGATTTGCTCCCTGTCATGCATTCTCTCATCCTGAAGAGCTTTTTGGATCTATTCATTGGCTTATCTATGTTAATCAATTTATATCTTTTGCTTTCCTTTACTCTTTTATTTTTCTTTTGGTTGTACTTACATAAGGGATTTACTCTCAAGGCTGATTGTAGCTCTTTGAGCAGTAGTTGTGGAGTTTATCCCTAGTTAAAGACCTTGTAACCCTCTTTTTGTGGGAATAAAATTCCCCCTATATGGGGTTTCCCAAAAAAAAAACCATAAACCTTGAACCCTCAACTAACCCTAAACCTTAAACCCTAGACACTAAACCCTAAAAAGCTAAAACCCTAAACCTAAACTAAATAAAACCTAAAAGTAAAATAAATAAAAAAACATAAATCCAAAATAAAATAAAATAAATAAAAAATATATAAAACATAGACTAAAACCTAAACCTAAAGCTAAACTTAAACCTAAACCCAAAAAAAGAAAAAAAAAATTAAACTAAACTAAAATAAAATAAATAAAAACCTAAACTACACTAAAAACTTAAAAAACATAAATATATAAAACTAAACCAAAATAAAAATAAAATAAACCTAAAATAAAATAAAAATAAATAAAAACATGAACTTAAGTAAATAAACTAAAATAAATAAAATAAATAAAACCTAAACCCTAAACTAAAACAAAACTAAACCTAAAATAAAAATAAAATAAACCTAAACTAAAACTAAAATAAACTAACCTAAAATAAATATAACTTAAACCTAAACCTAAAATAAACTAAACCTAAACCTTAAATAAAATAAAATAAACAAAAAATAAAGCAAAACCTAAACAAAAATAATAATACCTAAAAAAAAACCTAACATAAAATCCTAAAACCTTAACCTAAAAAAATAAAATAAAAACCTAAACCTAAACCTAAAAAAAAACATAAACCTAAAATATAAAATATAAGTAAAACTAAACTAAAGAATAAACTTAAACCTAAACTAAAACCTAAAAAATAAACTAAAATATATAAACTAAACTAAATTAAAATAAAAATAAACCTAAATAAAAATAAAAAATAAAATAAACAAAAATTAATAAAAAATAAACTAAATAAACTAAATATAAACCAACCACTTTTATTAATTTAAAAAAATAGAAATAAATAAAAAAAAAACTCTAAACCCTAAACCTACAACTTTAAACCCTAAACCATAAAACCCTAAACCCTAAAACCCTAAAACCCTAAACCATAAGCCCTAAACCCTAAAATCATAAACCATGAGCCTAAAACCTAATGCTAAAACCCACTAAACCCACCCAAACCCTAAACCCCAAACAACAAACCCTAAACCCTAAATCCTAAACCCTAAACTCTAAACACTAAAAACATAAAAACCTAACCCTAAACTAAATAAAACATAAACATAGAATAAATAAAAAAACCTAAACCAAAATAAAATAAAAAATTAAATTAAATTAAAACCTAAACTAAAACCTAAACCTAAATCTAAAAATAAAATAAAATAAGAAATAAAAATAAACTAAAATAAAATAAAGAAAAGTCTAAACCAAACTAGAAAAAACTAAACCTAAGAATAAAAAATAATAATAAAATTAAAATTAAAATAAAATAAAAATAAAATAAACTTAAAATAAAATAAATACTAAATAAAAACCTAAATCTAAAAAATAAAATTGAAAATAAAACCTAAAAATAAATAAATAAATAAAACATAAATCCTAAACTTAAAAAATAAAACCATAAACCTAAAAAAAAACCTAAACCTAAAAAAATAAAATAAAAAATAAAAAAAAAAAATAAACATAAACATAAACCTAAATCTAAAAAATAAACTAAAATAAAAAACCTAAACTAAAATAAATAAAGCTAAATAAATAAACCAAACTAAATAAAAAAATAAACATATATAAAAAATAAAATAAAATAAACTAAACTAACCTAAACTTACTGGTTTACCTAATGTTTGAAAAAAAAATCTAAAATCTAAACCCTAAACCCTAAAATAAACCTAAACCCCCCAAACCCAAACTAAACCACAAACTAACTTTAAACTTGAAAGACTTACAATCATAATCCCTGAGCCTAAACTAAACCAACCAACCGGGTCTAAATCCAACTAACTAAACTGACCTACTACCCCAAAAAATCTAAACCAACCCAGATCTGAGCCACTGACCCACCACTAAAGTAATCCTAATCTCCTGAAAACCAACCCTCCACAAAACCTAAATCTGAGCCAACTATGCTCACTTCCTAAAAACCAATTAACCAACCCTAAAAAACCCCCTCCCCACCCTCCATACCAAACCCACTTCTCTAAACTAAATCACCCTAAAGCTAAAAACTTATGTCTAAACCTAAATAATAAATAAAATACTTAAACCAATAAATTAAAATATAATAAAAGAAAACCTAAACCTAAACCTAAACTAAAAGTAAAATAAAATAAAGTAAACTAAAATAAAATAAATAAAAACCTAAACTAAACTAAAAAAACAAAAAACATAAATCAAAAAAGAAAATCTTAAAATTAAAATTAAATTAAAATTAAATCAAATAAAAATCAAATAAAAACTTGAACCTAAAATATAAACCTAAAAATAAATGAAAAAATAACACGTACACCCTAAACTAAAAAAAAATCCTAAAGCTAAAAGAAAAATAAAGTAAACCTAAACCTAAACTAAAATAAAGTAAACTAAAATAAATAAAACCTAAACCTAAACTTAAAATAAACTAAACCTAAACCTAAACATAAACCCTAAATAATATAAAATAAACTAAAGATAAACATAAACCTAAACTAAAAATTATTACCTAAAAATCAACCTAAAATAAAAACCCAAAACCTAAACCTGAAAAAAAATAAAATAAAAACCTAAACCTAAACCTAAGAATAAAAAAAATAAATCCTAAACCTAAAATATAAAATAAAAATAGATTTAAACTAAAAATAAACTTAAATCTAAACATAAACCTAAAAAATAAACTAAAATAAATAAACCAAATAAAATAAAAATAAAAATAAACCTTAATAAAAATAAAAAATAAAATAAACTAAAATAAATAAAAAAATAAAGTAAAGAAACTAAATAAACCTAAACCCACCATTTTCATTATTTAAAAAAATAAAAAAATTAAAATAAATAAAAATAAATAAAAAAACTTAAACCCTAAACCTTAAACCCTAAACCCTAAACTCTAAATCTAAAACCCTAAACCCTAAAACCTACAACCCTAAACCCTAAACCCTAAAACCTACAACCCTAAATGCTAAACCCTAAACCCTAAACGCTAAATAAATCAAAAAAAATCTTAAAACCCTAATCCCTAAATCGTAAAACCCTAAACCCTAAACCCTAAAACCTACAACCCTAAATGTTAAACCCTAAACCCCATACCCTAAACCCTAAACCCTAAACTCTAAACCCTAAATCATAAACCATAAAATCCTAAACACCTAACCCTAAACTAAATAATACCTAAAAATAGAGTAAATAAAAGACCTAAACCTAAATAAATAAATAAAAAAAATTAAAACCTAAATTAAAAGCTAAAGATAATTAAAATAAAATAAAAAAATTAACTAAAATAAAATAAAAAAAACCTAAACCAAACTAAAAAATAAAATAAACTTAAACATGAAAAATAATAATAAAATCAAAACTAAACGTAAAATAAAAATAAATTAAAAACTAAATAAAAACCTAAACCTAAAGAATAAACCTAAAAATAAATAAAAAAATTAAACCTAAATCTTAAATTAAAAAAACCTGAAATCTAAAATAAAAATAAAATAAAACTAAACCTAAATTTAAATAATCTAAACTTAAACCTAAAATAAGCTAAACCTAAACCTAAACCTAAACCCTAAATAAAATAAAATAAATTAAAAATAAACCTAAAATTAAACTAAAAAATAAAACCTATAAATGAAACATCAAATAAGAACTTAAAACCTAAACTAGAAAAAATAAAATAAAAACTTAAACATAAACCTAAAAAAACCTAAACTTAAAAAATAAAATAGAAATAATACTAAACTAAAAAATAAACATAAACATAAACCTAAACCTTAAAAAAACTAAATTAAAAAACCTAAACTAAAATAAATAAACCAAAAATAATCAAATTAAACTAAATAAAAATTAAAATAAACCTAAATAAAATAAATACAATAAACTAACAAACCTAAAATCTGATTTGCTTTTTTTTAAAAAAAAACTCTAAAAAACCCTAAACCCTAACCCTCCCTAAACCAAACTGAGCTAACCCTAAACTATAAAAGTGACCCTAAACCCTAAACAAACCTAAACCCTAAAAAAATCTGCTAAACTCTAATGCTAAACCAAACCCTAAACACTGCCTACCCACAAACTAAACCTAAAAAACCAAACCAAAAGCCTAAAAATTGAATGCTAAACCGTAAACCCTAAACCCTAAACCCTAAAATCCTAAACCTTAAAACCCTAAACCCTAAAAATCTAAAAACTTAAATTTAAACTAAATATAACCTAAAAATAAAATATATTAAAAAATTAAACCTAAAGAAAATAATAAAATAAAATAAAATAAAAACCTAAACTAAAACCTAATCATAAATCTAAACATAAATAACAGGAAAACTAAAAAAACTAAAATCAAATAAAAAAATACCTAAACTAAACTATAAAAAAAAATAAAAGAAACCTAAGAATAAAAAACCTTAATAAAATTAAAAGTAAATGTAAAATAAAAATAAAATAAACCTAAAATAAAATAAAATAAAACTAAATAAAAATGAAGACCTAAAAAAACCTAAATCCTAAAAAAAAGAAAACCTAAACCTAAATGAAAAATAAAATAAACCTAAACCAAAACTAAAATAAACTAAAACTAAAAAACCTAAAATAAAATAAACTAAACTAAATAAATAAAATAAATCAAAAATACATAAACCTAAACTAAAAATAAAACCTAAAAATAAACATAAAAACATAAAACCTAATCAAAAATAAAATAAAAACATTAACCTAAAAAAACCTAAACCTAAAAATAAACACCTAAAACTAAAAAAAAACTAAACTAAATAAATAAACCAAATAAATAAACTAAATAAAATCAAACCTATAAAATAAAAAAATAAAATAAAATAAATAAAAAATAAATAAATAAACTGGTTTGTAATTTTTTTTAAAAAAATAGACCCTAAACCCTAAACATGAATCCAATCATGGCAAAAACCACAAAACTAACTAGGCCCTAAACTCACCCTAAACCATAAACTCTAAACCCTAAACACTAAACCCCTAAACTTAAACTGAGCTTAACCCCACCTGGCAGTGACCTAAACTGGGCCTTCCCACATGCCCCAACTGACCACTAACCCTAACCTAACTGGCCAGCCCTTAAACCTAAACCTTAAAGGTAAAATGTTAAAGCTAAACCCTACCTAAACCAAAACCTAAACCTTTAACCCTAAACTTTAAAAAATAAAACTTAAAACCTAAAACATAAACCTAAATAATACCAAAAGAAAATAAATAAAAACCTAAATAAAATAAAATAAAATAAAATAAACCAAACCTAAACCTAAAATAAAATAAAATTAAACATAAAATAAACTTAAATAAAGAAAACATAAAATAATAAAAAAATAAACATAAGAATAAAAAACTTTATTAAAATTAAAACTAAATGTAAAATAAAAATAAAATAAACCTATAATAAAATAAAATTAAAACTAATTAGAAACCTAAACCTAAAAAATAAGCCTAAAATTAAAGCCTAAACCCTAAACTAAAAAAAACCTAAACCTAAAATAAAAATAAAATAAACAAAATAAAATAAACCTAAACCTAAACTAAAAAAACCTAAACTAAAAATAAAATAAACTAAACTAAATCTAAACCTAAACCTATACTAAATAAAATAAAATAAACTAAAGATAAACCTAAACCTAAACTAAAAAGTGAAACGTAAAAAAACCTAAAGCCTAATTCTAAAAAAATATATAAAAACATAAACCTAAACCTAAAAATAAAAAATAAAAGCTAAACCTAAAAAATAAAATAAAAATAAAACTCAACTAAAAATAAACCTAAACCTAAAAAATAAACTAAAATAAAAAATCAAAACTAAAATAAATAAACCTAAAATTAATAAACTGAACCAAATAAAAATTTAAAATAAACCTAAATAAAATTTAAAAATAAAATATACTAAATAATCCCTAAACCCTACACCCTAAGCCCCATACCCTAAACCATAAACACCAACACTAAACCCTAAACCCAAAACACTAAACCTAAACCTAAAGTAACTAAATAAATTAAAAAATAAACCTAAACCCTAAAACCTAATAAACCTAAACCTAAACCCTAAGAATGGGCATAACGTTGATGACAAGAACATCACCATCAACTAGGCGCAGTCTAGATCTGGCGGTGGAGGCAAAGGCAAAGGTGGCAGTTATCACTGTGGTGGTGGGGTCTCTGGAGGTGTTGGTGGATATGGAGGTTGTGGTCGGAGAAGTGGTGGTTATGGAGGTAGGAGAAGCGATGGAGGTTCCAACCATGGTGGTCACGAAGGAAGATATCAAGGATATGATGGTGGATCCTACTACTTGAGATGTCAGGGTGGTTCTGATCGGAACTAGAGAAACTGAAGAACAACTGATCTGATAAACAAATAAACAAAATAAATAAATAAAACCAAAACCTAAACTAAAGCAAACAAAACTAAAATAAATATAACCTAAACCTAAACCTAAACCCTAAATAAAATATAATCAATTAAAAATAAACCAAAACCTAAATAAAAAAATAAAACCTTAAAATAAACCTAAAATAAAAAACCTAAAACCTAAACCTAAAAAAATAAAATAAAAACTTAAACATAATCCTAGAAAAAAAAGTTAAACCTAGACCTAAAAAATAAAATAAAAATAAAACTAAACGAAAAAATAATCTTAAACCTAAACCTAAACCTAAAAAATAAACTAAAATAAAAAAACTAAACTAAAATAAATAAACTAAACTAAATAAAAATACCAATAAACCTAAATCAAAATAAAATAAAATAAACTAAAATAAATAAAAAATAAACTAAATAAACCTAAACCTACCAGTTTACTTAATTTTAAAAAAATAAAAAATTAAAAAATAAAAAACAAAAAAAACCCTAACCCTAAACTCTAAACTCTAAACCCTAAAATTAACCCTAAACCCTAAACCCTTAATCTTAAAACCCTGAACCCTAAACCCTAAACCTAAAAACATATAGCCCTAAACCTTAAACCCTAAACCCCAAACCCTAAACACAAAACCCTAAACCTTAGAAACCAAAAAACCTAAACCTAAACTAAATAAATCCTAAAAATAAAATAAATAAAAAACCTAAACCTAAATAAAATAAAATAAAAAAATAAAAACCTAAACCAAAACCTAAACCTAAACCTAAACCTAAAAAAATAAAAATAAAAGAAATAATAACTAAAGTAAAGTAAAATAAATAAAAACCTAAACTAAACTAAAAAATAAAATAAATCTAAAAACTTAATGCCAAAATAAATTAAAAACTAAATTTAAAGTAAAAAAAATAAAACCAAAACCCTAAAGTTAAAAAAAAACTAAACCTAAAATAGAAATAAAAAAACTTAAACCTAAACTAAAACAAACTAAATTAAAATAAATAAAACCTAAACCTAAACCAAAATTAAACTAAACCTAACTAAACTAAAAGAAAACCTAAACCAAAACTAAAAAATGAAACCTAAAGGTAAACCTAAAATAAAAACTTCAAACCTAAACTTAAAAAAAAACCTAAACCTAAAATTAAAAATAAAAAATAAAACCTAAACCTAAAAAATAATATAAAAATATAACTAAATTAAAAAATAAACAAAAATAAATAAACCTAAAATAAAAAAACTAAACTAAATTAAAATAAAAAATAAACCTAAATAAAAAAGAAAAAAAACTAAACAAACCTAAACATATCAATTTTCTTAATTTTTCTTAAAAAAAACCATAAACCCTAAACCCTAAAACTAACACTA
This sequence comes from Cymbidium sinense, assembly GCA_021442155.1. NCBI lineage: Eukaryota > Viridiplantae > Streptophyta > Magnoliopsida > Asparagales > Orchidaceae > Cymbidium > Cymbidium sinense. Next base: position 57,196,887 of record CM038214.1, on the reverse strand, counting down.
AACCCTAAACCCTAATCCTACAACCCTAAACCTACAACCCTATACCCTAAACCCTCAAAAACCCTAAATCCTAAACCTATAACCCTAAACCATAAACCCTAAATCCTAAACTCTAAACACTAAACCCTAAACCCTAAACCTAAATCCTAAACCCTAAACCCTAACCCTAACCCTAACCCTAAACCCTAAACCTTAAACCATAAACCCTAAAACCCTAAACCCTAAAACCCTAAACTAAACAATCCTAATCTAAACCCTAAACTTAAAATCAAACCAAACTAAACCTAAACTAAAACCTAAACCCTAAACCCTCAAAACCCTAAACCCTAAAGTCTAAACACTAAACCCTAAGCCCTAAACCCTAAACCCTAACCCTAAACCTTAAACCCTAAAATCCTAAACCATAAAACCCTAAACCCTAAACTTTATACCCAAAACCCTAAATGATAAACTTTAAACCCTAAAAACCCAAACATAAACTAAATAAAATCTAAAAAAAAAGATAAACTTAAATAAAATAAATAAATAAAATAAAATAAAAACCTAAACTAAAACCTAAACCTAAACCTAAAATCAAATAATATGAAAAAAAATAATCAAAAATAAAATAAAGAAAAACCTAAACTAAGCTAAACAATAAAATAAACCTAAGAATAAATAAACCTAATTAAAATAAAAAGTTAAATAAAATAATCCTAAAGTAAAATAAAATAAAAACTAAATAAAAACCTAAATTTAAAAAATAAACCAAAAAATAGAAAACTAAAATATAAATAAAAAATAAAACCATAACCCTAAACTAAAAAAATACCCAAAACCTAAAATAAAAATAAAATAATTAAAATAAAATAAACCTAAACTTAAACTAAAATGAACTAAACTAAAATAAATAAAACCTAAGCATAAACCTAAAATACACTAAACTTAAATCTAAACCTAAACTAAATAAAATAAAATAAACTAAAAATAAATGAAAACATAATCTAAAAAGTAAACCCTAAAAATAAACCTAAAATAAAAACATAAAACCTAAACCTAAAAAAATATAATAAAAACCTAAACCTAAACTTAAAAATAAAAATTAGAACCTAAACCTTAAAAAATAAAATAAAAATTAAACTCAACTAAAAAAAATCTAAACCTAAAAAATAAAAAAAGATAAAAAGCCTAAACTAAAATAAATAAACCTAAAATAAATAAACTAAACTAAATAAAAATAAAAAATAAACCTAAATTAAAATAAAAAATAAAATAAACTAAATAAACCTAAACCTATAAGTTTACTTAATTTTTTTAAAAAAAAACCCTAAACCCTAAATCCTAAACCCTAAACCCCTAAACCCTAAAATCTAAAACTAAACCTAAATCCTAAACTCTAAATGCAGATGTAAACCTAAACCCTAAACCCTAAAACCCTAAACTATAAACCCTAAACCATAAATCCTAAACCCAAAAGCCCTAAATCCATAAACCCTAAACCCTAAACCCTAAAATCCTAAACCCTAAACACTAAATGCTTAAATTTACAACCTTAAACTGTAAACCCCAAACCCTAAACCCTAAACTAACCATAAACCCTCAACCCTGAACTAATCCTAAACCCTAAGAATGGGAAGAACCTTGATGGTAGGAACATCACCATCAACTTGGCTCAATCTAAATCTGGCAGTGGAGGCGAAGGCGAAGGCAAAGGTGGCAGTTATCAAAGTGGTGGTCGGGGATCTGGAGGTGTTGGTGGATATGGAGGTGGTGGTCAGAGCAGTGATGGTTTTGGAGATAAGAGGAGTGATGGAGATTACAATCATGGTGGTGGCGGAGGGAGAGATCGAGAATATGATGGTGAATCCCACTACTCAAAATGTGAGGGTGGTTCTGATGGGAACTGGAGAAATTGAAGAAGGACCAATTTGATCTGCTGCTTTTCAAACTATGTCTTTAGATTAGAGAGGGTTCTACTTATCCAGGGTTTTTGATTTTCTCTATGGGTGTTTATTTTTGATCAATGTCATCGCTTATATCCTAGAAAACTTGGGGTGCAACTTGGTCAATGAAATCAAAAAGAAGAAATTTTGAATCTGAATTTGTTCTCTGTTAAAAAAACCTTAGACCCTAAACCTAAACCCTAAACTAAAACTTAAAACCTAAACCTTAAACCAAAACCCTAAACCCTAAACCCTAAACCCTAAAAGACCTAAACCCTAAACCCTAAATCCTAAACCCTAAACCCTAAACCTTAAAACCATAAACCTTAAACCCTAAAGCCTAAAGCCTAAACCCTAAACCCTAAAACCCTAAACCCTAATCCTTAAAACTTACAACCCCAAACCTTAAACCATAAATCCCAAACTCTAAACCATAAACTAACCTTAAACCCTAAACCCTAAACTAACCCTAAACCCTAAACCCTAAACTAACCATGAACCCTAAACAAACCCTAAATCCTAAGCCTTGAATAAAGATTTCATTAGGAGTAGATCTAAAGAATGACCTAATCCTAACATAGTTATGGTAGCTAAAGAAAATGTCTTCAAGATATTTTCCCTTGACTATTAAAGATTTGAATACTCTAAACACAAACCCTAGATCATATTATAATACTATATATTATAGTATATTGTAGCATCATATATTTGAGCATGTAGTGATGTGTTTTTAGATGTTATAAGATGTGTTGAAATGTTTTAGTATATTACGGTATTGTGCCCTAGAGTCTATGTTTATATAAATCATAAAAATATTGATTTGATAAATCAAATGATGAAATTTGTTAAATTTGAAGTGGGAATTAAGTTGTAGTACCAAAGGTGTGTTATGCCACTTGTAGTCTAAAAAGTAAGATTTTATGTTAAAAATAAATATTATATGATGTAGCATAGTATAACATCATATATCATAATATATTATTCTACATATTTTAAATTCTTTTAGTATTTTACAATAATGCAGTGAGCCTACACTAGCACTATTTATAAAAATGTTGATTTAGACTATAAAATGGTTGAATTTGGCCAAATTCATAATAGGTAGAGCATGAAATCGTAATATATTATTTCTATTTAAAATATGTAAATGGTAGGAGTAAAATATATAGTTTTTTATTGTTAGGCTAATTTTATGATTTTTTATCTTAAGCAATCCATTATGATGTGATATCCAATATAATATAATATAATATGTTATAGTGTATTATAATATAGATGCCATAACATATGAATCATGCATTATAGCATATTGTGTATTACTACTTATTGTTTAGCATATTTTAGTTTGTTATAGTATGATGTAGTAGAGTTTGTACTGATATAATTCATAAAAATACTGATTTATAGGTTGAGATGATGGGATTTGGCCAAATATAAGGTAAGCTTTAGGGAACATCATTGGGGGTGTGCTATGGTGTGTCATTTAATCAAAAGAATGGAATTTTTCATCCAAAATAAATGTTCATTTTTCAACCAAATTTTATAAATTTTTTGCTTGAAGTGTTTCATTTTAAGGGGTAATGTAAGATAATATATTATATGAAAGCATATTAAAATATATTGTGCATAACAATATAACTTCATATATATATATGAATGCGTTGGTGTGTTACTAAATGTTATTGTAGATTTTAGTATGTTTAACTTTTATTATAATGCATTGGGTAAAAACTCATAAAAATGTTAATTTGAAGGTTGAGATGGAAGAATTGGCAAAATTCAAGGTGCACACCAAGAAGCAACACCAAAATTATTCAATTTTGCAACATTTATATTAGAAAAATTACAATTTTACATCCAAAATGAACATTATTCATATTTTGATAAAATTTGGTTATTTGTTCCTTTTAAGTGATTCTAATGTGCTATAATGTTAGATAATATTTTATATTATATCAAATTATGATATAACATCATATATTATAATATAATGTAGTGTGTTAATTCACACTATAATATGTTTAGCATGATATTGTATAGTTAGTTTGAGCTTTCACCATCATAATTCATAAAATGTTGATTACAATGTTAAGATGATGTAATTTGAAGGAATATATTGTTAGGCTTTTGGTTGAAGTATTAAAGGTGTGCATAAGAGAAGAAATAAGATTTGGTGAGAATTCCATGTAAAGGACATGGAGGGAGGTTCGCTAGGAGATCACACATGCATTGGACATGACATGTGAGGGGTATATGTCGAGGGCATAGAAGAAGAAAATCTCCTGGGGATAAGATTTGAATTCAATTTGACTATATGATTAGTGTAAAAAAGTTCTGTTGGGGAAACAAATCTACAATCCATCGAGGATTAAGATTGAATTGACTTCAATTTGTTTTATTTTAATTGATGTGGAAGCATATCTATTAAAGATATTGGCTCGAGTCCACTGGGATCGAGTATATGAACCTTCCACTAGGGAAACAGGTTTGGGCTATCTGCTGGGGATTGGGATTTGAGTTTGATTTCATAGATTTATTTGGGGATGTATCCACTTAGGATTAGAGTTTGGTTAGATTTCTTTGATTTAAACTTTACTAGGGGAGTTGGTTTAATTTGGTTCCATTAGGGAGGTTGGTTTTGAATTTCATTTGTTTGCTTGACTTATAAATATAAGATTTGGGGCTCCATTGGGGAGAAGGGTGTGATTTAACTCCACTGAGAAAAATTAGATTTGGTTTAATTTAATCTAAGTTAATGTATGGACCCAATCAGTGTGTGATGGATCCACTGAGAAGGGGTTATATCATCCTTGACCTACCTGAAGTTTACAAATCCAAAGGGATAGTCTACCAGCTATGGGGCGGAGCTAGCCAAACTAAGGGGTTGGCTTTCGATTTGGAATGGCTGTCTTAGGAAGAATGCGTAGCAGACTTACATCTTCTAAAGTGAGGAACAACCTTTAGGGTGACCTATTGAATGCACAACAAATTGAACCTGACCTAGGGCGACTATTGAGTGAATGCCGCTAGGGACTTATGTCAACTCAAAAGTAGTCAGGATTAATTTTATCTTAAATTCATGTGATTTGATATGGTTTGTTTAGTTTAGTTTGATTTTGAATTGAGGGCATATCCACTGGGGATTTGAGCTTGGTCAAATTTGATAGATTTAATTTATGGGCCATGTTGACGTGTGATGGACCCACTGAGAAGGGGCTATATTAGACTTGTCCTATCTTAGATTTACAAATCCAAAGTGATAGTCTATTGGCCATGGGGTAGCGCTAGCCAACCTAAGGGGTTGCTTTTTGGTGTGCAATGATTATGCTAGGAAGAAGGCATAATAGACTTACAACTTCTAAAGCAAGAAGGCTAATCCAAGAAGAAAGCATAGTAGGCTCACATTCTCTTAAACAAAGAAAACATGAGGTAGCTTACCGGCCACACAGTAAGGCCTACCAAACTAACAAGGCGCTCATCGATGTGCGGTTGCCAAGTAAGGAAGGAAAGCATAGTAGACTTACATCCTCTAAAGCAAGAAGATCACTAGTGTGACACACTAGCAGTAAAGTCTGGCCCAGTAGAAGCATTCTGTGTGAGGCGAGGGTGTTATCTCAACTCAGATTACCCCAAGATAAAAGATATGTATTTATTTTATATGTTTGTGTGTAGTTTGTGTTTGTGTTGTGTTAATGAAGGATAGGACACTGCTCAAGTTTCTTACACCTACCCTAAACACAACATAGCAGATTCACAAATAAGAATACTTTCATCATGAAAGAGAATAATTCAAAATGGAATTTTTACTGATGATAATTATTTTCAAACATGATTTATAATATTTTTGTAAGTAAAGCCCACTGATTGGAAGCATTGGGTGCTCTCCCTTATAATTATTAAGTAGATAAGATCCTCCATGGTTGGCTTTCTCTATGGAAAAAGGGCCTTCCTAAATGGGTTCAAACTTGCCTCCCATCTTACGATGGACAAAAATCAATCTCCTTAGAACTAAAATAAGCTCTCCTACTTAAAAAGCTCTAGGATTAACCAACTTGTTGTGAGCTTTAATTATTTTAGCTTTGAACAACTCAAAGTTTTGGCATGCCCATAGACATCTCTCCTCCAACCTTTGAGCTCTTCTAACCATAACTTGGTGTTCTGCTTTATTGTGATCTTGCTACCCATAGCTATCCTTAGTGATGGAAGTGGGACATCTAATGGTAGAATGGCATTGGACCCATATACTAAGGAAAAAGGAGTAGACTAAGATGGAGCTCTATATGTGGTGTGGTAGGTTTACAAGGCTTCAACTAATTACTCAATCCATTATCGCTTATTACTGTCAAGTGCCTTCTTTAGTATTTGGATGAGAATTTTATTGAAGACTTCTGCTAATCCATTTGCCCTCGGATAGTTGATGGTAGAATATCTCCAATCTATGTTGTGTCTCAAAGTAAAGTTATTATCTCAGAGCTCTTGTATGTAGTACCATTATCATATATAATTCATCGAGGAACTCTGAACCTATATATGATATGGTTCTTAAAAAACTAGAGAACATGCTGAGTTATGACCTCTCTGAGTGAAATCATCTTCGTTTATTTGGAAAAGTAGTCAATAGTAGCTAAGATGAACTAATGAACCTTGGAAGAAGGAGGATCACTCGGACCCACTATGTTAGTACCCCAACACTCGAATGGCCATGAGGCCAATGTAGGATGTAGAATGTTATGTGGTTGGTGTAGGACCACACCGAGTATTTGACATTAGTGGTGTCACCTAGCGGTATACATGCACTCTTTGATCTTCGATGACCAGTAGTATTCTAGTCTCTCTATCTTGGCTTTCATCTTCAAATCGGATTGGCTGGCTCCATATAATCCTGAGTGTACCACGGTCATGATCTTACGGGCTTCTTGCTTGTCTAAACAATGTAACCATATATGATTGAAAGAATACCAGAATAAGACACCATCCACAAGAGCATAGGAAAGTGCTCTCTGCTTCATCTCATAGGCTTGGGACTTCTCTTGAGGCAGTTTTCCTTTATTTAAGTAATCCATGAATGGTTGCCTCCAATCTAACTCCTCATCCTTCTTGGCAAGGGCAACCTCCCCTTCAAGAGAGTACTTTTTGATGAGTTCAATTTCAATAAGGGATAAGATTTATCTATTTTGGACATTTATTATTATGGACTTATCATCTGGACATGCCAACTCCTTGGCAAGCTTGGCTAAAGTATGCCTGGTGTTCTCTCCAAGAGAAATCTTATAAATGGTAACCTTTAGGATTTGGACTAACAACTCTATGGTGTACTTGTGGTAGTGATGGAGCTTGGGCTTTATAACCTTATAGGACCTAGCAATTTGGTTGTTAACTAGCTGAGAATCCTTGAAGATGTTGATGTTTTGGATGCTTAGAGTAACGAGTAACTCCAGACTGACAATCAGAGCATCATATTCATTTTCATTGTTGGTTCAAGGATTGAATAGATGATATGAGAATCTCATCACATCGTAGTATAGAGTTAAGAGAATTAAACTATTCCTACCCTTGGCTTTCCTAGAATAATAAATTATGGTTCTTCTCATCTTTGAGAGGAAGCTGCACCATCAAATTACAACACCCAGTGGTGAATGCTAGTATCCCCTAAGTTCATGATTAGTTCATCGGTGAGATCATCACTAAGTGTAGAGTCAACAGAAAGTGGGTGTGCCTCTAAAAAATCTGCTAGCGCTTATCTTTTCACCACACAGAGGGGTATGAAGGTAATGTCAAAGTGTGAGAGGATCATGGACCATCGTGCCAACCATCCAGATAGCGTTAGCCGTGTCATGAGATACTATAGTGGATTGATCCTAGAGATTAAGTTCACCTTATGAGGAATAATGTAGTGCTATAGATTTTGGGATGTAAAGATTAAAGCTAGGCAATGCTTCTCAATGGGTGGATAATTAGCCTCAATAGGGATTAGATGATGGCTAAGATAGTAGAGTGCATTTTCCTTTCCTTTGATGTTGGCTTGAGCCAACAAAACACCAAAGGAGTCATCTAACACAGTAGTGTAACGTATGAATGGCTTGCCCGGGATAGGGGCTGCTAGAACAGGCAGCATCCTTAAGTAATGCTTGATGTCTTCAAAGGCATGCTCACAGTTGTAATCTCATTTGAATTCTAAATCCTTTTTAACAAGTGTTGAGAATGGCTGACATCTTCCCAATAGGTTGGATATAAAGCATCTTAGATATGCCAACCACCCTTAGAATGATTTGAGTTGAGCTAAACTTTTAGGGGGTGGCATTTCTAATATCACTTTGATCTTTTTTAAATTGATTTTGATTCCCTAGTGTCGGGCAACAAACCCAAGGAATTTCCATGAAGTTACTCTAAATGCATACTTCAAGGGGTTTAATTTGAGGTTAAATTATCTTAACTATTCAAAAATAACTCTCAAGTCAAAGAGATGGTCTTCTTTTTCTCTACTTTTGACCACGAGATCATCAACATAGCACTCAACTTGATGACAAATGAGTTGATCAAAGATTTGAGTCGTAGCCTGCTAGAATGTAGCACTAGCATTTTTAAAGCTGAAAGGCATGACCTTATAGTAATAGATTTTGATCGGGGTTCTAATAGCAATGCTTCTTTTATATTTAGGGGCCATCTTTATTTGGTTATATCCAGACAAGCCATCCATGAAAGAGAAGACTACATGAGAGAGGCAATGTCCACCATCAGCTCCGGGATTGGTAGTGGAAATTAATCTTTTAGATGCATATGTGAATTTGTTCATTTCTTTTCTTAACTAGGATGACACTGCCTAACCAGGTAGGGTATATTTCTTCTCATAGGAAGCCAACATCGATCAGTTTCTTGACTTCAAAAATAACCTGTTGTTCTATGTCTAATCATATGTGTCTAGGAGCTTGCTTGATAGGGTTAGTGGTAACCTCTATTATTAGTTTATGGACCGCTACATCAAGAGCCAATATAGGCATCTCTTCATAACTCAATGCAATGTAGTCCTTAAACTAAATCAAAAGCCTAACTAAGTCATTGGTTTCAGTTTCATTCAATAAAGAACTAATGTATGTCACACATGGATCTTCTACGATTCTTAAGTTGATTTTCTTGAGCTTGTCGATGGTTGACTTGATCACTTCTTTGAACTCTGGTGGTGCATCTTTAACTTCAAAATCATCTAGATCATCTGAAGTTTTTTAGCATAGCTCCTCATATGAGTTAATGTGATTTGAATAGAACTTATCAGATTCCAAATGATTTGTGATGACTAAGCAATAATCGCCATTATCGACTGGACCCACTGTACCAAATTCTAGTCCTGGTCTTGATTGAGAAAATTTTCATTTGCTCTTCCATATTCTTTCGAAGTAGTCTGACCTATGCTTTGAACAAGTATGTAGGATTAACCCTTTCTTTGCTAAATTATGAATACAAGGCAAGCACCAATCAAAAAGTAATTCTATTAAATCTTTATATAAATCATCCCCAAGTTCTACATCAACTTCTTGACTTGAGGATGCTACTCCAGAAAGAACCTCTGAGTCTTCACACCAGTGGATGACTTAGGGGCTTTCTTAACTACCAAACTCTTAGCTTTTTGAGAGAAAAGTGGAGTTAGAGCTAAGGTTCCCAACTGATGCCTAATTGTCTCACATATAGACTTGGATAAACTTATGCTTTGCTTCAGAGCCCAGTCTTCATCACTATCAGGCTCAAGTGTCACCTCCAAGGGAATCTACTACTGAGAAGAGATGGCTGGTGTGTTAACCATATAAGACTCATCCTATGAACTAGATTCTAAGTCTATATGGATAGTAGGTGTACTCCTGGTAGTTGGGACATATATTTTATTAGGTGGCCAATAAAGAGGTTTTCCACCCCCAGGACTTCCTTTAAACTGGCCTCTTTCTCTGCCTGGTGGAGGTCAAGCTGACCAACCCATATGTTCGAATGGAGTAACGAACTGTGGGTGGAATCTAATGTCATGCTCGAGTTCCTCCTCCAAGTCTATTACTGATCCCTTTTATTTCCTTTTAAGTGGCCAATAAAGAGGTTTTCCACCCCCGGGACTTCCTCTAAACTGGCCTCTTTCTCTGCCTGGTGGAGGTCAAGCCGACCTACCCATATGTTCGAATGGAGTAACGAACTATGGGTGGAATCTAATGTCTTGCTCGAGTTCCTCCTCCAAGTCTATTACTGATCCCTTTTATTTCCTTTTTCATTTTCTATTTTATTTTATTTTTTTCTCTTTATATATATTTTTCTTTTTCTTTTTCTTTTTCTTTTATTTTATTTTTAAACTTTGGCCAAGTTCACGAGAATAGACTTGTTGATTTTGAGGGAGGTAGTAAGCCGCATCCTCATATATGCTGACCTCTTGAACTGTAAATGCCTTGAGATCTCCTTTGACATAGTAGATGATCCCACCTCTCACAAACTTCATACACTGATATAGAGAGGATGGAACTATGTTGTTCTCATGTATCCATAGTCTCCCAATCAAAGCATTTAAAGATGTATTCGAGTCTATAATGTAAAACTTGGCTTAGGTCTTCCAATCATCTTTCTCTAACTCAAATACTATGGAGCCTAGGGCCTATTAACCTCACTTTTGGAGTGTGGATTCAATCTTCCCATCTTATACTTAGGAGACTTCTAGATACTAAGACTTCCCTAGTTATAAGATACTTATAATAATTATGTAAGCACTTAATCTAAGCCTAAAGACTTAGAAGTGTTAACCATAGGATTATGTTATGCCTTAGGGATTAAGATAATCCACCTACCCTACAACCCAAATCCAATCCATGTTCACCTTCTCAAACCAAACCTCAAGTTCAATTCAAACATAAAATTCAAATCCAAATCCAAACCCAAATTCCTAAACCAAATGATTGAAGCCCATGATCAAATCCAAACTTGAAACCCTTCAAAAGCCATATGACCTATTCTAGGGACTTAGCAAAATCTTAATCCAAATCAATCCAAAAATAATTGATTTTCTCATAATAAATTTATATCTTCAATCATCTTCCTAAATATAAATCAAATATACATTCAAATTATCAAAACTAAATCAAACTAAATCAAATTAAATCAAAACCATTCCTAAGCCATATGACCTATCCCATGGACTTAGCCAAATTTTAATCCAAATTAAGTCAAAATCAATTGATTTTCTCCCAAATCAATCATATTTTCAATCATCTTCACAAATTTAAATAAAATATACATTTAAATCATCAAAACTAAATCAAACCAAAACATAATGCAAACCTAAGCCACATGACCCAACTCAATGGACTAAGCCAAATTCCTTTATTCCAAAACCCAAATTCAATTGATGTTCTCATGATTTAGTCATACCTTCAATCATATTCACAAATATAAATAAAATATATAATCATCAAATCAAACCAAAATCAACCCAAGTCAAACCAAACGTAATGCTTATGACTTGAAATGTTCAAATGAACCAAAACCCATTTGAATCCAAGCCAAGGTTTAATTGCAAAATTAATTAGCTTTCTTACTCCTTAATTACTTGAGCAATTAATACCAAATTTTGTGAGTTAATTTAATGGGATGACCTTTGCCTCCCATGATTTTCTTGGGATTTATTACTCACTTAATTAAGAAAATTGACTAATTAAACCTTAACTACTCTTTTAAGTTAGTTAATTATTAATTAATCCCATGAACAGTAACAAATTGGTTAATTAAGTTTATTAATCATTGTTCAACAGTAAGTGAACTAAGGAATAGAGTTGGGACCCCTTTCCCTAAGTTCATTTCAAACTTTTTTAAAATGAAATTGATTATGATTTAACTAATTAATTAAATAACTTAATCAAATTGAAATCATAATCACATCAAACCTTAATTAATTAAATCATGGGGTAGATCTCTAGGTGTTTAATAACCCAAAGGAGTTTAATGAAATTATGGTTAGTCCACATGTGTGGGAAAACCATTAGAGTAATAAATTAAGTCCCTTAATCTAACTAACTATTAATCATGAGCCAATTGCATTAGCCTCTTTTATTTCCGAGGATCATTACAAGTTTATTTTCCAAGCATATCGTGTTAGAACATAATTATTTAGTTAATTACTTTAAGGTGACATAAGTAAGGGTAATTAATTCATTTAATTAAGGGTTCAACTTAATTAACCAATAAAATCAACTTAATTATATTTTCTTAAATTAAATCAAATCACTAATGTGGGAATATGTTTAAAATAGCAAGTGATGACTTTTCTTCTCCCTTCTAAGTCAAATCAAATCCAAAACTTAATTAATAAAGAAGCTTTGGTTTACTTTAAATAATCTTATTTGATTTGATTGTCCTTAAGAACTATTTGGTTGAATGAATCACATGCTTATATTTGATTGTCCTTTTTATCATCATGTTAAATTTGGGATGTCATTTGAGTTCATGCATCCATCTATTCAAAATAAAGTAAAATAAAATGGATTTCCTTTATGTAAACTTGCATGTGTTGATTAAATTTAATATATGCATGGCTATTATCACTATTAAATCCAAATGTTTTTTTTAAAAGCTTATAAATGAATATTAATATGTGTTATGATGCTAGTTATAAATACATAAGAAATGCATGTGCTTATAGCTTAACTGCATGAATGTTAAGCTCTCTTTCCTCTATTCATGTGTTGATTTATATAAGATTGAATCATAATGGGTATATAGTCTGGACATCTCAACAACATATGACTTTAGCTAGTCCTAAGGAGGTCCTTTGATTACCTCGCTTCTGTGGTTTAACAACAACACGTACCCATTTGATTTCATTCTTATGTATTTCAATAATAGAATTTGGATAGAACTTTAATTCATATATATATATATATATATATATATATATATATATATATATATATATGAATGATTATAAAAATGATTTAATCAAACAAAATATACAATTTTTGCATGATTTTTCCCTCATTTATGTATACATCCATGTGTGTCCAAGAAAAGTAAGTATATAGTTTGGACATGCCGAGAATATGAGGCTTCAGTTAGCCCCAAGGAGGTCATTTAATTAGCTCACTTCATTGGTTTAACAATGACACACACTTTCATATATATTTGTAAATGTATGTATCCATATGTGATTTGTGAATGAAAATCCCATTTTACATTAAAATTGCATGCATTCATAATTGACTAAGTGGTTGAATTAATTAGCCATATGATTTGGGGCTTACCTCCTATGTTCATGTATATGAATTTACATGTGTTTGAATGCAAATGGGTATATAGTCTAGAAATCCCGAGAATATGAGGCGTTATCTAGCTCCAAGGAGGTCATTTGATTACCTCACTTCCCTGATTTAACAATGGCACATGCCTATTTAATTTTCATTCTTATGTCCTTTTTGTATAAGAATTTGGATAAAGTTTTAAATTAATATGTTTAAATAATTCAATCAAATAAAATATAAATTCTAAACATACACATACATTCATCATTTAAGTGTGTTAAAATATGCTGCATGTATAGGATTAAATCGTATGCATGTTACATGTGATGGAAAGGAATTCTTTAAAATATGTCATGTGGTAGTAATTTAATTAAATTAATCTTAAGATGTCTTTCATTTTGAATAGGATTATTTAAAGTGAACTTAAACTTAGGATTAATTAAATCATTTATTATGCTATTCACAAAAGAGAATTAAATCAAATTAATACACTTTAGAAAGTGACTTAAGGTAGGGATGAAAGAGGGCAATCCTTTTTTTCTCTCTTTATAACACTTGGTTGCTAAGTGTAATCAAATGAAACAAAAGAAAACATAAATTAAAATTCTCAAATCAATTAAACTACTTCAAGTGAAACCAACCTTTCATGTTAAATTGAATCCTTCTACACTTAGAAAGTAAAACACTAATGCCTAACAAGACTTACCACACAAGCCTTAATACACACATTAGAATTAAGTCACCACTTCTAGCTCTAAGTTAGGACAGTGTATGATGTGATGTATGTTTTATTTTAGAATGGATGTTAGTGTGTATGCTTCGTAGACTAGATGATAGGCCAACATTAGCTTAATCATGTTTTCTATAGGGGATTATGCTTAAGGGATGCTTAAAAATAAATGTGAATGCTCTTTTTATAGGTTGCTTAAATCCTTAAGCATAATCCAAGTTAGGACATGTGGGCTTAGTTACTCATGTGTAGGGTGCTAAGTCCAAATTATAAATACAACTACTTATGATTATATGTATATTTATCTAACCTCTATTTTTCAAGTGTAGCTAGATTTACTTTTCCCACATAAATGTAATTTTTTGCAATAGGAATAAAGATTAGTGCTATGGGGGATTAGAATGAGCAGTGGCCAGAAGTCTTTGTTATGGGGTGCCCTATGATTCCTTTAAAGCAAGCACCATCCTAATCAAAGAAGGAACCAAATCAGAAATGGAGATTTGAAGAAAGAAGACCCCCATAGCATTTAATACAATTATAATTATTCTTTTATATTTTAGGTTGTATAAAGGTAGAGCTCGACTACCCAACTTTTCTCTCTACGGGTTGTACGGCAGTACCCGACCGCACTAGCCTTTTATTCTTTTATGATAGATTATACAATTATTTTATGTTATGTTTATATTGTGCATTAAAACAACATGCTTTTCATAGTTTCTTAAATGATTGATGCTTTAATATGTGTCTTGGATACGATTAGGTTCTTAGGATAAAAATAACTTTTCTACCTAACTAATCACTCATAACTAAATTTTAAACAACTCATAACCTTATCATAAAGCCTAAGACATAAATAAGATAATTAAAAGATTTAGCAACCCCTTAGCTATATGGTTGTATGTTTCACATCATGCATGCATATTCTTTCTCCCTTGAACATGAAGGATCTCCATCCTTGCACGATAAAGGAATGCTTGACCTGTGAGGCAATCCCTTGTGGTGGAGAACACCTTCTTCTAGCTGATTTGACCCATAATCTATTTTATCATTCATTTAGGCATAAAAAATCCTAAAGCCTCTATCAAAATGATGTGTCTAAAATGAAATAAAATTTAAAAAGATTTTGCATCTATAGATTAAGTCCAAGAAATGAAAGTATATAATCTAGACATCCCGAGAATACGAGGCTTTAGTTGGCCCCAAGGAGGTCATTTGATTACCTCACTTCTCTAGTTTAATAATGACATGTACTTGCCTATTTCTTTGTGCATGTATATGTATATGTGATTAGTGAATGAAAATCCCATTTTACATTAAAATTACATGCATTCATAATTGACTAAGTGGTTGAATTAATTAGCCATATGATTTGGAGCTTATTTTCTATGTTCATGTATACAAATTTACATATGTTTGAATGTAAATGGGTACATAGTCTGGACATCCCAAGAATATGAGGATTTAGCTAGCTCCAAGGAGGTCATTTGATTACCTCACTTCACTAGTTTAACAACGACACATGCCTATTTAATTTATTTCTTATGACCTTTTTGTATAAGAATTTGTTTAAAATGTTAAATTAATATGTTTAAATAATTCAATCAAATAAAATATAAATTCTAAGCATACACATACATTCATTATGTAAGTGTGCCAACATATGTTGCATGAATAGATACACTTAAGATTAAATCATATGCATGTTACATGTGATGGAAATGAATGACTTAATATATGTCATGTGGTAGTAATTCAATTCAATTAATCTTAAGATTCCTTTTATTTTGAATACGATTAGCCTAATCATGTTTTCTATAGGAGATTATGCTTAAGGATGCTTAATAATGAATATGAATGCTCTTTTTACAGGTTGCTTAAATCCTTAAGCATAATCCAAGTTAGGACATGTGGGCTTAGTTACCCATGTGTAGGGTGCTAAGTCAAAAATTATAAATACAACTGCTTGGGATAATATATATATTTAGCTAACCTCTATTTTACAGGTGTAGTTAGATTTACTTTTTCCACATAAATATAATTTTTGCAATATAAATTAGGATTAGTTCTATTGGGGATTAAGATGAGCAGTGGCCAAAAGGCTTTGTCCTATGGTGCCCTGTGATGCCTTTGAAGCAAGCACCATCCAAATCAAAGAAATAACCAAATTGAAAATAGAGATATGAAGAAAGAAGACACCCATAGCATTTAATACAATTATGATAATTCTTTCATATTCAAAATTGTATAAGGGCAGAGCTGGGCTACCCATCTTTTCTCTCTTCAGGTTGTACGGTGGTACCCAACCTCACTAGACTTTTTTCTTTTATGATAGTTTATATAATTATTTGATGTTATGTTTACATTGTGCATTAGTGGCATGCTTTTCATAGTTTCTTAAATAATTGATGCTTTAATGTGTGGCTTAGATAAAATTAGGCTCTTAGGATAAAAATAATTTTTCTACCTAACTAATCACTCATAACTAAATTTTAAATAGCTTATAATTTTATGATAAAGCCTAAGAAATAAATAACATAATTAAAAGATTTAGCAACCCCTTAGCTGTATGGTTGTATGTTTCACATCATGCATGCATATTCTTTCTCTCTTGAACATGAAGGATCTCCATATTTGCACGATAAAGGAATGCTTAACCTATGAGGCATCCCTTGTCGTGGACAACACCTTGTTCTAGCTGATTTGACCCGTAACCTATTTCACATGAATTTAGACATAAGAATTCCTAAAGACTCTGTCAAAATGGTCTGTCTAAAATGAAATAAAATTTGAAAATATTTTGTATCTATAGATTAAGTCATATGCTCATACCACTCATGCTCTAGTCTCTTAGGGAGTGTGTTTAGGACTTTAGTCTCTTTCTAATTAAATAACTATCCTAGCTATCTTGCAATTCATAAGACCAGACTTCATGATTTTAAAATCATAGGAGGAGTTTGTTGATGGCCACTCCTGATGGTTATAAGTCCAAAAGTTAGACAATTTATTCTCTCTTATGGATGTAAACCCTTATGTCTACCTATCGCTTAGATTTAGGACATGCTTTAGCACGTATTAAAGCTCCATAGATTTAGGATCCGAGGTAGCTATTTCTTTAGGGCTACGAGCAAAAATTCTCACCTCTTTGGCATTCCCACAACCTTATGTTGGTGGATTATAAGCCCTAGTAATCTAATTAAATTTCAACTCAAAACATATAATTCTCCTCAACTTCAAAATTATAAAGCCCAATTATAAGATAGATTGGATTGCTCACTAGGCTTCCTAGTATCATTAACATTTCCTACTTATTTCATTTGGATTTCAAAAATAAGTCTTGTCCTTAAACTTTCTCAATTGATTTTCGAAATACAACCAATCTTTTGATAGTCTAATATTGAAATCTTTGGAGATGATAATTCTCTACTTTAATCGAGAGTATTCTTTTGAAATTTTATTTCCTAAGATGTAATTAACTATGAAGGCTTGCCTCCATGGGAAACTTAAGAACCTGGTTTAATATAAACCCTGCTTTATTCATCCATGTAAATCAGGGGAAAATCTCTCATACATTTGAAGACCTATCATGCCTTAGGAGTCCTTATTACGTGATTAGGACCATTATAGGGTAATGTCTCTATCTTTCGAGATAGCATATCATACCACAATGTTATACCCAATCACCTTAAAAAGTACACCTCCCGCCCCCCTATACATCCAACATCATCCTTTATTTTTGGAGTTTGGCGATGTAAATCTTCAAGTAGGCAATGGTTCTTTGACTCATAATGTTGACTGATACACCTTGGTCAACCAGAACTTTGGATAGCCTATATCAGCCAACATCCATTATAATGTAAAGAGGCGGTTGTGCTCGGTCATCCCTAGGAGTAAGTCTTCATCATTGAATGTAACTCCTAAGATATCCTTCGAGCGGCATGCCTCCTCTTTAGTAGCGGTTAGCTGAGCTAAGCATATCTCTAGATCAAGTAAGGCCTTGATTAGATATTCCCTCATCTCTTTGGATAAGACAAGGGTGTCTTATATGCTTAACTTAGCTGCAAACTTTCTAAGATAAGCTAGGACTTTGTAATCAAATCTGGCTTGGTCCTCCATATGCATATCCATGGGTGGAGCATCCTATGGAGGGGCTATCTGCTCGCTGGAACCAATGACTTGCTTACCCTTATCATGAGGTGCTACCTTAGAAGGTAGAACTTTTCTACTACCTAGGTTGACTTCAGTGACTTCTTGGAATGATGAGCTTGTGGAAAGTTCTACCTTCTCATCAAGCATACCTACAGCTTCTCCTATGGGATCCTCGGAGTTAGTTGACTCCAAGTCAAACTCAATAGGTGAATCAGATTGATTCAGAGAAGGATAGTCCTCTGAATCAGAAAGGAAAGGATTGGAACTACTAGAGCAATTATTTTTATTTAGATTTAGAGAGCTTTTAATAGGAATAAAATTAAGAGCATAAGAAGTAGACAATATATAAGTAGAATTAGCTTTCTTCATTAATTTTTTTTGGGGTGGAGGTACAAGATAAAAATCAAGTAAAGTGAGTGGATTAAGGGATTTAATGCCTTTATCCATAGATACAATGCCCCTGCTTTTAGAAGAGGAGCTAGAAGAAGAGGTGGTAGTTATAATAGTGGAGGGAGTATTGGACTCTGATGGTGGCTACACTAGTGGACTATCCTGGGCAAGTATGGTGAGCTACTGCTATTGTTGGGCTGTCACCTTCCCCGAGTTGTCTTTTGCAACTAGAAAACCTTCCTTGTTGGAGGTTTGAGCTACTTCAGGCACCTGGAAAGAAAGCTTCTCGATCATAGAAATGATCTTCATAGAGGTTCGAGATAGGGAGATATCTTAACCTTCTTTGGTCTTAAGAGGTCGCAAGTATCCCGAAGGATTACTATAATAGAATTGGATGGTTATTCTAATAAGTATTCCATAGGGATAACTATGTCTCTTAACTTGTATTTGTGCTCAAGCTAATCTTTAAAAGGATACAATCCTCTAAGACATAGTTTAACATGTAGTGGTAGGGGCATAGCTAGGATCATCACTCTTTCCCACTTCCTCTGGCCTCTTAGGCTTTGGTAACTGAAAGTCAGGTTGCTTTAAGATATTCTTAAAGATTTTCTTAACTACCTCCCTCTTGAATGAATATGGCTTATTCAATCTATCGACAAGAGTAGGTGAAAAGTACGCAATGGATATGCATCGTATTGGGTAGGCTGGAGGTGGTGGAAATAATGGTATATGGCGGT
Organism: Cymbidium sinense; assembly: GCA_021442155.1. Classification (NCBI taxonomy): domain Eukaryota; kingdom Viridiplantae; phylum Streptophyta; class Magnoliopsida; order Asparagales; family Orchidaceae; genus Cymbidium; species Cymbidium sinense. The sequence continues at coordinate 57,177,710 of CM038214.1, read as the reverse complement.
GGTGGTATGATGCGACGTGGTAGAAAAGGAGGTGGCAAAGGAGGTTCTGAGTTTGTAGTCTCTCATACTGAACTCTGGTTGGCTGCTTCCCTCTGTCTACTGACATAACTATCCTTGACTTCTTCTCAAACACCTTCTATGGCTTGGGCCTAGATGATTGGTCAGGAAAGGGAAACTATTTGGCTTCCTCTTGTAGGCTAGCCTTCTTGCTAATTAATTTTTTGAATGTTTTGATGTTAAAGCCCCTAAGCGTGAAGGCAACCGGCCATGGATATTCTTAAGAAGAATCTTAATGGCATGCTATTCGGACAACTTTGGTTCGTATTTCATGCTCAGGTTGCGCCACTTGAGAATGTAATTAACAAGGGACTTGTTGAGTTTCTGTTTCTCTACAATGAGGTCCCTTCCAATCACCCTCTGTTGAGCTCCAGCAAACCTCTTGATGAAGAGGGGATCCAACTCACCAAAAGACTTCACCAAACCGTTAGGCAATTTGGCGTACCAATCAAATGCAACACCTAACAACTTAAGAAGAGAGTGCGTTCTTTTGTTGCAATGGATCTAAAGTTTGCAATGTTTTATCGAGGGTTTCCACTGCCATCAAATATCTTGAAAGATGGTGGCACAAAACCCTAAATAAAATAAAAACTAAATAAAAACCTAAACCTAAAAAATAAACTAAAAATAAAACTTAAAAAAAAAACCTAAACCCTAAACTAAAAAAAAAACTAAACCTAAAATAAACAAAATAAACATAAACATAAACCTAAACTAAAATAAACTAAACTAAAATAAATAAAACCTAAACCTAAAACTAAAATAAACTAAACCTAAACCCTAAACTAAATAAAATAAAATAAACTAAATAAACTAAACTAAAAAACTACAAATAAACCTAAAATAGACCTAAACCTAAAAATAAAATAAAACCTAAACTAAAAAAAAACTTAAACCTAAAAATAAAAAAAAACTAAACTAAAATAAATATAAACTAAACATAAACCTAAAACTAAACTAAAATTAAAACCTAAACTAAAATAAATAAACCTAAAATAAATAAACAAATAAATAAAATAAAATAAAATAAAATTAAAATAAACTAAAATAAATAAACTAAATTACATAAACATTGGTTTGCTTGGTTTAAAAGAAAACCCTAAACCACTTCTGATTCTAACTGACCCACCAAAAACTAAACCACTTTTAAAACCTAAATCCTATAACCCTGACCCTAAACCCTAAAATCCTACCCAAAGCCTACTAAACCTTACCCTCCATAAACCCTAACCCTACTAACCAAGATCCTAAACCATAAAACTGAGCCCCAAACCCTAAACCCTAAAACCCAAAAACCTAAAACATAAACTAAACTAAATAAAACAAAATTATATAAAATAAAAAAATAAACCAAATAAATTAAAATAAAATAAAAGATAAAAAACCTAAAAAACCTAAAATAAAAAAAATAAAATAAAATAAAAATAAATAAATAAATAAATAAAATCAAACTAAAATAAAATAAAATAAACCTAAGAATAAAATGTAAATAAAATAAACCTAAAATAAAATAATTACTAAAACCTAAACTAAAAAAAACAAACCTAAAAAATAAAACTTGAAAATAAATAAATAATAAATCTTAAACCCTAAACTAAAAAAAAAATATACTTAAAATAAAAATAAAATGAAACCTAAACCTAAAGTAAAATTAACTAAACTAAAATCAATAAAACCTAAACCTAAAAAAAAACTAAACATAAACCTAAACCTAAACTAAATAAAATAAGATAAACTAAAAATAAACCTAAACCAAAACTAAAAAATAAAACCTAAAAATAAACATAAAATGAAAACCTAAAACCTAAATAAAAAAATAAAATAAACCTAAAAAAATAAAAATAAAACCTAAACCTAAAGTAAAATAAAAATAAAACTCAACTAGAAAATAAATCTAAACTTAAACCTAAACCTAAATAATCAACAGAAATAAAAAACTTAAACTAAAATAAATAAACTTAAAATAAATTAGCTAAACTAAATAAAAATAAAAAATAAACATAAATAAAAATAAAAAACAAAAAAATAAAAAAAAATAATAAATAAATAAAATAAACTAAATAAACCTAAACCTACTGGTTTACTTAATTAAGAAAAAACCTAAACCCTAAGCTAACCCTAAACCAAAATTAAAATCTCATAATTAACTTAAAATAAACTAAACCTAAACCCTAAGACCCTAAATCCTAAAAATAAAATAAAATCATAAACCATTAACCTCCTGATCCTAAATCTACTAAACAACCTAAAACTACTACCCCTGATAAAATCCTGACCCTGATCCTTAAAATCTAAACTAAACCCTAAACCCTATGACCCTAACCACCCCACCACCCAGGCCTAAAATAAATCTAAAAAATAAAATAAACTCTAAAAACTGATCTTACTGAGCTACTTAGATCTAAATAAAACACCAAAATAAATAAACTATTAAAAAATAAAATAAACTAGATAAAATAAAATAAAGTAAACTAGATAAAAGATAAATAAGTAAAATATAAATCTGAGCTCTTGGGTTTGCTTGATTTAAAAACACCTTAATATCCTAAATCCTGAAACCCCAGGCCACAGACCTACTACTGACCCTAAACCCTCCTAAAATGACCCTGACCCTTAACCCCACTAAAACCCCACTCCTGACCCTAAACTACCATAAACTGACCTTACTAGCCAGGCCATAAACTCTAAACTACTCAGACCCCACAGGCCTTAAACTCCACTGACCTTACACTAAACCTAAAACTGACCTAAAAAGAACTCTAAAGGCCCTAAAACAATCAAACTCCTAAAAAACTAATAAATGAAATAAAACTCTATAAAAAAACACAACTGTGTTAAACAAAATAAAAAAAAACTTAAACTAAAATAAATAAAACTAAAATAAATAAACTAAACTAACTAAAAATAAAAAAATAAACCTAAATAAAGTTAAAAAATAAAATAAACTAAAATAAACAAAAAATAAACTAAAAAAATTAAATAAATAAACTACTTAATTTAAAAAAAACCTAAAACCTAAATAAAAAATAAAATAAACCCTAAAAAAACCTACAACTAAATCTAAACCTTAAAAAAATAAACCATGAACCTAAACTAAAAAAGCAAACCCCAAAACTAAAACCCTAACAAAAAACACTAAACCTACCACACCCTAAAACACCTAACCTAAACTACCACAAACCCCAAACCTAAATTAAACCTAAAGAAACTAAATAAATTAATAAACCTAAAAAAAACAAACATACTTAAACTAAAACCCAAGAATGGCGAACCTGATAAAAGGAACATCACTCAACCCCTCGGTGATCTGGGTGGAGGTGAAACACGACATTATCAGAAGGATGGTGGGGATCAAGGGCCTGGATACGGGAGTGGTGCTAAGCAAAGTGAGGTTCTAGAGGTTTCAACTATGGTGGTGGTGGAGGGAGAAATCGGGGATATGATGGTCGATCCTACTACTCGAGAGGCTGGGGTGGTTCTGATGGCAACTGGAGAAATTAAACAATGGTTGATCAGATCTGATGCTTATGGAACAATTTATTTATAGTAGAGATGGTTCTAGTTATGTTTTTTATTTGCTCTATGCATGCTCATTTTTAATCTATGTCATTGCTTGTGCCATAGAAAACTTGGTGTGTTACTTGGTTAATGAAATCAAAAAGAAGAAATGTTGAATATGTATTTGTTTTTTGTTAAAAAAATAAAACCCTAAACTCTAAACTAAAACTTGAACCCTAAACAAATAAAAAAACCTAAACCGAAAATAAAAATAAACATAAACATAAACCTACACTAAAATAAATTAAACTAAAATAAATAAAACCTAAACCTAAAGCTAAAATAAACTAAACCTAAATCTAAAGCTTGACCTAAATTAAATAAAATAAAATAAACCAATAATAAACTTAAACCTAAACTAAAAAATAAAACCTAAAATAAAAACCTAAAACCTAAACCTAAAAAAATAAAATAAAAACCTAAAGCTAAACCTAAAATTAAAAATAAAATTTAAACCTAAAAAATAAAATAAAAAATAAAACTAAACTAAAAAATAAACATAAACCTAAACCTAAAACTAAAAAATAAACAAAATAAAAAACCTAAACTAAAATAAATAAACTTAAAATAAATAAACTAAACAAAGTAAAAAATAAAAAATATATTAATTAAAAATAAAAAGTAAAATAAAATAAAATAAACTAAAATAAATAATAAATAAGCTAAGTAAACTAAATAAATCAAAATATACTGATTTACTTAATTTAAAAAAAAAACCCTAAACCCTAAATCCTAAACCGTATACCCTAAATCTACAACACTAAACCTACAATCGTAAACCCTAAACCTTAAAAAACCCCTAAACTGTAAGCCCTAAACCCTAAACATTAAAAGCATAAACCCTGAAACCTTAAACCCTAAACCCTAAATCCTAAACCCTAAGCCCTAAATCCTAAACTCTGAACCCTAACCATAAACCCTAAACCCCCCCAAACCCTAAACCTAAACATAAAGTAACTAAATAAATAAAAAATAAACCTAAACTCTAAGACCAAATAAACATAAAACTAAACTAAAACCCTAAGAATGGGCAAAACCTTAACGAGAGGAACATCACTATCAAATAGGCAAGACCTGGAGATGAAGGAGAAAATGATTATCGCCATGGTGGCATCCGGAGTCGCTAGTGGATATGGAGGTGGTGGTCAGAGTTGTGGTGGTTATGGAGACAGGAGGACCAACGAAGGTTTCAACCATGGTGGTGACAGAGGGAGAGATCGGAGATATGATGTTTGATCCCACTACTCAAGAGGTCAAGGTGGTTCTGATGGGAACTGAAGAAACTTAAGAAAATTGTGTCTTAATAGTAGAGATGGTCCTAGTTATCTAAAGTTTTTTATTTGCTCTATGCCTACTCATTTTTTATCTATGTCATCATTTCTATCTTAGAAAACTTGCTGTGTTTCTTGGTTGATGAAAAAAAAAAGAAGAAATATTGAATCTAAATTTGATCTCTGTTAAAAAAAAATAAACCTAAACCTTAAACTAAAACTTGAACCCTAAATCCTAAACCCTAAATCCTAAACCCTAAAAATAAAAAAAATAAAAAAAAACCTAACCCTAAACCCTAAAACCCTAAAACCCTAAACTACAACCCTAAACCCTAAACTCAATAAAACCATAAATCTAAACACTAAACCCTAAACTAAAACCCTAAACAATAAACCCTAAACCTAAACCCATAAACTTACATCCTAAACCTAAACATTAAAAAACCAAACCCTAAACCTAAACCTAAACTCTAAAATAAACCCTAAACTAAATAACCCTAAACCTAAACTAAACTAAAAAATAAAAAAATAAAATAAAATAAAGAAACAAATAAACTAACCCTAAACCCTAAACCCTAAACCTAAACACTAAACCCTAAATCCTAAAACCCTAAAACCTAAAATAAAATAAAAAACCTAAACTAACCTAAACTAAACCCTAAACTCTAAATAAACCCAAACCCTAAATCATAAAACCATAAACCCTAAACCCTAAACCCTTAACCCAAAACCATACACCCCTAAACCCAAAACCCTAAACCCTAAACCCTAATCCCTAAACCCTAAAAACCTAAAAACCTAAACCTAAACTAAATAAAACCTAAACCAAAATAAAAGAAAATAAAAGACTAAACTAAAACCTAAACCTTAAAATAAAATAAACTAAAAAATAAAAACTAAAGTAAAATAAAATAAATAAATATCTAAACTAAACTACAAGATAAACCAAAATAAAATAAAATTAAAGAAAAAAAATAAAATAAATAAAATAAAACTAAAAAACCTAAACTAAACCTAAAATAAATAAAAATTAAAACCTAAACCTTACACTAAAAAAAACCTACACCTGAAATAAACAAAATAAAATAAACCTAAACCTTAACTAAAATAAATAAAATCTAAACCTAAACTCTAAACTAAATAAAAATAAATAAACTAAAAATAAACCTAAACATTAACTTAAAAATAAAACCTAAAAGTAAACCTAAAATAAAAATCTAAACTTAAAGCTAAAAAAATAAAATAAAAAACCTAAACCTAAACCTAAAAATAAAAAAAAAAATAAACCTAAAGCTAAAGAAACAAAATAAAAAAAAACTAAACTAAAAAATAAACATAAACCTAAACCTAATCCTAAAAAATAAACTAAAATAAATAAAACCTATACAAAAATAAATAAACCTAAAATAAATAAAATAAAATAAAAATAAACCTAAATAAAAATAAAAAAAGCTAAAATAAAAAAGAAATAAACAAAAAATAACTTAAACCTACTAGTTTACTTAATTTAAAAATAATCATAAGCTAAAACATGAACCCTAAACCTAAAATCTAAACCCAAACCCTAAACCTTAAACCCTAAATTCTAAAATTAAAAAAATTAAAAAAAATTAAAAAATTAAAAAAAAACTTTAGCCCAAAACCCTAAACCATAAAACTAACCCCAACCCCAAAACCCTAAACCTAAAACCTAAACCTACAATCCTAAACCCTAAGACCAAAAACCCTAAAGCCTAAAGCCTAAAACCCTAAACCCCAAACCCAAAAGACAAAACCTAAAACCCAATACCCAAAACCCCTAAACCCTAAACCCTAAACCCTAAACCCTAAATCCAAAACCCTAAAACCTAAATCCTAAACCTTAAACCCAAAAACCTACATCCCTAAACCCTAAACCCTAAATCCTAAAACCTACATCCCTAAACCCTAAACCCTAAACCCTAAACCCTAAACTTGAAACACTAAACCCTAAACCTAAAACCAAAATAAATAAACTAAATAAACCTAAACTAAACTAAAACATAAAACCTAAAATAAACTAAAAACCTAATCCTAAACTAAAACTAAATAAATCAAAACCTAAATAAACCTAAACCTAAACCTAAAACCTAAAAAACCTAAACTAAAACCTAAATAAAATAAACTTTAACTAAATAAATAAACCTAAACATAAACCTAAATAAACTAAAACCTAAACTAAATAAAATAAACTTAAACATAAACCTAAACTTAAATAAACCTATACCTAAATAAACCTAAACCTAAACCTAAACCTAAAAATAAACTTAAATAAATAAACCTAAACCTAAACTAAACCTAAAAAACTAAACATAAACTAAATAAAACCCAAACCTAAACCTAAACCTAAACTAAAAAACCTAAAGCTAACCTAAAAAACCTAAAGCTAAACTATACTAAACCAAACCTGAACTAAATAAACCTAAATAAACCTAAACTAAAACTAAAATGAACTAAACTAAACCAAAAAACCTAAATAAAACCTAAAGCTAAACCTAAATTAAATAAAAATAAACCTGATAAACCTAAACCTAAAAAAAACCTAAACCTAAACTAAAAAACCTAAATAAACTAAAACCTAAACTAAACCTAAAATAAATAAACTAAATCCTAAGCCTAAAACATAAACTAAAAAATAAACCTAAATAAAATCTAAACTAAACCTAAACCTAAATAAACCTAAATAAAAATAAACCAAAACCTAAAAACCTAAAACATAAAGTAAAATAAACCTAAGCCTAAACTTAAACCAAAAAACCTAAAACCTAAACTAAACCTAAACCTTAAAAAATAAACCTATACCTAAACCTAACCCTAAAATAAACTAAACCTAAAAGACCTAAACTAAACTAAAACTTCTAAATTGTAAACCCTAAATCTTAACCCTAAACCCCAAAAAGACTCCTCTCCCTTACGGCGCTCTAGCAATTTCATTTTCCCCTTCATCGACACATCCCCATTTTGTAGTTTTGGTGGTTCCTTCATCATTCTTGATCAATTTCTAGAGTTTTTTCAATCTCTAGCTGCTTACTTAATGTGTCTATAAAATTCATGATCTCAACCAATGATCTCCCATTTTGATGATCAAATAGGCATTTGATTTTATGGGGATTCATTAACCCAATGCCATTCTGGCTATTATATCCTTAAAGGATGTAGTTTTTGGTAAGAGCTCTACCTCTTCTGACTCGATGAATCTAATTTTGACTTCTTTTTAAGGTATACCTGTGATCATGTGTTCAGATCTTGATGTCGAAAAGCTTGCAAAACCTTTCGAATTTACTTTGATTTGCAAATTTAATCTATGACAGTCGAATTTGGACTAGTTCTGAGCTTTTTTTCATAATGTTATACTTTTGGGTGCTTTCTCTATTTGCTTGATCAATCCAAGACATATTTTGATTCAACTTACAAATGGTTTGGATTATTCATGGGTTTTCTTGTGTCGATCTTATTTTGTCTTTAATTATCAAATGCGTTTGTAGAAGTGGTCTCCCTTTTTTGATATGAAGGAAGAATCACCAATTGTTCCAGTGTGGTTAGCTCTTCCAAATATGAGAATCCATTATGTTATCCACCAAGTTTTATTTTATCGGCTCTTTTGGTTAGCCTCAAATCGAACGTGATAGTAGATCTTTGTAATTCTTTTGTATATAGAGAACTATTGATCTAAAACATCCTAAGGATGTTTTTGATCAAAAGTTTGGCTATTTACTTGAATTTGAAAATTTTCTAGTTTTCTATTCCCATTGCAAATACATGGTCATGATAATTGAGTGTTTTACATGATCTTAAAAAAAGAAAATTTTGAATGATCCTAACTTTAAAGTTGCTTCTGATAAAGTTAATAAAATTGTTTTTGTGCCTAAAAATAACTTAAATGTTATTATTAGGTCAAATTCTTTGGAATCTTTTGATGTTCCTAATATTGTTGATTCGGCTTCTCATTCTGATCATGACAAAGGTACTAATAATGTTGAAATAGATGGTTTGCCCAACAACCTTTCTTTACATGAGAACATGCTTATTTTGGCTAATTCAAAATTCAAAGAGGCTAAAAAAATGATGATTCACTTTCTAATGAGTCTATCCCTACTTCTTTGCTAGCATTAATTGATGAGAATGAGGATTTAAATGATGTTGAATCTGAGCAAAACACTAATTTTGACATTGGTATTTGTGCTTTGAATTATATAATTTCTTTTCCTTCCCCTAATTCAAAGATTGATTTTCATTCTAATCCCACTTTTGAACAAAATGTTGATTTGGAAGAGGGGGAAGTTGTGATTAGAGATGTTCTTGCTGATCCTTATCCTATTAATAATATTCTTAATCAATCTATCCAATGGTGACACTTTGGATAAAAAGAAAATTCTAAACTATTCTTTAAAAAGAAATCTAAAAACTAAGATGTAACCTCTAATCTTGCCATATCTATTAGATTGATTCTCTTCACATAAATAATGTATTGTTTTAATTTTGGCTTTAGAGGATTTGTTATTCTTTCTCTCTTTCTCTCTCTCCTTATTATTATCCTTTATTTTCCTTATAACTTTCTTTATGTTTAATTCTCTTATTTGAATGTTACATTGGTATTCCTCAATGCTTGTAATCGTATTAGAAATCTCTGAATTAATAATATCTCTTCACTTATTATTATTGAACCTCTTATATATGATAAAACCAATCATGTTTTTAATGCTTGGTTTTAGTAATTTTTTCTAACATCAATAATAAAATTTGATTTTGGAATAGCTTCTTAAATGTTTTAATTTTAGATGATCTTCAACAAGCATTGTTCAAATTTCTTTTTGGTGATTCTTTGGCTAGCCCTTTTTTTATGCTTCTAATGAGCTATCAATGTTCTTTTCAGAATTTGAGAAGTTTTTATCTTTTTGTTTTATATCTGATAACATTCTTCTTGCTTAAGAGATTATCCATGATTTGGATGTTCCTACTATAGGTGGTAACATCCTTTTTAAATTAGATATTTCTAAAGCCTTTGCTAATGTCTCTTGGAATTTCCTTTTAAATATCTTGCATTTATTTGGTTTCTTTGATAATTTCATTAACCTTATTAAAATGTATTAATAATGCATGGTTATTTATTCTTCTTAATGGTGAAGCTTTAGGATTTTTTCCTTCTTCGCATGGTTTGAGACAAGGAGATCCTTTGCCCCATTCTTTGTTTATTATTGCTGTGGAATACCTTTCTAAGAGTTTAAATGATTTATTCAATAACAATCCTAGCATGTACTTTAGAACTCTTGGTGGTATCTCTTCTCATCTTAACTTTGTTGATGATTTCATTATCTTTTGTAATGCTTCCTTTCATCATATCAAAAGACTTAAGAAATTTTTAAATATTTTTAGTAGAGAAAGTGGTCTTTCTAATAATGAAAGCAAGAGTTTCTTCATTACATCCTCTAAAATTTCTAATAACAAAATCAATCATATCTTAGGAATCACTAACTTTAAACACCAACAACTCCCTATTAAATATCTAGGTGCTCCTCTTTTTAAAGGTCAAAAAAGATCCTATTTTTTTGATAGGTTATCCAATAAATTTCTAATAAAATTTTGGTGTGGGAATTTCACTTACTTTCTTTTGGTGGCAGCCTTACTTTGCTTAAGAGTACTCGTAATTTGATGCCATTATATCTTATTGAAACCATTATCACTACTAATTCTATCTTAAATAGAATTGATCATCTCCTTAATAAATTTTTCTAGGGCTCTAATAATTCAGTTAAAAGAATGCATTGGAATTCTTAGCATAAATGTTGTGGTCCTCTCGGTGAAGGTGGGCTTAGCTGCAAATCTATTCATGAAGCTATTACTACCTTCTCACATAAACTCTAGTAGAAATTTAGAAAAAAAGATAGCCTCTGGGCTAATTTTATGATTGTTAAATAATACTAGGGTAAGGACCCTCTTACCTTTTCTTATAAAGTGGGTGACTCAATGGGTTGGAAAAGGCTTTTCTCCATTAAATGGGAGGCTAGATCCTTGATATCTTAGGGTATAAATTTGGGATCTTCTTTCCTTCAGTAAGACAACTAGATTGGTGGTGGTTCTATTGATGCTTTTTTAGCTACCATTCTACTACTACTACAAAAGTTAACTCATTTTGACTTAATAACAAGTGGAATGATAGAAAACTTACCAAATTTATATATCTCTTTTGGATAAATTTAGTGATATTCCTATCCTTTCCAACAAACCCGATCGAATTCTTTTTAAGCTATCTTATAATGGAGATTTTATTCTTAAAGAGGCTTGGAATTATATTAGAGAAGCTCATACTTCTTCTAATGTATTTATTAAACTTTGGAATAATATCATCCCTATCTTTTATTCTATCATTAGTTGGATAATTCTGAAAAACTTCATTCTTGTTGATTCCTTCCTATGGGATAAAGGTTTTCATTTTCCTTCCAAATGTTATTGTTGATTTCATATCAAAAATGTTAATCATGTTTTTGTCAATGGTGTTATTGCCTCCAAATTATGGTTTTGGTATGATGAACTTTTTAATACTAACCATTTCCAAGGTTGTCTTTCTTTATATCAACTTCTTGAAGCATGTTTCCAAAAAACTATGAAAGGTCATACCAAAGTTTTAATTGCCATTACCCTTATATGGTTCATATGGGTGGATAGAAATGATGCTAAACATCATGGCATTCCTATGAATCATAAAAGGATTATTGCTAGAACCAAAGAAAAAATTCATGCATTATTTAATGCTAATTTAAATAGTAACACATAATTTAGAGGTTACAAATTTGTGGCCAAAAAATCGGGTCTTTCCCTGCCTGAGATCTCCTTCTGTATAGAACATATGATTATATATTGGATAAAACCTTATAACAATATTATTAAAATTAATACTGATGGCTTTGTCTCTTAGAATACATTTGGTTGCGGTGGTATTTTTAGGGATTTTAGAGGTAATGCCATTTGTGCTTTTGCTTATACTCTTAAAGCTTATTTTGTTATCTATGCTGAATTAATGGTTGTAAACAAAGCTATTTAAATTTATTTGCAAAAAGGTTTCTTCAAAATTTGGATCGATGTTAATGCACTCTTACTCATTGACATGCTAACTTCCACTAAGATGGGGAATGCAGATTTATTCTATCTTCTTAATCATACTAGAGCTCTCCTCTCTCAAGTATGCTTTAATATTTCTCATATTTGGTGTGAAGGAAATGCCTATGTAGATTATCTAGCTAATCTAGGTACTAAATTAAATGATCTCACTCTTTTTGATCATCTTAATTTACCTAGACAATTGAGATGCTTAGTTAATCTGGATAACACCGGATTACCTTATCTTATAAATTAATTTTGCTTTGTATTTTTTAGGTTTTCCATGCTTTTCTCTGTGTGTACTTTCATTTTGTTGTATTCCTTTGGTTGGTTCACTCTCTTGTCTAGTTTCTACTGTAATACTTGGGACATCTCTTTGAGGTGGTGGCTAGCTGTTCAACCTCTTTTGTTGGAGAGGTGTTCTCTTTGGTTGACTATTTTATGTAAGGATCTCATTGTCAACATTTTCTTCATGTGTTTCCTTGAACTTGTGATGGCATCCTTTTGGGTTATGCCTCTACCTTCTTTTGGTTTTTCCCTTTTATTAATTGGTCCTGGTTTTGCCTTTGGTTTTATCTAGTTATTTCCTTACTTAGGTAGGTTTTTCAGCTGCTATTTTTGGGCCTGGTGGGTTCTATTATTTGCTACTATACACTACTTGGATGTCTTGGGTGGCTATTATTTGACGTATACTATTGATCATTTCACTCTTGAGTTTGTGCTAGGTCTTTTGGTGGTTTTTATGTCTGGTTAGGGCCTTAGTCTATTATCCCTACCCCTCTGGTTAGCTGTTGGTGGTTGGCTAGTCCTCCCTGGCTATAGCTTTTTTTCTAATTGGGTGATTACCATTTATTTCTTGGTTGTGTCTGATGGGTTCCTATTGGTTGTCATTATGCCTGTCTTTCTCTATCTTAGGATTGCCTCCCTTTTGTATTGGTTGTTTCCTTATCCGAGTTGCCTCATCTACTGCTTTATTAATTGGTTGGATCGACTTGTGGGCTAGCTAGTTTGATTGGTTATGCTGGCTGGTTTGGTTGGTTTTCCTTTCGATTTTCTTTCTGATATGCTTTTAGTTGGTATGGTTGCCCTTTTGGTGGTTTTTTTTGCTCTGGTTTTGGCCTTATGGTGCCTGGGTGTTGTTTTTTGTGGTTGTCTTACTGTCTCTAATGGAGGTATGGGGATTGCCTTTTTATTTCTTACCTCTACTATTTGAGTTGGACTGGTGGTTGTTATTAGCATTGGTCTTGTGCTCTGATCTGGTTTGGAATTGCTGGTTTCTTGGTGCTAGTTGAAGGTTGATGTTTTATTTTTGGGCTATTACTTGTGGTTATGGTGACTCTGGTGGGTTTGTTTCCTATCCATGGTGGCTTTGCTTTTTGGATGAAAACTTGGCAGCTGCTCTTTCATTTCTATTGTGGTGGTTTTGTTGATGCTACTTCCTTTCGGGCATCATGTCCTTTAGTCGTCTGGGTGATATGTGGGACAACTTTTTCTGTTGCTTATGCTATAGGTACTAGAGAACAGTTGACTTCCACTCTTTGGCTGATTGCCTTCATCCAGGTAAGTGGGCTATGATGGCTGGGATGATTTCCCTATTATCTTTTGGCTGGTAGTCGCATATGTGACTGTAACTCTTCTTTTGAAGTCTGGATGCTCACATTTATGGCCCCCTGAAGATACAAATTATTGAGCGTGAGCCTTATTAGAAATTTTCTCTTCTATTGCTTTTTATTATGTGCTAAAGCTTGATTTTCTCTACATGTGCTAATTCCAATTTCTAGTTGCTTGCAATTTTTTTTTCAGGTTCTTTGCAGGTTTCAATTTCTGGATATGGATTGTGCAACTCTCAAAATATCTCTTACTCTAGTAGTGGGCTTTGGCTGTTCGTCATGTTTCCTATGCTATTCTTATTTATTTTTTGGTCCTTTACTTCTTTTATTTAGTTACCTTACATTTGTTGTATTATATAGGGAATTCATCTTTCTAGGCTAAATGTAGCTCTTTCAGCGATAGTTAATAGAATTATCCCCTCTTTAGGACCTTGTACTCCTTTCTTTGTGGCAATAAAACTCTCCCCTGTCTAGAGTTTCCTAAAAAAATCCCTAAACCTTAAAACCCTGAAAACCTAAACTTAAATTAAATAAAACCTACAAATAAAATAAATAAAAAATATAAACCTAAATAAAATAAAATAAAAACCTAAAACTAAAAATAAAATAAAATAAAAAATAAAAACTAAACTAAAATAAAATAAATAAAAACCTAAACTAACCTAAAAATATATAAAACATAAATAAAATAAAAACTAAATGAAAAATAAAAATAAAATAAACCTAAAATAAAAAAACCTAAATAAAACTTGAACCTAAAAAAATAAACTTAAAAATAAATCCTAAAATAAATAAAAAATAAAACCTAAACCTTACACTTAAAAAAATCCTAAACCTAAAATAAAAAAAATAAAATAAACCTAAACCTAAACTAAAATAAACAAAACTAAAAGAAATCAAACCTAAACCTAAACCATAAACTAAATAAAATAAAATAAACTAAAAATAAATCTAAACCTAAAGTAAAAAATAAAACTTAAAAGTAAACATAAAATAAAAACCTAAAACCTAAACTAAAAAAAATAAAATAAAACATAAACCTGATCTTGAAAATAAAAAATAAAACCTAAACCTAAAAAAAACTAAACTAAAAAAATAAACATAAACCAAAACCTAAACCTAAAAAATAAACAAAAATAAAAAACCTAAAATAAATAAAATAAACAAAATAAAATAAAAAATATACCTAAATAAAAATAAAAAATAAATTAAACAGAAATAAATAAAAAATAAATTAAATAAAAAAAAAACTTAAACTTACAAGTTTACTTACTTTAAAATAAACCTAAACCAAAACTTGAACACTAAACTTAAAACCTAAACCCTATACCCTAAACCCTAAAAAAAACCCTAACCATATACCCTAAACCCTAAACCCTAAACACTAAATCCTAAAACCCTAAACCCCAAACCCAAAACCCAAACCCTAAACCTTAAACACTAAAAACTAAAGCCTAAACCCTAAACCCTTAAACCCTAATCCTTAAACATTATACCCTAAACTATAAAACCTAAACCGTAAACCTGTAAAACCTAAAAACCTAAACCTGAAAAATAAAATAAAAATAAAACTGAACTAAAAAATAAACCTAAACCTAAACCTCAACCTAAAAAATAAACTAAAATAATAAAAATCTTAACTAAAATAAATAAACTAAACTAAATAAAAATAAAATATAAACCTAAATAAAAAATAAAATACACTAAAATAAAAAAACCTAAACCTACCGATTTACTTAAATTTAAAGAAAATCCTAAATCCTAAATCCTAAGCCCTAAACCCTAAACCCTAAACCCTAAACCTACAACACTAAACTTACAACCCTAAACCCTAAAAAACCTTAAACACTAAACAGTAAACCATAAACCCTAAACCCTAACCCTAACCCTAAACCCTAAACCCTAAACCCTAAACCCTAACCCTAAACCTAAACCCCAAACCCTAAACCTAAACCTAAAGTAACTAAATAAATTAAAAAATAAACCTAAACCCTAAAACCTAATACACCTAAACCTAAACCTAAACCCTAAGAATGTGCAGAACTTTGATGGTAGGCACATCACCGACAACCAAGCTTAGTCTAGATCTAACGATGGAGGCGAAGGCGGAGTCGAAGGCAGAGGTGGCAGTTATCATAGTGGTGGTGGTAGATTTGGAGGTGCTAGTGGATATGGAGGTGGTGGTCAGAGCAATGGAGGTTATGGAGGTGGGAGGAACAACAGAGGTTACAATCGTGGAGTTGGACGGGGGAGAAATCGGGGATATGATGGGCGATCCCTCTACTCAAGGGACCGGGGTGGTTCTGATGGGAACCAGAGAAATTGAAGAATGGCCAATCTGATATGGTGCTTATGGAATTGTGTCTTTATAGTAGAGACAGTTCTAGTTATCAATGGTTTTTGATTTGCTCTATGCATGCTCATTTTTTATTTATGTTGTTGCTTGTGTCTTAGAAAACTTGGTGTGTTACTTGGTTGATGAAATCAAAACTAAGAAATGTTGACTATGAATTTATTTTCTATTAAAAAAAAAAAAAAACCTAAACTATAAACTAAAATGTGAACCCTAAACATAAACCCTAAACCCTAAACCCTAAACCCTAAAAATAAAAAGAAATAAAAAAATAAAAAAACTCTAACCCTAAACCCTAAACCTACAACCTTAAACCCTAAACCCTAAACCCTAAACCCAAACCCTAAACTCTAAACCCTAAACCCTAAAACCCTAAAACCTAAATCCTAAACCCTAAAACCCTAAACCCTAAACCCTAAACCCTAAACCTAAGTCCTAAACCTAAACCCAACCTAAACCCTAAACCTAAACCCTAAACCCTAAACCCTAAACCTAACCTAAACCTAAACCTAATCTAAACCTAAAAAAACCTAAACCTAAACTAAATAAAACATAAAAAATAAATAAAAAAACCTAAACCTAAATAAAATAAAATAGAAATAAAAAATAAAAACCTAAACTAAAACCAAAACCTAAACCTAAAAATAAAATAAAATAAAAAATAAAAACTAAACAAAAATAAAATAAATAAAAACTAAAACTAAACTAAAAAACTAAAATAAACCTAAAAATATAAAACTTAAATAAAATAAAAACTAAATGAAAAATTAAAATAAAATAAACATAAAATAAAAATAAAATAAAAACCTAAACCTAAAAATAAACCTAAAATAAAATAAAATATAAAACCTAAACCATAAAAAAAAAAACCTAAACTAAATCACAAACCTAAAATAAAAAATTAAAACTGTAACCTAAAAAAAAATAAAAACCTAGACCTAAACCTAAACCTAAAATAAAACCTAAACCTGAAATATATAATAAAAATAAAACTAAACTAAAAAATAAACGTAAAGCTAAACCAAAACCTAAAAAATCAACTAAAATAAAAATTCTAAAATGAAATAAATAAACTAAACTGAATAAAATAAAAAATAAACCTCAATAAAAATAAAAAATAAAATAAAGTAAAATAAATAAAAAAATTACCTAAAGAAACTAAAGAAAAACTAAACCTATCGGTTTACTTAAGTTTTTTTTAAAATAAACACTAAACCCCAAACCCTAAATCATAAGCCCTAAACTGTAAACTCTAAACCCTAAAACTAAGCCTAAACCCTGAACCCTAAACCTACAACCCTAAATATAAACCCTAAACCCAAAACTCTAAAAACCATAAACCCTAAACCTTAAATATTAAACCTTAAACCCTAAACACTAAATCCTAGCCCTAACCCTAAACCCTAAACCCTAAACCCTAATCCCTAAAACCCTAAACCCTAAACCTTAAACCCTAAACTAACCTTAAATCATAAACCCTAAACTTAAAAACTGTTAACCTTAAACCCTAAACACTAAACTCACCCTAATCTCTAAGCTAACTCTAAACCTTAAACCATAAACCCTAAACCCTAAACCCGAAAAACCATAATCCCACTAAACCCTAAACACTAAACCCTAAACCTTAAAACCCTAAACCCTAAAACCCTAAACCCTAAACCCTAAATCGTATACCCTAAAAACCTAAAAACCTAAACTTAAAGTAAATAAAACCTTAAAATAAAATAAATAAATAAACTTAAACAAAAATAAAATGAAAAAATAAAATAAAATAAAAACATAAACTAAAACTTAAACCTAAACCTAAAAATAAAATAAAATAAAATAAATAAAAATAAACTAAAATAAAATAATTAAAAACCTAAACAAAACTAAATAAAATAAAATAAATTGAAGAGTATAAAACTTAAATAAAATAAAAACTAATTGTAAAATAAAATTAAAATAAACCTAAAGTAAAATAAAATAGAAACTAAATAAAAACCTAAACCTAAAAAATAAACCTAAAAATAAATAAAAAATAAAACACACACCCTTAACTAAAAATGAAAACTAAACCTAAAATAAAAATAAATAAAATAAAATAAACCTAAACCTAAACTAAAATAAATAAAACCTAAACCTAAACCTAAACCCTAAACTAAATAAAACAAAATAAACTAAAAATAAACCTAAACCTAAACTAAAAAATAAAACCAAAAAATAAACCTAAAATAAAAACCTAAAGCCTAAACCCTAAGCCCTAAGCCATAAAAAGCTAAAAACCTAAACCTAAACCTTAACGGAATAAAAAATAAAAATAAAATAAATGAAAAAACCTAAACCAAAATAAAAAAATATATAAAATAAAATTAAAAGATAAACTAAAACCTAAACCTAAACCTAAACCTAAAAGAAAATAAAATGAAAAATAAATTCTAAAATAAAAATAAAATAAATACAAATCTAAACTAAACTAAGAAATAAAAAACCTAAATAAAATAAACACTAAACTTAAAATAAAAATAATATAAACCTAAATTAAAATTAAATAAAAACTAAATGAAAATATAAATCTAAAAATTAAACCTGAAAATAAATAAAAAATAAAACTTAAACTCTAAACTTAAAAAAAACCTAAACCTAAAATTAAAATAAAATAAACTTCAACCTAAACAAAGATAAACTAAACTAAAATAAAGAAAACCTAAACCTAAACCTAAACTAAATAAAATAAAATAAACTAAATATAAACCTAAACCTAAACTAAAAAAGAAAACCTAAAAATAAACCTAAAATAAAAGCCTAAAACCTAAACTTACAAAAATAAAATGAAAACCTAAACCTAAACCTAAAAAAAACCATAAACTTAAAAAATAAAATAGAAATAAAACTAAACTAAAAAATAAACCTAAACCTAAACTTAAACATAAAAAATAAACGAAAAAATAAACCTAAAATAAATAAACTAAACTAAATAAAAATAAAAATAAACTTAAATAAAAATGAAAATAAATAAACTAAAATAAATAAAAAATAATCTTAAATAAACTAAATAAACCTAAACCTACCAGTTTATTTAGTTTAAAAAAAATAAATAAATAAAAATAAAAATAAATAAATAAACCTTAAACCCTAAACCTTAAAACCCTAAACCTTAAACCCTAAACACTAAAATATACAACCCTAAACCCTAAACCTACTAGTTTACTTAATCTAAATAAAAAATAAAAAAATAAAAGCAAATAAAAATAAATAAAATAACCCTAAACCTTAAGCCTACAACCCTAAACCCAAAACCCAAAATTCAAAACCCTAAAACCTAAACCCTAAACCCTAAAACCCTAATCCCTAATCCCTAAACCCTAAACCCTAAAACCTACAACCCTAAACCCTAAACCCCAAACCTTAAACCCTTAACCCTAAACCCTAAACTAACTTTAAACCCTAAACCCTAAACTAACCTTAAACTCTAAACCCTAAATTAACACTAAACCCTAAGAATAGGTAGAACCTTGATGGTAGGAACATCACCATCAACTAGCTAGGCCTAGATCCAAGCGGAGGCCAAGGTGAGCACACATGTGGTGGGCAACTGAGGTGCTAGGATGGGTGGACGGTGGTGAAGTGGTGGAGGCGAGGAGCTAGAGGTTACAAAGTGGTGGTGGTGGTGATGAAAGATATCAGGGATATGATGGCAGATTCGCTACTCGAGAGGTGGGGGTGGTTTTGATGGGAATGAGAGATACTAAAGAACGATAGATCTGATCTGCTGCTTATGAAACTCTATCTTTATAGTGGAGATGATTCTACTTATCTAGAGTTTTTGATTTTCTCTATGGGTGCTCACTTTTCTATGTCACCGCTTATGTCTTAAAAAGCTTGGGGTGCTACTTGGTTGATGAAATCAAAAAGAAGAAATGTTGAATTTGAATTTGTTTTCTCTTAAAAAAAACTTTAAACCCTAAACCCTAAACCTTAAACTCTAAACTAAAAATTTAAACCCTAAACCTGAAATCAAAACCATAAATCTCAAACCCTAAACCCTAAAAACTAGAAACCCTAAACACTAAACCCTAAATCCTAAACCCTAAACCCTAAACCCTAAATCCTAAAGCCTAAACCCTAAACACTAAACCCTAAACCCTAGAAATATATACCCTAAACTTTAAAAACTATAACCCTAAACCCTAATCCATAAACCCCAAACCCTAAACCTTTTGCCATAAATCCTAAACTAACCCTAAACCCTAACCCTAAACCCTAAACCTTAAATAAAGATGTCATTAGGTGTATATCTAAATAATGACCTAATCTTAACATAGTTATGGTAGCGAAAGAAAATGTCATAAAGAGACTTTCCCTTGACTATTAGAGATTTGAATACCATAAACCTAACCTAAATCATATTATAATACCATATATTATAGTATAATGTAGCATTATATTTGAGCATGTAGTGATGTGTTTTGGATGTTATAAGATGTTTTGAAATGTTTTAGTATATTATGGTATTGTGTTATATAGTATATTAATATAAATCATAAAATATTGATTTAATAAATCAGTTGATGAAATTTGTTAAATTTGAAGTGGGAATTAGGTTGTAGTACCAAAATGTGCTCCACTTGTAGTCTAAAAAGTAAGATTTTATGTTCAAAATAAATATTATATGTTGTAGCAGAATCATATATCATAATATATATTATTTTTGCATTTTAAATTCTTTTAGTATTTTACAATCATGCGGTTGAATATGCTAGCATTATTTATAAAATTTGATTTAGACTTTAAAATGGTGGAATTTGGCCAAATTCATAATAGGTAGAGCATGGCATCATAATATATTATTTCAATTTAAAATATGTAAGTGATATGACTAAAATATATAGTTTTTTATTGTTTAGACTAATTTTATGATTTTTTATCTTAAGCAATCCCTTGTGATGTGATATAAAATATAATACAATATAATATGTTATAGTGTATTATAATATAGGATGCCATAACATAGTGCAGCATCATGCATTATAGCATACTATTATATATTGCTACTTATTATTTAGCATATTTTAGTTTGTTATAGTATGATGTAGCAGAGTTTCTATTGGTATAATTCATAAAAATATTGATTTATAGGTTGAGATGATGGGATTTCAAAATTTAAGGTAAGCTTTAGGAACATCATTGGGGTGTGCTATGTGTCATTTAATCAAAAGAATGGAATTTTGCATCCAAAATAAATTTTTTCAAAAATTTTATAAATTTTTTTGCTTAAAGTGATTCATTTTAAGGTGTAATGTAAGATAATATATTATATGAAAGCATATTAAAATATAATGTACATATAAATATAACTTCACATATATATATATGAATGTGGTGTGTTAAATGTTATTGTACATTTTAGTATGTTTTACTTTTGTTATAATACATTGGGTCAAAACTCAAAAAAATGTTAATTTGAAGGTTGAGATGGAAGAATTTGGCCAAATTCATAACAAAAAGCAACAAAAAATTATGTTATTTTGTACCATTTCTAATAGAAAATAACAATTTTACATCCAAAATGAACATTATTCATATTTTGAGAAAATTTTGTTATTTGTTCCTTTTAAGTGATTCTAATGAGGTGTAATGTTAGATAATATATTATATTATAGATAATATAATATCATATATTATAATATAATATAGTGTGTTAATTCACACTATAATATGTTTAGCATGATATTGTATAGTTAGTTTGAGCTTGCACCATCACATCATAAAATGTTGATTATAATGTTAAGATGATGTAATTTGAATGAATACATTGTTAGGCTTTTGGTTGAAGTATTAAAGGTGTGCATAAGAGAAGAAATAAGATTTGATGAGAATTCCAAGTCAAGGACATGGAGGGAGATCAGCTAGGGGATCACACATGCATTGGATGTGACATGTGAGGAGTCTATATTAAGGGCATGGAAGAAGAAAATCTGTTCGGGATAAGATTTGAATTTGATTTGATTATATGATTTTTGGAAAGAGGATCCACTGGGGATAAGAATATATAATCCACCTGGGATTAATATTGAATCAACTTTAATTTATTTTATTTTAATTGATGTAGAGGCATATCTATATGGGCTTGAGTCGAAGGGGATGGGTATATGAACCTTCACTAGGAAGCAGGTGTTCTTATCCGGGATTTGAGATTTGATTTCATAGATTTGGGGATGTATCCGTGAATAAGAGTTTGGTTGGATTTCTTTGATTTAGACTCTACTGGGAGTTGGTTTAATTTGGCTCAGGGAGGTTGGTTTTGAATTTGATTTGTTTGCTTGACTTTATATATGATTTGGGGCTCCACTGGGAGAAGGGTGTGATTTAACTACTAGAAAATCATTGGGTTTAATTTAATCTGAGTTAATGTATGGACCCATCGGTGCAATGGACCACTAAGAAGGGGCTATATCAACCCTTGACCTACCTCAGTTTACAAATCCAAAGGGATAGTCTACCACTATGAGCTAGCCAACCTAAGGGGTTGCCTTTGATGTGCAATTGCTAAGAAGAAGGCATAACAGACTTACATCTATCAAAGTGAGGAACAACCATTGGGGTGACATGTTGAATGCATAATAAATTGAACCTGACATAGGGTGACTACTCAGTGAATGCCACTAGGGATTTATGTCAACTCAAAAGTAGTTAGGATTAATTTTATATTAATTTCATGTGATTTGATATGGTTTGTTTAGTTTAGTTTTATTTTGAATTGAGGGCATATCCATAAGAGATGTGAGCTCGATCAAATTTGATAGATTTAATTTATTGACCATGTTGGTGTGCGATGGACCCATTGAGAAGGGGCTATATCGAACTTGTCCTATCTCAGATTTATAAAGGATAGTCTAGGCCGTGGGGTAGAGCTAACCTAAGGGGTTTCCTTTTGATGCAATGGTTAGCTAAAGAAGAAGGCATAGTAGACTTACATCTTCTAAGGAACAATCAGGGGTGACTTGGTAGCACAACAAATCAAACCCACTTAGGGAACTAGAGTGAATGTCGCTGGGACTTATATCAACTCAAGAGTAGTGATTCCTATATAGAGTTTTGTTGACACTACCCTAAAGATAGGATGCTTGCTTGAGAAAAGGTACCACTGTCCTCTAATCCATAAGTGAATATATTTTTTTTATATTTTATGTGGACCTATTGGTGTGAGGGATGACAAGAGAAGGCTATGTCCTTGACCTATCTGATTTATTGGACCAAGGAGAATCTACATCCATGGATGGATTCTCCAACCAATAGGGGTGGTTACTAGAAAAGGGGAACTATCAATAATAGTAACTGGGTAGTGTCTAAATGGGGTCACAAAGGATGATCCAAATATAGTGCCCACATGGGAGGTGCTAGGGGCATTATCCCATCCAAAAGAAAGCTTATAGGTGTACGGTGGCCAACTCAAGGAGAAAGTATTAGAGACTTACATCTTCCATGAGTAGTGTATCCTAAGGTACGAGAACTAACCAACCTAAAGTGTATTTATTAGCATGAGTGGTGTATCTGTCAGCATAGTGAGAACCAACCAACCTAAGGTGCTCGTTGGTGTGTAATGATCAATCTGGAAAGAAAGCATAGGCTTACAACTTTCCAAGTGAACGATCATCGGGATAGTCTACAATGCTATCTAACCTGTGACTATTAAGCAGCCCGAAGGAAGATTGGACCCAAACTTGAAGTAGAGGGAAGGAGCCACTAGGACTTATCCTAAACCTCAAATATACTCAACCCGCTAGTGCATGAAGGCTAATCCAAGAAGAAAGCATAGTAGACTCACATCCTCTTAAATGAAGCCAACATGAGGTAGCTTACCAGCCACATAGTAAGGCCTACCAAACTAACAAGGTGCTGTCAGTAGTGGCCAAGGAAGGAAAGCATAGAAACTTACATCCTCCAAAGCAAGAAGACCACTAGGGTGACACACTAGGTGGTAGCACGGCCACCACCAAGAGTTACTAAGTGAGTGTTACTAGGGGCATTATCTCAACTCGAAGTTGCCCGAGATAAAAGGATATTTGTTTATTTTATATGTTTGTGTGTAGTTTATATTTGTGTTGTGTCGATGAAGGATAGGACATCATTCAAGTTCCTTACACCTACCCTAAGCACATCATGGCAAATTCATAAACAAGAATAATTTCAACATGGAAAAGATTGAATTAAAAATGGAATTTTCAATGATGATAATTATTTTCAAACATGATTTATAATATTTCTTTAAGTAGAGCCCATTGATTGGAAGCATTGGGCACTCTCCCTTATGATTAATAAGCTGATAAAATCCTCTTTGGTCGGCCTTCTCTATGGTAAAAGGGCCTTCCCAAGTGAGTTCAAAGTTGCCTCCCATCTTATGATGGGTAGCAGTCAGTCTCATTAGAACTAAAATAAGCTCTCCTACTTGAAAAGCTCTAGGATGAACCAACTTATTGTGAGCTTGAATCATTTTAGCTTTGTATAACATGAGGTTTTGGCATGCTTGCAGGCATCTCTCCTCCAAACCTTTAAGCTCTTCTAACCGTAACTTGACATTCTACTCTGTTGTGATCTTGCTACCCACAACTATCCTTAGTGATGGGAGTTGGACTTCGAATGGTAGAATGGGTTCAGACCCATACACTAAGGAGAAAAGAGTAAAGTTGGAGTTCTATATGTGGTGTAGGCCCACAAGGCTTCAACTAACTCATGCCACTATCGCTATTATTATTGAGTTTCTTCTTATTTAGATGAGAGTTTTGTTGAAGGCTTGATAAGTAGTTTTCCCTTGGGTAGCAGATGGCAGAATATCTCCAATCTATGTTATATCTCAGGTCAATGTTGTTGATCTCAATTCTCTTGAATGTTGTACCATTATGAGATATAATTCATCGAGGAACTTCATACATATATACGATATGATTCCTAATAAATTGGAGCACATGCTGAGTTGTGACCTCTCTGAGTAGAATCATCTTCACCCATTTGGAAAAGTAGTCAATAGCAGCTAAGATGAACTAAGGGCCCTTGGAAGAAGAAGGATAAATTAGACCCATTATATCGGTACCCCAAAACTCGAATGGCCATGAGGCCAATGTAGGATGTAGAGGGTTGGATGATTGGTGTAGGACCACACCGTGTATTTGACATTGGTGACATTGCCTAGATGTATCCATGCAATCTTTGATCATCGATGGCCAATAGTATCCTAGACTGTTGATCTTAGCTTTAATCTTTAGATCTAGTTTTTGCTTCAAATAATCCTTAGTGTATCTTGGTCATAATCTTACAAGCTTCATGCTTGTCTAAATAAAGTAAACACATATGATCAAAAGTTCACCGGTACAAGACACCATCCACAAGAGCATAGGAAAGTGCTCTTTGCTTCATCTGATGGGCTTGGGACTTCTCTTGAGGTAGTTTTCCTTTATTTAGGTAATCCATGAATGGTTGCCTCCAATCTAACTCCTCATCCTTCTTGGTAATGGCAACCTCCCCTTCAAGAGAGTACTTTTTGATGAGTTTAGTATCAAAAAGAGATAAGACTTATTTATTTTGGACCTTTATTGATATGGAATCATCCTACAGACATGTCAACTCCTTGGCAAGCTTGGCTAAGGCATACGTTATGACATTCTCTCCTCAAGGAATCTTATAAAGGATAACCTCTAGGATTTGGGCCAACAGCTCCATGGTGTACTTATGGTAGTGATGGAGCTTGGGCTTTATAACTTTATAGGACCTAGCAAGTTGGTTGATAACTAGCTGAGAATCCTCGAAGATGTTGATGTTATGGATGCTTAGAGTAACAGATAACTCCAGACTGGTAATTAGAGCCTCATATTTGGCTTCATTATTAGTGGAAGTATTGGACAAATAATATGAGAATCTCATCACATCACGGTCTGAAGTTAAGAGAACTATTTCTACCCCTACCTTTTTTGGAATAGTAGAATATGGTTCTTCTCCTCTTTAAGAGGAAGTCGCACCATCAAAGTACACCTCCCAGCAGTGAATGCTAGTATCCTCTAAGTTAATGAATTTTTCATCGGGGAGATCATCACTAAGTAGAGAGTCAGCAGGAACTAGGTGTGCTGCTAAGAAATCCGCTAGTGTTTGTCCTTTGATCGCATGGAGGTTTATAAAGGTAATGTCAAATTGCGAGAGGATCATGGACCATAGTGTCAACCATCCAGATAGTATTGGTCATGTCAATGGATATAGTAGTGGATTGATCTATAGATTAAGTTCATCTTACAAGGAATCATGTAGTGTTGTAGCTTTTGGGATGCAAAGATTAAAGCTAGGCAATGCTTCTCAATGGGTGGATAATTAGCCTCAGTAGGGATTAGATGATGGTTGAGGTAGTAGTGTGCATTTTCCTTCATCATTGCTTGGGCCAACAAATCACCAAGGGAGTCATCTAATGTAGTAGTGTAAAAGTGCTTTGGGATAGGTTGCTAGGTGGCATCAAGTAATGCTTGATGTATTGAAGGCATGCTCACACTTATCCACTTGAACTTGGCATCTTTTTTTCAAGTCTTTGAGAATGATGACATCTTCGATAAGTTGGATATAATGCATCTTAGATATGCCAACTACCCTTGGAATGATCTGAGTTAAGTTACACTTTTAGGGTGTGGCATTTGTAATATCACCTTGATCTTCTCTAGATCGATTTCAATTCTTTAGTGTCGAACAACTAACATAAGGAATTTTCTTAAAGTTACTTTGAATGCACACTTCAGGGGGTTCATTTTGAGGTTAAATAATCTTAACTGTTTGAAAACTACTCTCAAGTCAAAGGGATGGTCTTTCTTTACTCTACTTTTGACCACAAGATCATCGACATAGCACTTGACTTGATGATGAATGAGTTCATTGAAGATTTGAGTCATAGCCTGCTAGTATGTTGCACAGGCATTTTTAAGAGCATAACCTTATAGTAAAATATTTTGATCGGGGTTTTAAAAGTAAATAACATGAGATGAGCCATTTTTATTTAATTATATCGATGCCAGAAGATCATGAGATGAGGCAATGTCCACCATCAGCTCTGGGATTGGCAGTGGAAATTCACCTTTTAGACATGCCTTTTATAAATCCCTAAAATTGGCGCATATGTGAATTTGACCATTCTTTTTCTTAATTGGGATGACGCTGGCTAACCAGGTAGGGTATTTTTCTTCCCAGATGAAGCTAGCATCTATTAGTTTCTTGACATCATAAATGACTTATTATTATATGTCTAATCGCATGCGTCTAGGATCTTGCTTGATAGGGTTAGAAATAGGCTCTATTGTTAGTTTATGGACGGCTACGTTAAGAGCCAATCTAGGCATCTCTTCATAACTCCATGCAAAGTAGTCTAAAACTCAGTCAATAGCCTAACAAAGTCATTAGTTTCAATTTCATTCAATAAAGAATAGATGCATGTCAGGCATGGATCTTCTTCAGTTCCTAAGTTGATTTCCTTGAGCTCATTGATGGTTGACTTGATCTATTCTTCAAACTCTAGTGGTGCATCTTGACTTCAAAATCATCTAGATCATCTAAGGTTTCTAAGCATAGCTCCTCATATGAGTTAATGTGATTAGAAAAGAACCTATCAGATTCCAAATGAGTGGTAATGACTAAGCAGTAATCATCATCATCGATTGGACCCACTGTATCGAGTCCTAGTCTCGATCTTGATTGAAATCTTTTGCATTTATTCTTCCATAATCTTTTGAAGTAGTCTGATTAGTGCTTTCACCAAGTATGTGGGATTAACCCTTTCTTTGTTAAATTATATTAATTTTTTATATGAATTATCATCAAGTTCTACATCAACTTCTTGACTTAAAGATAATGCTCCCAAAAAGAACCTCTGAGTCTTCACACTGTGGATGACTTAGGGGCTTCCTTAACTACCAAACCCTCAGCTTTTTGAGAGGAAAGTGGGGTTAGAGCTAAGGTTCCCAACTAATGCCTAATTGTTTCACATATAGACTTGGATACAATTATGCTTTGCTTTAGAGCCTGATCTTCATCACTATCTAGCTCAAGTGTCACCTCCAAGGGAATTTACTACTTAGAAGAGTTGGTTGGTATGCTAACCATATTAGACTCAACCTATGAACTATATTCTAAGTCTATATGGATAGCAGTGTACTCTAGTAGTAGGATATATATCTTATTGGGTGGCCAATAAAGGTTTTCCACCCACAGGGCCTCTAAACTGACCTCTTCCTCTACTAGTGGAGGTCAGGTCATTTTGCCCATATATTCAAATGGAGTAAGGAACTGTGGGTGGAATCTAATGCCAGGCTCCAATTCCTCCTCCAAGTATATTTTTGCTCCCTTTTATTTTCCTTTTTATTTTCTATTTTATTTTCTTTTTCTTTTTCTCTTTCTTTTTATTTTTCTTTTTTCTTTTTCTTTTATTTATAACTTTGGCAAGTTTGTGAGAATAGACTTGTTGATTTTGAGGAGGTAAGCATCCTCATATATGACCTCATGAAGTATAAATCTTGAGATCTCCTTTGACAGTAGACGATCCCACCTCTCACAAACTTCATACATTAATGTAGAGAGGATGGAGCTATGTTGTTCTCATGTATCCATGGTCTCCCAAGCAAAGCATTGAAAGAAGTATCTGAGTTTATAATGTAAAACTTAGCTTCGATCTTCCAATCATTTATCTCCAAGGGTAACACTATGGAACCTAAGGCCTGTTGACCTCACTTTTAGAGTGCAGATTCAATCTTCCCATATTATACTTAGGAGTCTTCTATACAGTAAGACTTTCCTAGTGATAATACATTTCCAATAATTAGGTAAACACTTAACCTAAGCTAAATACTTAGAAGGGTTAACCATAGGATTATGTTATGCCTTAGGGATTAAGATAATCTGCCTACCCTAGAACCCAAATCCAATCCATCTTCACCTTTTCAAACCAAACCTCAAGTTCAATTCAAACATCAAATTTAAATCCAAACCTAAACCCAAATTCCAAAACAAAATTATTGAAGCCTATAATCAAATCCAAACTTGAAACTCTTCCTAAGGCATATGACCTATCCCGTGGACTTAGCCAAATCTTAATCCAAATCAATCCAAAATCAATTGATTTTCTCATAATCAATTTATATCTTTAATCATCTTCCTAAAATAAATCAAATCTACATTCAAATAATCAAAACTAAATCAAATAAATCAATTAAATCAAAACCCTTCTATATGACATATGGACTTAGCCAAATCTTAATCCAAATCAAGTAAAACTCAATTGATTTTCTCAAATCAATCATATTTTCAATCATCTTCACAAATTTAAATGAAATATACATTTAAATCATCAAAACTAAATCAAACCAAATCAAAATCCAAACCTAAAACATGACCACTCCATGGACTTAGCCAAATTCCTTCATTCCAAACCCCAACTTTAATTGATTTTCTCATGAATCAATCATACCTTCAATCATATTCACAAATATAAATGAAATCTATAATCATCAAGCCAAACCAAAATCAACCCAAGTCAAACCCAACTTAACCCTTTTGACTTGAAATGTTCAAATGAACCAAAACCCATTTGAACCCAAGCCAATTGAATTTATATATCAATCTCCATATATAAACTCAACTAAATCAAACTCACCAAAATCAAGCCCTAAACCCAATAGGTCCACTTGACCCAAAGTGGCCAATTTGACCTATTTGAGTCAAGTTCTAATCCTACCCAAATTGGATTAAACTAAGTTGATCAAAATCTCCCATCATGATTGTTGATCACCCTAGGTTGATCAATCACAAATTGGGTCAAACTAAGTCAACTTGGTCATTTGACCAAGTCAACCCCTTAACCCATATAAATGCAAACTAGCCAAATTGCAACTTAAGCCAAATCCCTTGAAACCAATGATTCATACCAAATCAAAATCAATATTTGAAAATGACTTGACCTTCAATTGAGTCAAACCAAACCCAATTGGCCATCTGGACCCAAGTTGACCCAAATTAACCCAAAAGACCAAATTGGGTCTAATCAAAATATAAACCAAATTGATTGCAACCAATGGCTCGATTTCATTCCAAATTGATTGTTGAACTTGACCAAAGCCATGATTGGACCCAATTGAACCCAATTGACCTACTTTTTGACCTAAAGTTGGCTAAATCAAAACCAAATCCAAATTAATTGAAACCAAAGCCTATAATCATCTTCAATTTGGTCAACTAAACCCAAACCACACCCAACCTACCAATTTGGCCAATTTGGTCAAATTGGTCTTAACCATTTGACCCAAATGAATTCAAATGAGCCAAAATCAAATCTAAGCTAAACTAAACCAAACCAATTGAACAAAATATCCCAAATGAATATGAACTTGGCCCAACCCTTGGTTTGAAATAATTTGAGTCAACTACCAACTAACCCAATTTGACTTAAATGAGTCAAATTGAGCCAAACCTAACCAAATTAACTTTAATTAACTTGAAATTTGGTCTGATCCACTTTTGGATCATTCCAAATCAAATCCAATGCTAAAAGATCATTCTACCCTTGGGTCAACGGAATCACATGACATAAATCACCCATGTAAGCGGTCATTTTAATTCATTGGTCACTTGGTACTCTCCCAATGGTCCACCTAGGCACCTAGGACACTACTGACGACAAGGGGTTGGGTTGGTATGACCATGAGAGGTAAAATCACCTCACCCTCCCCATTAGAGCATTTGAAACCCATATGACACCCATGATTCCTCCTTGGCAGCCACCTCCACACCTTCAACCAACCAAGTTGAGCCAACTCACCTCTTCCCTACCACCCATGACTCCCTGAGATGGTCGGACCACCATTAGAAGCCAAACCTAATCCCATTGTCCGATCAAGATGAAGGGGGGTATACACCCCTATTTCACTCAAAAACACATAAATATTATTTCTCTGAGCCCTAGGTACCCAAGATGAGCCGCTAGAGCATCCCGTAAGCTCCCAAGCTCATTCCTCAATTAAAAAAATGCCATTCTCATCCGTCCCAAAAAAGGCACTCCCATTTCCGGCCTAACTTCACCATTTCTCCATAAAACTCAAATTAACTTTGCACGCACCTTCCCTTGGCCTCATCAAGTAAGAACTAATCATCTCCCAAGCTTCTCGAGCACCAGA
Organism: Cymbidium sinense; assembly: GCA_021442155.1. Classification (NCBI taxonomy): domain Eukaryota; kingdom Viridiplantae; phylum Streptophyta; class Magnoliopsida; order Asparagales; family Orchidaceae; genus Cymbidium; species Cymbidium sinense. The sequence continues at coordinate 57,146,581 of CM038214.1, read as the reverse complement.
GGTGGAACTTCGATCAAAGTTGAGCTCTAAATCATTGGTTCATGGCCTTCTGAGTGAACGTCGAGGAATTGATCCAATTTCTACTCAATTGGGCTTCCTCTCCACTGGATGAAGTTTCTTCAATCATTCGAGCCACTGGTCTTGAGCTTCGCAAGGTATTTTTCCAAAATTGATCCATAGGCAAAAATGGGTTTGTAGCTTTTTGAAGAAAACTTACATCTCATGTGATCTTGACTGTTGGATCCCCTTCGATCGATGTTGTGAAGGTGTGAGATCCTTTTGGAATTGATCCAAACTTGGGTAAGCTTTGATCAAGTGACCAATGGCAGACGGACTACATTCTCCCTAACTTGCATGATGTTAGATAACACACCCTCTATTCGGTGTGATCAAAATGGACAATCATGATTAGATCTGCTAGATCGATATGATTTAATCCTGTTAAGCTATGGGATTAATTGTAGCCATCTGATCTAAGATCGAATGACGAAAGAGAAAGCGTATCGCGCTTGAAGGCACTGAATCAAATAAGTTTTAAGTAGCCAATCTCATGCCACATGGAAAGCGCCCTACGTCAGTTTGCCACGTGTGCCAACAAGATTAGGCTTTAACTAGGCTTAATTAATCATTTTTAATGGTTAAAACTTCTAAAAATCATAAAACATCATAGAGAATTAAAAAAAGCAAATAAATACTCATTTTTATGATATTTCAGAGGAGAATTAATTAAAAATGATCTTAACTAATTTTGAATAGTAATTAAGGTTTAATTACAAAATTAATTAGCTTAATCACTCAATTACTTGAGAAATTAATCTCAAATTTTGTGAGTTAATTTAATGGGATGATCTCTGCCTCCCATGATTTTCTTGGGATTTATTTCTCACTTAATTAGGAAAATTAACTTAAACTCTTTTAAATTTTAATTAATGATTAATTAATCCATGACATTAATAAATTGGTTAATTAAGTTTATTAATCATTGTTCAATAAGTGAACTAAGGAATAGGGTTGGGACCCCTTTCCTAAGTTCATTTCACCCTTTTTTTTAAAATGATTTAAATAATTAATTAAATCACTTAATCAAATTGAAATCATAATCTCATCCCTTAATTAAATCATGGGGTAGATCTTTGGGTGTTTAATAACCTAAAGGAGTTTAATGAAATATGGTTAATCCACATGTGGAAAAACCATAAGAGTAATTAATTAAGTCCTTAATCAAATTAACTATTAATCATGAGCCAATTGCATTAGGCCCTTTTTTTCCTTGGATCATTGCAAGTTTATTTTCCATGCATATCATGTTGGCTCATAATTATATAGTTAATTACAAGGTGACATAAGTAAGGGTAATTAATTCATCTAATTAAGGGTTCAACTTAATTAACCCATAAAATCAACTTAATTACATTTCCTTAAATTAAATCAAATCACTAATGTGGAATGGGTTTAAAAAAAAGTGATGATTTCTCTTCTCCTCTTTAAATTCAAAGTCAAATCTAAAACTTAATTAATAAAGAAGCTTTGGTTTGCTTTAAATAATCTTATTTGATTTGATTTTTTGAACTAGTTTGGTTGAATGAATCACATGCTTATATTTGATTGTCCTCTTTCCAATCATGTTAAATTTAGTATGTCATGCATCCATCTTTTCAAAATCAAGTAAAATAAAATGGATATTTTTATGTAAGCTTGCATGTGTTAATTTAATTTAATATATGCATGGCTATTATCGCTATTAAATCCAAATGAATTTTTCAAAAGCTTATAAATTAATATTAATGTGTTATGATGTTAGTTATAAATACATAAGAAATGCATGTGCTTATAGCTTAAGTGTATGAATTTTGAGTTCTCTTTTCTCTATTAATGTGTTCATTTATATAAGATTGAATGGTAATTGATATATAATCTAAAAATCTAGGGAACACGAGACTTATGCTAGCCCCAAGAGGTCATTTGATTACCTCACTTCTCTAGTTTCACAACAGCACATACCCATTTGATTTTATTCTTATGTATTTTAACATTAAAATTTAGATAGAGCTTTAATTCATATATATATATATATATATATATATATATATATATATATATATGATTCAATAAAAAATATACAATCTTTGCATAGTTTTCTTTTCCTCATTTATGTATGCATCCATGTGTGTCCAAGAAAAATAACTATATAGTCTAAACATCTCAGAAATATGAGGCTTTAGTTAGCACCAAGGAGGTCATTTGATTACCTCACTTCTAGTTTAACAATGACGTGCCTATATCTTTGTACATGTATATGTATATGTTATTAGTGAATGAAAATCCCATTTTACATTAAAATTGCATGCATTCATAATTTACTATGTGGCTGAATTAATTAGCCATATGATTTTGAGATTACATCCTATGTTCATGTATACAAATTTACATATGTTTGAATGCATATGGGTATATAGTCCAGACATCCTGAGAATACAAGGCTTTAGCTAGCTCCAAAGAGGTCATTTGATTACCTCACTTCCCTAGTTTAACAACGGCACATGCTTATTTAATTTCATTCTTATGTCCATTTTGTATAAGAATTTGGATAAAATTTTAACTTGATATGTTTAAATAATTCAATCAAAAAAATATAAATTTTAAACATACACATCATTTAAGATTTAAACTAAATATGTTTGTATAAATACACTTAGGATTAAATTATATGCATGTTACATGTGATGGAAAGGAATGATTTAATATTTGTCATGTGATAGTAATTAAATTAAATTAATTTTAAGATGCCTTTCATTTTGAATAGAATTACTTAATGTGACCCCAAACTTAGGATTAATTAAATCATTTAATAAGTCATTCATTAAAGAGAACTAAATCAAATTAATATACTTTAGAAAGTGACTTAAGGTATGGATGAAAGACGACAATCCTCTTTTCCTCTTTTTATAATACTTAGTTGTTCAGTGTAATAAAATGAAACAAAAAAAACACAAATTAAAATTATCAAATCAATTAAACTACTTCAAGTGAAATCAATCTTCCATGTTAAATTGAATCCTTCTACACTTATAAAATACAACACTAATGCCTAACAAGACTTACCACTCAAGCTGTAATACACACATTAGAATTAAGTCACCATTTGTAGCTCTAAGTTAGGATAGTGAATGATGTGATGTATGTTTTGTTTTATGATGTATTATTTTAGATTGGATGTTAGGGTGTATGCTTCGTAGACTCGATGTTAGGCTAATATTAGCCTAATCATATTTTTTATAGGGGATTATGCTTAAGGGATGCTTAAAAATAAATGTGAATGCTCTTTTTGTAGTTTACCTAAATCTTTAAGCATAATCCAAGTTAGGGCAGGTGGGCTTAGTTACCCATGTGTAGGGTGCTAAGTCCAAATTATAAATACAACTTAATTAAAATTAGTGCTATGGAAGACTAGGATGAGCAGTGCTAGAAGGCTTTATCCTAAGGTACTCTATGATGCCTTTGAAGCAAGCTCTATCCAAATAAAAGAAGGAACCAAATCAAAAATAGATATATGAAGAAAGAAAATCCCCATAGCATTTAATACAATTATAGCTATTCTTTCAAATTCCAGGTTGTATAAGGGTAGAGCTTCATCTTTTCTCTCTTGGGTTATATGGTACCACACTCTTTTATTCTTTTATGATATTTATATAATTGTTTGATGTTATGTATACATTGTGAATTAAGACGGAATGCTTTCATAGTTTCTTAAATGATTGATGCTTTAATGTGTGGCTTGGATATGATTAGGCTCTTAGGATAAAAATAACTTTTCTACCCAACTATTCACTCATAATTTAATTTTAAATAACTCATAATCTCATCATAAATCCTAAGACATAAATAAGATAATTAAAATATTTAAAAACCCCTTAGATGTATGGTTGTATGTTTCACATCATCCATGCATATTCTTTCTCTCTTGAACATGAAGGATCTCCATCCTTGCACGATAAAGGAACTTAACCTATGAGGGCATCCCTTATGGTGGAGAACACCTTCTTCTAATACATAACTATTCATCATGCATTTAGGCATAAGAAATCCTAAAGCCTCTATCAAAATAATGTGTCAAATGAAATAAAATTTGAAAAGATTTTGCATCTATAGATTAAGTCATATGTTCATACCACTCATGCTCTAGTCTCTTAGGGAGTGTGTTTAGGACTTTAGTCTCTTTTTAATTAAATAACTACCATAACTATCTTGTAATTCATAAGACTAGACTACATGATTTTAAAACTGTAGGAGGAGTTAGCTGGTAGCCACTCCAGGCGATTATATGTCCAGAAGCTGAACAATTTATTCTCTCTTGTGAAGGTAAACCCTTATGTCTACCTGTCGATTTAGATTTAGGTCATTCTTTAGCTCGTACTAAAGCTCCCTAGATTTAGGATCCAAGGTAGCTATTTCCTTTGGGCTATGAGCATAAATCATCACCTCTTAGGCATTCTGACAACCTTGTGTTGGTGGATTATAAGCTCTAGTAATCTAATTAAATTTCAACTCAAAACATATAAATCTTCTCAACTTCAAAATTACAAAGCCCAACCATAAGATAGATTAGAATGCTCACTAGGCTTCCTAGTTTCACGAGCATTTCCTACTTATTTCATTTGGATTTCAAAAATAAGTATTCTCCTTGAACTTTCCCAATTGATTTTCAAATACAACCAATCCTTTGATAATCTAACCTTAAAATCTTTGGAGATGATAATTGTTTACTTTAATCAAGATAGGAAAATTCATTTCCTAAGATGTAATTAACTATAGAGGCTTAGTTAAGAACCTGGTTTAATATAAATCCTACTTTATTCAGCCATGTAAAGTAAGGGGAAAATCTCTGGTACATTCGAAGACCCCTCATGCCTTAGGAGTCCTTATTACTTGATTAGGTCTATTATAGGGTGATGCCTTAATCTTTCGAGATAGTATATCATACCTCAATGTTGTACACGATCACCTTAAGAAGTACCCCCCTATACATCCAAAAATAAACACCACAAGGCCCTCTCACCTTATTCATTGAATCCTCTCAACATTATCCTTTCCTTTTGGAGTTTGGAGATGTCGATCCTCAAGTAGGAAATAATTCTTAGACTCATAATATAGACTGATACACCTGGGTCAACCAGAACTCTAGATGGCCTGTATCTTCTAACATCCATTGTAATGTAAAGAGGTTGTTGTGCTCGATCATCCCTAGAAGTAAGTCTTCATCACTGAATGTAACTAAATAAAAACCTAAACTTAAATAATAAACCTAAAAATAAAACCTAAAAAAAAACCTAAACCCTAAACTAAAAAAAAAACTTAAAAGCTAAAATAAAAATAAAATAAACTAAACCTACACTAAAATGAACTAAACTAAAATAAATAAAACCTAAACCTAAACCTAAAATAAACTAAACCTAAACCTAAACTAAATAAAATAAAATAAAATAAACTAAAAATAAACCAAAACCTAAACTAAAAGTTAAAACCTAAAAATAAACCTAAAATAAAAAACTAAAACCTAAACCTAAAAAAATAAAATAAAAACCTAAACTTAAACCTAAAAATAAAAAAATAAAGCCTAAACCTAAAAAGTAAACTAAAATAAAAAACCTAAATTAAAATAAATAAACCTAAATCAAAATTAAAAATCAAATAAACTAAATAAACCTAAACTTATGAGTTAACTTAATTTAAAATAAAAACAAAATAAATAAATAAAAATTAAAAAATAAAAAAATAAATCCCTAACCTTAAACCCTAAACCCTAAAACTATCCCTAAACCCTAAACCTACAACCCTAAACCCTAAAACCCGAAAACCAAAATCCTAAACCGTAAACCCTAAACCCTAAACCCTAAAACACTAAGCCTAAACCCTAAACCATAACAAACTCTAAAACTAAACCTAAACCTACAAACCCTAAACTTAAACTAAACTATAAACCTTAAACCCTAAACCTAATGAACCAATCCGACCCTAACTTAACTCTCCCCTAAGACTAAACCTAAACCTAAAACCCTAAATCCTAAACCTTGAACTAATCGTAAACCCTAAACCTTAAACATTAAAACCCCTAAACCCTAAATAACTACAAACCTAAACCTAAACTAAATAAAACCTAAATATAAAATAAGTAAAATAAACCAAATGAAACATAAACCTAAACTAAATAAATAAACCACAAAATAAACTAATAAAATAAATAAATAAAGATAAATAAATTTAAAGAATAAATAAAATAAAATAAACCTAAGAATAAAAACTTAAATAAAATAAAAACTAAACGTAATATAAAAATAAAATAAATTTAAAATAAAATAAATAAAAACTAATTAAAAACCTAAACCAAAAAATAAACCTAAAATTAAAACTTAAAAATAAATAAAAAATAAAACCTAAACCCTAAACTAAAAAAAAAGCCTAAACCTAAAATAAAAATAAAATAAACCCAAACCTAAACTAAAATAAACTAAACTAAAATAAATAAAACCTAAAATAAACTAAACCTAAACCCTAAAACTAAATAAAATAAAAAACTAAATAAAATAAACCTAAACCAGAAATCAACCTAAAATAAACCAAAAATAAAAACCTAAAATAAAAAATAAAATAAAATAACTAAACCTAAACCTAAAATAAATATAAACCTACCTAAAGATAAAATAAAAATAAAACTCACTTAAAATAAACTAAATCTAAACTTACTAAAATATAAACTAAAAAAAAACTAAACTAAATATTAACCTAAAAAAAATTAAATTAAATAAAATAAATAATAAATATAAAATAAAATAAAATAAAACTAAATAAACTAAAACAAAAGTGTTGAATCTAAATTTGCAAAAGAAAAACCAAAGACCCTAAACCTAAACTAAAACTTGAACCCTAAACAACCATAAAGCCTAAACAATAAAACCCTAAACCCAAAAATAAAAAATAAAAACCATAAAACCTTAAACCCTAAAACCTAAACCCTAAACCCTGATCCAAACCCTAAAATACCCTTAAATTAACCCTAAACCTTAAACCCTAAACACTAAACCCTAATAAGCTAAAAACCTAATCCTAAACTAAATAAAACCTAAAAATAATATAAATAAAAAAATCTAAACCAAAATAAAAAAATAAAATAAAAGAAAAACATAAACTAAAACCTAAACTTAAAACTAAAAAAAATAAAATAAATAATAAAAACTAAACTAAAATAAAATAAATAAAAACCTAAACTATTCTAAAAAATAAAAAACCTAAATAAAATAAAAACTAAACTTAAAATAAAAATATAATAAACCTAAAATAAAGTAAATTAAAAACTAAATAAAAACCTAAACCTAAAAAATAATCCTAGAAATAAAACACAAAAATAAATAAAAAGTAATACCTAAACCCTAAAAAAAACTAAACTTAAAATAAAAATAACATATACCTAAACCAAAACTAAATAAACTAAACTAAAATAAATAAAACCTAAACCTAAACTAAATAAAATAAAATAAACTAAAAATAAACCTAATCCTAAACTAAAAAAAAACCAAAATAAAACCTAAAAATAATAAAACATAAACCTAAATCTAAGAATAAAATAATCCTAAAATAAAATACTAAAACCTAAACCTAAACCTAAAAAAATAAACAAAATATAAACCTAAAAATAAACTAAACTAAATAAAAAAATAAAATAACTTAAATCAAATAAAAATAAAATAAACTAAACTAAATAAAAAATAAACTAAATAAACATAAACTGCTGGTTCTTTTTTAAAATAAAATAAATAAAAATAGCCCTAAACTTATAAAAACCCAAACCCAACCAAACTAGGCCCACAAATAAAAAGAACCCAAACCCAAACCCAAACCCCACCACAAACCATACTAACCTAAAACACTAACCTAAACCTAAACCTAAAACATAAATAAAATGATCCAGTAAACACTAAACTAAAAAAGACCACAAACTACTAAATAAAACCTAAACAAAAATAATATAAAAATATAAAATAAAATAAAAACCAAAACTTAACCTAAACCTAAACCAAAACCTAAAAATAAAAATAAAATAAAATTAAAATAAAAAACTAAACTAAATTAAAAAAAATAAAAAACTAAACTAAACAAAAAAATAAACCTAAAAATAAAAACCTATAAAATAGAAATTAAAATAAAATAAAATAAACTAAAATAAAATAAAAACTAAATAAAAACCTAAACCTAAACCTATACTAAATAAAATAAAATAAAAATAAACCAAAACCTAAACTAGATAATAAAACCTAAAAATAAACCTAAAAGAAAAACCTAAAACCTAAACCTAAAAAAATAAAATAAAAAACTAAACCTAAACTAAAAAATAATAAATAAAACCTAAACCTAAAAGATAAAATAAAAATTAAACTCAATTGAAAAGTAAACCTAAACCTAAACTTAAACCTAAAAAATTAACTAAAATAAATAAATCTAAAATAAGTAAAATAAACTAAATAAAAAGAAAAAATAAACATAAATCAAAATAAAAAAAAAATAAAATAAACTAAAATAAATAAAAAAATATAAACTAAGTAATAAACAACAATTATAAAATCCTAAAAATAATAAAACCCTAACCCTAAAGCCTAAACAAACTCAAACCCAAATAAAACCCAAATAAAAAACTAACTCAAAAATAAAATAAAATAAAACTAAAATAAAATAAAATATAAAAAACCTAAACCTAAAAGTAAAAAAATAAAATAAAATAAAAAACTAATAAAATAAAATAAAATAATAAATAACAAACATAAACTAAATTAAAATAAAAATATAAAAATAAAACCTAAAATAAAATAAACTATAAATAATTAAATAAATAAAATAAAAATATAAAACCTAAACCTAAAAATAAAATAAACTAAAATAAATAAGCTAACCTAAACTAAATAAAATAAATAAAATAATTAAAAATAAACTAAATAAAAATAAAATAAAATAAACTGAACCAAAAAAATAATACCACACTTGGTCTAAATTAAAAAAATAAAACCTAAATGAAATAAAAATAAAATAAACTCAATAAAATACCTATACCAAATAAAAAATAAACTAATAAATCTAAACTAAATAAATAAACTCATAATAATAAAAATAAACTAAATAAAAATAAAATAAATTAAAATAAACTTAAACCTGTTTGGTTTCCTTAATTTAAAAAAACCAAACCCTCTCTAAACCCTATAACCTACCTACCTAAACCTACCACACCCTAAACCACTACCTAATCACTAAATCACAGCCATGAGCCTAAACCCAGGCCCTGAGCCAAACCTAAAAAAAACCCTGGACCCTACTTAAACCTAAACCTACATCCCACCTCCTAAACTACCTACCTAAACTTAAAGTAAATAAATTAAAAATACAACCCAAACCTAATATTGACCTAAACCTAAACTTAGAATGGGTAAAACCTTGATGGCAAATAGCTACCATGCTCAATCCAGATCAGAATCATAGTGGTGGTGGGGATCAAGGTCTGGTGGATATGGAGGTGGTTTAAGTAGTGGTGGTTATGGAGGCAAGTGAAGGAGGTTGTAATGGTGGTGGTGGAGGGAGAATATATCATGGTGGATCTTACCGAGAGGTGGTTATAACTAGAAAACTAAGAATGGTTGATCGACATGGAATGTCTTTATAGTAGAGATGGTTCTAGTTATCTAGGGTTTTGATTTGCTCAATGTGCTCATTTTTATCTATGTAAAATCTTAAAACTACTTGGTTGATGAAATGGAAAGAAGAAATATTGAATCTAAATTTGTTCTATAAAATGACAAAACCCTAAATAAACTAAAATGTGAACCCTAAACCTATAAACCCTAAACCCTACCCTAAACCTAAATCTAAATCCTAACCCAAATCTTAAATAAACCCTAAACTAACTTAAATAAAAGCTAAAAAAATACCTAAACTAAATAAAACTTAATAAACTAAAAAAACCAAAATAAAATAAAATAAAACATAAACCAAAACTAATCCTAAAACCTAAACCTAAAAGAAAATAAAATAAATAATAAAACTAAAAAAAAAACTAAACTAAAAATATACATAAAATAAAATAAAATAAACTAAATAAAATAAAATAAACCAAACATAAAATAAAAAAAACTAAATAAAAAAACTAAACCTAAAAAATAATCATAAAAATAAAACAAAGAAATAAATAAAAATAATGTAAAATAAAAACCCTAAACTAAAATAAATAAACCTAAAATAAATAAACTAAACAAAATAAAAATAAAAGCAAACCTAAATAAAAATAAAAGAAATAAAATAAACTAAAAAAAAAAAACTAAATAAACCTAAACCTACAACTTTACTTAATTAAAAATAAAAAAAGAAATAAAAAAGATTAAAAAAAAACCCAAATGAACTAAAAACTAACCTAAACCCTATAAACCCTAAACCCTACCCTAAAACTAAACACAAACCAAAACCCTAAACCCTAAATGCTAAACCCTAAACCCTAAACCCTAAACCCCAAACCCTAAACCTTAAAAACATAAACCTAAATTGAATAAAACCTAAACCTAAATAAAATAATAAAAATAAATTAAATTAAAAAATAAAAATTAAACTAAAATAAAATAAATAAAAACTTAAACTAAACTAAAAAATAAATTAAACCTAAAAATAAAATACATAAATAAAATAAAACCAAAACATAAAATAAAAAAATAAAATAAAAACTAAATAAAAATCTAAACTTAAAAAATAAACCTAAATAAAAATATAAAATAAACTAAATAAACTAAACCTAAGGGTTTACTTTTTTTAAAAAAAAAAAAACCCTAAAACCTAAAATAAACTAAACCCTAAACCCAAAACTAAACTTAAAACCATAAACTAAAACCTAAACCACAAAACTAACCTCAAATAAACCTTCCTGGCTAAAAACCCTAAACCCTAACACTAAAACCAAACCAAACCTAATAAAACCCCAAAACTAAAACTAAAACCAAAACACTAAAATCCTTAAACTAAAATAAAAAATAAACTAAAACTAAAATAACTAAATAAATAAATAAAAAACCTAAATTAAATAAAAATAAAATAAAATAAAATCTAAACCTACCTAAAATCCTAAGTAAAATAAAAAATAAAATCTAAATTAAAATAAACTAAATAAAAACCTAAACTAAACTAAAAAATAAAGTAAAACTAAAAATAAACATAAAATAAAAACTAAACATAAAATAAAAAAATAAACCTAAAATAAATTAAAATAAAAATAAAATAAAAACCTAAACCTAAAAAATAATCCTAGAAATAAATAAAAGATAAACACTAAACCCTAAACTAAAATAAAAACTAAACCTAAAATAAACAAACTAAAATAAACCTAAACCTAAACTAAAATAAATAAAACCTAAACCTAAACCTAAAATAAACTAAACCTAAACCCTAAACTAAATAAAATTACATAAAAAAATAAACCTAAACCTAAACTAAAAAATAAAACCTAAGAAAATCTAAATCTAAACCTAAAAATAAAAGATAAAACCTAAACATAAAAATAAAAATAAAATAAAATAAAACATAAACCTAAACCTAAACAAAAAAAATAAACTAAAATGAAAAACCTAAATTAAAATAATTCAACCTAAAATAAATAAACTAAACTAAATAAAAATAAAAAATAAAATAAACTAAAGTAAATAAAATATAAAATAAATTAACTAAATTAACCAAAACCATCCAGTTTACTTAATTCTTTAAAAAACCCCTTAAAACTAAATCCTAAACCCTAAACCCTAAACCTTAAACTTACAACACTTAACCCTAAACCCTAACCCTTATACCCTAAAAAATCTTAAACCATAAACCCTAAAAAATAAGTAAAAATAATAATAATAAATAAATAACCATAACCCTAAACCCTAAACTCTAAACCTACAACCCTAAACCTAAAACCCTAAACCCTAAACACTTAAACCCTAAACCCTAAACCCTAAACCAAAAACCCTAAACCCTTAACCCTAAGCCCAAAACCCTAAACCCTAAACCTACAAACCCTAAACCCTAAACCTTAAGCCCTAAACCCTAAAATCTACAATCCAAAGCCCTAAACCCTAAATCCTAATCGCTAAACCCTAAACCCTTAACCCTAAAAACCTAAAAACCTGAACCTAAACTAAATAAAACCTTAAAAGACCCAAACTTAAATAAAATAAAATAAAATATAAATAAAACTTAAACTTAAACCTAAACCTAAAAATAAAATAAATAAAAAAATAAAATCTAAACTTTAATAAAATAAATAAAAACCTAAACTAAACTAAAAATTAAAATAAACCTAAAATTAAAAAATCTAAATAAAATAAAACCCAAATGTAAAATAAAAAAAATTAACCTAAAATAAAATAAAATAAAAGCTAAATAAAAACCTAAACCTAAAAATATACCTAAAAATAAAACTTAAAAATAAATAAAAAATAAAACCTAAACCCTAAACTAAAAAAAAACTAAACCTAAATAAACAAAATAAAATAAACCTAAACCTAAACTAAAATAAAGTAAGCTAAAATAAATAAAATCAAAACCTAAACCTAAAATAAACTAATCCTAAACCTAAACCCTAAATAAAATAAAATAAACTAAAAATAAACCTAAACCTAAATTAAAATATAAAACATAAAATAAACCTAAAATAATAACTTATAACCTAAAACAAAAATATAAAATAAAAACTTAAACCTAAACCTAAAAATAAAAAATAAAACCTAAACCTAAAAAATAAAACTAAAATAAAACTTAACTAAAAAATAAACATAAGCCTAAACTAAAACCTAAAAAATAAATCAAAATAAAAAAACCTAAACTAAACTAAATAATATAAACTAAATAAAAATAAAAAATAAACTTAAATAAAAATTAAAAATATAATATACAAAAATAAATAAATAAAAACTAAATAAATAAAATAAACTAAAACTATCGATTTTCTTAATTTATAAAAAAAAAACCCTAAATCCTTACCCCTAAACTCTAAATCCTAAACACTAAACCCTAATACTATCCCTAAACCTTAAATGCTAAACCTACAACCCTAAACCTACATCCCTAAATTCTCAACCCTAAACCCCTAACCCTAAACCCTAAACCCTAAAACCTAAATCCTCAACTCTAAACTAACCCTAAACCCTAAACCCTAAACCCTAAAAATCGTAAACTCTAAAGCATAATCCCTAAACCCAAAACTAACCTTTAACCCTAAAGTAACCCTAAACCCTAAACCCTAAAAACCCTAAAGCCTAAATCCTAAACAATATACCATAAACCCTAAACCATAAAACCCTAAACCCTATATCATAAACCCTAATGCATAAACCCTAAAGCCTAAAACCTAAACCTTAAAAATCTAAAAACCTAAACCTAAACTTAATAAAAACTATAATTAAAATAAATAAAAACCCAATCAAAATAAAATAAATAAAATAAAATAAAAACCAATACTAAAACCTAAACATAAAAATAAAAATAATAAAAATAATAAAAATAAACTAAAATAAAATAAATAAAAACCTAAACTAAACTAAAAAATAAAATAAACCTAAGAATAAAAAACCTAAATAAAATAAAAACTAAACATAAAAAAAATAAAATAAAACTATAATAAAATAAAATAAAAACTAAATAAAAACCTCAACTTAAAAAATAAACCAAAAAATAAATAAATAATAAAACCTAAACAAAGAAAAAAACCTAAACCTAAAATAAAAATAAAATAAACAAAAAAATAAACCTAAACCTAAAATAAAATAAACGAAACTAAAATAGGAAAACCTAAACCTTACCCTAAAATAAACTAAACCTAAACTAAATAAAATAAAATAAACTAAAAATAAACCTAAACCTTAACTAAAAAAATAAAATCTAAAAATAAAAAAGAAAACCTAACCATAAAATAAGAAAATAAGAATAAAAAAAAAACTAAAAAATAAACCTAAACCTTAAACTAAAAAAAATAAATAAAAATTAAAATAAAAAACATAAACTAAAATAAATAAACCTAAAATAAATAAACTAAATTAAATAAAAATAAAAAATAAACCTAAATAAAAATAGAAAATAAAGTAAACTAAATATGCTAAATAAACCTAAACCTACATGTTTACTTAATTTAAAAGAAAAATAAATAAACCTAAAATAAATTAAATTAAAAACTAAATGAATACCTAAACCTTAAAAATAAAACTAAAAAAAATATAAAATAAAACCTAAACCTAAAATAAAAATAAAATAAATAAAATAAAATAAACCTAAACCTAAATAAAAATAAACTAAACAAAAATAAATAAAACCTAAACCTAAACCTAAAGCTAAAATAAATAAAATAAAATAAACTAAAAATAAACATAAACCTAAACTGAAAAATAAAACCTATAAATAAACCTAAAATCTAAACCTAAAAAAATAAAATAAAAACCAAAACCTAAAAATAAAAATAAAAAATAAAACCTAAACTTAAAAAATAAAATAAAAATAAAAGCAACTAAAAAATAAACCAAAACTTAGACTTAAACCTAAAAAATAAAGTAAAATAAAAAGCTTAAGGAAAAATAAATAAACTAAACTAAATAAAAATAAAAAATTAACCTAAATAAAAATAGAAAATAAAGTAAACTAAAAAAATAAAAATTAAGCTAAATATACTAAATAAACCTAAACCTATTGGTTTACTTAATTTTAAAATAACCTTAATCCCTAAATCCTAAATCCTAAACCTACAATCCTAAGCTTTCAACCTAAACCCTAAACACTACATCCTAAAAAACCCTAAACCCTAAATGTTAAAAGCATAAACCTTAAAACTCTAAATCCTAAACCCTAAACCCTAAACCCTAATCCTAAACCGTAAACCCTAAACCTAATCCTAAAGTAACTAAATAAATTAAAAAATAAACCTAAACCTTAAAACCTGTTAAACCTAAACCTATACTTAAACCATAAGAATGGGCTGAACCTTGATGGTAAGAACATCACCATCAATCCCCGCCTAGAACTAACATGGAGGTGAAACTTATCATAGTGGTGGTTGGGGATCTAACTTGGATATGGAGGTATAAAGCAATGGTGGTATGGAGGTAAACTTGGGCATCTAAGGTGTTGTTGGATATGCATGCTCATTTTTTATCTATGTCGTCACTTATGTCTTAGAAAACTTGGTGTGTTACTTAGTTGGTGAAATTAAAAAGAAGAAATGTTGAATCTGAATTTGTTCTCTCTTAAAAAATAAAAATAAAAATAAAAAAAGAAGAACTGAAAACCCTAAACCCTAAACTAAAACTTGAACCCTAAACCTAAAACCTAAACACTAAACCTAAACCCTAAACCCTAAAAAACCAAAACCCAAAATCCAAAACCCTAAACCATAAAGTCTAAACCCTAAAACCCTAAACCCTAAAACCTAAACCCTAAACCTTAATTCCTAAACCCTAAACCCTAAACCCTAAACCACAAACCCTAAATCCTAAACCCTAAAAACCTAAACTAAATTAATTAAACTTAAAAATAAAATTAATACAAATGCCTAAACTAAAATAAATTAATAAGATAAAATAAAATAAAAACATAAACTAAAACCAAAACCTAAACCTAAATCTAAACCTAAAAAAAATAAAATAAATAATAAAAACTAAACTAAAATAAAATAAATAAGAACCTAAACTAAAAAAAAATTAAAGACCTAAATAAAATGAATTAAACCAAAATGAAAATAAACCTCAAAAATTAAAATAAAACTAAATAGAAACATAAACATAATGAAATAAACCTAAAATGAAATAAAAAATAAACCAAAACTAAAGAAAACTAAACCTAAAATAAAAATAAAATAAATCTAAACCTAAACTAAAATAAACTAAACTAAAATAAATAAAACCTAAACCTAACCCTAAAATAAATTAAACCCAAACCTAAATCTAAACTAAATAAATAAAATAAACTAGAAATAAACCTAAAACAAACTAAAAAAATAAAACCTAAAATAAAACCCTAAAACCTAAACCTAAAAAAATAAAATAAAAACCAATTCATAAAAAATAAAATAAAAATAAACTTAAATATAAATAAAAAATAAATAAATAAAATAAAAATAAATAAATAAAAAACAAACTATGTAAACTTAAACCTACGAGTTAACCTAATTTTAAAAAATTAAATAAAAAATAAATAAATAATAAAAAAATTATTAACCATAAACCTTAAATCGTAAAATTGACCCTAAACCCTAAACCTTAAACCCTAAACCTACAACCCTAAATCCTAAACCCTAAACCCTAATCCCTAAAGCTAAACCATAAAACCCTAAACCCAAAACCCGAAACCCAAAACCGAAAAAGCTACATCCCTAAACCATAAACCCTAACCCCCAAACCCTAAACCCTAAGCCCTAAACCTTAAACCCTAAAAACCTAAAAACCTAAAAACTAAACTTAAACTAAATAAAACTAAAAAATAAAACAAATTAAAAAACCTAAACCTAAATAATATAAAAAAAATAAAATAAAATAAAAACCTAAAGAAAAACCTTAACCTAAACCAAAACTTAAACCTAAAAATAAAAAATAAAAACTAAAATAAACTAAAATAAATAAATAAAATAAACTAAACTAAAAAATCATCAAGTCTAAAAAGTAAGATTTTATGTTCAAAATAAATATTATATGTTGTAGCATAGTATAGCATCATATATCATAATATATTGTTCTATGCTTTTTAAATTCTTCAAGTATTTTATAATCATGCAATCTTGCCTACACTAGCATTATTTATAAAACTATTGATTTAGACTTTAAAATGGTGGAATTTTTCCAAATTCATAATAGGTAGAGCATGGCATCATAATATATTATTTCAATTTAAAATATGTATGTGATACGATTAAAATATATAGTTTTTTATGATTTAGACTAATTTTATAAATTTTTATCTTAAGCAATCCCTTGTGATGTGATATGCAATATGATATAATATAATATATTATAGTGTATTATAATATAAGATGCCATAATATAGTGTAGCATCATGCATTATAGTATACTATTGTGTATTACTACTTATGTTTTTAGCATATTTTAGTTTGTTATAGTATGATGTAGTAGAGTTTGTACTAGTATAATTCATAAAAATACTGATTTATAGGCTCAGATGATGGGATTTGGCCAAACTTAAGGTAAGCTTTAGGGAACATTATTGGGGTGTGCTATGGTGTGTCACTTAATCAATAGAATGGAATTTTGCATCCAAAATAAATGTTCATTTTTCAACTAAATTTTATGATTTTTTGCTTAAAGTGATTCATTTTAAGGTGTAAGGTAAGATAATATATTATAAGAAAGCATATTAAAATATAATGTACATAACAATATAACTTCACATATATATAAATGGGGTGGTGTGTTACTAAATGTTATTGTACATTTTAGTATGTTTTACTTATGTTATAATACATTGGGTCAAAACTCACAAAAAATGTTAATTTGAAGGTTCAGATGGAAGAATTTGGCCAACTTCATGTCACAAACCAAGAAGAAACTCCAAAATTATGCTATTTTGTACCATTTTTAATAGAACAATAACACTTTTACATCCAAAATGATTATTCATATTTTGAAAAATTTTTGTTATTTGTTCCTTTAAAGTGCTTCTAATGAGGTGTAATGTTAAACAATATATTGTATTATAGCAAATTATAATATAACATCATATATTATAATATAATATAGTGTGTTAATTCACACTATAATATATTTAGCATGATACTGTATAGTTAGTTTGAGCTTGCAACTCACAAATCATAAACTCTTTATTACAATGTCAAGATGATGTAATTTGAATGAATACATTGTTAGGCTATTGGTTGAAGTATAAAGGTGTGCATAAGAGAAGAAATAAGATTTGGTGAGAATTCCATGTCAAGGACATGGAGGGAGATCCGCTAGGGGATGACACATACATTGGACTTGACATATGATGGGTCTATGTCAAGGGCATAAAAGAAGAGAATTTGCTGGGGATAAGGTTTGAATTTGATTTGATTATATGATTTGTGGAAAGCAGATCTCTTGGGGATTAAGATCAAATAAACTTTAATTTGTTTTATTTTACTTGATGTGGAGGCATATCCACTAAAGATATGGGCTCGAGTCTGCTAGGAATCGGGTATATGAACCTTCCACTAGGGAAGCAGGTTTGGGCTATCTACTAGGGATTAGGATTTGAGTTTGATTTCATAAATTTGTTTAGGGATGTATCCACTAGGGATAAGAGTTTGGTTAGATTTTTTTGGTTCAGACTCTACTAGAGGAGTTGGTTTAATTTGGCTCCACTATGGAGGTTGTTTTGAATTTGATTTGTTTGCTTGACTTGTTTATATATTATTTGGGGCTCCACTGAGGAGAAGGGTGTGATTTAACTCCACTAGGAAAAATCAAATTAGGTTTAATTTACTCTGAGTTAATGTATGGACCTTATCGGTGTGTGATGGACCCACTGATAAATGGCTATATAAGCCTTGATCTACCACAGGTTTATAAATCCAAAGAGATAGTCTATCGGCTACGGGGTAGGGCTAGCCAACCTAAGGGGTTGCCTTTTGGTGTGCAACGACTGTGTGAGGAAGAAGGCATAGCAGACTTACATCTTCCAAAGCTAGGAACAACCATTGGGGTGACCTGTTGGATGCACAACAAATCAAACTTGACCTAGGGCGACTACTGAGTGAATGTCACTGAGGACTTATGTCAACTCAAAAGTAGTCAGAATTAATTTTATCTTAATTTCATGAGATTTGATATGGTTTGTTTAGTTTATTTCAATTTTGAATAGAGGGCATATCCGCTAAGGATGTGAGCTCGATTAAATTTGATAGATTTAATTTATGGTCCATGTCAATGTGTGATGGACCCATTGAGAAGGGGCTATATCAGACTTATCCTACCTTAGATTTATAAATCCAAAGGGATAGTCTACTAGCATGGGGTAGAACTAGCCAACCTAAGGGGTTCCTTTCGGTGTGCAACAGCTATGCTAGAAAGAAGGCATAGCAAACTTACATCTTCTAAAGTAGGGAACAACTGCTAGGGTGACCTGTTGGTAGCACAATAAGTCAAACCCAACTTAAGGGTGACTATTGAGTGAATGATGTTGGGGACTTATATCAACTCAAGAGTAGTCAGGTGATTCTTATATGGAGTTTTGCTGATAGTGCCCTAAAGATAGGATGCTTGCTTGAGAAAAGGTACCGCTAATGGTGTCCTCCTAATCCATAAGTGAATATATATTTTGTTTATATGTTTGCATGGATCCTGTTAGTGAGCGAGGGACCACACTAAAAAGGGGCTATATCGGCCTTGACCTATCTTAGATTTATTGGACCAAGGGAGAATGTGCACATCCATAAAATGGATTCTCCAATCATAGGGGAGATTACTAGAAAAGGGGAATTGTCTAATCTGATAGTAACCTGGGTAGTGTTTAAATAGGGTCTTAAAGGATGTGATCCAAATATAATGACCACAGGGGAGGTGGTGCTAGGGGCTTTTTCTTGAGCTTTGGAAAAGAAAGCCTATAGGTGTACGGTATCCAACTCAAAGAGAAAGCATAGCCTTACATATGCCATGAGTGGTGTATCCTACGGTTCGAGAACCAACCAACCTAAGGTGTATCCATCAGTATGAGTGGTATATCCATCAGCATAGTGAGAACCAACCAACCTAAAGTGCCCGTCAATGTGCAATAATCAATCTGGAAAGAAAGAGTGTAGGCTTACAACATTTCAAATAGAACTAATCATTGGGATAGTTTATCGTTGGCAAGATAGATACTATTTAACCCAAAGCGACTACTAAATGGGGAGCCCTGAGGAAGGACTAGACCCAGACTTAAAACTGTGAAGAGAGAAGAAGTCGCTAGGGGACTTATCCTAAACCTAGGACACTACTCAGGTTCCTTACACCTACCCTAAACAAATCATGGTAGATTCACAAACATGAATACTTTCAACATGGAAGAGATTGAATTTAAAATAGAATTTTCATTGATGATAATTATTTTCAAATATGATTTATAATATTTCCTTTAGTAGATCCCATTGATTAGAAGCATTGGGGGCTCTCCCTTATGATTAATAAGATGATAGATCCTCTTTGGTAGGCCATCTTTATGGCAAAAGGGCCTTCCCATGTCGGTTCAACCTTGCCTCTCATCTTATGATGGGCAACAATCGGTCTCCTTAGAACTAAAATAATCTCTCTTACTTGAAAAACTCTAGGACAGACCAACTTGTTGTGAGATTGAATCATTTTAGCTTTGTACAACTAGAGATTTTGGAATTCCTGCAGGCATCTCTCCTCCAAACTTTCGAGCTCTTATAACCACAACTTAGCATTATGCTCTATTATGATCTTGCTACCCACAACTATCATTAGTGATGGGAGTTAGACTTCTATTGGTAGAATGGCTTCAGACCCATACACTAAGGAGAAAGGAGTAGACTGAGTTAGAGTTCTATATGTGGTGTGGTAGGCCCTACAAGGCTTCAACTAACTGCTCATGCTACTATTGCTTATTGTTGTCGAGTGTCTTCTTTAGTATTTGGATGAGACTTTTGTTGAAGGCTTCTACTAAGGTGTTTACCCTCGGGTAGTTGATGGTAGAATATCTCCACTCTATGTTGTGTCTCTGGGCAAAGTTGTTGATCTTGGTTCTCTTGAATGCAATACAATTATCAGATATAATTTGTCAAGGCACTCCAAACCTATATACGGTATGGCTCCTAAGAAATTGGAGCACATGCTGAGCTATGACCTCTCTAAGCAGAATTCCCTGCACTCATTTGGAAAATTAGTCAGTAGCAGCCATGATGAACTGATGACCCTTGGAATAAGAATCAATCAGACCGACTATGTTGATACCCCAACACTCGAATGGCCTTGGGGCCAATGTAGGATGTAGAATGTTAGGTGGTTGGTGTAGGACCACACAATGTATTTTACATTGGTGGCATCGCCTAGCTGTATCAATGTAAACTGTGATCATCTATGACCAATAGTATCCTAGTCTCTTTATCTAGGCTTTCATCTTCAAACTGGAATGGTTGGCTCCACATAATCTTGAGTGTACCTTGATCATAATTGTACGGGCTTCATGCTTGTCTAAACAACGTAACCACATATGATCAAAATACTGTCGATACAGGACACCATCCATAAGAGCATAAGAAAGTGCTATCTACTTTATCTGAGTGCTTGGGACTTCTCTTGAGGTAGTTTTCCTTTATTTAGGTAATCCATGAATGGTTTCCTCCAATCTAACTCCTCGTTCTTCTTAGCAATGGAAATCTCCCCTTCAAGAGAGTACTTTTTTATGAGTTCAATATTAATAAGAAATAAGACTTATCTATTTTGGACCTTTATTGATATGGACTCATCCTCCGGACATGTCAACTCCTTGGAAAGCTTGTCTAAAGCATATGCTATGACATTCTCTCCTCGAGGAATCTTATAAATGATAACCTTTGGGATTTGGGCTAACAACTCCATGGTGTACTTGTGGTAGTAATGGAGCTTGGGCTTTATAAGCTTATAGGACCCAACGATTTGGTTGATAACTAGCTAAGAATCCTCAAAGATGTTTATGTTCTGGATGCTTAGAGTAACAACTACCTCTAGCCTGATAATCAGAGCTTCATATTCAGCTTCATTATTGGTGCAAGGATTGGACATATGATATGAGAATCTCATGACATCACGGTCTAGAGTTAAGAGAACTATTCCTACCCCTGCCTTTCTTGGAATAATAGATTCTGGTTCTTCTCCACTTTGAGAGAAAGTCACACCATCAAAGTACATCTCCCAATGGTGAATGCTAGTATCCCCTAAATTCATGATTTTTTTCATTAGGGAGATCATCACTAAGCAGAGAGTTAGCAGAAAGTGGGTGTGCTGCTAGGATATTCGCTAGCACTTGTCAAACTATGAGAGGATCATGGACCATTGTGCCAACTATCCGATTAGCATCGGTCGCATCATGAGATACTGTAGTGGATTGATCCTATAGATTAAGTTCACCTTATAGGGAAGCATGTAGTACTGTAACTTTTATGATGCAAAGATTAAAGCTAGGTAATGCCTCTCAATAGGTGGATAATTAACCTCAGTAAGGATTGGACAATGACTGAGGTAGTAGAGTGTGTTTTACTTTCTTTCATCATTGGCTTGGGCCAACAAAGCACCAAGGGAGTTGTCTAACATAGCAGTGTAAAGTATGTGTGGCTTGCCCGGGATAAGGGCTGCTAGAACTGGCAGCGTCATCAGGTAATGCTTCATGTCTTCGAAGGCATGCTCACGCTTGTCATCCCCCTTGAACTTAGCATTCTTTTTAATAAGTGTTGATAATGGCTCACATCTTCCGATAGGTTGGATATAAAGCATCTCAGATATGCCAACCACCCTTGGAATGATCTAAGTTGAGTTAAACTTTTAGGGGGTGGTATTTCTAATATCACCTTGATCTTCTCCAGATCGATTTTGATTCCCTGGTGTCAGACAACAAACCTAAGGAATTTTCATGAAGCTACTCTGAATGCGCACTTCAGGTGGTTCATTTTCAAGTTAAATTATCTTAAATGTTAGAAAACTACACTCAAGTCAAATAGATGGTCTTCCTTTTCTCTACTTTTGACCATGACATCATCGACGTAGCACTCGACTTGATGATGAATCAGTTTGTTGAAGATTCAAGTCATAGCCCGTTAGTATGTAGCACTAGGAATTTTAAGGCTAGAAGGCATGACCTTATAGCAATAGATTCTGATCAGGGTTCCAAAAGTAGTGTTCCTTTCATTTTTCAAGGGCCATCTTCATTTGGTTATATCCATATGAGCTATCCATGAAAGAGAAGACTGCATGAGATGAGGCAATGTCTACCATCAGCTCCGGGATTGGTAGTGGAATTCATCTTTTGGACATGTCTTATTTAAATCTTAATTTAGTTATATGTGAATTTGACC
This sequence comes from Cymbidium sinense, assembly GCA_021442155.1. NCBI lineage: Eukaryota > Viridiplantae > Streptophyta > Magnoliopsida > Asparagales > Orchidaceae > Cymbidium > Cymbidium sinense. The sequence goes on along the minus strand of CM038214.1, from coordinate 57,123,507 downwards.
ATTCTTTTTCTTAACTAAGACGATGCTGGCTAACCAGGTAGGGTATTTTTCTTCTGGGATAAAGCCAGTATCGATCAATTTCTTGACTTCAAAAATGACCTATTATTCTATATCTAATCGCATGCATCTAGGAGCTTGCTAGATAAGATTAGCAGTAGGTTCTATTGCTAATTTATGGACCACTACGTCAAAATCCAATCAAGGCATCTCTTCATAAGTCCATGCAAAGCAGTCCTTAAACTTAGTTAACCTAACTAAGTCATTGGTTTCAATTTCATTCAAAAAAGAACTGATACATGTTGGGGGTGGATCTTCTTCAGTTCCTAAGCTGATTTCCTTAAGCTCGTCGATTGTTGACTTGATCTCTTCTTCAAACTCTAGCGGTGCATCTTTGACTTCAAAATCATTTGAATCTTCTAAAGTTTCTAAGTACAGCTCCTTATATGATTTAATGTGATTTGAAAAGAACCTATCAGATTCCAAATGATTGGTGATGACTAGCGATCATCATCATCGGCGGACCCTATACCGAATCCTAGTCCCGATCTTGATTGAGAGCTTTTGCATTTGTTCTTCCATATTATTTCAAAGTAGTTTGACCTATGCTTTGACCAAGTATGTGGGATTAACCCTTTCTTTGCTAAGTTATGAACACAAAGAAAGTACCAATCAAAAACCAATTCTAATAAATTATAATATGAATCAACCCCAAGTTCTACATCACCTTCTTGACTTGAGGATGATGCTCCTAGAAAGAACCTCTGAGTCTTCACACCTATGGATGACTTAGGGGCTTCCTTAACTACCAAACCCTCAGGTTTTTGAGAGGAAAGTGGGGGTGAGCTAAGATTCCCAACTGATGTCAAACTATTTCACATATAGACGTGGATATACTTATGCTTTGCTTTGGTGTCTGGTCTTCATCGCTATCTGGCTCAAGTGTCACCTCCAAGGGAATCTACTACTGAGAAGAGCTAGTTGGTATGCTAACCATATAAGACTCATCATATGAACTAGATTCTAAGTCTATATGGATAGTAGGTGTACTCCTGGTAGCTGGGGCATATCTTCTATTACGTGGCCAATAAGAAGGTTTTCCAGCCCTAGGACTGCCACTGAACTGGCCTCTTCCTCTGCCTGGTGGAGGTCAGTCATCCATATGTTGAATGGAGTAATGAACTGGGTGGAAATGTCTTCGCTCCACTTCCTCCTCCAAGTTTATTTCGGCTCCCTTTTATTTTCTTTTTCATTTTCTCTTCTCTTTTCTTTTTCTTTTTCTTTTTCTTTTTCTTTTTCTTTTTATTTTTCTTTTTTCTTTTATTTATAAACTTTGGCCAAGTTCATGAGAATAGACTTATTGATTTTGAGGGAGATAGTAAGCCGCATCCTCATACCTACTGACCTCATTAACTATAAATAGCTTGAGATCTCCTTTGCATAGTAGATGGTCCCACCTCTCATAAACTTTATACACTGATATAGAGAGGATGGAACTATGTTGTTCTCATGTATCCATGGTCTCTCAAGTAAAGCACTGAAAGATGTATCCGAGTCTATAATATGAAACTTGACTTCAGTCTTCCAATCATCTATCGCCAAGGGTAACACTATGGAGCCTAAGGCCTATTGACCTCACTTCTGGAGTGCAAATTCAATCTTTCCATCGTAAACTTAGGAGTTTTCTAGACACTAAGACTTCCCTTCTCATAAGACAGTTCTAATAATTAGGTAAACACTTAACCTAAGCCTAAAGACTTAGGATTAGGTTAGGTTATCCTTTAGGGATTAGGATAATCCACCTACCCTACAACCCAAATCCAATCCATGTTCACCTTCTCAAACCAAACCTCAAGTTTAATTCAAACATCAAATTCAAACCAAAATCCAAACCCAAAATCCAAAACCAAATGACTGTAGCCCATGATTAAATCCAAACTTGAAACCCTTCCTAAGCCATATGACCTATCCCATGGACATAGCCAAATCTTAATCCAAATCAATCTAAAATTAATTGATTTTCTCATAATCAATTTAAATCTTCAATCATCTTCCTAAATAAAAATCAAATATACATTCAAATGATCAAAACTAAATCAAACTAAATCAAATTAAATCAAAACCCTTCCTAATCCAAATGACATATCCCATGGACTTAGCGAAATCTTAATCCAGATCAAGTCAAACTCAATTTATTATCTCACAAATCATTCATATTTTAAATCATCTACACAAATTTAAATGAAATATACATTTAAATTATCAAAACTAAATCAAACCAAATCCAAACCTAAGCCACATGACCCAACTCCATGGACTTAGCCAAATCCTTCATTCCAAAACCCAAATTCAATTGATTTTTTCATGAATAAATCATACCTTCAATCATATTCACAAATACAAATGAAATCTACAATCATCAAGCCAAAGCCAACTTAACCCTTTTGACTTGAAATATTCAAATAAATCAAAACCCATTTGAACCAAAGCCAGTTGAAATTTAATTTTTATATCAATCCCAAATCCTCATATAAACTCAATTAAATCAAACTCAACCCAAAATCAAGCCAATTAAACCCAATTGGTCCACTTGACCCAAAGTTGTCAATTTGACCTATTTCAGCCAAGTTCTAATCCTACCCAAATTGGATTGAACCAAGCCCATCAAAACCCCCCATCATGATTGTTGATCACCCTAAGTTGATCAATTGTCAAGTGATCATTCTACCCTTGGGTCAAGGGCATCACATGAGACAAATCACCCATGTAAGTGGTCATTTTCATTCCTTGGCAACTTGGTACTCTCCCAATGGTCCACCTAGGCACCTAGGACACTGCCTAACTTGACTCAAGTGGTGGTTGGGTCGAACATGACCGATGGGAGGTGAAATCACCTCACCATCCCCATTGGAGCATTTGAAACCCATAAGACACCCATGATTCATCCTTGGTAGCCACCTGCACACCTTCAACTAACCAAACCTGAGCCAACTCACCTCCTCCGTACCACTCATGACTCCCTGAGATGGTTGGACAGGCACTAAAAGCCAAACCTGATCCCACTATCTAATCAAGATGAAGGGGGGTATACACCCCCCTCATTTCCACTCAAACACACACAAAAATCATTCCTCAGAGCCCTAGCTACCTAAGATGAGCTACTATAGCCATTCCCTAAGCTCCCAAGCTCATTCCTCGATCAAAAATTTCCATTCCAGTCTGTCCTGAAATAGGAAACTCCCATTTCTGACTTAACTTCCACATTTCTCCATCAAAATTAAATTAACTTTGCACGCACCTTCCCTAGGCCTCGTCGAGCAAGAATGACTCATCTCCCAAGATTCCCAAGCACCGGAGGTGGGACTTCAATCAATGTCGAGCTCCAAATCATCGATTCATGGCCTTCTAAGTGAATGTCATGGAATTGATCCAATTACTTCTCAATAGGGATTCATCTCCACTAGATGAAGCTTCATTAATTATTCGAGTTAGCAGTCTTGAGCTCTGGTGTGGTATGCTTCCAAAACTGATCCTTAAGCAAAAATGGGTTGGAGCTTTTTGAAGAAAACTTGCATCTCATGTGATGTTGACCGTTAGATCCCCTCTGATCAATGTCATGAAGGTGTGGGATCCTTTTGGAGTTGATTTGAGCTCAGGTAAGATCGGATCAAGTGAGCACTGGCGGACGGACTACATTCTCCCTCACTCGAGTGACATTATATCATGTACCGTCCATTCCACATGATCACAAAAAACAATGGTGATTAGATATGTTACATCGATATGATTTAATCCTATTAAGTTATGGGATTAATCGTAGTCGTCCAACCTTAGATCAGACGGAGGACAAAAAAGGACGTCCTCTGCCTCCATGTAAGTACTGAGTTGGATAAATTTTAAGTAGCCAATCCTGCAGTGCCACATCGAAAGTGCACTACATCAGCGCATCACATGGCTCCAACAAGATTAGGCTTTAATTAGGCTTAGTTAATCAATATTAATGACTGAAACTTCTAAAAATCATAAAACATCATAGAGAAATAAAAAATGCAAATAAATACTCATTTTAAAGGAATTTCATAGGAGAATGAATTAAAAATGAACTTAAGCAATTTTGAATAGTAATTAAGGTTTAATTAAGGTTTAATTATAAAATTAATTAGCATAATTACTTTTTAATTACTTGAGCAATTATTCCCAAATTTTGTGGGTTAATTTAATGGTATGTTCTCTGCCTCCCATGATTTTCTTGGGATTTATTGCTCACTTAATTAGAAAAATTAACAAATTAAACTTTAACTACTCATTTAAGTTAATTAATGATTAATTAATCCCATGAGCAGTAACAAATTGATTAATTAAGTTTATTAATAATTATTTAACAGTAAGTGAACTAAGGAATAGGGTTGGGACCCCTTTCCCGAAGTTCATTTCACCCATTTTTAAAATGAAATTAATTAAGATTTATGTAATTAATTAAATCACTTAATCAAATTGAAATCATAATCACATTAAACCTTAATTAATTAAGCCATGGGGTAGATCTTTATGTGTTTAATAACCTAAAAAAGTTTAATGAAATTATGGTTTGTTCACATTTGAGGGAAAACCATAAGATTAATTAATTAAGTCCCTTAATCTAATTAAATATTAATCATGAGCCAATTGCATTAGGTCCCGTTTATTTCCTAGGATCATTGCAAGTTTATTTTCCATGCATATCATGTTGGCTCATAATTATTTAATTAATGACTTTAATGTGACATAGGTAAGAGTAATTAATTCATCTCATTTAAGGTTAAACTTCATTAACCCATAAAATCAACTTAATTACATTTCCTTAAATTAAATCAAATCACTAATGTGGGAATGGATTTAAAATAACAAGTGATGATTTCTCTTCTCCACTTTAAATCAAATCAAATCCAAAACTTAATTAAAAAGAAGCTTTGGTTTGCTTTAAAAAATTTTATTTAATTTAATTATCCTTAAGAACTAGTTTGGTTGAATGAATCACATGCTTATATTTGATTGTCCATTTTCCAATCATGTTAAATTTGGTATGTCATTTGAATTCATGCATTTATCTTTTCAAAATAGTAAAATAAAATGGATTTCCTTTGTGTAAGCTTGCATGTGATGATTTAATTTAATATATGTGTGGCTATTATCACTATTAAATCCAAATGTATTTTTCAAAATCTTTTAAATGAATAATAATATGTGTTATGATGCTAATTATAAATACATAAGAAATGCATGTGCTTATAGTTTAAGCGTATGAATGTTGAGTTCTCTTTCCTCTATTCATGTGTTGATTTGTATAAGATTGAATCATAAAGGGTATATAGTCTAGGCATCCCAAGAACACGAGACTTTAGTTAGCCCCAAGGAGGTCATTTGATCACCTCACTTCCCTGGTTTGTTACTTGGTTGATGAAATCAAAAAGAAAAGATATTGATTCTGAATTTGTTCTTTGTTAAAAAAAAACCTAAAACCCTAAACTAAAACCTGAACCCTAAATCTAAAATCTAAACCCTAAACCCTAAAACCTTAAAACCTAAACCCTAAGCCACAAACCCTAAACCCTAAACCCTAAATCATAAACACTAAATACCTAAAAACTGAAACCTAAACTAAATAAAATATAAATATAAAATAAAATAATACCTAAACCTAAATAAAATAAAAAGTAAAATAAAATAAAAATCAAAACTAAAACTTAAACATAAACCTAAACTTAAAAATAAAAAAAATAAAAAAAATAAAAACTAAAATAAAATAAAATAAATAAAACCTAAACTATAAAGAAATAAAATAAACCTAAAATAAAAGCCTAAATAAAATAAAACTAAATGTAAAATAAAAATAAAGTAAACCAAAAATAAAATAAAATAAAAACTAAATAAAAACCTAAACTTAAAAATAAATAAAAATTAAAAACTATACCCTAAACTAAAAAAAAACCTAAATCAAAAATAAACAAAATAAAATAAACATAAACATAAACTAAAATAAACTAAACTAAAATAAATAACTCCTAAACCTAAACCTAAACCATAAATTAAATAAAATAAAATAAAAATAAACCTAAACCTAAATTAAAAATAAAAGCCTAAAAATAAACCTAAAATAAAAACTTAAAACCTGAACCTAAAAAATTAAAATAAAAACCTAAACCTAAACCTAAAAATAAAAAATAAAAACTAATCCTAAAAAAATAAAATAAAAATAAAACTAAACTAGAAAATAGATATAAAGCTAAACCTAAATCTACAAAAATAAACTAAAATAAAAAACTTAAACTAAAATAAATAAAAATTAAAAATTAAATAAACTAAAATAAATAAAAAATAATCTAAATAAACTAAATAAACCTAAACCTACGAGTTTACTTAATTTATTTAAAAAAAACCCTAAATCCTAAACCCTAAACCCTAAATCCTAAACCCTAATCCTAAACCCTAAACCTACAACTCTAAACCCTAAACCCTAAAAAACCCTATTGACCTCACTTTTGGAGTGAGTTTCAACTTGCTCATTATTGATGTAGGACTCTTATAGACGCCAAGAGTTCCTTAGCCTTAAGACACTTCTAGTGATTAGGTGAACACTTAACCTAAGCCTAGAGACTTAGAAGGATTAGCCACGCGAATAGATTATGCCTTAGGGATTTAGGAAAACATGCCTACCCTATATCCTTAGACCAATCCATGCTTCCTTCCTCAAAACAAAATACCAATTTAAATCCAAATCATAAATCAATTACAAATCAAATGATTGAAACCCATAATCAAATTCAAACTAAAAAAAAAACCTTTCTAAGCCCTTTGATTTTATCTTATGGTCTTAGCCTTAACCAAATTCAAATCAACCCCAATTCAATTGATTTTCTCAAATATCCATTCAATCTCAAATAAAATTTCAAATCAATTCCAAATCAAATTACTATATCCCAAAATTAAATTCAAATTCCAAAATCCCTTCAATGAACCACCCTCATATGCTTAGCTAAAACCCCTTTTAAACTAACTCAAACTTGATTTATTTTTTTATAAATCAATCATTACTTCATTTATATTCACAAATATAAATAAAATCCAAATTCAAATGAGCCAAACCAAATCAAACTAAATCAAACTGAATCAAGACCTTTCATAAGCAATATGGACTTACCTCCATAAGCATAATCAAATCTCAACCAAAATTCAATTAATTTTTTTATAAATCAATTATTCCTTCATTTATATTCACAAATATAAATGAAACCTACCCTTTAATGACCAAAAATAAATCAAACCATATCAATTCCCTACTTAAGCCCTTTTGACTTACATCCTTAAACTTGGTCAAATTTCTTCCAAATCACTTCAAACTCAAGTGATTTTCTCATAACCCATTCATATCTTCATTTATGTTCACAAATATAAATGAAATATAAATCCAAATGGCCAAAACCGAACCCAAATAAAATCAAATTTCTAATTTTAGCCTTTTTAGCAAATTTCTTGAACTTGGCTAAATGATATCCAAACAACCCAAAACCCATGGATTTCTTCATGAATCAGTCATTCCTTCAATCACTTACCCAAATATAAACATAAACTATAATTATCAAACCAAATCCAAGTCAACTCAAGTCAAGCCCATGTTGACCCCTTTTGACTTGAAATTGTCAAATGAACCAAAATCCATTTAACTCCAAACCAATTGCAATTGGATTTATATTTTCATCCTAGGCTCATATATGAGTTCAACTAAACTTGAATCAAGCCAAAACCAAACCAATTGGCCCATTTAGGTCCACTTGCCCAAAATGACCTAAAAGATCCTTTTGAGCCAAGTTCTAATCCAACCCAAACTAAATTGAACCAAGCCCATCCAAACCTCATATCATGATCAACAATCATCTTAGGCTGATCAACTACCTTGAATTGGGTTAAGCCAAGTCAACCTTTAGCCCAAATGAAACCTAAACTAGCCAAAACCAACCATATACCAAATTCATTGAAACCATTGATTCAAACCAATTCATAATCAATGATTGAACATAATCAAACCCTCAATTGAGATAAACCAAGTCCAATTGATGATTAGACCTAAGTTGACCCAAAGTATCCTAAAAAGCTAAAATGGGTCAAATCATGATTTGATCTAAATTAATTGCAGCCAATGGCTCAAGTTCATTCCAAATCATTTATTGAACCTAACCAAGCCATGATTGAGCCTAATTTGACCAATTATTCAACTTTAGCCCAAATTGACCTAAAAGGTCAAATTAGTCAAAATCAAAATTAAATCCAAATCAAACTAAACCAAAGCCTACAATCATTTTCAATCAACTAATTCAACATGAACTAACACCTAACCTAACCCAATTTGGTCAAATTTGTTGAATTAGTTAACGTAGTCCATTTGATCTATTTGAATCCAAATGAGACAAAATCAAAGCTAAGCCAAATTAATCTAAACCACTTGAACCAAAACTCTTCAAATCATCATTTAAACCTAACCCAAGCCTTTATTTGACCCAATTTGACCAATTTGTCAACCTAACCCAACATGAACCCATATGAGCCCATTTGACCAAATGAAGCCAAACCACCCCCAAACCAACCCATGCGATTATAGGAGCTAGCTAAATTAGACTCAAACCAGTCCTAAATCACTCCCAAACTAGCCCAAATCCAAGTGTACCCCACACAAGGGAATTTTCTATTGGACAAACCTCCCCACATTGGATTCTTTCCATAAGAAGCAAAGTCCACTCTTCCATCACTTGGGCAGCCATCCAAGTACCAAATGGGGTGTGCCTAAGCTTCCTATCCCACCCTATAATAGCTAAGATCAACCATGGACCAAGGGGAGTTCACCTCCTCCCATTTCAAGCCAAAATTGAGCACCCAAAGGACCAAGCCAACCCAATTGTGCCAAATCTTGCTTGAGCTCCCTACCATAACTTCCTCCAACCCTGACATGCCACATGGAGCTGACGGCCACCACTCCAATGCCTTAATTATGAAAAATTGACAAAATTTAGGGATGGATCCCATCCATCCATCACACATAATTGAGGGGTATACTCCCTTAATTTGAGCCGGAGTCATCACCATTTGCACTCTCTAAGCCCCCAAGTGAGAAACAAAATCCCTAAGAGTATTTTTAAATGTCCCTCGATCAACCATTCTTCTCTGTGTGAAGCTAAAATAAGGGAGACCTCCCTTGATTCAAATCCATCCATCCCTTAACCAAACTTCAATTAAACTTGCACACAACTTCACCACACCTAATCAAAGCTAAGAGAATCATCCCTTGAGTTCCAAAGCCACCAGAAGCCATACTTTGATCAAGATCGAATGCTTAAATGGAGGACCTTGGTCCATAGAGCAAACCACCTTAAATCAAAGCTCGTGCAGCTCAACAGGGCTTCATTTCTACTAAACGAAGCTACCTCAATCATTGGAACCGCTGGTCATAAGCTTCGATGAGGTAATTTCTCAAAGCCGATCCTCGTGGATCCTTCATGCAAAGGTGTGAGCTGAGTTTGGAGTGGATCATAGCTCAGGTGAGCTCGGATTAATTTTGTTTATTTATTTAGTTTATTTTAATGTGGACCCTATTGGTTGAGTGATCAAACTAAGAAGGAGCTTATATCAACCTAGACCTATCTCAAATTTACTTAACCAAGGGAGAATCTATAAATCCACTGAACAAATTCTCCAACCACATGGGTGGCTATTAAGAAAGGGGGACTGTCCAATCTAAAAGTAACCTAGGTAGTGTCTAAATGGGGTCGCAAAGGATGTGATCCAAATAGAATGCCTGCAGGGGTTGGGGCCTCTAAAGGCTTAATCCAACACCCTGGAAATAATGACATGGCTAGTCATATATCAAATAGGTATTTGGTGGCCAACTCAAAGAGAAAGTGTGGGAACTTATATCTGCCAAGAGTGGTGTACCCATCGGGTGAGTCACTGTCAGCATAGCGAACATCAACCAACCTATGGTGCCCATCAATTTGCAACAATCAATCTAGAAAGAAGGCGTGTAGGCTTATGTCTCTTTAAAGTAGAACTGACTACTGGGATAGTCTGTCTTCGGCTCGACAGGTGCCATCCGACCTTGGGTGACTACTGAGTGAATGCCACTGGGAACTTATATCAACTCAAACATAGTCAAGAGGAAAGGAGCATCTAGGGGAATTACCCTAAACCTCAAATATATTTGACCTATTTAGATCATGATGATTAGTTCAAGAAGAAAGATCAGGGACTCACATCCTACTAAACAGGATCAACCATGAGGTAGTTTACTAGTTAGGTAGCGAAGACTATGAAACTAACAAGGCGCTCATCGATTTGTAATGGTCAAATTAGGGAGAAAGTGCGGGGACTCACATCCTCCAATAAATGACCACTGGGGTGATCGGTTGCTTTGGGCAAAAAATCAAACCCGACTTAGAGAAGCTAATGAGTGAGTGCCACAGGGGGCTTGCTCTCACAAAAAAAGCCTGAAAGAAGATATGTGTGTTTGTGTTTGATATGAAAGAATAGAATGCCACTGGGGGACTCTTACACATAAACCTTGGGGAAACTTGATCTAGTCAGAGTATGGTGGCTAGTTCAAGAAGAAAGCATTGTGACTCGCATCTTCTTAAAGAAAGCCAACACAAGATAGTTCACTGGCAGGGCAGTGAAGACTACCAAACTGACAAGGCACTCATAGGTGTGTAATGGTCAAGTTAAGAAGAAAGTGTGGGGACTTACATCCTCTAATAAGTGACCACTAGGGTGACATACTAGCGAGGTAGCATGTAAACCAGACCTAGAGCAGCTAATGAGTGAGTGCCATAGGGGCTTGCTCTCACATCAAAATAGCCTGAGACAAAAGATATATATATATATATATATATATATATATATATATATATATGTTTGTTTCATATGTGGTTATGTTGTGTTGATGAAGGAAGGAATATAATGCTGCTTGGGTTCTCTTACACCTAACTTAGTAACACTGGAGAATTGTGTGTAGTTTGTGTTTGTGTTTGTGTTGACGAAGGATACAATGTCGCTTGGGTTCTCTTACACCTAACTTAGTAACACTGGAGAATTATGTGTAGTTTGTGTTGATGAAGGATACGATGTTGCTTGGGTTCTCTTACACCTATCCTAATAGTACTGGAGATAAATATTGAGTTTTTGATGTAAGTTTGAAGGAATGTTTAGATTGATGAGGAATTTTGAAGGGTGATAGTAGATAGGGTGATAGTAGATTGATTTTTTTTTATACAGACTCAATCAATGTAGATTTGAAAACATAAATTCATTAAGGAATTGATTTTTATTTTTTATTTTTTATTTTTTTTTGAAATTTCTTTGGGTGTGCAAATTAAACAAAAACAACGAAGAGTAGTGTTCTTTCTCCAAAATTCTTGGGACCCAGTCAAAGTAATTGATCATCCTTAGTGAAAGAAATTCACCAAGGCTTCTCAAATATTATGTTCTAATTTGTATTTGAATGAAAAAAAATTTCTTATTCCAACTACTTGAATTATTCTCCAAATTTTGAACTTGATTTTTAGTGTAATGGCTTTTGAAGTAGTGTTTGTTGACATAGAAATACAAGACACTCTCCTATTATAGTGGTTTTAACTACTTTCCATCCTTTTATGCACCAAAGTAGACCTTTTAATGATCAAAAACAAAATCTTGATTTGGAGAGTTTTGAGATAGACTAACTTTGAAAGAGTTTAAATCATCTATATTCAACGTTAATTGAGGCTTGTCTTCCTTCTTCTTCTTTTTTTCTAAAATTTCTTTTTTGTGAGACCTTCAAGATTTTCAATCAATGCATAGAGTTCTATAATTTGATTATTGATGATAAATTTTAACAAGAAAAGTTGTACCCTAAATGGAGATAGCCTTAAACTAGTAGCCTAAGGCGAATGGAGGGGCCAATATTGGAGGTGTCATGAAATATTACCTTATGCTTTTGAATGCATATTGAAACTTATCATCCTTTAGAACTTGATCTACTTTCTATGTCAAAGTAGTGAATGATTAACACCTACCAAAAAAATGAGAGATTAAGTATCTTAGACACGATAATCTTCCTTGAAATGATTTTAATTATGTTGAGACCCTCTTTATTGTTTCTCTTTTTTTTTTTCTTTTTTTTCTCTTTTTTTTTGAAGGTTGCATCTCTAATATCAATCTAATCTCTTTTAGATCAATTTTATTATCCCATGATGCTTTACTACAAGCCCTAGAAACTTTCCTAAAGCCATCCTAATTATATACTTAGGGGGATTCATCTTTAGGTTGTAGTATCACAATTAATCAAAGACAACTACTCATATCGTAAAGATGGTCTTCCTTTTCTTTTCTTTAGACCACAAGATCATCAACGTAGCATTCAACTTGGTGATGAATGAGTTTGTTGATGATTCGAGTCATGGCTCGCTGGTATGTGATGCCAGTATTTTTAAGGCTGAAAGGAATGACCTTATAGTAGTAAATTCTGATGGAAATTATAAATGCAAATGACTTCTCATCCTCCGGCATCATTTGACCCATCTTTGAATGAGGAGACTGCATGCTAAGAGGCTATGTTTGCTATTAAATTTAATATAGGTAATGTGAATTCATCTTCAAGACATTCCTATCTTAGATCTTCAAAATTGACATATGTGTGGATTTAAATATTCTTCCTTTTGACTGGGAATAATGTTGGGAAATCATGGAAGTATCTTTCTTCTTCAATAAGGTTAACTTCAAACTTTGATCCTCTTCTTCACATCAAAAGTTTCTAAAATAAGAATAACAATAGGTTCAATTTTGAGTTTATAGACTGCTACCTTCGGAGATGTATTGGGCACTTTATAATGGTCTTAGGTAAATCAGTCTTTAAACTACAAAAGTAACCTAACCAAGTCATTAGCATTTTGTTTTCTAACTTATCATATATGGATGTTGGGAGGGTGGGTGGACTCCCTTTATGTTCTGAGGTTAATTTTATTTAAACTTATTTGTTAATGATCTAATTTTTTCCTCAACTTCACGGAGTGCATCTCTTCTTGAAAATCTTCAAAATTCTTTGAGAAATGTAGGTCTACAAGCATTAAATCCTCTTTCGAGCTTGAAGAAAGAGGTATGAAGTAGAAATTTGAAATCTCATAATTTTTTTTTTGCTAGAGGTTAGGAGCAACTCTTAACTTCCAATCCTATAAGAATATCGTGAGATAGTAGAATTGGAGTCAATGAGCTCGCATACCTACTAAGTTTCTAGTCATATCATACACGAATCCTCCTTTTAGAACTTTTTTTTATTGACATCTAACTCTAAAGACTTGTCAAAATTTGACTAAAAATATATTTCATATATTATTTTCCCTCTTTTTTCTTGAATTTACACCTCATACACATGATTTATTCTTTGGATTCTAAATTAATGTGTATTATTGATGCTTTACTTTTTCTCTTTTTCTTCTTCTCATTCTCCTCTTTTTTTTAATTTACACCTCGTACATATGGTTTATTTTTTGGATTCTAAATCAATATGTATTATTGGTGCTTTACTTTGTCACTTTTTCTTCTTCCCATTCTCCTTTTTTTTGAATTTACACCTCGTACATATGATTTATTTTTTGGATTCTAAATCAATATGTATTATTGGTGCATTACTTTATCTCTTTTTTCTTCTTCATTCTCCTTTATTTTTTTTTTGAATTTACACCTGTACATATGATTTATTTTTGGATTCTAAATCAATATGTATTATTGGTGCTTTACTTTATCTCTTTTTCCTCTTCTCATTATCCTTTTTTTTTTGAATTTACACCTCGTACATATGATTTATTTTTTGGATTCTAAATCAATATGTATTATTGGTGCTTTACTTTATCTCTTTTTCTTCTTCTCTTTCTCACCCTATTTTCTTAAGCCTTTGTCTATATTGTGTTCTCTAGAGGAGATTGCTTGTCTTTATTTTCTATAGGATATTCTATGCAGAATATGACTTGAGGAGCTTGCCACTAACTGAGCAAGGAAGAATCAAATACTTTTCTACCTCTTTAGAGAATGTGAGAGTGCACTTATTACTTAGCTTAGTGGCAACCTTCCAAGATAGTTTAGGACCTAAGATTAACCTTAAGAATAATTTGATGTCCTTATTTTAGATTGTGAGGTGTATCTTAAGTAAGATTTAGAATTTGATTATTTCCAATGACTACTTTGCTTCTTCCTATGGTGTTGATCAAACTGGTAGGACCCTACCACTACAATAATTGACTTTTATGATATCTTCTAAAAGTAAGGTAGAATTGATGTCTACTCTCTCTCTTTCTTTTTCTTTTCTTTTTTTTCTTTTTTTTGTCCAAAGTTTATCCCATTAAACCTTTAAAATTTGATGATTCTAACTCTTTATCAATAGTGACACCATGAAAGCTTAGAATGGGGGCATTTCTACCCGAGTTGGAATCATTAAAGTGTCAAGCCCATCCATACTGCTATTTTATGGATTATGATCATTTTTTTAGAGTTATCTTCTTTTAGAAATTAGGATTCAAATCATTTGAGTCATACTTATCTGGAATAAATAAGACATACTCAAAATCTTTGTCAATTTCATTATTGGCCCATGATGGAATCTCTATGGCCTTTCTCCTTTAGGGTGAAAATCCACATCTTGGTTTTAAGTTGAATTTCATCATAAAAGTTTTTATGATTCATAACTTTGTGACTGATAATAATGAATATTGTATTATCATAAGTCATCTTAAGGTTTTCAAGCTCTATGTGAAATTTGATTCATACATTCTTTATAAATATAAAGAATTTGAACCCACACTTATCAAATTTGAATATGATAAAGGAGTTCAAATAATTAGATCTCAATTTGAAGAGATTTTGAAGAGAATTTTTTCGAAACCTCACTTGTCAAATGTTGATATGACTGTAGGTTCAGAGCTCTTTGATTGGGACTTAAGAAATTTTGAAACTTAACTTCCCAAATGATGGTAGGTTCAAAAATTTAGGAATTTTTTTTATTTTATTTTATTTGGCATTGTTTGATTTTGATTTTAAAAGAGAACTATTATTTAACAAATTTGAGTATGTTAAATGAAATTGGTTAATTTTGTTTGAAAAAAATAGTTTTAATATTTAATTTTCAAGAAAAGGTTTTATTTAATTTAATTTTGATTTTGGAAAATGAACCTTCACTTAACAAATTTGACTATGCTAAGTGGGGTTCAATTAATTTTATTTTGAAAGGGATTTAAAAATTTTTGGAGAAATGATTTTTTCTTTGTTTAATTTTGATTTTAAAAAGAGAATCTCCATTTAACAAATTAGATTATGTTAAATGGGGTTCATCTGATTTTTATTTTGAAAAGACTTTTAAATTTTTTTGAAAAGGTGTTTATTTTATTATTATTATTATTATTATTATTATTATTACAATTATTTTACTTTGTATTTTATTGAAATTTTGTTAAGCATGGGATGAACCTTGCTTCACAAAGCTAGTGGTAAGAGATTCAAAATTTTATGTTTGGTTACTTTTCTTTTCTTTAGTTAATTTACTTTCACCTATTGGGGGACCCAATAGGAATTATAAGACCTACACGGAGTGAGGTCCTAAAACTTAAAGGATGTTGGCTAGCTTTGCTTAAGGATGAAATAAGTTAAGTGCCAATAGAAAGAAAGATAATCTTGGGCTTATATAAAATATAAGTCCACTATCGATGCTTGGAGACAATAATTGTCTACTAAAGATGGAGAGAGGAACCATCCCCAGTGGAGTCACCAAAAACATCTGTGGTGTTTATTTTCAGGATGTGGGACACCACATAGATCTTAGTTGGTACTTATTGAAGAAATCGAGTACGACATTAAGGAATGATGTACTATATCGAAAGATAGAAATCACTAACCTATAATGGACCTAATCACCTAATAAGGACTCCAAAGGCATGATGAGTCTTCAAATATACCAAAGATCTTACCCCTAGTTTACATGGAAAAGTAAAGTAGGATTTATTTTAAGCTGGTTTCATTAAGTTCCCTGTGGAGGCAAGCCCCATAGTTAATTACATCCTAAGGAGTGGGAATTCCTTAAGAATACTCTTAATTAAAGTAGATAATTAGGGTCTCCAAAGATTTCAAGGTTAAGACTATTAAAGGATTAGCTGTTTTAGAAAATCAAATGGGATAGATCAAGGAGATGACTTATTTTGGAATCCAAAGGGAGAAAGTAGGAAATGCTCATGATACTTGGAAGCCTAGTGAGCATTCCAATCTACCCTATAATTGGGCTTTATATCTTTGAAATTGAAGAGAGTTAATTATTTGAGTTGATATTTTATTAGATTACTAGGGCTTATAATTCCATAACATAAGATTATGGAAATGCCTAAGAGGTGAGGATTTATGCTTGTAGCCTAAAGAAAATAGCTACCTAAGATTCTTAAACTAAGGAGCCTTGGTACAAAATAAAGGCACAACCTAAATCTAAGGCAAAAATGGGTATATGGTTTACCTCCATAAGAGAGAATGAACCACCTGATTGCTGGACTTATTACCGCCTAGAGTGGCAGCCAGCTAACTCCTCCTACACTTTAAATTCATGTAGGCAAGTCTCATGCTTTGCAAGATGGCTAAGCTGTCATTCATTTATAGAGGAGACTAAGTCCTTAAACTCACTCCCTAAGAGACTAGAGCATAAGTGGTATGAATTCATGACTTAATATAATGTAAATTTTATCAAATTTATTTAATTATTTTGGACTTTTTATTTTGACTATGGCTAAATTAAGAGAGAAAGGGGTGTTCTTCCACCAAAGGGTCTCATAGGTTAAGCCTTGATTCTCTAGCAAAGATGAAGTCCCCTCTTAACAAGAGTGAAATAATATGACATGCATGATATTATACATTCATCCATCCAAAAAGGGTTGCTAAATATTTTATTATCTTGATTTAATTCCTAGGCTTTTATTTGAGGTTATGAGTTATTTTAAAATTTTAGTTATGAGTTGTTAATTGGGGTAGAAAAATTAATTTTTATCCTAAGTTCCTACCACATCCAGGCCACACATTCAAGCATTAGTCATAAAGAAACTATGAAAAGCATGTTGTTCTAATGCACAATCTAAACACAACATCAAATAATTTTATAGACTACTGTAAAAGAATAAATGGCTAGTGTGATCGGGTTCCACCGTACACCGAAAAGAGAAAAAAAGATGGGTAGCCGAGCTCTACCCTTATACAACCTGGATTACAAAAGAAAAATAATACATGATATGGGGGTCTTCTTTTCTTCATTTCTTCCTTCATTTTTTCTTTTAATTTTATTTGCTCCAAAGGCATCACAGGGCACCCCAGGGACTAAGCCTTTTGGCCACTGCTCATCCTAATCCCCCATAACACTAATCATAATTCCTAATGCAAAATTACATTAAAAATAGGAAAAGTAAATCTTGCTACACTTGTAAAACAAATGTTAGCTAAACACACCATACAACCCAAGCAGTTATATGAATAATTTGGACTTAACACCCCACACATGGGTAATCAAGCCCACCTATCCAAATGTGGGTTACGCTTAGGGGCTAAGCAACCTGCACAACAAAAGTATTTATATTTTTATTGCAGGGACCCCATATACACAACCCCCTATAGAAAATATGATTAGGCTAATAACGGCCTAGCATCCAGCCTACGAAACATACACCCTAACATCCAGTCTAAAATATTACATCACAAAACAAAACACAACATCATACATACAACACCCTAACTTAGCACTAAAAGTGGTGACTTAGTATTCTAATGTGTGTGCTTCAGGCTTGTGTAGTAAGACTTTACTAGGCTTCTTTAGTTTAAGTTTCAATTTGGAGTTTAAATTTGTTTAAATTTTACCTTTGGGTGATTTTAATTTAAATGATTTAATGATTTATTTTTCATTTTATTCCCCTTTTATTTGGTTAAGATGATGTTTAGGTTTTCAAGAATGAAGAGTAGAATGAGTTCCACTTGTAGATGGAACTCAACCTATTATACATCCTAATTCCTAAAAAATCTAACTAAGGTCCGTAAGTATCTTAATTATCCCATTTGAATTTATGTAATTTATTCGATTTGATTCATTTGACTTGATTTAGAATTTAGAATTTGAGTTTCTTTAAGTATTTGATTGATTGATTTTGGATTAGATGTTTTAGTTTAATTGCATCTTGATAATTCAATATCTTTAATATCTAATGAAGTTTAAGTTTGTTTAAGTTCAAGTGTTTTTGGTTGATTAATTTTAGATTAGATGTTTTGATTTAATTAAATCTTGATAATTCAATATCTTTAGTATTTAATGAAATTTAAGTTTGTTTAAGTTCATGTGTTTTTTGGTTGATTAATTTTAGATTAGATGTTTTGATTTAATTAAATCTTGATAATTCAATATCCTTAGTATTTAATGAAATTTAAGTTTATTTAAGTTCATGTGTTTTTTTGGTTGATTAATTTTAGATTAGATGTTTTGATTTAATTAAATCTTGATAATTCAATATCCTTAGTATTTAATGAAATTTAAGTTTGTCTAAGTTCATGTGTTTTTTTTTGATTAATTTTAGATTAGATGTTTTGATTTAATTAAATCTTGATGATTCAATATCCTTTTAAATTAACATTTAACTCTTTTCTTTGATTATGGTTATGTGATTTAACTTTATGTTTATTTAATTTAATTATGGTTCATTTATTTGTAGTTTTATTGGATTAGATTAATTGAGATTTTATTTTGATTTTAATTGGGTTTGATTCTTTGTAATTAGGATTTTATTTTTAATCACATCCATTTATCATGTTCATCAAAGTTTGATTTGTATTTTGATTTCATACATTGGATAGTTGATTGGTTTATCTTATTTAAGTAGGTTGAATGAGATTTTATTTGATTACATATTAAATTGATGAGAGCCTTTCTTAATTTAATTTAATTTGATTTAATTTGATTTGATTAGCTTTATTAGTCTATGGATTTGCTTAGGTTCAATGTGATTATGTGACTAGTTTAATTAATAAGTGTATTTATATTAATTATAAAGGTTTATTTAATTATCAATTTGTCTTCATATTTGTTTAGACTAATGATGTAATTAATAACTTAATAATTTAGGTTTAATTTAGGTTTTGATTACTATTTAATTGCACTTATGTTTGATTAAGCTTAGGTTTAATATGATTAATTTGATTAATTTAATTAGTTTATTTAAGAGGCATGATTAATTATTAAATTATGTAAAGATTTGTTATATTTTTAATTTTATTTCATATATATTTGGGTTAATGACGTAATTAATTAGTTAATGATTTAAGTTTAAATTAGGATTTGATTAGCATTTAATTGCATTTTATGCTTGATTAAGCTTAAGTTTAATACGATTAATTTAATTGACTTAATTAGTTTATTTAATAGGTGTGATTAAATTAATTAGAACATTAATCAAGTGTTTGATTTGAATTTATTTTAATTTCATTTATAAAGTTAATTTGGTTTATTAAGATGATGGATTAATTTATTAAGTTTGCATTAATTAGATGTTTGATTAATTAAGTTTGTTTAAGGGTCAATTAAAATTATTAGATTAACTAAAGGTTTGTTTAATTAGAGATTAATGACTTAATGATTTAAGTTTAATTTAGGTTTTGATTAGTGTTTAATTGCATCTTAATTATGTTTAATTAAGTTTAGGTTTAATATGATTAATTTGATTAACTTAATTAGTTTATTTGAGGGGTGTGATTATGAAATTTAATTAAGGGTTTGATTTAAGCTTAATTTTAGAGTTAACTTTAATGTAACTTATTTAAATTAATTTGATTAATTAAGATGATGGATTAATTTATTAAATGTGCATTAATTAGTGTTTCACTAATTAAGTTTGATTATTCATGATTAGGGTTTACTTGATTTGATTCATTTATTATGTTTGTTTAATTTCATTAACATGTTTGATTTAGTTATTAGTTGAAATATTTATTGGTTAATTAATTATCTTATTCCAAATGGATGTGACTTAATCATATATTAATTAAGTTTACTTTAATTTTTTTTGGTTTAATTCGATTAGTATCAAATGATTAAAGTTTCTTAAATTTGTTTGGTTTTGAGTTTGATTTAAGATTTAATCATTTAATTGAGTATTATTAATTTAAATAGGTTTAATCATATTTAACTTAATTTTCTCTAAGAATGATATTTCTCTGATTTGAGATTTGATTAACGATTGCTTAAGTGCTATTTCATTCCTCATTTTGATTTAATATTTAAATTATTTTTAGATTATATTTTAATTAACTCCTTAATTGATTAAACTCTAATCTTAAGTGTTTGTTTGGGGTTCATTAAGATTCAGAAGACTACATTATTTTCTAAATTGTCCCAGATGTCAATTGAAGTGATTTAAGCCATTTTAAAGATTTTTGTAAATTTCTGAATTTTTATTTGATTTATTTTATTCAAATGGACAATCTAAACTTCAAAATTTAATTTCTCCTATTCCAGAAGTTCTTTTAACTTAAAATTTTAATGGTAAGTGTGTTTTTATTTTCATTTCAATCCCTAAAATGTTCAACTTAATCTGACTTAGATTTTTTGTTTAATTAATAAAATATAATATTCACTAAAATTCAAATTAAGCTCATAATACTTGGTAAAATTTGGAGATTTTGGGTTTGTTGGATTCCTCTCAGAATGTTGAATCCAACGAGCACTTATTTGCAATTATTTGTTAAGTATTTTATTTTTTATGAATTTTTGAAATTTTAGGTAATTTAAATTATTTTTTTTAATAAAAATGAAATACGCGCAGCGCTGATGTCAGCCTTTGGGCGGGAAGAGAAAGCAACCCGCAGCACACTATGGACCGTCCGATCATAGATCGGAGGGTCCAGATCAGATCGTGCGGTCCAGAGTCCAGGATCCCACGATCGGCATGCGATACGAGCCATCCGATCATATGAATTGTGCGATCAGAAGATCCAGATCGCATTAGGCGATCTGACATGATCTGAGTTGTCCGATCATGTGAACCATGCGATCAGATAGTCCAGATCACATCAAATGATTTGAAGGCTCAGATCGCGTGACCCACGCACTATCCGAGCCATCCGATCATGCTAATCGTGTGATCGGATGGTCCAGATCATGTCAGCGATATGAAGGCTCAGATCGCGTGATCCAAGCAAGATTCGAGCAGTCTAATCCTGCGAACCATGGGATTGGATGGTGGCTATGACCCCTCAGCAATGAACAGTATTTTTAGCCTTTTTTTGGAAGAAAATGAGGGTTTCTAAGCCAAAACTTGTCCAAATGAACCTATTTCTGCACTGATTCACACTGAAAAAATTCTATTTTCTAATTAGGATGATTTAAAGTAAGAGTGCTAGATTATTTAGGGAAAATTCCTAAAATCATGAGAAAACTAATACAAAATGCATGAAATCCTAAGATGCTACGGTTTAGCAAAATTTACCTTGTCGGGGATGATTTTCAGAGACGGTGAAGATCCGAGCAAACTACTAGGTATGTGAGGAAGCTTTGGAGTGATCCTTAGCCCTTGCCTCCCTTCAAAATGTCACCTTCTCTGATGTCTACCCTCGCTTCATTGGAAGAGCAATTATTTATATTTTTGAACTCAAAAATGGCTCAAAGAAGTGGGGGATGGATTCCTTTTTTGCTTTGGGGAGCTTTTGGGGGCTGAATGGTGATGGGAGGAAGAGATCATCTTCAATTAGCCAATTAAACATAAACCAAACCATAACCCAAGCTAATTTGGCCAATTTTGGTCAAATGGGTCAATTTGACCCAAAATAACCCATATGCCCAAATTGGGTCAAATCCCTTGAAACCAGGCCAAAACCCATTGAGGGTTGATCAAACCCAACCCAAACCCATTTAGGATCAGCCCAAAACAAACCCAACCCATTTAAATCCCTCATGGATCCTCCCCAACATAGGATTCCACCCAACCTCATTTAATTTCCCCATCACATGCACTTAACTCCTCCCCAACATTTTCATTGAAAAATCTGATCATATGGCAGCAAGAGAAGACGTTGGAGCAAAAATCCAAAATCCTCAATCAATCTATCATCCATCCCAACCAACTCAAGCAAGATGACAATCAATTTGGAGCCAAAAAATTTTAAAAATATTGAATTTTCAGCCATTATAAAGGAGGGGGACTTCCTGTAACAACACATTATTTTCTTTACAGATACCACTATAAAAATTAACTCATTAGTTTTTCAACGACATCATGGTTCACTTTCATAGCTATATCTAAATAGAAATCTATGTCTCCACATATGAACCAATCCTTGTACATGCCTTATGCGATACAGGGAGTGAGATTTGTGTTTGTAAACAATGGCTTATACCTCCACATATCACCCTACATCATGACAATTTACTTCTAGATACTTTTAATGGCCTTCGTACCATTACTACCTACTAGTCTAATCAATATATTCTTATTAATAATACTCTTATTAAAATCCCAAAACTTTGGTGCCCTACTGATGAAGTTCCAGATTTTATCCTCAAAAATAATTTCAATAAATCTATGCATGCCTTTACTCAATATATGGATCATATTGAATTACTTACCCCTTGTAAACATCTCCTCTCATGTCCCTATATTTAAACTCCTCTCACCCACACTGCCCAGCCTCCCCCGCCATTTTCCAGCCAACATGGCGATTTAGATAAACTTATTCAATCATATATTCAATCATCAAACTTGCCAATCCACCTTCTTTATATTTTACTAACCTCGATAAATTATTGGAAGTCTGACATTTTGCTGAACAACTCTTTTCTAGAACCTTTTCTGACAATCCTTTGCAATTCTGGTCTAAAGGTCTGTTGGTCATATTGAACCACTTAACTCCTCTTTAGTTATTCGGGTTTGACCCATGAAATATACTATAGATGATAAACTTGAATTTAAAAAAACAAATTTCTGAACTACTACATCTCAAACTCATCTACCATAGCACTAGTTCTCATAGCAGTCCCACTTTCCTTATTCACAATCATGTTGAACAAGTGCATGGGAAGGCACGTATGGTTATTAATTATAAAAAACTTAATGACAATACAAAATTTGACTGGTATTTCTTACCAAATAAAGAAGTCCTTATTAATCAAATCAAAAATGCTAATTGGTTTTCAAAACTTGATTATAAATGTGGATTCTGGCAGATAAAGATCCATCCTCACAGTACTAAATTAACGGCATTTAGTACTCCCCAAGGGCATTATCATTGGAATGTTATGCCTTTTGGCTTAAAAAATGCTCCACAAATATTTCAACGACGTATGGATTATTTATTTTCTGAATTTAACATATTTTTGCTTATTTATGTCGATGATATTCTTATTTTTAGTATTACTCTTCCAATACATATAAAACATCTTACACTATTTGCTGAAAAAGCATTTAAACATGGTATTGTGTTAAGCAAAAAGAAAGTTATTTTTGTCACTAATACTATTAAATTTCTGGGATTAAAAATTGATAATGGAGCTATTGAATTACAAGACCACATTCTACAAACAATAGACAAATTCGCAACCATAACTAATCAAAAAGACTTACAACGCTTTCTTGGTTGTATTAATTATGCAGAAGTATTTATCCAAGATTTAGTTACCCTTAGAGCTCCTTTATAAAAAAAGACTTCATAAAAATATAAATTAGTCTTGGATATTAATGACCAAAATTTATTACTATAAATGAAAAATCATTGTAAACAACTCCCTAAATTAACTTTATCGACAAACAAAAAAATTAATAATCGAAACTGATAGTTTTGAAACCTGCTAGGGAGCTATTTTAAAAGAAATTCAACAAAATACTAAAGTTTTATGCTGATATGCATCTCGTATATATACCCCAACTGAACAAAATTATCATATTAATGAAAAGGAACTTTTAGGTATTAAAAAAGCTATAAAAAATTTGAATTATTTCTGAATGAACATTTTATTGTTTGAACTGATAATAAGACTGCCATTTCATTTATAAAAGGGAAAATTATTGATTCATTACCAAATAAATGTTTAATTATATGGAAAAGCTGGTTTTCTACTTATAATGTTGATTTAGAATATATTGAAGGTAAACAAAATTCTTTAGCTGATACTTTAACTCGAGAATTGTGCAAGTCATGAGCTCAGATCTCGATACTGATTTAGCCATGGACAAGTTACGAGACACTTGACATGGACACTTACTCAACTACAAAAGATTCAGTTAAATCAGATGACCACAGATTGGAAAGTTATCTTGAAATATTGGATCAACAATTATGGAAATTAGAATGTGAAATTTCTTATAGAAATAACTTACTAACGGAGTTATAAAATGTCAAAAAATATCACCTTAGGGAAATTGATGAAGACCAATTACCTTCTGTTTCTAAATTACAAATTAAATCAGAAGACTTTCCTCCATTTACTCCAATTACTACTCCAGAAAAAATTGAACTAGAAAATAGCTTCTCATCTATCTTACAAAAGGCAGTACCAAAGAAAAAAACTATATTAGAAATAGCGAACAATTGGTAGTGCTATTCATTATATCAAGAACGAATTAATGCTCAGATATATTTCCATACATTTGGAAAATACCATGTAGCATATATATATGGCACCACAGATGCCAAAATTATTTATGATTGATATGAATCTAGATTACTCTGGATGATATATCTTGAAGAATTATCAACTCTTCAAAAATTACCAAATGTCTTTATAGACGTAGTTGAGACGTTCGAGGTAGTTGTTAAACACTAGAATATCTATATAAAGTTATTCAAAACTTCTCCAGAAATACCAGAAGGACAAATATTATTAATACAAATTAGAATTAGTAGTGAACCATTCAACCCAAAAAATACCTCAGAGAAATCTTTTTATCAATGACAAAAGGATGAAGAGTTATATCAAATATGGATTGAGACTAAGAAAATCAATCCATCAAATATCTGGGTATACCATTGCTCAGATAATTTATTCATCTATAGTCATAGTAGACAAAATACCAAAAAAATAATTAAGTACTATAACAAAAAAGGGTCAATCTGCTCCAAAAAAATATGATGAAAGCAAGTAATAAAATTAAAGAAACATTTTGTGAAAAACTACTAAAAGAAAAGTTACACCAATGTGTACACTATAAGCAAAAGCAATCATTATAATTATTTCAAGAAGGACTGGAAAAGCAATGACTGATGTAAAGCCAGACCTCAATTATTAAAGTTGACAAAGACATACTCAATTATTGAAGGCACTCAGCTAAAAGCAAACGCACTCAACATAATTATTAAGAGCACTAAGAAAAGCAAAAACAGATGAAGCGCACTCAGAAAAAAGTAACTCCAATATGGAAAGCACTTAGAACAAAATTATTGCAAGCACTAGCAAAGCAATCAATTATTGGAAAAGAGAATACTCTGGCATCTTTATAAATTAGAGAACACGCTATGTTCTAAGGTAGAGTTAGAGTGAGTGTGAGCTTGGCTTATGAGTTTCCTTTCCTCCCGCGTTCTATCCTCCTATGTTCTATCTTAGAAGAGAAGTACCATGTATTATACCCTGTCAGGCTAATTAATACTTCTCTCTGGTGATGTCTGTAAGTATATTTCTATGTTTTCAGTCTATTCTATTGTAATATTCATTGGTTTGTACTAATATGTTGTTATAATTATGTTTTACACTATTGGTTACACCTAGTGTAGGAAACGAATGAAGGTTGTGCTTTGCTTCTTTGAAGTGATCGTATAAGGTTGTGGTCTTAAGTGTTGAGCCCTCATCTTCCTAAGAAATCCACTAGTTATTTGAAGAGTACGATATGAATCGGAGAATGCAAGGTCAAACCCCAGTGAGGAGAAACATGATTATATGAGTAGATTATTTACTAAACAGATGATATTATATATAGAAGCATGCTGGACCTATAGACTTTATACTTAGAGATAACATCAAAGAGAAGGCTTTTATTTTAAATGGAATCAAGAGAAAACCTAGAGAAATAAATTAAGGAATTAGGAAAATGATTAGAAATAGCAATAAAATTATTACAAAAGCTAATTACTCCAAAATTAATTGAACAAAACTCTACAAACTTTCAGGTAGAGCCCCCGCTCAAAATGGTATCAGAGCCTGGAAAAGATCAACAGTGTAATAAACACTATTCATGTTTTTTTTACACCATCTTATACATATGAATATAATTTCCCTTCTTACCACTCTAAACTAAAAGAAGAAAAAGAACGTAAAAAATGTCTTAATTTAGAAGAATTATAAAATGATATTTTTCATGCCTAAATTAAATAAGGAATATCTCGAAAAAGAATTCAATAGAATTCGAGGTATATTAAACATTAACATTTCTAACAATCAGTTAGAAATCTTCACTGAAGAACAATCATTTCACATAAAAACCCCTCTAGGAAACTTTAATGAATGGATGGCAATTAGTTATATGATTATTAAACAACAATATGAAATCGGATTTAGTTTGAATACTTCAAACAATATAAACACAAAAGATATATGGAACTAAATCAAACACAAAATAATAAAACCAAAACATTTAAAAACCTTTTACAAAGTAGGTATAAAACTTTACCTTATACTGAAAGCACTAGTAATATTCAGGAACTAGGAAAAAGATCGTTAGAAAATCAACATATCCTTAATAATAATATAGCCACTGTAGCCATAATTGCAGAATGTGTCTGCACTGAATTTTATTTACAAGATATGAATAATACACTTCCATGGTATCCAAAAAAAGCTTTAAAACCATCACAAAGTAATATTCAAGGAGCAATCCAAATTAATGAAATCATTGACGTAAAAGAACCATCACAAGAACTTGATGTGTTAATCTATGTTCTTAATAAACATCAATTTATGAACACTCCACAAACTCCATCTATGGACAGACCAATTATACCTACAGATACAAATACTAGTAGTACTCAAGCTAGTTCTAGTAATAGTAATACTAGTAATACTACTCCTAGACAAATATTTATACCACCTACAATAACTAGACATATCCCAACACCATGAAGCCAACAAACTTCTCAAGTACCAAACTGTAAACCCAAACTAATTAGTGGACACAAAATCTATTTAAATATAGATTACTATAAAAACATTAATGAAATGATTGACAAATGGACAATAGAAAATAGTTTAGCAATTTTTAATTACACTCTTCAGGGAGAAAATGCTTATAGTTTTATAGAAAATACACTTACTGGAATTTGTAAAAAATATTTTTTAGGCTTAAGCTCAGAATAAAAACAAACTATTAGATCTACTTGTCTAGCCGAACGTACCCTCCATACCCCTGGAAGATGGCCCATAATATATGCAGAATTTATAAAAAGAAAATTTCTAGGATATACTATAAAATATACGACTCAAGAGGAAAAAGCTAAAAAATAAAAATAGCAAAACAAAAACTCATTGCATTAGGTATATGTAATATCTGCTATTTACACAAATATAGTAATGAAAGTTAGAAATACTTTTACAACATTTTAGCAAATGATTGAAACCTATATCTCGATACTTACTTTTATAAATTACCAGAACCTTATAATATTCTATGGATCCAATAGTTTCTCCAAAATTACCCCAATGATATAACTTTAGGTAGTAGAATTCAATTTGCTGAAGAAAGACTTGTTGATGCTTGCCAACAAATTGACCTACATAAACAAAACAAAAAATATAAGCAATCGTTATGATGTAATAAAACTTATTTTGTACATCAATGGGGATGTACGAAGGAAACAACATCATGCAAAAGACCAAATTGTAATAACACTAAAAAGAAAAAATTTCTTAAGAAAATGAATAAACAGAATTTTAATTATAAAAAACAAACCTTCCGATGAAAATAATTTACTAAAAAAACAAAAATATGTAAATGTTGGCTATGTAAGGAAGAAGGACATTATGCTAACAAATGTTTGAAATTTCAAAGGGTATCCAGTATAAAATCTCCAAATAATTGAAGAAAATGACTTGGAACCAATCATTGACATCTTTGAAATAGAATCTAAAGAAGAACTTTATGAACTAATAGAAATCGAAGAAGATTTAATCAATTTTTTGTGTTACAAAGATACAGATTTAAATGATTACTTATATTCTGATTAATATGCCCAAAATTGAAAAACTCTTTGAAGAAGATACAATTATTGATAATCAATTTGAATATAATAGACATCTATCTCTTTAAAAAGAAGAATATAAAAGATTAGAAAAAGGGCATATCAAATTTGGAAAGAACAGTATATTATACTATTCTCCAAGGAGAATATCCAATCGAAATAACTAAAGCTCAAGGAAGTACAAAAATCCTTTGTATAACCTTCTTATGAGAAATCAAGATTTACAAAAAATTCCACATCCAGAAAAATACAGACATGTATTCTTTGGAGGTATTCAAATATTAATAAAAGCTTATTTTAGAAAAGGAATTGATAGTCCCATAACATTATGGATCTATGAAGATAGAATTATTCATTCCAAAAAAGATGCTTTATTAGGATTTATACAAGGAAATTTATGTTATCAGAGACTTTTATTTAATCTACACCTGAATTATTCTATTAATATTAATGATAGCCATCTTGATTAGACACTCACTTTAAAACATAAATTAGATCGCATTCAATTAAGACAAGGAAGCACGATTTATAGCATAACCTACCAAGCTGCATATGGTTATAGTAATAACCACAATACAGTAGTATTTAAACCTCAAAATGAGCCTATACATCTAGACTCAATATTTTCCCATATAGGATAAACTATACAACCCAATGAAGTTGATTACTCAACCTTAACACCACGCTTCCGCTGCGCCACTCTGATAATTGCTCTCCCTCTTTAACATCAGACCTTTGTATAAAATTTTTTGTAGAATGTGGTCTTTAGTTTGAATTAATTTGAATTTAATTCGGATTTAGGCCAAATTGACCCTTTAGGCCAATTTGGGCTAGGTTGGGTCAAGTTAACCAATTGAGCTCGATTGATGAAATTGGGTTTAATTTTTGCTTTGGTCAAATTCAATAATCAATTTGGAATGAACTTGAGCCATTGGTTGCAATCAATTTGGGTTAGATCATGATTTGACCCGATTTTGTCCATTAGGCCAATTTGGGTCAATTTGAATCAAATGGCCAATTGGGCTTGGTTTGGCCCAATTGATTGCAATTAATCATCCTAGGGTGATCAACAATCATGGTGTAGGATTTTGGTGAGCTTGGTTCAATCCAATTTGGTTTGGATTAAAAGTTGGCTCAAATGGGTCCCTTAGGTCACTTTGGGTGAAGTGGACCTAAGTGGGTCAATTGGTTTGATTTTGGTTTGATTTGAGTTTAGTTGAACTTGTATATGAGCTCTAGATTAGAACATAGATTCAACGACAATAAATTTGGAGTCTAAGGGATTTTAGCTCATTTGAAATTTTCAAGTCAAAAGGGCTAGGTTGGGTTTGACTTGGGTTGGTTTTGAATTGATTTGATGATTGTAGGTTCATTTATATTTGGGTAGATAATTGAATGAATGCTTGAATGAAGAGAAAATCCATTAGTTTTGACTTGATTTGAATAGAATTTGGCTAAGTCTAAAGAAATGGCTTAAAGGGTTTAGATTGAGTTTGGATTTGATTTTTGATATAGTTTTGGACATTTGAATTTGGATTTCATTTATATTTATGAATATAAATGAAGAAATAATTAATTTATAAAGAGATCAATTGAGTTTGATTTGATTTAAGGGGAGTTTTGGCTAAACTTATGAATGTGGATCATATGGCTTAGGAAGGGGTTTTAGGATTTCAATTTGATTTTGGGT
Organism: Cymbidium sinense; assembly: GCA_021442155.1. Classification (NCBI taxonomy): domain Eukaryota; kingdom Viridiplantae; phylum Streptophyta; class Magnoliopsida; order Asparagales; family Orchidaceae; genus Cymbidium; species Cymbidium sinense. The sequence continues at coordinate 57,093,554 of CM038214.1, read as the reverse complement.
TTCAATCATTTGGAGTCAAATTTTGAAATTAGATACAAAATTTGAATTTGAATTTGAAATTTGGTTTGAGAATTGAGTGGGGTTTGATTTGATAAAGTGTATCTAGATTGGGTTTAGGCTATGGGATAGGTAATTTGTTTAAACCCTAAGACATAGCCTAATATTATGATTAACACTTCTAAGTCTCTAGGCTTATGTTAAGTGTTCACCTAATCACTAGATGTTTCTTATGACTAAGGAAATATTAGTGTATAGAAGATTCTTAAGTCTAAGAAGAGGAGGTTAAGAGCTCACTCCAAAAGTGAGGTCGACAGTGTTTAGCATGATATTGTATAGTTTGTTTGAGCTTGCACCATCACAAATCATAAAATGTTGATTACAATGCTAAGATGATGTAATTTGAATGAATACATTATTAGGCTTTTGGTTAAAGTATTATAGGTTTGCATAAGAGAATAAATAAGATTTGATGAGAATTCTATGTCAAGGACATGGAGGGAGATCCGCTAGGGGAACACACATGCATGGACATGACATGTGAGGGGTCTATGTTGAGGGCATAGAAAAAGAAAATATGCTAGGGATAAGGTTGAATTTGATTTGATTATATGATTTGTGGGAAGAAGATCCATCGGGGATAAGAATCTATAATCCACAGGGGATTAAGATCAAATCGACTTTACTTTATTTTGTTTTAATTGATGTGGAGGCACATCTGCTGGAGATATGGGATCGAGTATATGAACCTTCCACTAGGGAAGTAAGTTCAGGCTATCCGTTGGGGATTAAGATTTGAGTTTGATTTCATATATTTTTTTGGGGGTGTATCCGCTAGGAAAAAGAGTTTAGTTGGATTTATTTGATTTAGACCCTACTAGGGGAGTTGGTTTAATTTGGCTCTACTTGGGAGGTTGGTTTTGAATTTGACTTGTTTGCTTGAGTTATTTATATATGATTTAGGGATCCACTTGGGAGAAGGGTGTAATTTAACACACTGGTGACCGGGCCATGGTGTGCGATGGACCCACTGAGAAGAGGCTACATCAGCCTTGACCTACCTCAGGTTTACAAATCCAAAGGAATAGTCTATCGGCTATGGGGTAGAGCTAGCCAACCTAAGTGGTTACCTTTCGGTGTGCCACAGTTGTGCTAGGAAGAAGGCATAGCAGACCTACATCTTCCAAAGCGAGGAACAACTGCTGGGGTGACTTGTTCGATCCACAACAAATCAAATATGACCTAGGGAAACTATTGAGTGAATGCCACTGGGGACTTATGTCAACTCAAAAGTAGTTAGGATTAATTTTATCTTAATTTCATGTGATTTGATATGGTTTATTTGGTTTAGTTTGATTTTAATTTGAGGGCATATCCGTTGGGGATGTGAGCTCAATCAAATTTGATAGATTTAATTTATGGACCATGTTGGTGTGTGATGGACCCACTGAGAAGGGGCTATATCGACTTGTCCTATGTCAAATTTATAAATCCAAAGGGTTAGTCTACTGGTCATGGGGTAGAGCTAGCCAACCTAAGAGGTTGCCTTTTAGTGTGCAATGGCTGTGTTAGGAAGAAGGAGTAGCAGACTTACACCTTCTAAAGCAGGGAAAAATTGCTGGGGTGACCTATTGGCAGCACAAAAAATAGAACCCAAATTAGGGGCCATTACTGAGTGAATATCGTTGAGGACTTATATCAACTCAAGAGTAGTCAGGTGATTCCTATAAGGAGTTTTGCTGACACTGCCCTAAAGATATGATGCCTACTTAGGAAAATGTACCGTTAGGGGTGTCCTCTTAATCCACAAGTGAATATATTTTTTGATTATATGTTTGCATGGATCCTGTTGGTGTGCAAGGGACCACACTGAGGAGGAGCTATGTCAACCTTAGCCTATCTCAGATTTACTAGAGCAATGAAGAATCTACACATCCACAGGATGGATTCTCCAACCGCAGGTGTGGGTATTAGAAGAGGGGAACTGTCCAATCCGATAATAACCCAGGTAATGTATAAATGGGTTTGCAAAAGGCGTTATCCAAATATAATGCCCACAAGGGAGATGCTACTATGGATGTTATCCTGAGCACTAGAAAAGAAAGCCTATAGGTGTACGGTGGCCAACTCAAGGAGAAAACATAGCAGACTTACATCTACCATGAGTGGTGTATCCTAAGGTGTGAGAACCAATAAACCTAAGGTGTATCAGCATGAGTGGTGTATCCATCAGTATACTGAGAACCTACCAATCTAAGGTGGCCATCGGTGTGCAATGATCAATCTGGAAAGAAAGTGTGTAGGCTTACAACTTTCCAAGCAGAACTGATCATCAGGATAGTCTATCGTCAGTAGAACATATGCTATCTAACCTAGAGCAACTACTAAGCGGGGAGCCCCGAGGAAGGATTGGACCCAGACTTAAAGCAGTTAGGATGGAAGGAGCTACTAGAGGACTTATCCTAAACCTAAAATATGCTCGATTAGTGTATGAAGACTAATATAAGAAGAAAGTATAGTAGACTCACATCCTCTTAATTAAAATTAACATGATGTAGCTTACCAGAGTAAGGCCTACCAAACTAACAAGGTGCTCATCGGTGTGTAGTGGCTAAGTAAGGAAGGAAAGTGTAGCATACTTACATCCTCCAAAGCAAGAAGACCACTGGGTGACACACTAGCAGGTTAACACGTCAGCCTGACCTAGAGCAGCTACTAAGTGAGGGTTGCTGGGGGCGTTATCTCAACTCAGAGTAGTCCAAGATGAAAGATATGTGTTTGTTTTATATGTTTGTGTGTAGTTTGTATTTGTGTTGTGTAAATGAAGGATAGGATGTCACTCAAGTAACTTACACCTACCCTAAACACATCGTGGCAGATTCACAAACAAGAATATTTTAACATGAAAGAGATTGAATTTGAAATGTAATTTTCATTGATGATAAATATTTTCAAACATGATTTATAATATTTCTTTAAGTAGATCCCATTAATTTGAAGCATTGAGTGCTCTCCTTTATGATTAATAAACTGATAATATCCTCTTTGGTAGAAATTCTCTATTATAAAAGTGGATTCCCAAGTGAGATCAAACTTGCCTCCCATCTTACGAAGAGCAACAATCAGTCTCCTTAGAACTAAAATAAGTTCTCCTACTTGAAAAGCTCTAGGATGGACCAACTTGTTATGAGCTTGAATGCTTTTAGCTTTGTATAACTCAAGGTTTTGGCATGCCCGCATGTGTCTCTCCTCCAAACCTTCGAGCAATTCTAACCGTAACTTGGCATTCTACTCTATTGTGATATTGCTACCCACAACTACCCTTAGTGATGGGAGTTGGACTTCTAAAGGTAGAACAGCTTCAGGCCAATACACTAATGAGAAAGGAGTAGACTGACTTGGAGTTCTATATATGATGTGATAGGCCCACAAGACTTCAATTAATTGCTCATGCCACTATTGCTTATTATTATTGAGTATTTTCTTTAGTATTTGGATGAGAGTTTTATTAAAGGCTTCTGCTAAATCATTTTCCCTGGGGTAGTTGATGGTAGAATATCTCTAATTTATGTTGTGTCTTCAAGAAAAGTTATTGATCTCACTGTTTTTGAATATAGTACTATTATCTGATATAATTCTTTGAGGCACTCTAAACTGATATACAATATGGCTACTAAAAAATTAGAACATGTTTAGGTGTGACCTCTCTGAGCAGAATCACCTTTGCCTATTTGGAAAAGTATTCAGTAGTAGCTAAGATGAACTGCTAACCCTTGGAAGAAGGAGGATCAATCAGACTCATTATGTCGATACCCCAACACTCGAATGCCCATGACGCTAATGTAGGATGTAGAATGTTTGGTGGTTAGTGTAGGACCACACTGTGTATTTGACATTGGTGGCATTGTTTAGCTGTATCTATGCAATCTTTGATCATTGATGGCTAGTAGTATCCTAGCCTCTTGATCTTGGCTTTCATCTTCGGATCGGATTAGTTGGATCCACATAATTCTTAGTGTACCTTAGTCATGATCTTAATAGCTTCATGCTTGTCTAAACAACATAACCACATGTGGTCCAAAGATTGCCGGTATAAGACACCATCCACAAGAGTGTAGAAAAGTACACTCTGCTTCATCTACTAGGCTTGAGACTTCTCTTGAGGTAGTTTTCCTTCATTTAGGTAATCCATGAATGGTTGCCTCCAATCTAACTCATCATCCTTCTTGGCAATGGCAACCTCCCTTCAAGAGAGTACTTTTTGATGAGTTCAATATCAATAAGGGATAAGAATTGTCTATTTTAGACCTTTATTGATATGAACTCATCCTCTTAACATGTCAACTCATTAGCAAGCTTGGCTAAAGCATATGCTAAGGTATTCTCTCCTCGAGGAATCTTATAAATGGTAACCTCTAAGATTTAGGGCAACAACTCCATTGTGTACTTGTGGTAGTGATGGAGCTTGGGCTTTATATTCTTACAGGACCCAACAATTTGGTTGATAACTAGTTGAGATTCCTTGAAGATGTTGATGTTATAGATGCTTAGAGTAATGGCTAACTCTAGACCGACCATCAAAGCCTTGTATTTGACTTCATTATTAGTGCAAGGATTGGACAGATGATATGAGAATCTCATCACATCACGGTCTAGAGTTAAGAGAACTATTCCTACCCTTGCCTTTCCTGAAATTGTAGATTGTGATTCTTCTCCTCTTTGAGAGGAAGTCACACCATCAAAGTACATCTCTCAGTGGTGAATTCTAATATCCCTAAGTTCATGGTTTGTTCATCGAGGAGATCATCACTAAGCGGGGAGTTAGTAGGAAGTGGGTGTGCTGCTAAGAAATTCGCTAGCGCTTGTCCTTTCACCGCACCAAAGGGTACAAAGGTAATGTCAAACTACAAGAGGATCATGAACAGTCATGCAAACCATCCGGGTAACATCGGCTATGTCATGAGATACTATAGTGAAATTATCCTAGAGATTAAGTTCATCTTATGAGGAAGCATGTAGTGTTGTAGCTTTCTGGATGCAAAGATTAAAGCTAGGAAATGCTTCTCAATGGGTGGATACTTAGCCTCAATATGAATTAGATGATAGTTGAGATAGTAGAGTGTGTTTTCCTTTCCTTCATCATTGGCTTAGGCCAACAAAGCACCAAGGGAGTTGTCTAACGCAGTAGTGTAAAGTATGAGCGGCTTGCCCAGGATAAGGGCTACTAGAACTGACAATGTCATCAGGTAATGCTTGATTTCTTCAAAGGAATGCTCACACTTATCATCCCACTTGAACTTTACATCCTTTTTGATAAGTACTGAGAATGGCTGATATCTTCCTAATAGGTTGGATATAAAGCATCTTAGATACTCCAACCGCCCTTAGAATTATCTGAATTGACTTAAACTTTTAGGGTGTGGCATTTCTAACATTGCCTTGATCTTCTCTGGATTGATTTCAATTCCCTGGTGTCAAACAACAAACCCAAGGAATTTCCTTGAAGCTACTCCAAATGCACATTTTAGGGGGTTCATTTTGAGGTTAAATTATCTTAACTGTTTGAAAACTACCCTGAAGTCAAAGAGATTGTCTTCCTTTTCTCTACTTTTGACCATGAGATCATCAACATAGCACTCAACTTGATGATGAATGAGTTCATTGAAGATTCGAGTCATAGCCCACTGGTATGTAGCACCATCATTTTTAAGGCTTAAAGGCATGATCTTATTGCAATGGATTCTGATCAGGGGTTTTAAAAGCAGTGTTTCTTTCACCTTCAGGGGACATCTTTATTTAGTTATATCTAGATGAGCTATCCATGAAAGGGAAGACTGTATGAGATGAGGCAATGTCCACCATTTACTCTGAGATTGGTAGTGGAAATTCATCTTTTGGACATACCTTCTTTAAATCCCTTAAATCAATGCATATGTAAAATTGGCCATTATATTTCTTAAATGGGATGACACTAGCTAACCAGGTAGGGTATTTTTCTTTTGGATGAGCCTAACATCGATCAGTTTCTTGACTTCATAAATGACTTGTTGTTTTATGTCTAATTGTATGCATCTAGGAGCTTGCTTGATATGGTTTGCAGTAGGATCTATTGCTAGTTTATGGACCGCTATGTTAGGAGGTAATCCAGCTATATGTTTATAACACCATGCAAAGCAGTCCTTAAACTCAGTTAATAACATAACTAAGTCATTGGTTTTAATTCTATTCGATAAAGAACTGATGTATGTTAGGCTTAGATCTTCTTTAGTTCCTAAGTTGATTTCCTTGAGCTCATCAATGGTTGACTTGATCTCTTCTTTGAACTCTGGAGGTGCATCTTTGACTTCAAAATCATTTGGATCATCTAAAGTTTCTAAGAACACCTCCTCATATGAGTTAATGTGATTTAAAAAGAACCTATCAGATTCCAAATGATTTGTGATGACTAAGCAGTAATCGCCATCATCGATTGGACCCACTGTATCGAATCCTAGTCCCAGTCTTGATTGAGAGCTTTTGCATTTGTTCTTCCATATTCTTTCAAAGTAGTTTGACCTATGCTTTCACCAAGTATGTAGGATTAACCTTTTCTTTGCTAAATTATGAACACAAGGCAAGTACCAATCAAAAGGTAATTTTATTAAATCTTTATATGAATCATCTTCAAGTTCTACATCAACTTCTTGACTTGAGGATGATGCTCCCAGAAAGAACCTCTAAGTCTTCAACATTATGGATTACTTAGGGGCTTCCTTATGTACCAAACCCTTAGCTTTTTGAAAGGAAAGTGGGCTTAAAGCTAAGGTTCCAAACTGATGCCTAACTATTTCACATATAGACTTGGAAACACTTATATTTTGCTTTGGTGCCTAGTCTTCATCGCTATCTGGCTCAAGTGTCATCTCCAAGGGAATCTATTATTGAGAAGAGCTGGCTGGTGTGCTAACCATAAAAGACTCATTTTATGAACTAGATTGTAAGTCTATATGGATAGCAAGTGTACTCCTAGTAGTTGGGGCATATCTTCTATTTGGTGGACAATAAGGAGGTTTTCCACCCCAAGGACTACCTCTAAACCAGTCTCTTCCTCTGCCTGGTGGAGGTTAGATCATCTTACCCATATGTTTGAATGGAATAATGAACTATGGGTGGAATCTAATGTCCCTCCACTTTCTCGTCCAAGTCTATTTCTACTCCCTTTTATTTTCTTTTTCATTTTATCTTTTCATTTCTTTTTATTTTTTCCTTTCCTTTTCTTTTCTGTTTCTTTTTCTTTTATTTTTAACTTTGGTGAAGTTCACGAGAAAATACTTATTAATTTTGAGGGAGGTATCCTAGATATACTGAACCTTAAATGGCTTGAGATCTCCTTTGACACAGTAGATGATCCCACCTCTCACAAACTTTATACACTAATGTAGAGAGGATGGAACTATGTTGTTCTCATGTATCCACAGTCTCCCAAGCAAAGCGTTGAAAGATGTATCTGAGTCTATAATGTGAAACTTGGCTTCAGTCTTCAAATCATCGATCTCCGAAGGAATCACTATGGAGCCTAAGGCCTGATGACCTCACTTTTGGAGTGCAGATTCAATCTTCCCATCTTAGAATTATGGGTATTCTAGACACTAAGACTTTTCTAGTCATAAGACACTTCTAACAGGTAAACACTTAACCTAAGCCAAAAGACTTAGAAGGGTTAACCATAAGATTAGGTTATGCCTTAGGGATTAAGATAATCCACCAACCATACAACCAAAATCCAATCCATGTTCACCTTCTCAAACCAAATCACAATTTCAATTAAAACATCAAATTAAAATTCAAATCCAATCCCAAATTTCAAAACCAAATGATTGAAGCCCATGATCAAATCCAAACTTGAAACCCTTCCTAAGCCATATGACGAATCCGATGGACTTAGCCAAATCTTAATCCAAATCAATCCAAAATCAATTGATTTTATCATAATCAATTTATATCTTCAATTATCTTTCTAAATATAAATCAAATCTACATTCAAATGATCAAAACTAAATCATACTAAATCAAATTAAATTAAAACCCTTCGTAAGCTATATGATCTATCCTATGGACTTAGCCAAATCTTAATCCAAATCAAGTCAAACTCAATTGATTTTCTCACAAATCAATCATATTTTCAATCATCTTGACAAATTTAAATGAAATCTAAATTTAAATCATCAAAACTAAATCAAACCAAATCAAAATCCAAACCTAAGCCACATGATCCAACTCCATGGACTTAGCCAAATTCCTTCATTCCAAATCCCAAATTCAATTGATTTTCTCATGAATCTATCATACCTTAAATCATATTGAGAAATATAAGTGAAATCTAGAATCATAAAGCCAAACAAAAATCAACCCAAGTCAAACCCAACTTAACCCTTTTGACTTGAAATGTTCAAATGAACCAAAACTCATTTGAACCTAAGCCAATTGCAATTGAATTTATATATCAATCCAAAATCTATATATAAACTCAACTAAATTAAACTCAACCCAAAATAAAGCCAACTAAACCCAATTGGTCCACTTGACCCAAAGTGGCTAATTTGACCTACTTGGGGCAAGTTTCAATCCTACCCAAACTAGATTGAACCAAGCCCATCAAAACCTCCCATCATGATTGTTGATCACCCTAGGTTGATCAATTATCACAAATTGGGTCAAACCAAGTCAACTTAGTCATTTGACCAAGTCAACCCCTTAACCCATATGAACCTAAATGAACCAAACTACAACCTAAACTAAATCCCTCGAAACCAATGATTCATAGCAAATCAAAATCAATATTTGAATATGACTAGACCTTCAATTGTGTCAAACCAAATCCAATTGGACCTCTTAAATCAAGTTGACCCAAATTGACCTAAAAGACCAAATTCAGTCAACTCAAAATATAAACCAAATTGATTACAACCAATGGCTCAATTTCATTCCAAATTGATTGTTGAACTTGACCAAAGCCATGATTGGACCTAATTGAACCCAATTGACCTACTTAGCCCAAATTAACCTAAAGGTTCAAGTTGGTCTAAATCAGAACCAAATCCAAATTACTTGAAACCAAATACTACAATCATCCTCAGTTGGTCAACTAAACCCAAACCAACACCCAACCCAAGCAAATTTGGTCAAATTGGTCAACTTGACCCATTTGACCCAAATGAATTCAAATGAGCCCAAATTGAATCTAAACTAAACTAAACCAAAACAATTAAACCAAAACATCCCAAATGATCATATGAACTTGACCCAACCCTTGGTTTGATCAAATTTTGATCAATTATTGAACTTGACCCAACCTAACCCAATTTAACCTAAATGAGTGAAATTAAGCCAAACCTAACCAAATCAACTCCAATTGACTTAAAATTTGAGCTAACTCAATTTTAGCTTATTTTAAATCTGGCCAAATCAAATCCAATGTCAAATGATCATTCTACCCTTGGGTCAAGGGCATCACATGAGAAAAATCACCCATGTAAGTGGTCATTTCAATTCCTTGCCATTTGGTACTCTCCCAATGGTCCACCTAGGCACCTAGGACACTATCCAACCTAACCCAAGGAATGGTTGGGTTGGCCATGACACATGGGAGGTGAAATCACCTCACCCTACCCATTGGAGCATTTGAAACACATTGGACACCCATGATTCCTCCTTGGCAGCCACCTCCATAACTTTAACTAACCAAGCTGAGCCAACTCACCTTCTCCCTCCCAACCACAACTCCCTGAGATGGTCGGACGGCCACTAGAGGCCAAACCCGATCCCACCATCCGATCAAGATGAAGGGGTATACCCCTTCGTTTAATGTAGGGTTAATGTTAGGGGTTTAGGGGTTTAGAGTTTTTAGGTAGGGAGGTTCAAGGTGGTAGGGTTTTGGAGGGTGGTTTAGGGGGGTAGTTTTAGGAGTTTAAGGTTTAAGGTTAGGATTTGGGTTTAGGTTTAGTTTAGGGTTTGTGGTTTAGGAGTAGGTTGTAGGTGGGGTAGGTTTAGGGTTTAGGGGAGGGGGGTGGGAGGTTAGGTTTTTAGGGTTTAGGGTTTAGGTTTTAGGTTTATTATTTTAGTTTATTTTTTAGGTTTACATTTAGGTTTATGTTTATTTTTTAGTTTAATTTTAATTTTTATGTTTAGATTTTATTTTTTTCTTTCTAGTTTTAGGTTTAGGATTTTATTTTATTTTTTAGGTTTAGGTTTTAGGTTTTTATTTTAATTTTATTTTTAGGTTCTATTTTTCATTCAGTTTTAGGTTTATTTTTAGTTTATTTTATTTCATTTAGTTAAGGGTTAGGTTAAGTTTATTTTTGGTTAGGTTTAGGTTTTATTTACTTTAATTTGGTTTATTTTAGTTTAGGTTTAGGTTTATTTTATTTTATTTTTTTAGGGTTTTTTTTTTTTAGTTTACGGTTCATGCTTTATTTATTATTTATTTTTAGATTTAATTTTTAGGTTTAGGTTTTTATTTAGTTTTTATTTTATTTTATTTTTTATTTATTTTTTGTTCATTTTTCATTTTTTTTTATTTTATTTAGGATTTTTATTGGAGTGGTCGATTTGGCTTTAGGTTGGGTCATGATTGACCCAAGGTGATTTGGTCATGTTCACCACCTCCCTTGGTGTCCAAATGGACCACTAGGAAGATGCCAAGCGGCCATGAGAAAGAATTGGCCAAATTCCAAGTGAATTTAGCCATAGGATACCCTTTTACCTAGGGTTAAAATGGTCATTTGGCCTTGATTTTGATTTGGATAGATTTGAGATGATTCAAAAATGGGTTGAGCCAAATTTTAACTGATTTGGAGTTCATTTGGTATGAATTGGTTCAATTTGACCCATTTAGGTCAAGTTGGGTCAATTAGGGTTCGGTTGACTAATTGGTCAAATTGGGTCAAACCATGGGTTAGGTCAAGTTCAAATGATCATTTGGAGCCTATGAGTATTATTTGTTTTGTTCAATTTGATTTATATTTGATTTGGTTCATTTAGGTTCATTTAGGTCAAATGGGTCAAGTTGACCAATTTGACCCATTTGACCCATTTGACCCAATTAGGTTAGGTCATGGGTTGGTTTAGGTTTTGATCATTTGAAGTGTATTGCAAGCATTGGTTTCAATCAATTTTGATTTGGTTTGATTTCAAGTTGATTTGACCTTTTAAGTCAAGTTGGGTTCATGGTCAATTGGATTAGGTTGGGTCTAGTTGGCTAATTGAAGCTTTGGTCATGTTCAATAAGTGATTTAGAATGAATTTGGCCAATTGGTTACAATCAATTTGGCTTAGATCAAGATTTGACCCATTTTGACTTTTTAGGTCAACTTAGGTCAATTTAGGTCAAGTGGGTAATTGGGCTTAGTTTTGCTCAATTGATGGCTTGGTCAAGTTCAATCATTGGTTATGAATTGGTTTAGATCAATGGTTTCAATCAATTTATCATAGGATGGATTTTGGCTAGTTTAGATTTCATTTGAGTTAAATGTTGACTTGGTCAAAGGCTAGGTTTGACTTGGTTTGACCTAATTTGAGTGATTGATCCTCCTAGGATGATTGTTGCTCATAATGTGAGGCTTTGATGGGCTTAGTTCAATCCAATTTGGGTTGGATTAGAATTTGACTCAAAAAGGTCCTTTAGCTCACTTTGGGACAAGTGAGATGGTCAATTGGCTTGATTCAAGTTTGGTTGAACTCACCTATGAACTTATGATTGAAAAAATGAGTTTTGATTCATTTTCTAATTTCAAGTTCAAAGGATGAACATGGATTTGATTTGGGTTAGTTTGATTATGGTTTGATGATTGACGTTTATGTTTATATTTAGGCATGTGATTGAAAAAATAATTGTTTGAAGAGGAAATCCAAAGGTTTAGATTGATTTGAGAATGATTTAGTTAAGTTCAAGAATTTAGCTTGAAATATGTTGGTTGGATTTAGGTTAGATTTGGACTTGTGTTTTGAATTTAGTTTTGGTTATTTGAATTTATATTTCATTTATATTTGTGAATATAAATGAGAATATAAATGGGATATGAGAAAATCTTTTGAATTTGGAGTGATTTGGATTTGATTTGAACTAAGCCCGTAAGATGAAATCAAAAGAGCTTAGGAGGAATTTTGGATTTGATGTTCAATCTTGGGGTTCAATCATTTGTAATTGATTCATGATTTGAGTTTTGGAGTTGATTTGAATTTGAAGTTGATTTGAATTTAAAGTTTGACTTGAAAGAAGGAAGTAAGGATTTGATTAAAGTTATAGGGTAGGCAAGTTTTCCTAATACCCCTAAGGCATGACCTATTCTTATGGCTAACTCTTCTAAGTCTCTAAGGTTAGGTTAAGTGTTCACCTAATCACTAGAAATGTCTTAAGACTAAAGAACTCTTAGTGACTAGAGAAGTCCCATGCCTAAGATGAAGAAGTTGAAAGCTACTCCAAAAGTGAGGTCAACAATGGCCCATGATCTATCTCCTCCTGAGCAACAAAAGATGGCTATCGTCCATCAATGGCTGCTCAATCCGAGCTCACCGGAGCTTGGATGGAGATGAAAATGATCCCACACCTTCGGGGAAGCACAATAATCAAATCCAACAGTGGAAATCACACTACATGGAAATTTCTTTCACAAAAGATAAAGCTATTTTCATTCAAGGATTGGTTTCAATGGAATACCTCATCGGAGCTTATGACCAATGGTTCCAACGATTTATGAAGCTTCATTTGGTATAAATGAATCTCTATTGAGCCACACGAGCTTTGATTTGGTGAAGTTTCCTTGAAAGACCAATCCACTAGGCCCAGGTGCTCAGGCTTGGTCAAACTCTACCCTCTGGGCATCGAGATTGTTGGGAAATGATTCATTCTTGGTCGATTGGCTCCAAGGAAGGTGTGTGCAAAGTTAATTGCACTTTGGTAGAGATTTGAGCAAATGGGAATCAGATTGAGGCTCCCATATTTTGGTTTTAGATAAAATTGAGAATGGGGATTTTGGGGAGCTTAGGAATCCTTGGAAATGGCTCTTGGATTCCTCTCCTTGACTGGTAGGGTTGAATCAAGTGTGAGTGTGTGAGTTTGAGGAAGAATGAGGGGGGTATAGCCCCACATTCCTTAGATCTGATTGCCATGGCTGATTTGGAATTTTTGATCAAGGGGTCACATTGGGGAGCTCGGTTTGGGTAGGGAGTCATGTTAGTTGGCTTCCTTAGAGTGGAAGAGGGTATGAAAGTTACTGCCAAAGGATTTATGGGTGTCCTATGGCTTTCCAAGTGTTCCAATTGGAATGGGGAGGAGATTTCACCTCCCACGGATCATGGCCAACCCAACCACCTTTGGGTCAGGTCAGCCATGGTCCAAGGTGCCTATGTGGAGCTATGGTTGGATTCCAAGTAGCCATGGGGAGAGAATGACTCAATAAGCATATGTCTCATCTCATGGGATGCCCTAAACTGAAGGACAAAATGGTCATTTAGCTATGGGTTTAGTTTGGGTAGATTTTAGAATGGTCAAAAATGGGTTAGCCCAAATTTCAAGTAGTTTGGAGTTTCTTTGGATTGATTTGGCTTGATTTGACTTATTTAGGATAAATTGGGATAGGTTGGGTCAAGTTGACCAATTGGTCGAATTAGGTCAAACCAAAGGTTAGGTCAAGTTCACATGACCAATTGGAGTGTATTGGTGTCATTGGTTTGATTTAATTTGCTTTGGATTTGGTTATGGTTCATTTGGATTCATATAGGTCAAATGGGTCAAGTTGACCAATTTGACCAATTTGACCAAATTGGGTTAGGTTAGGTGTTGATTCAAGTTCAATTGGCTAATTTAAAATGATTGTAGGCTTTGGTTTGGTTTAATTTGAAATTAGTTTGGATTTTGGCTAATTTGACCCTTTAGGTCAATTTGGGCTAGGTTAGGTCAAGTTGATGAATTGGTCAACTTGGGCTCAATTATGGCTTTGGTCAAGTTCAATAAGTGATTTAGAATTGACTTGAGCCATTAATTGCAATCAATTTGGATCAAATCATGATTTGACCCATTTTGGCTTTTTAGGCCTATTTGAGTCAACTTGGGTCAAATGGCCAATTAGGCTTGGTTTGGCTCAACTGATAGTTTGGTCATGTTCAATCATTGATTATGAGAGGGGTTGAATCAATGGTTTTAATCAATTTAGCATATGTTGGATTTTGGCTAGTTTGGGTTTCATTTGGGCAAAGTGTTGACTTGGTCAAAGGCTAGGTTTGACTGGTTTGACCCAATTTAAGACAATTGACTAACCTAGGATGATTGTTGATCATGTTGTGAGGTTTGGATGGGCTTAGTTCAATCTAATTTGAGTAGAATTAAAACTTGGCTCAAAAAAAGGTCCTTTAGGCCACTTGGGTCAAGTGAGTCCAAATGGGTTAATTGGCATGATCATGGCTTGATTCAAGTTTAGTTGAACTCACACATGAGCCTATGATTGAAATATAAATTCAATTGCATGTGGTTTGGAGCCAAATGGGTTTTGGTTTATTTGATAATTTCAAGTCAAAAGGGCTAACTTGGGTTTGATTTGGGTTAGCTTGGATTTGGCTTGAGGATTGTAGTTTATGTTTATATTTGGGTCAATGATTGTAAGAATGATTGAATCATAAAAAAATCCATAGATTTTGAATTGGTTTGGGTATCATTTAGCCAGTTCAAAATTTTTGTTGAAAAGCAAAAATTAGGAATTTGATTTGATTTGGGTTTCAATCATTTGGAGTTTTGGAATTGATTTATGATTTGAAATTTGATTTGAGATTGAATTTGATAATTGAGAAAATCAATTGAATTGGGGTTGATTTGAATTTAGTTAAGGCTAAGTCCATATGATAAAATCAAAGGACTTCGGAAGGCATTTTGGAATTTGAATTTGATCATGGGTTTCAATCATTTAGAGTTTGGAATTGATTTGGAATTTGGATTTGAATTTAAGGTTTGGTTTAAAAGAAGGAAGCAAGGATTTGGTTCGATGCTATAGGGTAGGCAAGTCTTCCTAAATCCTTAAGGCACAACCTATCCCTAAGGATAACTCTTCTAAGTCTTTAGAGTTAGGTTAAGTGTTCACCTAATTGCTAGAAGTGTCTTAAGACTAAGGAACTCTTAGTGTCTATAAGAGTCCTAGATCTATGATAAGGAAGTTGAGAGCACACTCCAAAAGTGAGGTCAACAAAGAGTTTGAATTTGAAATAGAATTTTCATTGATGATAATTATTTTTAAACATGATTTATAATATTTCTTTAAGTAGAGAATATTGATTGGAAGCACTGGGTGCTATCCCTTATGATTAATAAGCTAATAAGATCCTCCTTAATAGGCCTTCTATATGGCAAAAGAGCATTCCCAAGTGGGTTCAAACTTGCCTCCCATTTTACGACGGGCAATAATCGGTCTCCTTAGAACTAAAATAAGCTCTCCTATTTAAAAGCTCTAGGATGGACCAACTTGTTGTTAGCTTGAATCATTTTACCTTTGTATAACTTGAGGGTTTGGCATGCCCGCAGGAGTCTCTCCTCAAAATGTTTGAGCTCTTTTAACCACAACTTGGCATTATGTTGTGTTGTGATCTTGCTACCCACAATTATCCTTAGTGATGGGAGTTGGACTTCTAATGGTAGAATGGCTTTAGACCATACACTTAAGAGAAAGGAGTAGACTGAGTTGGAGTTCTGTATGTGGTGTGGCAGGCCCATAAGGCTTCAACTAACTGCTCATGCCACTATCGCTTGTTATTGTTGAGTGTCTTCTTTAGTATTTGGATGAGAGTTTTGTTGAAGGATTCTACTAAGCCGTTTGCCCTGGGTAGTTGAAGGTAGAATATCTCCAATCTATGTTTTCTCTCCGGGCAAAGTTATTGATCTTGGTGCTCTTGAATGCAGTACCATTATTAGATATAATTCATAGAGGCACTCTGAACCTATATATGATATGGTTCCTAAAAAATTAGAGCACATGTTGAGTTGTGACCTCTTTGAGCGGAAACAACTTTACCCATTTGGAAAAGTAGTCTGTAGCAGCTTAACTGAACTGATGACCCTTGAAAGAAGAAAGATTAATTATACCCACTATGTCGGTACCCCAACACTCGAATGGCCATGAGGTCAATGTAGGATGTAGAATGTTGGCTGGTTGGTGTAGGAGCACACCATGTGTTTGACATTGGTAGAATCTCCTAGCCGTATTCATGCAATCTTTGATCATCAATGACCAATAAAATCTTTGTCTCTTGATCTTGGCTTTCATCTTCAGATCTGATTGGTTGGCTCCACATAATCTTGAGTGTACCTCGATCATGATCTTAAAGGCTTCATACTTATCTAAACAACCTAACCACATATGATCAAAATGTTGTCGGTATAAGACACCATCCACAAGAGCATAGAAAAGTGCTCTCTACTTCATCTAATAGGCTTGGGACTTCTCTTGAGGTAGTTTGCCTTTATTTAGGTAATCCACTGGGAAGCAGGTTCAAGTTATCCACTAGGGATAGAGGTTTGATTTGATTTGTGTCTCACTGGGGAGAAATTTGATTTGTGTTAATCGATGGGCATCCATTAGTGATAAGAATTTGATTTGATTTGTTGATTTATGATTTAGTGCTCCATTAAGGAGAGGGTATGATTTGGTTTTGAGCATGCACCTGCTGAAGATGTGAGCTCAAATTTGTTAGGGATAAGATAGATTTAATTTGGACTCCACTAGGGGGAGGATGGTGAATTTGATAAGATGGACCCTATTAGTGTGCAATGGATCTACTAAGAAGGGGAAATATCAGCCTAGACCTATCTTAGATTTATAAATCCAAATGGATAGTCTACTAGCCATCAAGTAGGATTGTCCAACCTAAGGGGGACTTTTCTATGTGCAATGGTCAAGTTAGGAAGAAACTGTGGAGACTCATATCCTTCTAAATAAAGGACCACTAAGGTGATCAGTTGATAGCACAATAAATCGAACCCAACCAAAGGTGACTATTTGAGCGAATGATGCTGTGTACTCACATCGACTCAAGAATAGTCAGAATTATTTTAATTTGGGATGGACCCTCTCGGTGTGCAATGGATCTACTAAGAATGAGCTAATATCAGCCTAGACCTGGCTTAGGTTTACAAATCAAGGGGATGGTCTACCGACCGTGGGGTAGAGCTAACCAACCAAATGGGTGCCTTTCAGTGTATAATGGTCAAGTTAGGAAGAAAGCGCAGGGACTCACATCCTCCTAAACAAAGGGCCACTAGGGTGATCAGTTGATAGTACAATAAATAACCTAACGGCTAACTACTGAGAGAGTGTCAACCCGAGGACTTATCTCAACTCAAAGTAGCCAAGCAATTCTTATAGGGAGTTTTGCTAACACTGCCCTAAAGATAGGATGTCTGCTTGGAAAAGAGGCCACTAGGGGCTTGAATTCCTAATCCGTAAGCAAAGATATATTTTGTTTATTTTATGTTATTGTGGACCCTGTTGGTTTATGAGGGACCACACTGAGAAGGTACTCATATTAGCCAAATCCTATCTCAGACTTACTAGACCAAGGGAGAATATGCACATTCACTGAATGAATTCTCCAAACCATGGGGTGGTTACTAGGAAAGGGGGACTATCCAATCCAAAAGTAACTAGGGTATTGTCTAAATGTGATCTCTAAGGACGTGATCCAAATAGAGTGCCCATAGGGGAGGTGTCACTAGGGGCGTTATGCAAAACCCTATAGAAGAAAACTTATAGGTATACAGAGGTCAACTAAAGGAGAAAGCGTAGGGACTCATATCTGCCAAGAGTGGTGTATCCACCAGGTGGGTCACCGTCAGCATGGCGATAATAAACCAACCTAAGGTACTCGTTGAATTGTTAGACTAGAAAGAAGGCGTGTAGGCTTATATATCTCTAAAGCGGAACTGATCGCCAGGATAGTCGGTCTTCAGCTTGATAAGGGTTATTTGACCTAGGGTAACTACTAAGCAAAGAGTCTTGTGTAAGGTTTAAACTCAAGCTTGAAGTAGTCAGGAGGGTAGGATCCACAGGGGGACTTATCTTAAACCTCAAATATACTCGACCTAGTCAGTGCATGATGGCTAGTTCAAGAAGATAGTGTATAGGCTTACATCCTCTTAAATAAAGTCAATATGGGGTAGCTTACTAGCTGTGCAGTAGGGCCTACCAAATTGACAATGTGATTTTTGGTTTGCAATGGGCAAGTCAAGAAGAAAGCACGAGGACTCACATCCACCAGGCAAGTGACCACTAGGGTGACACACTAACAAGGTAGCATATCGGCCCGACCTAGAGCAGCTAATGAGTGAGTACCATGGGGGGCTTGCTCCCACATCAAAATAGCTTGAGATAAAATATATGTCTTCATTTGTGTTGTGAAAGAGGGAATAGGATGCCACCTAGGTTCTCTTACGCCTACCCTAAACATGCAAAAGAATGGATGAAATGGCATCGTAGGGGAAATTGTGACTCCATAAAGAAAGGATGCTGCTTGGGTTCTCTTACACCTAACTTAGTTGTATTAGTCAAAATAGGATGCCTCTTGGGTTCTCTTACACTTAACCTAGTAGCACTGGAGGATTGTTTATAGTTTATTTTTGTGTTGTGGAGGGATAGGATGCTGCTCGGGTTCTCTTACACCTACCCTAAACATGTCATGGCAGATTCACAAGTGAAAGATATTTCTAACACATAAGAGATGAAATTTGATATGAAAAGAAGTTTTATTAATGATTATTTTTAAATAGGATTTATGGATAATATTTTTTAAAGTAGAGCCCATTGATTTGAAAGCATCAGGTGCTCTCCCTTATAGTTTATAAGTTGATAAGATTCTTTTTGGTAGGCCTTATCTATGGCAAAAGGGCCTTCCCAAGTGGGTTCAAACTTGTCTCCATCTCTTGAAAAAATTAGTCTCCTTAGAACTAAAATAAGCTCTCCTACTAAAAAATCTCTAGGACGAACCAACTTCTTGTGAGCTTGAATCATTTTTGCTTTGTACAACTCTAAGTTCTAGCATGCCTGGAGGCATCTCTCCTCTAAACCTTCAAGCTCTTCCACCCATGACTTGGCATTCTGCTCTATTGTGATCTTACTATCCACAGCTATCCTTCATGATGGGAGTTGGACTTCTAATGGTAGAACAACTTTAGATCCTTACACTAAGGAGAAAGGGGTAGATTGAGTTGGATTTCTTTATGTGGTATAGTAGGCCCATAAGGCTTCAACTAACTCATGCCACTGTCTCTTATTATTGTCGAGTGTCTTATTTAATATTTGGATGAGGGTTTTATTGAATACTTATGCTAGACCATTTTCCCTGGTAATAGATGGTGGAATCTCTCCAATTTATGCCATGTCTCTGGGAAAAGTTGTTGATTTTAGTGCTCTTAAATGCAATACCATTATCAGATATAATTCGTCGAGGCACCCCAAACCTATATATGATATGATTCCTAAAATATTGGAGCACATCTTGAGTTATGATCTCTCTGAGTGGGATTGCCTCCGCCCACTTGGAAAAGTAGTCGATGGCAGCTAGAATGAACCGATGGCCCTTGGAAGAGGGAGGATTGATCAGGCCCACTATGTCAGTACCCCAACACTCAAATGGCCATGAGGTGAATGTAGGATGTAGAATGTTGGGTGGTTGATGCAGGACCACACCGTGTACCTAACATTGGTGGCATCTCCTAGCTACATCAATGCAATTTGTGATCATCAAAGGCTAGTAGTATCCTAGTCTCTTGATCTTGGATTTCATCTTCAGACCATTGATGTGCTCCAGATAATCTTGAGTGTACCTCAGTCAAGATCCTACGGGCTTCATATCTGTCCAGACAATGTAACCAGATATGATCGAAAGATTGCTGATACAAGGTGCCACGAGAGCATAGGAAAGAGCTCTCAACTTCACTTGATGTGCTAGTGACCTCACTTGAGGAAGTTTTCCAATATGTAGATAATCCATGAATGGTTGCCTCCAATCTGACTCTTCATCCGTTTTAGCAAAGGCAACCTCCCCTTCAAGAGAGAATCTCTCCATGAGTTTAATTTCAACAAGGGATAAGACTTGTCTATTTTGGACCATTATTAGAATTGGCTCATCTTCTAGACATGCTAACTTTTTGGTAAGCTTGGCTAATGCATCTGGAATTGCGTTCTCTCCTTGAGAAATCTTATAGATTGTAACCTCTGGGATTTGGGCCAATAACTCCATGGTGTACTTATTGTAATGATGGAGCTTAGGCTTTAGAAACTTGTGGGAATCCCCGAAGATGTTGATGCTTTAGATGCATAATATAATGACTAACTCCAGACTGACAATCAGATCCTTACATTCAGCTTCGTTGTTGGTGCATCACTTGGACAGATGATATGAGAATCTCATCATTATGTGGTCTGGGTTAGGAGAACTATTCCTACCCCTGCCATTCCTAGAAGAGTAGATCGTGGTTCTTCTCATTTTTGAAAGGAAGTCGCACCATCAAAATACGTCTCCTAGTAGTGAATGCTAGTGTCCCTTAAGTTCATGATTTGTTCATCAGGGATGTCATCACTAAGAGGGGAATCAGCAGGAACTAGGTGTACTGTGAAGAAATCCACTAGTGCTTGTCTTTTCACTTCACAGAGGGGTATGAATGTGATATCAAACTGTGACAAAATCATGGACCATCAAGCCAACCGTCTGGATAATGTTGGCCATGTCGTAAGATATTACAGTGGATTGATCTAAGAGATCAGATTCACCTTATGAGAAAGCATGTAATTCTGTAGCTTTTGGGATGCAAAGATTAAAGCTAGGCAGTACTTTTCAATAGGTGGGTAGTTTGTCTCAACAGGAATTAGAGGATGACTGAGGTAGTAGAGAGCATTTTCTTTTCCTTCGTCATTGGTTTGAGCCAACAAAGTACCAAGGGAGTCATTTTATGTAGCAGTGTAGAGGATCAATGGCTTGCCCAGGATAGGGGCTACTAGAACTGGCGGTGTTATCAAGTAGTGCTTGATGTCTTCAAAAGCATGCTGACACTTTCCATCCCACTTGAACTTGGCATCCTTTTTGAAAAGTGCTGAGAATGGTTGGAAACTTCCTAATAAGTTGGATATGAAGCATCTTAAATATTCCAACTACCCTTGGAATGATTTGAGTTGAGTTAGACTATTTGGGGCATTTCTAAGATAGCCTTGATCTTCTCTAGATCGATCTCTGTTCCCCAGTGTCGGACAATAAACCCAAGGAATTTCTTTGAAGCTGCTCCGAATGCACACTTCAGGGGATTCATTTTGAGGTTAAATTATCTTAACTA
Source organism: Cymbidium sinense (assembly GCA_021442155.1). NCBI lineage: Eukaryota > Viridiplantae > Streptophyta > Magnoliopsida > Asparagales > Orchidaceae > Cymbidium > Cymbidium sinense. The sequence goes on along the minus strand of CM038214.1, from coordinate 57,072,217 downwards.
TTCGAAAACTACTCTCAAGTCAAAGAGATGGTCTTCCTTTTCTTTAATTTTGACTACATGATCATCAACATAGCATTCAACTTGATGATGAGTGAGTTTGTTGAAGATCCGAGTCATGACCCTTGGTATGTAGCATCGGCATTTTTAAGGACAAAAAGGCATGACCTTATAACAATAGATTCTGATCGAGGTTCGAAAAGTAGTGTTTCTTTCATGCTCAGGGGCCATCTTGATTTGGCTGTAGCCAGATGACCCATAGATAAAATAGAATATTGCATTAGATGAGGCGATGTCCACCATTAATTTTGGTATAGGAAGTGGAAATTCATCCTTAGGACATGCCTTATTTAGATCCTTAAAATTGACACATATGCAAATTTGGCCATTCTTTTTCTTAACTGAGATGACACTAGCTAACCAGGTAAGACATTTATCTTCCTTGATAAAGCCAACATCAATTAGTTTCTTGATTTTATATGCGACATGCTGTTCAATGTCTAATCACATTCATTTAGAGCTTGCTTGATAGGGTTAGCATTAATTTCTATTTCTAGTTTGTGGACTACTATGTCAAGAGATAAACCAAGCATTTCTTCATAAATCCATGCAAAGTAGTCCTTAAACTCAACTAATAGCTTAATTAAGTCATTAGTTTCTTCTTCATTCAATAAAGAGCGATGTATCGGGGATTATCTTGATTCTAAGTTGATCTCTTTAAGTTCATCGATGGTTGATCTGATCTATTCTTCAAACTCTAGCAGTGCCACTTTGACTTCAAGCTCATTTGGATCATCTGAAGTTTTTAAACAAACCTCCTCATAAGTCTTAGCATGATTTGAGAAGAACTTATCAGACCCCAAATGAGTGGTGATGACTAGGCAATGGTTGTTGTCATCGACTGGACCCACTGTGATGAATCTTAGTCCTAATCTTGATTGAGAATGTCTGCTTTTAGTTGTCCCAATACCTTTCAACATAATTTGACTTGTGTTTATACTAAGTATGTGGGATTAATCCTTTCTTTCTAAGTTAAAAACACAAGATGAATACCAATCAAAAAGCAATTGTATTAAATCTTTATATGAATCATCCTCAAGTTCTACATCGACTTCTTGACTTGAGGATGATGCTTCCAACTAAAATCATTTTGGCTTGACATATGTGAATGACTTGGAGGCCCCCTTAACTACTAAACCTTCAACTTTTTGGGAAGAAAGTAAGGTCAGATCTAAGGTTACTAACTGTCGTCTGACTATTTTACAAAATAGTGGCTCGGTTACATTCATGCTTTGCTTGGAGGTCTGGTCTTCATCATTGTCTTGCTCGAATATCACCTCTAAAGGGACCTACTGAGATGAGTTGGTTGGCTTTCTAACCACATGAGACTCATCCTCCGAGCTGGATTCTAAGTCTATGTGGATAGTGGGGTATTCTTATGAGTTGAAATATAGCTCATATTGGGCAGCCAATAGGGAGGAGGTCTTCCACCTCTGGAATAGCCTCTGGATCTACCTCCACCTCTATCTGGTGAGGGTCGAGTCATCCTACCCATGTGTTCATATAGAGTAATGAACTGTGGGTGGAATCCAATATTTGGCTCTACTTCTTCCTCGGTGCTTGATTCTCGCTCACTTGTATTTTCATTTTCATTTCCTTTTTTCATTTCTTTTTCTTTCTCTCTTTTTTTTATTTTTCTTCTTTAGCTTTTGTTTCATTTTCTTATATTTTTGAACATTCACCAAGTTCAAAAGAATATACTTTTTGATTTGGAGGAAGATAGTAGGCTGTGTCCTTATATATCTTGACCTCTCTAATTGAGAATGGCTTCAAGTCTACTTTGACACAATACTCTATTGCACCTCTTTGAAATTTGATGCACTAATGTAAAGAGGCTAAAACCATATTGTTTCCATGTATCCAAGGCCTATCGAGCAAAGCAGCAAAAGATGTGTCTGAGATAATTTTGTAGAACTTGTCTTCTATCTTCCAATCATCTATCTCCAATGGCAACACTATAGAGCCTAAAGCCCTCTTGCCTTGCTCATTGAATCCTCTCAACATCATCTAATCTCCTCATAGTTTGGAGGTGCCAATCCTCAAGTAGGCAAGGGTCCTTAGACTCATAATGTTCACTAATGCACCTGGATCAACTAACACCTTCAGAGTAAATCTATGTCCCTTTGTGATGTAGAGGGGACGGTTGTGCTCTATTGTCCCTAAAAGAAGGTCTTCATCAGTGAATGTAAGTCCACGATCTTCTCTTGAATAACATGCATCCTCTCCAATAGTGGGCAACTGAGCTAAGCATATTTTTGGATTAAGATGGGCTTCGATCAATGACTCCTTCATCTCTTTGGATAAGATAAGGGAATCATATATGCTTAGTTTAGCTGATAACTTTCTTAGTGATTGAGGACATTGTAGTCAACTCTGGGATAGTCCTCCACAAGCATATCTGTAGGTGGAGCATCCTATGGAGGTGCTTCTTGATCACTAGAATTAATGACTTGTTTACCCTTATCTTGAGGTGCTACCTTAAGAGGTAGAACTTTGCCACTACGGAGGTTGACTTCAGTGACTTGTTGAGATGGTTTAGTGGAAAGTTCTACCTGCTCATTAGGTTCACCCACAGGTTCTCCTATGGGATCATCAGAGTTGGATGACTCCAAATCAATCTCAATGGTTGAACTCGAATAATTCAAGAATGAAAAATCCATTTCTAAATTAGAGGAGGAATGATCGGAACTAGAGTTATTATTATTATTATTTTGTAGACTTCAAGAGTTTTTGAGAGGAATAAAATCAAGAGTATCAGATGTGGACAAGATGTTAGTGAAAGTTTTATTCATTGATTTCTTCTTAAATGGAGTTACATGATAGAAATCTAATAAAGTAAATGGGGTAAGGGATTTAGTGCCCTTGTCCACTGATACAATGCTCCTGCTAGTAGAAGAGGAGTTAGTGGAGGAAGAAGTAGTAGCAACAATGGTGTATGGAGTTCTGGACTCGGATGGTGGTTGCACTACTGTGTTATCCCGAGAAAGTAAGGTGGACTAGCTACTGGGCTTCTACATCCTTCAAGTTATCCTTGGCAACATGCAAACCTTCCTTAATGTTGGAGGTTTGAGCTGCTTCAGGCACCTGCAAGGGTAACTTTATAATCTTAGAGATGATTTTCTTGGAGGTTCGGGATAGGAAGATATCCCAACCTTCCTCTATCTAGAGAAGATCACGTGTATCCCGAAGGATTACCCTAATAGAACTAGAGGGTTGTTCTAATAGATATTCCTTAGGGATGATAATGGCACCCGACTTGTAGCTACGCTCAAGCCAATCCTTAAAGGTAAAGCAATCTTTTAAAACATGTCCTAGCATGCGGTGGTAGGGGCAATAGTTTGGATCATGACTCTTGCCCACCACCTCTAGCCTCTTAGGCTCTGATAATTTAAAATTAGGCTTCTCTAAGAGGTTCTTAAAGATATTCTTGACTACCTCCCTCTTTAATGAATATGGTTTATTCAATTTGTCAAGAAGAATAAGTAAATGATATACACTGGCGGTAAAATCTTGATGGCGATGGTGAGGTTGCTAAGGATACTATTGAGGAGGCGGTGGGGGAGGCCATTGTGGCAACTGAGGTGGCTCGTATGACAGTCATGGTGGTGGCAAAGGAGATGATAGAGGAGACGGCTGAGCTCGAGGCCTATCTGACTAGACCCTAGCTAGCTACTTCCCCTTATCAGCTATGATAACTGACCCTGGCTATTTCTTAAATGCCTTCTCTGGGCTTTGCTGACTGATCTTAGAAGGGTAACTGTTTGACCTCCCCTTATAGACTAGCCACCTTATTGATTAATTTCTCAAATATCTTAATGGTAAACCCTTTAAGCATGAAGGTGATCGGGCCATGAATATTCTTTAGTAGAATTTTAATGGCATATTGTTCAGACAGCTGTGATTCATATTTCATACTTAAATTGTGCCATCTAAGAATGTAATAAACAAGAGAGTCACTAGGGTGTTGTTGAGATACAACAAGATCACTCACAATTATCTTTTACTGAGCTCCAGCAAATCTCTTAATAAAGAGCTGCTCCAACTCAACAAATGTCTTCACTGAACCATTGGGTAGTTCAATGTACCAATCAAATGTGATGCCTATCAAGCTACTAATGAAGATACAAAATAAGAGTGCATCATTTCCACCGACATTGCAACATCGACCCTGAAGTGTGCTATGTGATATTCAAGGTTCCCATTGCCATCAAAGATTTTGAAGGAATGAGGTACAAAACCTGAGGATATTGGACAATATCAAATTCCTCTAGGTAGGTTCTACCCTTTGGAACACATGAGCCACCTCGGGCTTGTTCCAACGCATCCTTCACTTGCTGCTCCACCAACCATTTGATATCCTTCTCTTGCATGGAGGTGCTATCCACCACCTTCCTATGCAAGCAACCACTATCCTTATCTATTAGAGAAGTGCTCTTGGGATGATCTAGGACATGTACTAACTCGGGATGATCTACCTCTATCGGTATATGTTGTGGTACTGAGGTCAGTTTTGAACTGCATGGAGGGTACTAACAAATCTTCCATCCTCTTTTCCATCCAATTGATTTGATCATCCTTTTGTTTAAGTTACTGACAGAGCTTTTGGGTTGAATTGATGACATCATCTTTTTCAACTACAACACCTTCTTAACTATGTTGATATCTTTGAAGGTAGCTCCTAGTGTTGACCATGTGGACTCTGATTGAATCCTCAAGATGGTCATCCTCATCAGGATCAAATGCTACCCTCATCCTCAGAATCTGTGTGATTATTGCCTAAGAGTTCCCTCTTCTCAGCAAAGTAAACGGCAATAATCTCATCTAAGGAATAATCTAATCATGCCGACACAAATACTCGAGGCTGACCAGTGGAGGGACTATGGTCACTGACCAAAATAGGCATAACATTTCTTGCCACTAGAGTGCTAGCAGTAGGAGGGTCATGCTCACTAGAAGAGATATGCTCATGATTGTTCATCAGTGGAGTGATGTCTGCTATGGTACTGAGGTTAGTTTTGAACTGCATGGAGGGCTACTAACAAATCTTCCATCCTCTTCTCCATCCAATTGATTTGATTATCCTTTTATTTAAGTTGCTGACAGAGCTTTTGGGTTGAATTGACGGCATCATCTTTTTCAACTATAACACCTTCTTGACTATGTTGATCTCTTTGAAGGGAGCTCCTAGTGTTGACCATGTGGACTCTGACCGAATCCTCAAGATGGTCATCCTCATCAGGATCAAATGCTACCCACTAATCCTTAGAATCTATGTGATTATTGCCTAAGAATTCCCTCTTCTCAACAAAGTTAGTGGCAATAATCTCATCTAAGGAACAATCTAATCATGCTGACACAAATACTTGGGGCTGACCAGCGGAAGGACTGTGGTCACTGACCAAAATACATATAACATTGTTTGCTACTAGAGTGCTAGCTCTAGGAGGGTCATGCTCACTGGAAGAGATATGCTCATGACTGCTCATCAGTGGAGTGATGTCCCTGGTGAGATCTACTGCCATAGGAGATGTAAAACTATCATCTTCCCCCTCTGCAACTACTGTTGCCATTGACTCTGATGGTGGTGGTGGTGGTGTGACCATGGCAATGTGGAGTTGCCACTCTTAACGAACCACAGGAGGTAGGGTCGGCTCTCGGTCACCGATTCATGGAATGGAGGGTGGGATATTTTGTAGTGGATTGCCAGGTGGTCTTTTCCCGGATGGGGGCTTCTAGATCTTTGCGGAGTGGTGGATGCTGGGAGCTATACAGTGATGGCAGACAATGAGGAGAGAGGTGTGAAGGTAACACTAACTGCTTCTCAATAAGAGATCTCTGCCTGTGGCGGGTAGCACTGGTAAGAACAATCCTGTTAGAGTGATCGACTTTGATGGTGGGACGATCAGAAAATCTATCAGAGCGGAGGCCGCCAACTTCCTAGCATATCTTCACCACTCCCTCCTGCCTGCCTGAATTGATGTTTGGGCCTCTACAACTCTTTCTCTATATATTTGACTCCTGACACTCTTAGGGATCAATGAGCACAAATAAAAAAAGGTTCTAGACTCTAAGCGTCTGTATGATCTACCAACCTGGTGTAAGATAGCCCTAAGTCTAGCATAGGGCCTCCTATGCTCCCTATATGGTGTTTGATAGTATACTGCTGGTGGAGGAGAAGCAACAATCCTTCGATAATCTTCCTCTCTGTTCGATGCTAAGAGGGAGTGGAACTTGTTGCTGGTTGGAAGTGGAGAGACCTCTCAGGGAGAACCCTCCTCAGGTATGTGATAACTCAAGCTCTTTGGCTGCGTGCTCACGCATAATCTTATAATTTTTATTGCGGTTATGAGTATGAGTGAACAATGCAGAGCAGGAATTAGTACCTACCTCATAAGTAGAGGAGACTATCTCAGAAGCTAAGATAGTCTTCCTTCAGGGTAACCAAAGAGGAGGTAGTAGCTTTCGCTGGAGCAAAAGTGGGGATAGCTAGATGGGCAGATGCTGAAACTATCTCATAATGGGGTGTGGGAACCACTGTGGCCTTCCTCTTCAATGGAGAATTTTAGTGAGAGCATGTCAATACAGATGATTGGCTTTTCCACCTCATCCTCTTGATAGTAGTGAGGTCACTCAAATTGTGCTCCTTGAATCCGATCAAAGAAAACCGGTGGGTGGTGGTCTTTGGTGTGATCCAAGGCCAAGTCCATCACGAAAGGGAAAATTAAAATGAACTTCTGCGAATCCATGTGTACTGACTATAAAGACTTCACTGATTGATCTGAGTTGTATCTCTGCATGCGTTGAAATATAACTTGAGTTAGGTTTATGCTTTAATATTTGTCCCAAGAGAATCATAAGAATTTGGAGTCTTGAACCCATATTTAATAATTCAAATATGTTAAGTGGGCTTTAGTGGAGAAATTTTGATGTGATGAAGAGAGTCTTTGCCATTTGACTTCAATTTAGAACCCATACTCAACTGTTTAGATAGGTTGGGTGGGGTTCTAAAATTTTGAAGAGAGATTTTTGGATAAATTTGTATTTTGTGTATCTTGTTTGAAAATATTAATGATTTGAAAGAACCTCTACTTAGTAAATTTGAGTATGCTAAGAAGAGGTTGTGATTGCCTGTTTAAAAGTTTTTTTGTGAAATACCTTTTGCTTATGATGAGTGAAATGATGATTTGAAAATGGGGCTTCTTACTTGACAAATTTGATATGTCAAGTATAAACCACATGTGTCTAATTTGTGTTTGAAAATAGGAGTTTCATTTAACAAATTGGTATGTTAAATGAAAGCCAAATGTGATTGATGTATGTTTTGCTTTTTTTTTTCTTGAAAATGTGACTCTTACTTAACAAATTTGGAATGTCAAGTGAAAGCCCAAGTGTGATTGATTGATTTTACTTTGAAAATGGGACTCCCACTTAACAAATTTGATATGTTAAGTGGAGGTCCAAATGTGATATGATTTGTGTTTTGCTTTTGGGACTCCCACTTAACAAATTTGATGTGTTAAGTGGAGATCAAATGTGCCATGGAAATGAGGCCCTCACTTAACAAATTTGATGTCTTAAGTGGGAGTAAAATATGCCATGAAAATGAGAATCTCACTTAATAAATTTGATATGCTAAGTTGAATAAAATATGATTTATGAAAATAAGACTCTCTCTTAGCAAGTTTGACATGTTAAGTGAAAGTCAAATGTGTCATGGAAATGAGATTCTCACTTAACAATTTTAATATTTCAAGTAGGAACCAAATGCATATTAAAGTGATATTCTCAGTTAACAATTTTGATGTGTTAAGTGTAATCAAATATGACATGTGTTGACCTCATTTTTAGGATGAGCTCTCAAACCCTCCATCTTACACATGGGACTCCTCTTAGACTTTAAGAGATCCTTAGCCTTTAAGACAGATCTAGTGATTAGGTGGACACTCAACCTAGCCCAGAGACTTAGAAGAGTTAGCCTTAGGAGTAAGTTATGCCTTAGGGGTGTTAGGAAAATTTGCCTACCCTTTAGCTTGAACTACATTCCTTACTTCCTTCCTTCAAGTCAAACTCCAAATCAAATCAACATAAAACCTAAATAAATTTTATCCTAATTGATTTTCTCCAAAATCAAATCAATGCCATATGATTGAAACTCATGATTGAAATTCATGATTGAAACCCATGATTGATATTCCAAATTCCAAATATTTCCTAAGTCCTTAATCCTCTCTTAAGGACTTAGCCTAGATCATCTTCAAATCAATCCAAATTCATAAAATTTTCTCAGAACTCATTTATATTCTCATTTATATTCACATATATAAATGAAATATAAATTCAAATCAATCAAATCAAATCCAAAATTCAAATTCCAAATTCAATATCCTTCTTAAGTCCTTAACCCTCTCTTAAGGACTTAGCCTAAAAATCATTTTTGAAAATCAACTCAAATTCCTAAAATTTTCTCATAACTCATTTATATTCTCATTTATATTCACAAATATAAATGAGATATAAATTCAAATCAATCAAACTAAATCCAAAATTCAAGTTCAAATTCAATCAAAATCCAACCTAAGCCTTTCAAGTCAAATTATTGAACTTAGCCAAATCAACTTCAAATCAAGCTAAGATCTTGATTTTCCTCATGATTCAATCAATCCTTCAATTATGAATCCAAATATAAATACAAACTTCAATCACTTAATCAAAACTCAATTAAAAAATCAAGCCAAAATTCATTTCATGTTCACCCTTTGAACTTGAATTATCAAATGAATCAAAACCCATTTGACTTCAAACCACTTGTAAATGGATTTATATTTCAATCATAAGTCCATATGTAAGTTCAATCAAACTTAAATCAAGCTTTGGCCAAGCCATTTGACCCACTTAGGCTCACTTAACCCAAAGTGACCTAAAATACCCTTATGAGCCAAATTATAATCCTAACCAAATTGGATTGAATCAAACTCACTTATGCCTCTCATCATGATCAAAATTCATCATGAGCTGATCAATCACTCAAATTGGGTCAAACCAAGTCAAACCTTAAGGTTGACCAAGTCAACTCTTAGCCAAAATGAAACCCAATATAGCCAGAATCCACTATAGGCCAAATTGATTGAAACCAATGACCTAAGTTCATTCATGACCAATGTTTGAACTTGACCAAGTCAACATTTGAGCCTAACCTAGTCCAATTGGCCACTTGACCCAAGTTGACCCAACTTGACCTAAAAAGTTAAAATGTGTCAAAACTTGATCTAAGCCAAATTGATTAAAACCAATGGGTCAAGTTCATTCCAAATCACTTATTGAACTCGACCAAAGCCTCAATTGATCAACTAGACCTTACCTAGCACAATTGACCTTGAACCCAACTTGACCTATAAGTTCATGTTGAGCCAAATTCAAACTTAATCGAAATTGATTGGAAATAAAGATACCAATTCACTTCATATGACTAACCAAACCTAAACCAACCCATGACCTAGCTGAAATAGGTCAAATGGGTCAAATTGGTCAACTGGACCCATTTGACCTAAATGAAGTCATATGAACAAAATTCAAACCTAAACCAAATTGAATCAAACCAAAGCCACTGAAACATTTCATAGGGTCATATGAACTTGACCCAACCCTTGGTTTGACCCAATTTGACCAATTGGTCAACTTGACCCAAGTTGACCCATTTTGACCAAACTTAATGAACTCCAAATCTAATGAAAAATGGCCAAACCTATTTTCTCAACATACCCAACATATCCAAATTCAAAAATCAACCAAATAACCATTTTACCCCTAGGTCATAGAACAAATTTTGGCCAATTCCACTTGGAATTTGGTCAAACCCTCTTCATACCTACTTGATACTCCTCTAATAGGTCAATTGAACATTATGGAGGATGGTGCACCCAATCCAAAGGGTTTGGGTCAGCCCAATTTGATCCAAGGGCCAAACCGAGCACATGGCTTGGAATGGGCTGATGGGAATCATGTCTCCACTCAAATGGAGCACTCCACTAATCCACTCCCTAGCCTAAAATAATCTCAAGGACAACCTAAATGGCCTAACAAACCCACTGCCTAATCTTAATTTGATCAAAATGGCTCCTCCCATCTCGATCGTCCGATTGCCAAAGGGGGGGGATATACTCCCCCTAATTCGTTTGAATCTTTAGTTCCCCATTATCAATTGAGTGTGAGGAAGCCAAAGGAGTCTTTTCCCAGTGATCCCAAGCTCCCTCAAGCACTTGCCAACTTCATCATTTCGATTTTCACAAGGTGAAAAATGGGAGCTCCATAAGATTTTAAACTTAGCCAATACTTAATATCAACAAATTCCTTTGGCAAGCTCTATCAGAGGATCTACTCAAGCTTTCCCAAGCTCTTTACCAAGCTCTAAAGGTAAGGGATGATCTAATTCAATCAAAGATTAGCTCTCTTGGAAGAGGGTTGGTCCATAGAGCCATCCACTCAACCTCAAGAGCTAAAACTTTCACCAAAGCTTCATCTCAACTAGATGAAGCTTCTCCAAGGGAATTGAGCACTGGTCATCACCTCCAGTGAGGTATGCCATTTTTTGACCATTAAACTTAATGTGGTGTGGAGCTTTATGAAAGAAAATTTAATCCCATATAATTTTGATGGTTAGATGTGCTTACCATTAGGTTTAGATGGTGTTGGTTGATTTTCAATCCAATTCAAGCTCGATCGAGCTTGGATCTTCTCTTTGAAAGTGGAAGGTCCCCATTTTAGACAGGGAAGAACAGGGAGGATCTGGCCATCCATCTGCATTTTGGATGGACAACTGAGATTAAACATGCTTTAGAATTAATTTAATCCCCTTTGAATGATTGATTTAATCTTAGTCATTCGATCCTTGATCGGACAACTGAGAGAAAAGCACATAGTTCCACCACCACGTAGCACTACGATGGGACATTTAAGTGTCTAATGAGAGTGCGTCGTGTGCAAAGGGAAGTCACGTCAGCGTATGTGTGGCACATCGTAGGATTAAGGAATTAATTAGGGATTATTTAATTCTAATTAATCACCTAAACTACTAAAATTCATATCTCAACATAAAAAATTAGAAAAATATGGAATAAATTGCATTAAAAAGATAATTGAACATAGAATATTCCATAATTCATTTTGATTAATTTTGAATGCTTCTTTTCTCTGAATTTGGGTTTTATTAAAAATCTTAATTTGTTAATTACTCTCTAATTAATCCATTGATTAATCTCGAACTTCTTGAGTGTATTTTGAGGGATGACTTCTACCTCCCCAAATTTTCTTGGGATTTATTGGTGGCTTAATTGGGGAAATTTCTAATTCATTTCCTAATTACCCCTTAATGTAATTAAAGATAATTAAGGGTTTGATTAGTGGTTTAATCCTTTATTGAAGTTGATTAAGGTTTATTTCAGTTAATAGGAGGTTTAGGGAATAATTTTGGGGCATGTCCCCTAAGCTATTCCTTAAACCCCCTTTTATTTCTTAATCATGTCTTAATTAAGGGTTAATTCACTAATTACCCTATTAATTAATTTCTTGCAATTTTAAAACTTTCTAGAACTCAATTAATCTAGTTGGGGTAGATGCTTAGGTGTTCAAGAGCCTAAGTTTAATTAAGGAAATCAAAATTCAACACATATATGTGAAGGGTGTTTTGAAATTACTTAAGTTAAACCCCTTAGCTTAATTAATCATTAATCCTGAGCCAAATTGCATTAGACCCCCTTTCTTCCTAGGTGCATTGCAAATTTAAATTCCTTGTGAGGTTTTATGTCATCTCATTGGCTCATAATAATTTGATTAACTATTCTAAGGAGGTGTAGGTAAGGGGTAATTAACATGCTTAATTCATACCTTAACCTAAAGATTGAACAAAAATATTAAACACATGTGGGAATGGGTTAGGAACGACAAACTCAATTCACATTTTTTAAAATTAAATCAAATTCAAGATCAAATAAAAATCACATTAAATAAACTTTGATTTACCTTAAGCTTTCTTATTTCATGAGATTGACTTTAGGATTTAATTAAAGTGAATGTGTTTACATGCTTTTGTGGCTTTAAGTTCTTCCCCAACATGCTAATAATGTGTGTGATATGGTTTTATGCATCCATGCTCTTCAAAAATCAAATTTAAAATGAAAATGTTTCCTTTATGTTAAATTGTATATGTTGGCTAAAGTAAGAATATGAGTGGCTATTATCACTAGTAAATCCAAATTATTTTCAAAATATATGAATCAATTATCAAACCTGAAAGTGTATTACTTATATCTTACTTATAAGTTTGCATGTAAGCAAAATATAAGGATGTGCTTAGTGTAGGTTTCCTTCTTCTCTCTTTTAGTATAGTTTTGAATAGGATTTAGCAAAGTGTATTGTTAATTTGAAAAGAACCTAAAACTTTCCTAATTACATATCCTATTCATTCCTATGCTATTACTTAAGAAGGATACATATACTTGTATATATAGATTGCCTAAAAAAAATAAATCAACCAACATAAACTTTTGCATTCTTTCTTTTCCATTCATTTCTTTTGTACACATGCTTATATTTAAGGAAAGTGGTATATTAGTTTGGACAACCCTTTGGTTGCGAGACTTTAAGTAGCCCTAAGTAGGTCTAGTACCTTACACCCCTAGTTAACAATGGCATCATACTTACTTATGCCTTTCATACATTCATATGTGCATGTGAAAGTTGGATAAGAAACCCCTTTGCTACTTAATGAAAATCATGCATCATAAACGTCCAAATTTTCTTAAATAAATTACTTAGCATGCATTATAAAGTGTGCTAAACATTCCCATTTGTATGTATAGATTTGTTTAGGACTCATTCATATGCATGTTATACATGTTGGGAAAGAGATGAAGTGATGTATGTTTTGTGAAATTAGTTCATTTTACTTAATCTTAAAATGCCTTTCTTTTTGAATAGGTTTGTTTAGAGTTCATCTAAACTTAAGATTAATTAAAACACTTAATTAAAACATTCACTAAACAAAACTAAAAATATGAATCCACTTTAGAAATTACTTAGGTTAGGGAAGGAAAGAGAAGTCCTCTTCTCTTTCCCTCTCTTCATAATTTAGTAATTAATTCTTGGATTAACCTAATCAAAACAAAATAAAATCAACTCAAAACAACTAAACCACTTGAATGAAACCCTCCTTTAAGTTTAACATGCTTCATACTTAGGAAATTCTAACTTAAAGCCATAGCTAAGCATACCACACAAACTTCTAAAGCACACACATTAGGCTAAGTCATCACTTCTAGCTTTAGGTTAGGGCAGTGCATGGTTTGATTCTTACTTTTATTTTATGATATATATTTTAGTCTGGATGTTAAAATGTATGTGTGTAGAATGAATGATAGGGAGATCTTAGAATAGCCATTATCTTCTATAGGGGATTGTGCTTAAGACGCACTGTGATAAATAAAATATAAATGTTTTTGTTGTGCAGATGCTTATACCCCTTAGCATAATCCAATAGGCCAGGTGGACTTAGTCATTCATGTGTGTGGTGATAAGTCCAATATACATGCTTGGGATTTTGTGGTGTGTTTAGCTAATCTTTATTTTGTGTGTTAGAATTTTTCTTTTCATGTAATTTTACAATTAGATTTTAGAATGATTGTTATGGGGATTAGGATGAGCATTGGTCATAAGATTTCATCTTATGCACCATGTGAAACTTAGAACATCCACCTTCCAACCATCAAAATAAGGAACCAAGAAGAAAGAAGAAAAGAAGAAGAAAGAAGAAAAGAGGAATAAAGAAATGAAGCTTAAAACCCCATAAAATGAGTTCCTTTTTTATCTCATGTTATTTAAAGGTATACTACTACCCAATTTGTTTTGGTTGTTTGGTAATCGACCATAATAGCCTCTTATTCTTCTATGATTAGCTTTATAAATTAATTGATGATTTGTTTAGCTTGTGAATTAAGTGGCATCCATTTCCTAGTTTCATCCTTGCTTTATGTATGGTCTGGATGTGGATTAGGCTCTTATGGAAAATAAATATTTTACCAAATTTGACAATTCAAAACTAAAAATAAAGAACTCATAACCTCACATAAAGCTTACACTAAAATCAAGATAAAAAAGAATTAGCAACCCCTTAGTTGGATGAGTACTTCTTTTATAACATCATGCACAAATGCATATTATTTTCACTCTTGATTAGAGGGCTTTTAACTTTGCCAGATAAACTTGGCTTGACCTTTGAGAGCCATGGTGGAAATACACCTCCTCCCTTCTCGTTAATTTTGGCTAATAATCTCATTTCTCATGCATTAGACATATGAATCCTATTAGCCTGAGTCAAAATGATTGTACAAAAATAAGAATAAAATAAAATCTGAATTGCATTAGATTTAGGTTAGTTGCAACATACCGTTACATGATCTAGTCTCTTTAGGGAATGAGTTTAAGGACCTAGTCTCTTTCTAAATAAATAACAGCCTATCTATCTTGCATAAAGCATATGACTTGCCTACATGAATTTAAAACCATAGGAGTTGGTGGCACCCCAAGCTTGTATGTTCAAATGGGTGGTTTGTCCTCTCTTATGGAGGCAAACCAAATACCCATTTTTTCCTTAGATTTAGGTTGTGCTTTTGGCCCTTGCCAAAGCTCCCTAGATTTAGGTTCTGAGATTGTTTCTCCTCTTTGTGGGTGATAAGCATAAATCCTCACCTCTTAGGTATTTCCATAATCTTGTGTTATGGAATCATAAGGCCTAAATTTCTAATGAAAAATTCAACTCAAACAAATAAATCAATTTCAAAAATGTAAAGCCCAACCGTAGGATAGTTTGAGATGCTCGCTAGGTTTCCTAGCATCGTGGGCATCTCCACTTATCTTCTTTTAGCTTTGATAATAACTCCCTCTCTTTGATCAATCCTATTTGATCTTCCAAAATAAACTAATATGATAATCCTACCAATCTTTGAGACAAATCATTAACCTTAATAAAGTATTTAGATCTCATTCAAGATTATTACAAAGGAATTGTTGTGAGGTTGGTTTATCTTTGAGATAGTACACCTCTCCTCAATGGTATCACCCTAATAAGAACATCTATAGATCTACATGGTGTCAAATTACATAAAAGTAAAGAATATTTCCATCCCTCTTATTAAGTGATGGAAGTATATATCTTATTCTTTAGAAATCTTATATGAAAAATTTCACCACAACATGAAAAATAAGATTCTCACTTAAGAACCTTGACATGTTCAGTGAGAATCAAATGCATATGAAGATAAGATTCTCACTTAACAACTTTGATATGTTTAAGTGGGAATCAAATGCATATGAAAAAAATATTCTCACTTAACAACTTTAATATGTTTAAGTGGGAATCAAATGCACACAAAAATGAGATTCTCTCTCAGCAACTTTGACATGTTAAGTGGGAATCAAATACATATGCAAATAAGATTCTTACTTAACAACTTTGACATGTTAAGTGGGAATCAAATGCACATGGAATTGAGATTCTCACTTAACAACATTAATATGTTTAAGTGAGAATCAAATGCACATGAAAATGAGATTCTCACTTAGCAACTTTGACATGTTAAGTGGGAATCAAGTGTATTTGATGTGCTCTCTTTCTTTTTTGGAAGGAGAGGGGAATTCTTTGTTTGATCAATGTGGTATGTCAAATAAGATTCCAAAATAGTGGGGAAATATATTTAACAAATCTTAAGTATGTTAAATAGATTTCAATGATAGGTTTTGATGTCGTGTATGTGATTTCATGATTCTAAAAAAGCGAGAAACTTCCACTCTAGCATATGTGAAATATGTTGAGTGGAGTTTCAATTTTATGTTATGATTTGAAAACAAAATCTTCATTCAACAAATTTGAGTATGTTGAATGAAGTGGCTATTTCAAAAAGTACTTTTGAAAAATGTCATTTTATGAAAGAATTTATTTTCTTCAATTTTATGATGAACTTTTCCCCACTAAGCTAGTGGTAAGGAGGTTCTAAATTTTAATTATCTCTCCCTTCATTGATATTTTTTTTTCAACTATCTGGGAACCCAGTAGGGGTTTCAAGACCTACACGGAGTGAGGTCCTAAAACCTAAAGGATGTTGGCTAACTTTTCTTAAGAATGAAATAAGCTAAGTGCCAATGGAAGGAAAGATAGTCTTGGACTGACACAAAATGTAAGTCCACTATTGATGCTTAGAGACAATAATCATCTACTATAGATGGAAAGAGGAACCATCCCCAGTAGAGTCATTAGAAAAATCTATGGTGTTTATTTTTAAATTTCATTCATGTGTGTATATGCGAGGGGAAACCACGCAGATCTGAGGATGTACTTATTGAGGTGATCTGGTACGACATCAAGGAATAGTGTACTATCTCGAGAGATAGAAGTCACTATGCTACGATGGACCTACTCACTTAATAGGGACCCCTAAGGCATGATGAGTCTTAGAATATACCAGAGATTTTCCCCTACTTTACATGGAAAAGTAATGTAGGGTTTATTTAAACCAGGTTCATTAAATTCCCAATGGAGGCAAGCTTTCATAGTTAATTACATCTTAAAGAAAATGAATCCCTTAAGATTACTCTCAATTAAAGTAGGTGATTATTGCCTCCAAAGAATTCAAAGATAGGACTATCAAAGGATTGGTTGTATTTTAGAAAATCAAGTGGGATGGATCAAAATAAGAGAGTTATTATCGATGCCAAAGGAGATGTGTAGGAAGTGCTCATGATACTAAGAAGTCTAGTGAGCACTCTAATATATCCTATGGTTGGGATTTATATATTTAAAATTGAGGAGATTTATTTATTTGAGTTAAAATTTTATTAGAAATCTAGTGCTTATAATTCCACAATAAAATATTATGGAAATGCCTAAGAGGTGATAATTTATGCTTGTAACCCACAAAGGACAACAACAACCTCAAATCCTAAATCTAGGGAGCTTTGGTGAGGGCCAAATCATGATCTAAATCTAATGCAAAAATGGGTATATGGTTTACCTGCACAAGAGAGAGTAAACCACCCGACTGTTGTACTTATAACCGCCTAGAGTGACAGCCAGCTAACTCCTCCTATGGTTTAAAACTATGTAGGAAAGTCTTTTGATTTTGTAAGATGTCTAGGCTATTATTATTTAGAAAAGAGACTAAGTCCTTAAACCCACTCCCTAAGAGACTATAGCATGAAGCGTATGAATAATGACTTAAATCTAATGCAAAATTTTATCAAATTTTATTTAGTTTAGGACTCTTTATTTTGACAGAGGTTATGGGAATTTGCATGCATAAATGCATGAGAAATTGGTTATGTGCCAAATCAAAATAGAAAGAGGTGTTTTTCCATCATAGGATCTTAAAGGTTAAGCCCATTCTATCTAGCAAAGATTGAAGCCCTCTCTTAACAAGAGTGAAACAAGATGGTTATGCATGATATTAAACAAATAACATCCAGGTAAGTGGTTGCTAAATATTTTATTATCTTGATTTAATACCTAAGTTTTTGTATGAGGTTGTGAGTTATTTTAAAAGTTTAGTTATGAGTTATTAATGGGATTAGTTTTTATCCAAAGAGCCTAATCGTATCTTGGCCATACAATAATCACCAATCATAAATAAAGTATGAAAAGACATGCTTTTCCTAATGCAAAAGCTAAACAAATCATCAAATAATTTTATAAAACTATTGTAAAATAATAAAAGGATGATGTGGTCAGGTACCACCATACAGCCCAAAAAAAAATGTGGGTAGCCAAGTTCTACCCTTATACAACCCGAATTATAAGAAAATGATTACAATTAAGAGTAATGAATGTTATGGGGGTCTTCATTCTTCATTCTTCCTTCTTTATTTGATTTGCTTCATTCCTTTCTTCCTTTTGGCTTGATTCAGATATGCTTACTCCAAAGGCATCACATGGTACATAAGACTTAGTCCCATAACCAATGCTCATCCTAATCCCCCATAAAACTCATCCTAATCCTAATGTAAAATTATGTTAAAACTAAGAAAATAAATCTAGCTACACCTGTGAAATAAATGTTTGCTAAACACACCATACAACCTAAGCTATTATATGAAAAAATTGAGCTTAGCACCCCACACATGGGTAACCAAGCCCACCTGCCCTAACTTGAGTTATACTTAGGGGCTAAGAAATCTGCATAGCAAAAGTATTTTAATTTTTATTATGATGGCCCCTTTAGTATAACCCCCTATAGAAAATATGATTAGGCTAATATCGGCGTAACATCCAGACTACGCACATACACCCTAACATCTAGTCTAAAATAATACATCATAAAATAAACATACATCAAACCATAGACCACCCTAACATAAAGCTAAAAATGTTGACTTAGTCTAATGTGTGTGAATTAAAGCTTGTGTGTTATGTCCTAACTAGGGTTTAGAGTTGTAATTTTTCTAAGTGTGAAGGATTTAATTTATAAAGGGTTGATTTCTCTTTAAGTGATTTAATTGATTTGAAGATTTTACTTAGTGTTTTTTTGTTTCATATGGCCTACACTTAGTAACAAAGTGTTATAAAGAGAAGAAAGAGAGGGAATCTCTCTTTCAGCCCTACCTTAAGTCACTTCTAAAGCAAGTTAATTAATAAATTTCCTTTAATGAATGGCTTATTATGTGTTTCAATTAATCCTATGTTTAGGTTCACTCTAAATTATTTTATTCAATAAGAAAGACATCTTAAGAATAATGAGAATGGATTACTATTGCATAGCACATGTTCATTCATTTCTTTCCATCATGTATATCATGCATATGAGTAAATCCTAAGAACATATATACATGCAATTTATATTTCTAGCACACTTGAATGATAAATGTAAAGAAGTATGTTTGGAATTTAAATGTTTCATTCGATTGAATTATGAATGCATGCCTTTTTAATATAAAAGAGGGATTTTTCATCCATTAGCTAGATACACATTCACATGTATAAAAGTTTTAAGTGAGTATGTCGCCATTGTTTTCTACACCAAGGGCATAAGGTACAAGACTTACTTAGGGCTATTTAAAGCCTCATAGCCCTGGGGTATCAAGATTAATATACCACTTTCTTAGATACATGTAGATATATAAGCAACTATAAGGATAAGAAAAACCATGCAGAAGTTATGTTTGATTTATTTGACTTATGATTTATATTCATCGGCCATATCAAACATACACATGTATAAGAGTTTTAAATGAGTATGACGCTAATGTTTTTTGCACTAGGTGTGTAAGGTACAATACCTATTTAGGGCTACTTAAAGCCTCGCAGCCCCGGGGTGTCCAGACTAATTTACCACTTTGCTCAGATACAGATGAATGTATAAAAACAACCACAAGAAGAAGAAGAAGTCATGCAAGAAGTCATATTTGATTTGATTATATGATTTACATATGTGATATGAAATTCTTCCTAAGTCTTAACATGGAAATGCATAAGAAAAGATTTAGACAAATGTTGTGTTCTTTTCAAATGAACTATACATTTGTAATTCCTATGTGAATCCATATAAAGTAAGGAAAGAGAGCTTCATATTGCACATTTTATATTATCAACACATGCAAGCTTATAGTTATTTGTAATTAACATCACTCCATTCATTATAATTAATTTAATAAATTTTTTTTGAAAATAACATTTGATTTAATAGTGATAATAGCCACACTTATTTTATTTAAATTGGCACATGCAATTAGACATAAAAGAAACTAATTCATTTAGTTAATTTTAAAATAAATGAATGCATGATTACATTTGGCAAGCAACATTTAACAAAATTGGATAGAAGTAAAGGAACATAAGCTCATAATCTCATTCATTCCAATTAATTCCAAAGGACAAGCATACCAAATAAAGCCACTTAAACTAAACTAAAATTCTTTAATGAGATTTCTTCTTTATGTTTGATTTGACTTAAGGAAAGTGAAATAGGTTTGCTGGTCCTAATCCCATTCCCCTTGTGTGAGTTAATTTTGGTTCAAGGAAGAAGTAATTAGGTTGATTTTTATGGCTTAATTGGGTTAGGGTATGAATTCAGTGGATTAATTGACCCTTACCTACATCACCTTAAGTTAATTAACTAATCAATAATAAGCCAATTTGATATGCAATCACATGAAAGTAAATTTGTAATGGTCCTAAGAAATGAAAGGGGACTAATGCAATTGGCTCATGATTAATAATTAATTAAGCTTAAGGGATCTCACTTAACAACTTTTATGATTTTCTCACACATGTGAGCTAATCATAATTTCATTATCTCCCTTTTTGGGTTATTGAACACCCAAAGAGCTACCCAAGAATAAAAATAGAGAAAAAGATTCAATTGAATTAATTAAGTTCATTAATTAACTAATTAAACCTTAATTAATCTTAACTAATCAAAATGAGATGGGCTTAGAGAAAGAGACAAAGAAGGGAGCCTAAGTCTCAACCCCTAAATCCTATTAATTAATTAACTAAGGTTCAGATATAATTTTGATTTTGATTAATCTTATTAATTGATTAATTAAGGGGTGTTGATTAATTATTTATTTAAGAGGGATTAGGCAAGACTTAAAGAAAAGATTGGAAGAGGGAGTCCCAATCCATTTCCCTAGACTTCATCACCATTAATAGAGGTTTATAAGCTTAATTGATTGATTAATTTACTATTCATTTACTAAATTATCATTAATTACATTAAAAAAGTGATTAAGGCTTAATACATTGGTTTCCATAATTAAGCAACCAATAAAATCTCAAAAAAATAGGGAAGGCAGAGGTCATCCCCCTGAACATGCATAGAAAGTTAAAGATTAATTAGAATTTTAATTGGGGAGTAATTAGACTAATCAAAATTTTTAATTAAACTTTAATTAATCGAAATCTACTATTCAAAATCAATTTGTAATAATTTTTCTAGATTCTACTCTAAAATATCTTTAAAATGAGCCTAAGTTTATATTTTTTGGATTTTTCTACAATTAGTTATGAATTTAAGAAGTTTTAAAATAAAAAAATAATTAATTAGCCCTAATTAAAGTCTTAATTCCGTCAGGCAATGTGGCAGCTGACGTGGCACACTTTCCATGTGTTGCGATAGAATTCTATTTAAGTTGTCACATTTGAGTGCTAACTCGAATGGTAGTGCACACGGTAACTCTGTGGACCATCTGATATAAGATCGGACAGACATGATCAAACTCACGGTTTTGAGGGATTAATCAGGGGCTCTAAGCATGATTAGATCAGGACCGTCCATTCCAATCATGTGGGATGGACAACCCATGATCTATCTCCTCCTATGCGATGAAATGGCAATCCATTAATGGCGCTCGATCTGAGCCCACCTGAGCTCGGACGAAGATGAAAATGATCTCACACCTTTGAGGAAGCACAACAATCAAATCCAATAGTGGAAATCACATGATATGAAAATTTCTTTTACAAAAGACCAAGCTATTTTTATTCAAGGATCGATTTTAATAGCATACCTCACTAGAGCTTATGACCGGCTATTCCAATGATTGAGGAAGCTTTGTTTGGTAGAAATGAAGCTCTATTGAGCTGCTCAAGCTTTGATTTGGTGTAGTTTGCTCGAAAGTCCAATCCACTAGGCGTAGGTGCTTGGGGTTGGTCAAACTCTACCCTTTGGCCATCGGGATTCTTGGGAAATGATTCATTCTTGGTCGATTGGATCCAAGGAAGGTGTGTGAAAAGTTAATTGTACTTTGGTGGAGATTTGAGCAAATAGGAATCAGATTGAGGCTCCCCTATTATTTCAATTTTACATAAAACCAAGAATGGGGATTTTGGGGAGCTTGGGAAACCTTAAAAATGGCTCTAGGATTCCTCTCCTTGGCTGTCAGGGTTGAATCGAGTGTGAGTGTGTGAGTTTGAGTGAGAATGAGGGGGGTATACTCCCTAATCCCTTGGATTGGATGGCCATGGCTGATTTATAATTTTTGATCAAGGGGTCACCATGGGGAGCTCAGTTTGGGCAGAAAATCATGTTAGTTGGCTTCCTTTGAGTGGAGGAGGGTGTGAGAGTGGCTGGCAAGGGAATAGTAGGAGTCCTATGGATTTCTAAGTGTTCCAATGGGAATGGGGATGTGATTTCACCTCCCTATGGATTATGGCTGACCCAACCACTTTTGGGTCAAGTCAGCCATGGTTCAAGGTGCCTATGTGGACCAATGGTTCGGTGCCAAGGGGCAATGGGAAGAGAATGACTCAAGAAGTATATGTCTTATCTCATGGGATGCTCTAAATCGAAGGGAAAAATGGTCATTTGGCTATTATTTTAGTTTGGGCAGATTTGGGATTAGTCAAAAGTGGGTTAGCCCAAATTTCAAGTGGTTTAGAGATTTTTTAGTTTGATTTGGCTTGATTTGACCTATTTAGGTCAAATTGGGTTAGGTTGGATCAAGTTGACCAATTGGTCAAATTGGATAAAACCAAAGGTTGGGTCAAGTTTACATGACCAATTAGAGTGTATTGGTGTCATTGGTTTGATTTAATTTACTTTGGATTTGGTTATGGCTCATTTGGATTCATATAGGTCAAATGGGTCAAGTTGACCAATTTAACCAATTTGACCAAATTGGGTTAGGTTAGGTGTTGAGTCAAGTTTAATTGGCTAAATGAAAATGATTGTAGGCTTTGGTTTGGTTTAATTTAGAATTAATTTAGATTTTGGCTAATTTGACCCTTTAGGTCAATTTGGGCTAGGTTAAGTCAAGTTGACCAATTGGTCAACTTAGGCTCAATTATGGCTTTGGTTAAGTTCAATAAGTGATTTGGAATGGACTTGAGCTATTAGTTGCAATCAATTTGAATCAAATCATGATTTGACCCATTTTAGCTTTCTAGACTAATTTTGGTCAACTTGGGTCAAATGACTAATTAGGCTTGGTTTGGCTCAAGTGAAGGTTTGGTCATGTTCAATCATTGATTATGAGTGGGTTTGAATCAATTGTTTTAATCAATTTGGCATATGGTGTATTTTGGCTAGTTTGGGTTTCATTTGGGCTGAGTGTTAACTTCTTCAAAAGCTAGGTTTGACTTGATTTGATCTAATTTAAGATA
This sequence comes from Cymbidium sinense, assembly GCA_021442155.1. NCBI lineage: Eukaryota > Viridiplantae > Streptophyta > Magnoliopsida > Asparagales > Orchidaceae > Cymbidium > Cymbidium sinense. The sequence goes on along the minus strand of CM038214.1, from coordinate 57,049,020 downwards.
ATTGATTAACCTAGGATGATTATTGATCATGTTGTGAGATTTGGATGGGCTTAGTTCAATCAAATTTGGGTTGAATTAAAACATGGCTCAAAAAAGGTCCTTGAGGCCACTTTGGGTCAAGTGAGCCTAAATTGTTTAATTGGCTTGATCTTGGCTTGATTCAAGTTTAGTTGAACTCATACATGAGCCTACGATTGAAATATAAATCAAAGTGTAAGTGGTTTGGAGCCAAATAGGTTTTGGTTCATATGATAATTTCAAGTCAAAAGGGCTAACTTGGGTTTCATTTAGGTTAGCTTGGATTTTTGATGATTTATGTTTATATTTGGGCTAGGGATTATAGGATTGATTGAATCATGAAGAAATCCATGGATTTTGAATTGGTATGGGTATCATTTAGCCAAGTTAAAAAAATTGGCTAAAAGGGAAAAATTAGGAATTTGATTTGATTTGGGTTTCAATCATTTGGAGTTTTGGAATTAATTTATGATTTGAAATTTGATTTGAGATTGAATTTGATAATTAAGAAAATCAATTGGATTGGGGTTGATTTGAATTTGGTTAAGGCTAAGTCCGTAAGATAAAATCAAAGGGCTTAGGAAGGGATTTTGGAATTTGAATTTGATCATGGGTTTCAATCATTTGGAGTTTGGAATTGATTTAGAATTTGGATTTGAATTTGAGGTTTGGTTTGAAGAAGGAAGCAACGATTTGGTTCAATGCCATAGGGTAGGCATGTATTCCTAAATCCCTAAGGCACAACCTATCTCCATGGTTAACTCTTCTAAGTCTCTAGGGTTAGCTTAAGTGTTCACCTACTCACAAGAACTGTCTTAAAAATAAGGAGCTTTTAGTGTCCATAAGAGTCCTAGATCTATGATAAGGAAGTTGAGAGCTCACTCCAAAAGTGAGGTCAACAAAGAGATTGAATTAAAAATGGAATTTTCATTAATGTTAATTATTTTTAAACATGATTTATAATATTTCTTTAAGTAGAGCTTGTTGGTTGGAAGCTTTGGCCGCTCTCCCTTATGATTAATAAGCTGATAAGATCCTCCTTGGTAGGCCTTCTCTATGGAAAAAGGGCTTTCCTAAGTGGGTTCAAACTTGTCTCCCATCTTACGATGGGCAACAATCGGTCTCCTTAGAACTAAAATAAGCTCTCCTACTTGAAAAGCTCTAGGATGGACCAACTTATTGTGAGCTTGAATCATTTTAGTTTTGTATAATTCGAGATTTTGGCATGCCATAGACATCTCTCCTCCAAATGTTACAGCACTTCTAACTGCAACTTGGCATTCTGTTGTGATCTTGCTACCCACAACTATCCTTAGTGATGGGAGTTAGACTTGTAATGGTAGAACGACTTTGGACCCATACACTAAGGAGAAAGGAGTGGACTGAGTTGTAGTTCTATATGTGGTGTGGTAGGCCGACAAGGCTTCAACTAATTGCTCATGCCACTATTGTTTGTTATTGTTGAGTGCCTTCTTTAGTATTTGTATGAGAGTTTTGTTGAAGGCTTCTGCTAATCCATTTTTCCTGGAGTAGTTGATGGTAGAATATCTCCAATCTATATTGTGTCTTTGGGAAAAGTTGTTGATCTCTGTGCTCTTGAATGTAGTACCATTATTAGATATAATTTGTCGAGGCACTTCGAACCTATATATGATATAATTCCTAAAAAATTGGAGCACATGTTGAGTTGTGACCTCTCTGAGCAGAATTTCCATCGACCATTTAAAAAAGTAGTCAGTAGTAGCTAAGATGAACCGATGACCCATGAACGAAGGCACCGTGCATTTAACATTGGTGGCATCGCCTAGCTGTATCCATGCAATCTTTGACCATCGACGGATAGTAGTATCCAAGTCTTTCATTTACGAACTTGATTGGTTGGCTCCACATAATCTTGTATGTGCCTTGGTCATGATCTAACGAGCTACATGCATGTTTAAACAACATAACCACATATGATCAAAAGGCTATCGGTACAAGACACCATCCACAAGACTGTAGGAAAGTGCTCTCTGCTTCATTTGATAGGCTTGAGACTTCTCTTGAGATAGTTTGTCTTTATTTAGGTAATCCATGAATAGTTACCTCCAATCTAACTCCTCGTCCTTCTTAGCAATGACAACCTCCCCTATAAAAGAGTACTTTTTGATGAGTTCAATATCAATAAGGGACAATACTTGTTTATTTTAGACCTTTGTTGATATGGACTCATTCTCCGAACATGCCAACTCCTTGGCAAGCTTGACTAAAGCATACACTACGGTACTCTCTCCTTGAGGAATCTTATAAATGTTAACCTCTGGGATTTGGGCCAAGAACTATATGGTGTACTTGGGGTAGTGATGGAGCTCAGGCTTTATAATCTGATAGGACTCAGCGAGTTGGTTGATAAATAGTTGAGAATCCCTGAAGATGTTATTGTTTTGGATGCTTAAAGTAATGGTTAACTCCAAATCAATAATCAAAGCCTCATATTTGACTTCATTGTTGGTGCAAGGATTGGACAGATGATATAAGAATCTTATCACATCACGGTCTGGAGTTAAGAGAACTATTCCAACCCTACATTTCCTAGAATAGTATATTATGGTTCTTATTCTCCTAGAGGGGAAGCCACACCATCAAAGTACATCTCCCAATGGTGAATGCATGTATCTCTTAAGTTCATAAATTGTTAATCGGGGAGATCATCACTAAGAGAGTCGGTTAGGTGTCTTTGCTAAGAAATCTACTAGCACTTATCCTTTCACCACATGGAGAGGTATGAAGGTAATGTCAAACTACAAGAGGATCATGGACTATCATGCCAACCATCTAGATAGCATCATCCGTTTCATGAGATACTGTAGTGGATTGATCCTAGAGATTAAGTTCTGCTTATGAGGAAGCATGTAGTGTTGTAGCTTTTGCAATGTAAAAATTAAAGCTAGGTAATGCTTCTCAATGGGTGGATAATTAGCCTCAATAGGGATTAGATGATGTGTATGGTAGTAGAGTGCATTTTCCTTCCCTTTGTCATTGGCTTGGGGAAATAAAACATCAAGGGAGTCATCTAACACAACAATGTAAAGTATGAGCGGCTTGCCTGGGATTGGGGCTACTACTGGTGGTGTCATCAGGTAATGATTGATGTCTTCAAAGGCATGCTCACACTTATCATCCTAGTTGAACTTGGCATCCTTTTTGATAACCACTGAGAATGGCTGACATCTTCTCGATAGGTTGGATATAAAGCATCTTAGATATGCTAACCACCCTTGGAATGATCTGAGTTGAGCTAAACTTTTTGGGAATGTCATTTCTAATATCTCCTTGATCTTCTCCAGATCAATTTTGATTTCCTGGTGTTAGACAACAAACCCAAGGAATTTCCCTGAAGCTACTCCGAATGCACACTTCAAGGGATTCATTTTAAGGATAAATTATTTTAACTGTTCAAAAATTACACTCAAGTCTAAGAGATGGTCTTTTTTTCCACTTTTGACTATGGGATCATTGGCATAGCACTCGACTTGATGATGAATGAGTTCATCAAAGATTCGAGTCATAGCTGGTATGTAGCCGCATTTTTTAAGGCAAAGGCATGACCTTATAGCAATAGATTGATCGAGGTTCTAAAGTAGTTTCTTTCATCTTGAGGGCCATCTTTATTTGGTTATATCCATATGAGCCATCCATGAAAGAAGACTACATGAGATGAGGCAATGTGCACCATCAGCTCTAGGATTGGTAGTGGAAATTTATCTTTTGTACATGCCTTATTTAAATCCCTAAAATTGATGCATATCTGAATTTGGTCATTCATTTTCTTAAATGAAATGATGGTGGCTAACCAAGTAGGGTATTTTTCTTCTCGGATGAAGCCAACATCGATCAATTTTTTGACTTCATAAATGACATTGTTCTATGTGTCGCATCTAGGAGCTTGCTTGATAGGGTTAGCAATCTAGTTTATGGACCCTATGGCAAGAGCCAATCTAGGCATCTCTTCATAACTCCATGCAAAGTGCAGTCCTTAAACTTCTCAATAGCCTAACTAAGTCATTGGTTTCAATTTCATTCAACAAGATGTATGTATGGATCTTCTTGATTCTAAGTTGATTTCCTTAAGCTTTTTGATGGTTGACTTGATCTCTTATTCGAACTAAAGTGGTGCATCATTGACTGCAAAATCATTTAGATCATCTAAAATTTCTAAGCACAACTCCTCATATGAGTTAATATGATTTGAAAAGAACTCGATTCCAAATGATTTATGATGACTAATCATCATCATCAACTAGACCCTATATAAATCTAGTCGGTCTTGATTGAGAGCTTTTGCATTTGTTCTTCCATATTCTTTTGAAGTAGTCGACCTATGCTTTGACCAAGTATGTGGGATTAACCCTTTCTTTGCTAAATTATGAACATAAGGCAAGTACAATCAAAAGGTAATTCTATTAAATCTTTATATGAATCATCCTGAAGTTCTACATCAACTTCTTGACTAGAGGATGATGCTCTAGAAAGAACCTCTGAGTCTTCACCCCTGTTGATGACTTAGGGGCTTCCTTAACTACCAAACCCTTAGCTTTTTGAGAGGAAAGTGGGGTTAGAGCTAAGGTTCCCAATGCCTATCACATATAGACTTGGATACACTTATGCTTTTCTTTGGAGCCATCTTCATCACAATCTAGCTCAAGTGTCACCTCAAGGGAATCTACTAAGAAGAGGCGGCTGGTGCTAACCATATAAGACTCATCTATGAACTAGATTCTAAGTCTATATGGATAGCGGTGTACTCCTAGGTGGGACATATCTTCTATTGGGTGGCCTAATAAGGGGTTTTCCACCCAGACTACCTGAGGCCTCTTCCTCTTCTAATGGAGGTCGGGTCATCCTATATGTTGAATGGAGTAACATGGGTGGAATCTAATGTCATGCTCCACTTCCTCATCCAAGTCTATTTCTGCTCCCATTTATCTTTTTTTTTATTTTGTCTTTTCTTTTCTTATTCTTTTTCTCATTCTTTTTCTTTCTCCTTTTCTTTTTTTTTTTATTTTTAAACTTTGGCCAAGTTTGCGAGAATAGACTTGTTGATTTTGAGGGAGGTAGTAAGCCGCATCCTCATATATGTTGACCTCGTGAACTGTAAATGGCTTGAGATCTCCTTTGACACAGTAGATGATCCCACCTCTGACAAACTTCATACACTGATGTAGAGAGGATGGAACTATGTTGTTCTCATGTATCCATGGTCTCCCAAGAAGCAGCGTTGAAAGATGTATCCAAGTCTATAATGTGAAACTTGGCTTGATCTTCAAATCATCTATCTCAAGGGGAACACTATGGAGCCTAAGGCCTAATGACCTCACTTTTGGAGTGCATATTCAATCTTCCCATCTTAGAATTAGGAGTCTTCTAGACACTAAGACTTTCCTAGTCATAAGACACTTCAATTAGGTAAACACTTAAGCTAGAAGACTTAGAAGGGTTAACCATAGATTATGCCTTAGGATTAGGATAATCCACCTACCACAACCAAATCCAATCCATGTTCACCTTCTCAAACCAAATCAAGTTCAATTCAAACATCAAATTCAAATCCAAATCCAAACCCAAATTCCAAAACCAAATGATTGAAGCCCATGATCAGAACTTGAAACCCTTCCTAGGCCATACGACCTATCCCATGGACTTAGCCAAATCATAATATAAATCAATCAAAAATCAATTGATTTTCTCATAATCAATTTATATCTTCAATCATCTTCCTAAATATAAATCAAATCTACATTCAAATGATCATAACTAAATTAAACTGAATCAAATTAAATCAAAACCCTTCTAAGCCATATGACCTATCCATGGACTTAGCCAAATCTTAATCCAAATCAAGTCAAACTCAATTGATTTTCTCACAAATCAATCATATTTTCAATCATCTTCACAAATTTAAATGAAATATACATTTAAATCATCAAAACTAAATCAAACCAAATCAAAATCCAAACCTAAGCCACATGACCCAACTCCATGGACTTAGCCAAATTCCTTCATTCCAAAACCCAAATTCAATTGATTTTCTCATGAATCAATCATACCTTCAATCATATTCACAAATATAAATGAAATCTACAATCATCAAGCCAAACCAAAATTAACCCAAGTCAAACCCAACTTAACCCTTTCGACTTGAAATGTTCAAATGAACTAAAAACCCATTTGAACCCAAGCTAATTGAAATTGAATTCATATATCAATCCCAAATAAATATAAACTCAACTAAATTAAACTCAACCCTAAATCAAGCCAACTAAACCCAATTAGTCCACTTGACCCAAAGTGGCGAATTTGACCTATTTGGGCCTAGTTTTAATCTTACCAAAATTGGATTGAACCAAGACCATCAAAACCTCCCATCATGATTGTTGATCACCCTAGATTGATCAATTATATCAAATTGGGTCAAACTAAGTCAACTTGGTCATTTGACCAAGTCAACCCTTATATGAAAACCAAACTACAACTTAAGCCAAATCCCTTGAAACCAATGATTCATACCAAATCAAAATCAATATTTGAATATGACTTGACCTTTATTGAGTCAAACCAAACCCAATTGGCCCTCTTGACCCAAGTTGACCCAAATTGACCTAAAGACCAAATTGGGTCAAATCAAAATATAAACCAAATTGATTGCAACCAATGGCTCAAGTTCATTCCAAATTGATTGTTGAACTTGAAAATGATTGGACCCAATTGACTTAAAAGTTCAAGTTGGCCTAAATTAAAACCAAATCTAAATTAATTGAAACCAAGCCTACAATTATCTTCAATTGGTCAACTAAATCCAAACCAACACCCAACCCAAGCCAATTTGGCCAATTTGGTTAAATTGGTCAACTTAACCCATTTGACCCAAATGAATTCAAATGAGCCAAAATCAAATCTAAGCCAAACTAAACCAAACCAATTGAACCAAAACATCAAATGATTATGAACTTGAATTTGGTTTGACCCAATTTGACCAATTGGTCAACTTGACCCAACTAACCAATTTGACCTAAATGAGTCAAATTGAGCCAAACTAACCAAATCAACTCAATTGACTTGAAATTTAAAATTTAACTTTTGGCTCATTTCAAATCTCCAAATCAAATCCAATACCAAATGATCATTCTATCCTTGGGTCAAGGGCATCACATGAGATAAATCACACATGTAAGTGGTCATTTCCATTCTTTGGCCACTTGGTACTCTCCCAATGGTCCACCTAGGAACCTAGGACACTGCCTAACCTAACCCAAGGGGTGGATGGGTCGGCCATGACCCATGGGAAGTGAAATCACCTCACCCTCCCCATTGGAGCATTTGAAACCCATAGGACACCCATGGTTCATCTTGGGTATCCACCTCCACAAATTCAACCAACCAAGCAAGCAAACTCACCTCCTCCCACATGACTCCGAGATGGTGGATGGCCACTAGAAGCCAAACTTGATCCACCATCATCAAGATGAACCACCCCTCTTTCCACTCAAACACATACAAAATCATTCCTCGAGCCTAGCTACCCAAGATGATCTAGAGCCATTCCTAAGCTCCCAAGCTCATTCCTCAATTGAAAAATGCCATTCTTGTCATGAAATAGGACACTCCCATTTCTACCTAACTTCCCCATTTCTCCATCAAACTCAAATTAACTTTTGCACCTTCCACAGGCCTCATGAGCAGAAATGAATCATCTCCCAAGCTTCCCGGAGGTGGACTTTAATCAAGTGAGCTCCAAATCATTAGTTCATGGCATTCCAAGTGAACGTCATGGAATTGATCCAATTGTTGCTCAACAAGGCTTCATCTCCACTAGATGAAGCCATCTAAATTGTTTGAGCCATTAGTCTTGAGATCCTGTGAGTTATGCTTCCAAAATCAATCCTTAGGCAAAAATGGGTTGGAAATTTTTTAAGAAAACTTGCATCTCATGTGATCTAGACCATTGGATCCCCTTTGATTGATGTCGTGAGGGTATGGGATCCTTTTAGAGTTGATCCATGCTCAGGTAAGCTCAGATCAAGTGAGCAATGGTGGACTCCATTCTCCCTCACTGATGTTAGATCCATCTATTCTGATTGGAATGGTGATCATGATTAGATCCTAGATCGATTATTTAATCCTATTAAGTTTAGATTAATCAGCCTTTGGATCTTAGATCGAATGGCGATAGAAAGTGTATGCCACACATAGGCGTTGAGTTAGATAAGTTTTAAGTAGCCAATCCGCGCCATGGAAAGCGCATCGCATCGCGCCATGTGAAAACAGATTAGGCTTTAATTAGGCTTAATTAATCATTTTAATGGCTTAAACTTTAAAAAATCATAAAATCATAGAAATAAAAAATAAATAAATACTCATTTTAAAGGTATTTGAGGAGAATTAATTAAAAATGATCTTAATTTTAAATAATATTTAAGGTTTAATTAAGGTTTAATTACAAAATTTATTAGCTTAATTACTCTTTAAAAAGCAATTAATCACAAATTTTGTGGGTTAATGGATGACCTCTGCCTCCCATTGATTTTCTTGGGATTTATTGCTTAATTAATTGACTAATTAAACTTAATACTCTTTTAAGTTAATTAATGATTAATTAATCATGAATATAAATTGGTTAATTAAGTTTATTAATCATTGTTCAACGTAGAACTAAGGAATAGGGTTGGGACCCCTTTCCTAAGTTCATTTCACCCATTTTAAAATGAAATTAATAAAGATTTAACTAATTAATTAAATCACTTAATCAAATTGAAATCATAATCACATCATACTTTAATTAATTAAATCATGGGGTAGATCTTTGGGTGTTTAATAACCTAAAGGAGTTTAATGAAATTATGGTTAGTCCACATGTGTGGGAAAACCATAAGAGTAATTAATTAAGTCCCTTAAACTATTAATCATGAGCCAATTGCATTAGCCCTTTTATTTCCTAGGATCATTGCAAGTTTATTTTCCATGCATATCATGTTGGCTCATAATTATTTAGTTAATTACTTTAAGGTGACATAGGTAAGTGTAATTAATTCATCTAATTAAGGGTTCAACTTAATTAACCCATAAAATAAAATTAATTATATTTCCTTAAATTAAATCAAATCACCAATGTGGGAGTGGGTTTAAAACAACAAGTGTTGATTTCTCTTCTCTTCTTTATATCAAATCAAATCCAAAACTTAATTAATAAATAAGCTTTGGTTTGCTTTAAATAATCTTATTTGATTTGACTGTCCTTAAGAACTAGTTTGGTTGAATGAATCACATGCTTATATTTGATTGTCTCTTTCCAATCATGTTAAATTTGGTATGTCATTTGAATTCATGCATCCATCTTTTCAAAATCAAGTAAAATAAAATGGATTTCCTTTATGTAAGCTTGCATGTGTTGATTTAATTTAATATATGTGTGGCTATTATCACTATTAAATCCAAATGTATTTTTCAAAAGCATACAAATGAATAATAATGTGTGATGCTAGTTATAAATACATAAGAAATGCATCTACTTATAGCTTAAGTGTATGAATGTTGAGTTCTCTTTCCTCTATTCATGTGTTGATTTATATAAGATTGAATGGTAATGGGTATATAGTTTGGACATCCAAAAACGAGGCTTTAGCTAGCCCCAAGGAGGTCATTTGATTACCTCACTTCCATGATTTAACTCATACCCATTTGATTTCATTCTTATGTATTTCAACATTAATTTGGATAGAGCTTTAATTCATATATATAAATGTTCCAATCAAACAAAATATATAATCTTTGCATGATTTTATTTCCCTCATTTATTTATACATCCATGTGTGTCCAAGAAATGCAAGTATATAGTCTGGACATCCCGGGAATACGATGCTTTAGTTAGCCCCAAGGAGGCAATTTGATTACCTCATTTCCCTAGTTTAACAATGACACGTACTTGCCTATATCTGTGTACATATGTATATTTGATTAGTGAATGAAAATCCCATTTTACATTAAAATTGAATGCATTCATGATTGACTAACTGGTTGAATTAATTATCCATATGATTTGGAGCATACTGTTGGTTTAATTAGCCTCACGTTCAATTTGATTAATTTTGATGATAACAAACAAATGCTTGGATGTTCTAATAAATATTTTTATGTGTTTAGATATATCAATTGCTAATATATCTAATATATTAGAAATTGTAAGAGTAGAAAGAATAAAAGGATAATGTGAAGCTTAAGAACAATATTTTGGGTTATACTATTCTATGAGTTCATTGGCATGAATCAATTTTCTAAACTTAACATATTATTTTAATGATTAATTTATATAAATATTTATTTATTAACATTCAATTATATGTTTCATACATAGCATTAAAATTGTCAAACTAATAAATGATAAAACTATTAAGTATAATTATTTTATTTACTTAATATAATTAAATATTTTAATTTAATTTCTTTGGTTATAAGATAACTATATTTATGATTATATATAAATTATATCATAATTTAAATGTCACATTCAAAATTAACAAATATATAAAATTTTGTATTTTAGAAAGTCATTTTCTAATCAAAGAATTCATATATTTTCCTCTCCAATGGATTCCTTGAATTTTTTCCTTTAATTTAAGAGGTTACATGACCCACTTTTTATTAAAATTGAATTTATTATGATTTTCTAAACATTAGCTATTTTTATAATGATGCTACATGCTTTGAATATAATAAACCATATTTGATTACTTTTGACTTACCCATGTGAATAGCCAAATTTTTCTACTAAATTTTATTTAATATAAATTATATTTTTTATTGAATATTAAATTATTAGATGGTAACATAAGGTTTGCATGATATATTTTTTAAATATGATATCTTGCCTATAAATAGCCCTCATTCTCTTCATGAAAGCATTATGTTCAAATTTAAAATAAAATCTAAGAAAAATTCTTAGATTTTTCTTTAAATGTTCTCCAACTATTGCAAGATCAAAATCCTTGGTTTGGAAGCTTTAACATCTTCTAAACAAGCCAATTACTTGAGTTTGTTTTCTTGATTTAATCCTCTTTAGTTGTTAATTTATTTTCACCTTTTATTCTTTCCAATTTATACTTTTGGTGATTAGTCTTTGGACATTATTTTCACATCAAAGTTTCAATCATTTTTTTGTGATAAACTCTTGTGATAGTTTGTAGGATCTATTTCAATGCTGAAAATTTTAACTTTCTACAAATTTATTTGGCTTCTTGAAATATTTCTTCATTAGTCTTATTTGAAAGATCATTTATTCTTAGATCTATTTTAGAGGTATAATTTTATGCATTTAAAATAAATTATTGCTAAAATTATTTTTTATATTTGGTAGATCTCTCTTTTTTTAAAGCTTACTAACATACTTAGATCATCATACTCATTTTATTTAAGTACTTTGTGATCATTAGCATTAATTGAAAGAATTTTTTGGTAAAAATAAAATAAATTATTCTTTGTAAAAGTTTATTTTATTGTGTAAAAGAATATTGTGAATTTATATTGAAATCATTTTTAAACATCTTGGTAAGATCACTTTAAGATTTTTATTTCAATATTAAGTGAGCATATTATCTTGCCAAAATTTTAAGTTGTAAGTGATCATTTATAAGTTGTAAGATCATTTTTTGAATTGACATATATTTAAGAGATTTATTTTATCAAAATTTATTATTTTGTATTTTTTTCTTTTTTTGTCTTTGAAAATTTATTTTGGGGTTGTACTCATCCTTTGTAGGATACATGTTGTAGGGTTGTTTTAGGAGAGTACCTTTGTATTTTGAATTTAGTGGATTCCCGGAGAATTTCATGGGCGTTATTTGGGGTTTTAGCCAAACCATATTTACTATGTCTCTCTTACTTTCTATTTTATTTTGGCTTCATTTATATATCTTGTCATTATAAAATACCTTCATCTTGGGTTTATTGTGTCTCATAATTCTTAGCTAGGCTCTTTTATTGCTTAATATCCAAGAGTAGATCTTTTAACTATTGCACAAGGTTTCTAAAGGGTTCACTAGGAGGGACAATCCACTCATGACCTCCACTTTTAGATAGTGTACCATTTGACTATTGGAAAAATAGAATTAGTACATTTTAAGAGGTCAAACATGCATAATATGTTGACATCAATATCATACATATAGAAATAAATGCAATTAAAGTAAACCTTTTTGAGCAATGGTTTGTAGTTGAAAGAGAACTTGATGAATTAAATGCTAGGGTTTGTAATACTTTACATTGTGCTTTATTACCTGATGATTACATAAAAATTTCTATGTTAAGTACAAAAGAAATATGGGATAAAGTCATTATAACTTATGAAGGAACTAGTGAAGTTAAAGATGCTCACATAACTTGTGAAGGAACTAGTGAAGATAAAGATGCTCACATAAATAGACTTGTTCATGAATATGAGTTATTTCATATGTCTCCTTCTGGATCTATTGCTGATATGTATACATTGCATTCTCTTGGAAAAACATATAGAATCAAGACTTAGTCTATAAGATTCTTAGATGTCTTCCAAAAGAATGGGAAGCTAAAGTAACACTATTAGTGAAGCTAAGGATTTATCTACTTATCCACTTGATCAGCTTTTGGGTTCTTTGATAGCACATGAGCAGTTATTGCACAAGGGATAAGATGGATAACTCAACAAAGGGAAGGAGAAAGGAAAAGCCATTGCATTACAAGTTGATGTTGATGAGCATAACACCTCAAGCTTGGATAGTGATAGTGATGAGGTGGTCATGCAATTCAAAAGGCTTGGGAACTTGCTAAGGAAGAAGAATCAAAGGTATACAAATTCTAAAAACTATAAATTTCAAATAAAACTTCCTATAGTGAGGGGATTTTCTACCATTATAAAGCCTAGACACATAAGAATGATCGTCGAACTTCTTGAATCAAAGAAGAAAGAGATTGATGTGAAAAGAAAAAAATATGAGAAAAGTACCATAAGAATAGATGGCTTTTATGGGCTAATCAGATTCAAATGAATCAAGTACTTACTCTCTCAATGAAGAGATCAACATATGTCTTATGGAAAATGGAGAATCGACTTAGATTCTAGAGGGATGTTCAAATATATCTTATGATGAATTAGATGATGCTTTTAATGATTAATTGAATATAAAAATTAAAAGAAAATACAAAACTTTAGAAAAAAAGAACATAAAATTTAGATATGCATTTTGTGATTTAAAAATGAATGTAATAATTTAAAAGTAAAAATACTTTTTTATTAAATTGTTCTACTTGTATGTAAACTTGAAAGAGAGAATATCTTGTTAAAAGATTAGAATTATGTTTGAAATCATAAGTTCATTATAATACTTCATCAAGAAAAAACATTTAATAGAAATTATTTATCATACACATCCACTCATATACCTTATAATTATCATGCTAAGTCATATGCAAACACTAATATTTGGTGCAACTATTGTGATAAATGGGCATATTTCATTTGATTTAATACATAAATTACAAAACACTAAGCAATCATCTTATGTATGGGAACCAAAAGGTATAATACACAAACCCATGCTAGATATCTTGCTTCAAATGTAGAATGTTATTAAACATGTTTGGGTTCAAAAGTTAACATGTGAGTTTCTTTTTGTAGAATGCCTTAAGAAAAAAAATCAGAAGGCATGTGGTACAGATGGATGTTCAAGACATATGATGGGAGATAAAGATAAATTCACAACTTTAGAATCTGATGGAGGTTGTTACATATGGAGATAATCAGAGAAAGATCATTGGCATTGGTTCTATTTGTAGAATTCTATCACTTTAGATAAAGTTTTCTAATAGAAGGATTAAAACATAATTTAATTTCTATTAGTCAATTATGTGATAAAGGTTTGAATGTATTCCATGCATCATGTTGCATTATAAAAAATAATGAAAATGTTTTGTTAGTAGGACAAAGATATAAAAATACTTATGTCATTGAGTTAGATAGCTTTCATGATGTGAATTTCAATTTACTTTGTTTTAAAAGCATTCATGATGATATATGGTTATGGCATAGGAGACTATGTCATATTAACATGCACACACTTAATAAAATTGCCAAACTTGATTTAGTAGTTTTACTAAATTAAATTTTCATTCAAACTATGTTTTGATGCATGTATTCATGGTAAGAATTTTAGAAACTCATTTAAAAGTAAAAAAATCATCTTCTAGACCTCTAGAATTATTGCACATGGATTTATTTGGTCATATTAGCACCACTATCTTAGGTGGAAAAAATTATGGTTTTGTGATTATTGATGATTTCTCTAGATATACTGGTTTTATTTGTAACTTACAAGGATGATGTTTGTGAGTTTAGAAAGTTTTCTAAATATATTCAAGAGAACAAGGCCTGATTGATAGGGTTCAAATTGATCATGGTGGCGAATTTGAAAATAAAATTATTTGAGGATTATTGTGATGAACATGAGATTAGACATAATTTTCTGCACCTAGAACTCCCAACAAAATGGAGTAGTAGAAGAAAAATAGAATATTAATCAATTAAGTAGATCTATGCTTGATGAGTATAAATTGCCAAAATAATTTTTGTGAAGCATAAATGTTATATAAATGAATAGGATCTATTTTAGACCAATAAAGAAGACACCCTGAATATTTTTTGGAAAGAAGCCTAAGATTGAACACTTTCATGTATTTGGATGTAAATGCTTTATTTTGAATAATGGAAAAGATCATTTAGGTAAGTTTGATTGCAAATCGATGATGGTATTTTCTGGATACTAAATAAAGCTTATAGAGTTTTCAATAAGAGAAAATGATTATAAAAGAATCAATACATGTTAATGAAAATAAATCCTAAAATGAAGTGATTGATGAAGAGATTGATAATTTTAAAAAAAATATCATTAGAAGATAATATGGATGATTCATTTCCAAGAATGGAAATATAATAAAATCATCCAAAGGAACTAATTATAAATCCAAAGGAGTTATGACCAAGACATAGTAAAGGTTGTAGATCATTCAACTTTTATTTGAGGTTGAACCTAAAAAAATTTAGAAGAAGCATTAAATGATAAGGATTATTAATGGAAGAGTTGAATCAATTTGTAAGAAATGATGTTTGAGAATTAGTCCCAAGACCCCAAGATCAAAATGTCATTGGAAAAAAATGGATCTTTAGGAATAAGCTAGATAATTTAGGTTGTATTGTTAGAAATAAAGCTAGGTTAGTTGCACAAGGTTATACACAAGTTGAAGGTATAGATATTGAAGAATCTTTTTCACAAGTAGAAATAGAAGCCTCCTTGCTTATGATTGTTTTAGAAATTTTAAACTTTTTCAAATGGATGTCAAAAGTGCATTTTTGAATGGATTTATTGACCAAAATGTATTTATAGAGAAACCACTTGGATTTGAGAGCCTTGATTGTCCAAATCATGTGTACAAATTAAAGAAAGACTTATATGGTTTAGAACAGACTCTTCATGCTTGGTATGATAGGTTAAGTAACTTTTTGATAGATCATGGATTTAGAAAGGGTAGAGTAGATACCACCTTATTCTAAGAGCATGATGATGATTTGATTGTGGTACAAGTGTATAAACACTAAACCCTAAATAGACTAAACCATAAACCCTAAACTAAACCCTAAACCCTAACCTAAACTAAACAGACCCTAAACTCTTAAACAAAAATCTTAATAAAACCTTAACTAAACCCTAAACCCTAAATAAAACTAAACCTTAAAAAACTTAAACCCAAAACCCCAAATAAAATAAAACCATAAATAAAACCATAAACCAAAACTTAAAAATAAAATAAAATAAAATAAATATCCTAAACAGAAATAACTAAAATAAATAAAATATAATAAAAATAAAATTAAATAAAATATAAAATTATAAACTAAAAAATAATAATAAATAAAAAATAATTAAATAACTACCTAAATAAAATAAAATAATAAAATATAAACCTAAACCTAAATAAATGTATAAATAAAATGCACCTCCCACTAAACCTAAACTAATACAAAGTAAATGAACTAAATACTAAACCTATACTTAAAATAAATAAATAAACTAAAACCTCCTAAAATAAACCAAAACACCTAAAATATAAACCTAAACCTAAAAAATAAAATAAACCTAAACTAACTAACAAATAAAATATAAAACTTAAACCTAAACCTAATCCTAAAATATCTAAATAATCCTATAATAAACTAACCTAAAATATCTAAACTAAATAAATAATAAACCTATAAATTAAATTTAAATATAAATCTAAATATTTGAATTTTGCTTATTTAAAATATAAATACCTTCTCTTAAATGCTAACACCCTCCCTAAAATTTACTATACCAAACCAAAACCATAAAACTACCCTACACTTTTTTCCCTCCCTAAATGACTAAATCTTATCCTCTTAACTTTCTAACTTAATAAAACCTAAATCAATAACTTAAATGACTAATTAAAACTAAACCTAAACCTAAACCAAAAAAATATCTAAATTTAAAATCCTAAAAAACTTAATAAAATAATAATAAAATATGCTTTAAAAAAACTAAAAATAAACTAAATAAACTTAAAATAACTAAATAAATTAAAAAATTAATAAACCAAATAAATTTAAACCTAAATAAAAAAAAACCATCCTATAACTAAATATTAAAATAAACCTAAAAAAAATAATCTAAAACTAAATAAACTAATAAACTTAAAATGAACTAGATAATAAAATATATGGTAATAAAATATATGGATAATGGTTAGAACAATGGTGGTTATGGATAAAAAATAAAATGACATATGGTAAAAGATATGATATGATGGTGGACCACTACTTGAAATAAAACTATCCAATTTGTTGCGTCTTTATAGTAAAGATGATTCTAGTTATGTAGGGTTTTGATTTGCTCTATGTGTGCTCATTTTCTAATATGTTGATGCTTATGCTTTAGAAACATGGTGGGTTACTTGGTTGATGAAATTGAAAAGAAGAAATATTTAATCTAAATTTGTTCTTTGTTAAAAATAAATAAAAACCCTAAACCTAAACTATAACCTGAACCCTAAACTTAAAACCTAAACCCAAACCCTAAACCTTAATCCCAAACCTAAACACTAAAACCCTCCAAACCCTAAACCAAACTTAAATCTTACCCACCCTAAACCCTAAATAAAAGCTAAAACCTACTAAACTAAATAAAACTTTAATAAATATAAACTAAACTAAATAAAATAAATCTTAAACTAAACTACTAAACCTAAACTAAAATAAAATAAATAATTAAACCTAAAATAAACCTAAACATAAACCTAAAAATAATGACCTAAATAAAATAAACTAAATAAAATAAAAATATAAAAAATAAAATAAAATAAACTAAATAAACTGGATAAACTTAAACTACTAGTTTACTTGTTATAAAATAAATTATAAAAGTAAAATGATTAAAAAAAAACCTAAATCCACCTTAAAACTAACCATAAACCCTAAACCCTAAAACAAACTAACCTAAAACCAAAATCCTCTGACAACCCTACCATAAACCTAAACCCTAAACCACAAAATAAAAAAAACAACTAAACTAAATAAACTAAAAATAATAAATAAATAAACCTAAACCTAAAATAAAATAAAATAAAATAAAATAAAACTCAAACCTAAATAAAACAGCATAAATAAAATAAGATAA
The DNA here is from genome assembly GCA_021442155.1 of Cymbidium sinense. Lineage (NCBI taxonomy): Eukaryota > Viridiplantae > Streptophyta > Magnoliopsida > Asparagales > Orchidaceae > Cymbidium > Cymbidium sinense. The sequence continues at coordinate 57,031,252 of CM038214.1, read as the reverse complement.
AAATAAAACTAAAATATATAATAAATAAAACTTAAACTAAACTAAAAATAAAATAAACTTAAAAATAACAAAATAAAATAAAAGAACTAAACATAAATAAAATAAATTAAACCTAAAATAAATTAAAATCAAAACTAAATAAAACCTAAACCTAAAATAAAATTAAAATATAAATAAATAAAACCTAAACCCTAAACTAAAAAATAAATAAAAATAAAAAAATAAAATAAACCTAAACCTAAACTAAAATAAATTGAACTAATTATAAAACCTTGACCTAAAAATAAACCTAAAACCTAAACTAAATAAAATAAAATAAATTAAAATAAACCTAAACTTAAACTTTAATTGAACCAAAAAAAATAAACCTAAAATAAAACCTAAAAATAAATAAAATAAAAAAACCTAAACCAAAATAAAGCCTAAAACCTAAAAATAAAATAAAATAAAGCTAAAAAATAACATAAAACCTAAAAAAAAATAAACTAAAATAAAAAAAATTAAACTAAAATAAATAAACTAAACTAAATAGGAATAATCCTAAATAAATAAAAATAAAATAAACTAAAATAAAATAAAATAAACTAAATAAACCTAAACATACCATTTTACTTACATAAAACCCTAAACCTAAAATAAAACTTAAACCATAAAACCTAAACCCCAAATATAAACCCTAAATCTAACAAACCCTAAAATAACATACCCTAAACCTAAACCCTAAATAGAACCTAAAGCCTAAAGCCTAAACCCTAAACCTCCCTATAACTCTAAACGCTAAATCCTAAACCATCAAAACTATAACCCTAACCATACCTAAACCAAACTTATTTTCAGAGGTGGGTTATGTTTTTTGACCTCTTGCGGGTTGGCCTGATGGTTGCTACCTAGTGGTTATTGTCTTTTCAAGTTGGATTGGAGCTGGTGCGTCTTCTCGACCTTATTACTCTAATTATTTGTGGATGAGATAGCTTCTGCCCTGGCTTTATTATGTTTTTTGCACTACTTGGCTTGTTGGCTCATCTCTTGAACTCGAATTACTTTTTGCTAGTTTTTCATGGTTGGTTGGGCCTTCAAGTGGAAATTGGTTGTTGCCTTTCTAGGCCTTATTTTAGAATTTCCTAACTACTTCTTTAGGCCTCGGTTATTGTTTCTTGTTAGATCCTTCACTTGTATTTTCTTATTCTCCTGGGATTATCCTCTATTGGGCATTGTTTGAAGCATATTTATGCTATTATTATGCTTCTTGTTGGATTAGCCTTTATTATTGGGAAGTTTGGTTTTTGTTGGCTAGCTATTGTTATTGCCTTTATGGTGGCTATGCTTTTTTGGACCTCTCTGTTGTGTGGCTTTGTTGGTTTTGCTGCTTAGCTAAGGATGCTACCTTTGTTGGTTACTTATGATGGGTTGTTCTCTGTGGTTGCCTTATATGTTTTACTTAGGGTTTGGTTGGAGGATTTTAGTAGTCTTTGGAATCTTGGTTGGTTGATTTTTTCCTTATTGGTATGTTCCTTCTTCTTGGACAATTTGTTGGAGCCTTTTGTTGTCAAACCTTTGTTGATCCTATTGGATTGGACTGGTTTACAGTGGTTGGTGGTACCTTTGGCCACCTTTGTGTGGCTATTTTGTCTTGGTGATTCATACTAGTGGCTTATGTTTCCATCTTGATGGTTTCATTTGAGATGTTTAGTCGTTTATGGTTGCCCACCTAGTTTGGCTTGGTGGCCTGTTGGGACTTTGGCTTGAGTACGATCTTGGTTTTGTTGGTTATTTCTCTGTAAATTAGCATGGGTATGTTGCTTGCTCATGGTTGGTTTTGGTTTTCCCTAGTTTGGAGCTTGGATCGGTATTTGGATAATGGTTATTGTTGGTGTTCTGACTATGTTCTAGCCTCTCTCTAAGTTATTGTGATTAGTATGTTGTGGTTTTTGTTTATTGGACTAGCTAGTTCTTTGGTAGGTTGCTCTTTGTTTAATGTGCGATCTAGAACTCTGATAGGCCTTGGATGTTTTCTTGTAACAAGTATGTTGGTTATGATGGGTTTGATGGTACTCACCTCTTCTCTTTGGTTAGTAGCATTACATATGATTATAACCCTTCTTTATGAAGTTTGGATGCTAATATGTATTATTGTCCCTTGAGATGATCCTAATTGAACCCAAGCCTTCTCTTTCTCAGTTCTCTCCTTTTCCTCTCTTTATCCTTATCCTTTTTAGCTATGATTTTTGCCTTTGTAGTGTTTTGCAGATTTCTTTTACAGGTTGCAACTTTACAGAGGGAATGGTCATTACTCAGTCAACCCAAGTATCATTGTTGTGGATCTTGCTTATCTTGCTTTCTCAAAGGAATCATAAACTGCTGCTGACTCATCCTTTTACTATTATTAGGATTTATTTTAATCTTACTCTGTGTCTTTTTCTCTTGTGCTTTTTAGCTGTTGTATTTGCTCTTTTGTTCACTTTTCTTTTCCAAATGTGGACTAGCTCTTTAGGTTTCATGTTGCTCTAGCTAGAATTTAGAGCTTTACCCCTTTTAAGGATATTACATCTTTTCCTTTTATGGTAATAAAATTCTAACTTCCCAGCCCCACCCCCCCCCTAAAATCCTAAACCCTAAACTTACTAAACCCACTAAATCCACACCCCACCCTCCATAAACTATCAACCCTAAAAGCAAAAAAGAAAAACATAACCTAAACTAAATAAAACCTAAAATAAAATAAATAAATCCTGGAGAATAAAATAAAAATGAAAAAACTAAAACCTAAACCTAAACCTAAGCTAGATAATAAGATAAAAAATAAAATAGTAAATAAAATAAAGTAAAAATCTAAATAAACTAAAAGTAAAACCTAAAAAAAACTAAACCTAAAATAAAATAAAATAAACCGAAATAAACTAAAATAAAAATAAATAAAACCTAAACTTAAAAATCCTAAATAAAATAAATAAAATAAACCTAAATAAAGGAAACCTAAACTAAAATCAAAATAAAATAAACCTAAACAAACTAAAACTAAAGAAATTAAAATAAATAAAACCTAAACCTAAAATAAACTAAACCTAAACCAAAACTAAAACAAAATAAAATAAAATAAACTAAAAATAAATCTAAACTAAAAATAAAACCTAAAAAAATAAACCTAAATGAAACCTAAAAACTAAACCTAAAAATAAAATAAAACCTAAACCCAAACCTAAAAATAAAAAATAAACATTAACCTAAAATAAAATAAATAAAATAAAATAAATAAAAAATAAACTAAATAAAAAAAACCTACTACTTTAGTCTCTTTCTAATTAAACTACCTAGCTATCTTATCAAAGTAGACTACATGGTTCATTAGGACTGACACTCAGGGGTTATAAGTCCTCAGGAAAATTTATAAAATAAAATAAATTAAAATAAAGAAAAAATAAACTAAATAAACCTAAATCGACCACTTTACTTAATTTAAGAAAATAAAAAATAAAAAAAGTAAAACAAATAAAATAAATAAACTAAATAAACCTAAATCTACTAGTTTACTTAATTTAAAAAAGTAAAACCAAAAAAAACCCTAACCCTAAACCCTAAACCCTAAACTAACCATAAACCCTAAACTCTAAACCCACTACTCTTCCTAAACCCTAAACTAGCGACCACAAATTAGAAATCACAACCCTAACCCTAACCCTAAAACCAAAAATAAAAGATAAACTAAATAAAACCTAAAATTAAAATAAATAAAACCTAAACTTAAATAAAATAAAAACCTAGATAAAACCTAAACCCAAAATAAAATAGAATAAAAAATAAAACTAAACTAAAATAAAATAAATAAATACTTAAACTAAACTAAAAATAAAATAAACCTAAAATAAAGCCCAAATAAAATAAAACTACAAAATAAATAAATTAAACCTAAAATAAAATATAAAACTAAATAAAATCTAAACTTAAAGAAAACTAAAATAAAATCTAAAAAACATAAACCTTAATCTAAAACTAAACCTAAAATAAATAAAATAAAATATACCTAAACTAACTAATAAACTAAACTAAAATAAATACTAAACCTAGACCCTAAATTAAATAAAATAAAATAAACTAAAAAATAAACCTAAACCTAAAACTTAAAATAAAATAAAACCTAACCTAAACTTAAAAAATAAAATAAAACTAAACCTAAATCTAAATAAAAAAAAAATAAAACCTAAAATAAAATAAAAATATAACTAACCATAAACATAAACTAAACTTAAAAAAATAAACTAAAATAAAACACTAAACAAAGATAAATAAACCTAATAAATTAAATAAATAAAAATTTGAACTAAAATTAAAATAAAAATAAAATAAACTAAAATAAATAAAATAAATCAAACTTCTTGCTTGATTAACAAAAACCTCTAAACTAACCCTAAACCTACAACTCTCCACAACCCTAACCTACTCCATCCACCCTACTAAATAAACCTCCACTACACCATCCATAAATCCTAAACTAAACCCTAAACCTAAAAACATAAATAAATAAAACTTAATTAAAATAAAACCTAAACTAAATGAAAATAAAATAAAATAAAACCTAAACCAAAACCTATGCCAAAATAAAATGGATTAAAATAAAAAAAACTATAAACTAAAATAAATAAAAATTTAAAACTAAACTGAAAAATAAACCTAAAATAAAAAGAAATAAATAAAATAAAACTAAAGCTAAAATAAAAAAATAAAATCTAAAATAAAATTAAAAATAAAACTAAATAAAATCTAAACTTAAAAAAAATAAAAAATAAAATCTAAAAGAATGTAAACCTAATCTAAAAACCTAAACCTAAAATAAAATAAATAAAATATACCTAAAGAAATAATAAACTAAACTAAAATAAATAAAACTAAAACCTAAACCTAAAATAAACTAAACCTAGGCAAACTAAATAAAATAAATTAAAATAAACCTAAACCTAAACTTAAAAAAAACCTAAAATAAAATAAAATAAAACCTAAACTAATCTTTAAAATAAAATAAAACTAAACCTAAACCTAAAATAAAAAAATAAAACTTAAGCTAAAAATAAAATAAAATAAACTAAACAAACATAAACCTAATCCTAAACTTAAAAATAAACTAAAATAAAACACGACTAAAATAAATAAACCTAAAATACTTAAACTAAACTAAATAAATAAAAATAAACTAAATAAATTAAAAAATAAAATAAACTAAATAAACTTATTTGGGTTTTAATTAATAAACCCTAAAGTGACCCTAAACCATAAACTAATGACCATAAACCTAAACTCTCTAACTCTGGCCACTGACCCCAAACTAACCCTGACCTGGGCCCTCCAAACCACCCTCACCACAAAACTGAGCCTACCCTAGGCCCTGGGTCTGCCCTAAATCTCAGACCTATCCCTGGGCCCTCTGACCACTAGGCATCCCTAAACTGAGCTGAGCAGCTGACCTAATAATGACTGACACCCAATCCTGATCCCAGACTCTAGATCACACCCTAAACTCTCCCTAAATCAAAAAAACCTAAATACCTAAACCTATACTAAATAAAACCAAAAAATAAAATAAATAAAAAACTTAAACTTGAAATAATAATAATAAATAAAATAAAATAAAACCTAAAACCTAAAGAAATTAATAAAAATAAACTAAATAAAATAAATAAAACCTATACTAAACTAAAAAAATAAAATAAAACTAAAATAAAAAATTAAAATAAAATAAAAATTAAACATAAAATAAAACTAAAATAAACCCAAAATAAAATAAAATAAAATAAAAACTAAATAAAAACCTAAACCTAAAAGATAAACCTTAAAATAAAACCTAAAAATAAATAAAAAAGAAAACCTAAACCCTAAACTAAAAAAAAACCTAAACCTAAAAAATAAAATAAAATAAAAAACCTAAACTAAAATAAATAAACCTAAAATAAATAAACAAACTAAATATAAATTAAAACCTAAATGGAGATTAAAAATAGAATAAACTAAAATAAATAAAAAATAAACTAGATAAATCTAAACCCACATTTAATTTAAGAAATAAAATCATAAACCCTAAATCTTAAACCCTAAACCATAAAAAACTCAAAACCTTAAACCTAGCCCTAAATCCTAAACCCTAAAAGCATCAACCCTAAAACCCTAAACCCTAAGCTCCAAACCCTAAACCCTTAATGCCAAACCCTAAACCTAAACCTAAAGTAACTAAATAAATTAAAAAATAAACCTAAACACTAAAACCTAATAAACCTAAATCTAAACCTAAACCCTGAGAATGGGCAGAACCTTGATGGAAGAACAACGCCAACCACTAGATTTGGTAGAAGTGAAGGTGATGCAAATGACATTGCAATGGTGGGGAATCTGATGTACTGGTGGACATGGAGGTGGTCGAGTAATGGAAGTGGAGGCTGAGGAGTGGAGGTTACCTGGTGAGGGAGAGATCAAGGATACGATGGTGGATTCTGTCATTCAAGAGGCCAGGGAGGTCCTGATGGGAACTAGAAACTAGATCCCATCCGATGCTTATGGAACTGTTTTATTAGAAATGATTCTAGTTATCTAGAGTTTTGATTTTCTATATTTTTTTTATCTATCTGCGCTTGTGAAAACTTATGGTGTTAAAAAAACCTTAAACTAAAATCTAACTAAACCTAAACTAAACCTAAACCCTAAACCCTAAACCCTAAACCCAAACCCTAAACCCAAAACCAAAAAAAAAACCTAATCAAACCTAACTTTACTAAACCAAACCTAAAACCTAATAAACCCTAAACCCAAATCTAAAACTAAACCCTAAGCTAACCCTAAATGCTAAACCCTAAACCCTAAACCTTAAATCCTAAAAACCCTAAGCCCTAAAGCCTAAACACTAAACCCTAAACCCTAAACACTAAATCCTTAAAACCCTAAACCCTAAAGCCTAAACACTAAAACCTAAACCTTAAACCTTACACCCTAACCATAAACCCTAAATACTAAAACCCTAAACCCTAAACCCTAAACTAAGCTTAAACCCTAAACTCTAAAATCCTAAAAACCTAAACCTAAACTTAATAAAATTTTAAAATAAAATAAATAAAAAAACATAAACCTAAATAAAATGAAAATAAAATAAAATAAAAACCTAAACGATTAAATAAATTAAAATAAAAAAACTAAAATAAAATAAATAAAAACTTAAACTAAACTAAAAAAATAATCTTTAAAATAAATACCTAAATAAAATAAAAACTAAACATAAAAGAAAAATAAAATAAACCTAAAATAAAATAAAATAAAAACTAAATAAAAACTAACCCTAAAAAATAAACCTAAAAACATAACCTAAAAATAAATAAAAAATAAAACCTAAACCCTAAAAAAAAAAAAACCAAACCTAAAGTAAAAATAAAATAAATAAAATAAAATAAACCTAAACCTAAACTAAAATAAATAAAACCTAAACCTAAACCTAAACTAAATAAAATAAAATAAACTTAAAATTAACCTAAACCAAAACTAAAAAATAAAACATAAAAATAAATCTAAAATAAAAACTTAAAACCAAAACCTAAAAAAATAAAATAAAAACCTAAACCTAAACCTAAAAATAAAAAATAAAACTTAAACCTAAAAAAATGAAATAAAAATGAAACTTAATTAAAAATAAAATTAAATCTAAACTTAAACCTAAAAAAATAAACTAAAATAAAAAACTAAACTAAACTAAATAAACCTAAAATAAATCCAATAAACTAAATAAAAATTAAAAATAAGCCTAAATAAAACATAAAAATAAAGTGTTTTAAAATAAATAAAAAAACAAAGTGAATATACTAAATAAACCTAAACCTACTGGTTTGCTTAAATTTTTTTTAAACTTTAACCCCTAAATCCTTAACTCTAAACCCTAAACTCTAAACCGTAAACCCTAAACCCTAAATCTATAACCCTAAACCCTATATCCTAAACCCTTAAAGCATAAAACCTAAAACCCTAAACCCTAAACCCTATACTCTAAACCATAAACCCTAAACCTAAACCTTAAACCATAAACCCTAGACCGCAACCCCTAAACTTAAACTTAAAGAAGCAAAATAAATTAAAAAATAAACCTAAACCCTAAAACCTAATAAACCTAAACCCTAAGAATGAGCAGAACCTTGACGATGTGAACATCACCGGCCAACCAGCCTAGATCTGGTGGTGGAGGCGGTGGTTATCGTAGTGGTGGTGGGTGATCTGGAGGTGGCAGTTGGAGCAATGGTGGTTATGGATGCGAGAGGTGTGACGGAGGTTACAATCATGGTGGTGGTGGAGTGAGAGATTAGGGATATGATGGTGGATCTCGCTACTCGAGAGGCCACGATGGTTCTGATGGGAAGTGGAGAAACTAAAGAACAACAAATCTGATCGGCTGCTTATGGAACTGTGTCTTTACAGTAGAGACGATTCTAGTTATCTAAGTTTTTTAATTTGCTCTATGCATGCTCAATTTTAATCTATGTCATTGCTTGTGTCTTAAAAAACTTGGTGTGTTTCTTAGTTGATGAAATTGAAAAGAAGAAATGTTGAATCTAAATTTGTTCTCTATTAAGAAAATAAAAATAAAAATCCTAAACCCTAAATTAAAACATGAACCTTAAACCTAAAACTTAAACCCTAAACCCTAAAACCATAAACCTTAAACCATAAACCATAAACCCTAAACCTTAAACCCAAAACTAACCCTAAACCCTAAAAAGCTAAAATCCTAAACCTAAACTAAATAAAACATAAAAATAAAATAAATAAATAACTTAAACCAAAATAAAATAAAACATAAAACAAATTAAAACAAAAACCTAAACCTAAACCTAAAAAAATAAAAATAAAAAAATAAAAAAACTAAAATAAAATAAAATAAATAAAACCCTAAACTAAACTAAAAAAATAAAAAATCTAAATAAAATAAAAACTAAACCTAAAATAAAAATAAAATAAACCTAATATAAAATAAAATCAAAATCAATTAAAAACCTAAACCTAAAAAATATACCTAAAAGTAAAACATAAAAATAAATAAAAAATAAAACCTAACCCCTAAACTAAAAAGAAAAAAACCTAAGCCTAAAATAAAAATAAAATAAACCTAAACCTAAACTATAATAAATTAAACTAAAATAATTAAAACTAAAATAAAGAAAACATAAAGCTAAGCCTAAAGTAAATAAAATAAAATAAACTAAAAAAAGACATAACCTAAACTAAAAAATTAAAACTAAAAATAAACCTAAAATAAAATTTAGAAACCTAAACCTAAAAAAATAAAATAAAAAGCTAAACCTAAACTAAAAAAAAAAAACCTAAACCTAAAAAAAAAAAAATTAAACTAAAAAATCAACCTAAACCTACACCTAAACCATAAAAATAAAATAAAATAAAAAACTTAAACTAAAATAAATAAACCTAAAATAAATAAACTAAACTATATATCAATAAAAATATACCTAAATAAAAATAAAAAAATAAAATAAATAAAATAAATAAAAATTAAACTAAATAACATAAACCTACTTATTTATTTAATTTAAAAATTTAAGAATATAAAAATAAAATAAAAATAAAAAATAAAATATACCCTAACCCTAAAACTGACACTAAACCCTAAACCCTACACCCATAACCCACCACCCTAAACCCTAAACCCTAAAACCCAAAACCTTATAACTTTAAAACCTAAACCATAACCCAAACCCTAAACCCTAAACCATAAATCCTAAACCCTAAAAACCTAAATCCTAAACCTTAAACCCTAAACTACCCTAAACCCTAAAAATCCTTCATCCTAAATCCTACACACTAGACCCTAAACCCTAAGCCTAAAAAGCTAAACCCTAAAACTAACCCTTAACCCTAAATCCTAAATTTTAAAACTCTAAAACCCTTAACCTTAAACCCTAAACCCTAAACCCTAAAACCATAAACCATAAACCCTAAACCTTAAACCCTAAAACCAAAAGCTGAAGCCATAAAACCCAAACCCTAAACCCTAAACCCTAAACCATAAACCCTAAACTAACCCTAAACCTTAAGAACCCTAAACCCTAAACCCTATACCTAAAATGCTAAACCCTAAAACTAACCCTAAACCTTGAAAACCTAAAACCAAATAACTAAACCCTAAACCCTAAAGCCAACAACCCTAAACCCTAAACCCCAAACCCTAAACCCTAAATCTTAAACCCTAAAAACCTAAAAACCTAAACCTAAACTAAATAAAACCTTAAAATAAAATAAATAAAAAACTTAAACTTAAATAAAATAAAAAAGTAAAATAAAATAAAAACCTAAAATAAAACCTAAACCTAAAAATAAAATAAAATTAAAATAGAAACTAAACTAAAATAAATAAATATAAACCTAAACTAAACTAAATAAAATAAAATAAACCTAAAAAATAAAAAACCTAAATAAAATAAAAACTAAACATAAAATAAAAATAAAATAAGCCTAAAATAAAATTAAATAAAAACTAAATATAAACCTAAACTTATAAATAAACCTAAAATAAAATGTAAAAATATATATAAAATAAAACCTAAACCCTAAACTAAAAAAAACCTAAACTTAAAATAAGCAAAATAAAATAAACATAAACCTAAACTAAAATAAATAAAGATAAACCTAAACCTAAAATAAAAAAAACCTAAACCCTAAAGTAAATAAAATAAAATAAATTAAAGATAAACCTAAACCTAAATTAAAATATAAAATCTAAAAATAAATCTAAAATAAAAGCCTAAAACTTAAACAAAAAAAACCTAAATCTAAAAGTAAAAATAATAAATTAAACATAAACCTAAAAAAAAGGCTAAACTAAAAAATAAACATAAACCTAAACCTAAACCTAAAAAAATAAATTAAAATGAAAAACCTAAACTAAAATAAATAAACCTAAAATAAATAAACTAAACTAAATAAAAATAAAAATAAACATAAATAAAAAGGAAAAAAATAAAATAAATAAATAATAAATTAAATAAACTAACTAAACTTAAACATACGAGTTTAATTAATTAAAAAAAAACCCTAAACCTAAAGTAAATCCTGAACCCCAAACCCTGAAATATCATAAACCTTAAACCCTAAACCCTAAAACCCAAAACCCTAAACTGTAAACCCTATAAAACCATAAACCCTAAACCCTAACCCGTGAACCCTAAACTAACCTAACCCCTAAACCCTAAACCCTAAACCCTAAACCTTAAATCCTACAACCCTAAACCCTAAACCCTTAAAACCCTAAACCCTAAACTATAAACCATAACTATAAACCCTAAACCCTAAACCCTAGCCCTAAACCCTAAACCCTAAACCCTAAACTTATTTTCACTTTTTGGCTTAAACTAGGTTATATTTTTGACCTCTTCCTTATAGGTTGGCCTTGTGGTTGCTACCTGGTGGTTCCTATCTTTCAATCTTTGGTTGGCTTGGTTTTTCAGCCTGGTGGTTATTGTCTTCTCTGCCTTATTACTTTGCATGATGGTGGATGAGATGTTTTCTACTCAAGCTTTATTCTATTTACTCACTTTTGGTTGTTGGCTCCCTCTTGAACTAATTACTTTTGTTAGTTTTCATGGTTGAATGGGTGGCTTTCCTAGTGGGAACTATTATTTGCCTTTCTAGGCCTCCTTTGGAGAGTTTTCGGCTACTTCTTTATGGGTTGCCTCCCAGTGCCTTGTTGTTTATTGCTGGATCTTTTTTTTTCTTTTATTTTGTGTTTAGGTATTCTCCTGTGATTAGCCTTGGGTACATTATTTGTAGCAGGGTTTATGTTGTTATTATGCATCCTATCAGGTTAGTCTTTATTGATGGGTTTGGTTTTTTAGTTGATCTTGCTAGCTATTATTATTATCTTTCTATGGTGGCTTTTAGACCTCATGGTGCTTTATTGGTTTTTTACTTTTCCTAAACTTCCTTTGTTGGTTTCTTATGATGGATTATTCTTGGTGGTTGCCTTATTTTACTTAGGTTTGGTTAAAGGATTTTAGTTGTCCTTGAAATCTTGGTTAGTTGATTTTACCTTGTTCTTTTCCTTCTTCTTGGACATGATCCTTTTGATGTGTTAGTCAAACCTTTGATGATCATTGTGGATTGAAATTTTTGGTTTTTGGTGGTTGGTGGCTGCCTTTGGCCCCCTTTTGTGTGGCTATTTTATCTTCTAGTGATTTGTACTGACTACAATTTATGTTTCCTTCAGTTGATGGCTTTATTTCTGAGCCATTTAGTTATTTGTGGTTGCTCACCCTGGTTTGGCTTGGTGGCTGCTACTTATTGGGACTTTGGCTTGAGGTCTCATATCTTGGTTTTGTTGGTTATTTCTTTGTTAATTGGCATGGGTTTGGTTCTTGCTGATGGCTGGTTCTACTTTCCCTAGTTTGGAGCTTGGATGGTTATTTGGATAATGGCTATTGTTGGTGTTCTGACTTTATTCTATCCTCTCCTGGTTATTGTTAATAGTCTACTATGGTTTTCATTTAGTGGTTTAGCTAGTTTCTAGTTGCACTTTATTTAATGGCACAAGATCCGAACTAATACGGCCTTAGTTATTTGCTTATATCATCCGGTTATAATGGATTCAATGTTACTCACCTCTTCTATCTGGTTAGTAGCATTACATATGATTATAACCCTTCTTTATGATGTTTGGATGCTCATATGTATTGTTGCCCTTTGAGGTGATCTTAACTTAGCCCTCTATCTTATCTCTCTCCTTTCTTTGTCTTTATCCTTTTAGCTATCATTTTGCCTTTGTAGTGATTTTCTAATTTCTTATACAAGTTGAAACTTTATAGAAATGGACATTACAATTAACCCAAGTTCATATTGTGGATCTTGCTTATCCTACTTTCTCAAAGGAATCATTAACTACTGTTGACTCATCCTATTACTATTTTCAAGATTTGTTTTAGTTTTACTCGACTTTTTCTCTTATGCTTTTAACTGATATTTGCTCTTTGTATTTTTTTCTTTTTTAATGTACTTAGATGGGGTTTAGCTCTTTAGGTTTCAGCTCTAAGAGTGAAATTTTAATTTACCCCTTTTAAAGATATTGTATCTTTCCTTTTATGATAATTTTAACTTTCCCCAAAACCCTAAACTTAAACAACCCTAAATAATAAAACCATAAACCATAAACATTAAACCAAAATTGTACACCCGAAACCTTAAACCCTAAGCCCTAAACCCTAAACCCTAAACCTTAAAACCCTAAGCCGTAAACCCTAAACCCTAAACCCAAAACCCTAAACCCTAAACTATTATTAAACCCCAAACCCCTCTGTTCCTCTCCTCTTGGCGGCTCTCTCTGGCTATTTCATGTTCCCTTTCATTTTTCTTATGGTTTGGCCGCTCATCAGCCTTCCCCGATCATATTTTCTGGTTTATTGCTCTCGTTGATTTATGTTATTTTTCCTTTTTCTTGATCTATCAAGAGGCACCGCTTCTCAGGTAACCGAGCTCATTGAACTTGGAGGTGTTGGCTAAGCCTTCCGTTCTACAAGGTAATTTGGATCCGACTTCATCCATTACTGTGCCTATTGTCAAGTCCTTCAAGGATGCATTATCTAGTAATAACACTTGCTCTAATGCTTCGATTAACTTAATCTCAACTTCCTTCCATGGAATGCCGACTATAATGTGCTCAGATCTTGATGTGGAAAAATTGGCAAAGCCCTTTTAATTTTCTTTAGTTGGAAAATTTTCCTTACGTCTTTCGACTCTTGACAATATACGATCCTTCTTTCATAGTCTAAAGCTGGAGTTTTCACTATCGGGTTGATCAATCCTAAGCATATCCTTATTCAACTATCAAATGATTTAAACTACTCAAGAGTCTTTGCTCATCACTCCTACTTTGTGTACAATTGTCAAATGAGGCTCTTGAAATAGTCACCTCTTTTTGATGTCAAAGAGGAATCCCCTATTGTTCCTTTATGGATAGCCTTTCCAAACATGAGGATACATTATGTTACCCATCAAGTCCTATTTGTGATTGGTGCTCTCTTTGGTAGGCCCCATCAAATTGATCAGGCCATCACCGTGAGATCTCGACCATCAGTTGCACATATCTTGGTTGAGATTGATATTACTAAAAGTACCCTAAAGAAGTTTGGATCGAAAAAAAAAATTTGGGTATAATCAAAAGTGGAATTTGAAAATTTCCTATTTTTTGCACACTTGTAAGATCCATGGTCATGATCACTCAATGCTTTGTGTTACACCCTAATCTTAAAAGAATAAATTGGATCTTAATCCCACTCTAGGAAATGAAAAAACCAATAAGTTCACTTATGTGCCTAAAGCTACTCAAAATGGGACTCACCCTCCTACCCCTACTCCTTTACTATCTACTAATTTGCCTATTGGAGAACAATCTGAGCATGGTAAAAATAATGATATTGAGGTTTGTGAGGAAACTAATGATAACTTAATTAACATTACTCCTACTTGTAATAATTTGGCATCACAAGACAATCCCTTCACTCAAATGAACCATAATGGTGATTTGAATGGGAATCTCAAGTTGGATCAAAATCTCAAAATTAATTCTAGAATTGTTCTAAAAAATGTTGATACTTTGGTGATGGACCAAAATTGAATAATCATCATGGAAATAAGAATGAAATTTGTGCTATTAATGGTGTCACAACCTCTCCTTCTATTACCCTAGAGTGATATCCATGCTAATCCGATTTCAACCTAACTCGATACCAAGAAGGAGAAATCACCATTAAGAATGCTTTGACGAATCTGCTCCTATTCAATATCACCAACCACTCCCTTCGATGGAGATACATTGGACATAGATAGGCCTTTTCAAATTATTTAAAAAAAATCCCTAATAGAATTTCCTAGAACCACTCGATCTTCTCTAACTTCTCACAAATAATTGCTTCATGCTCTCTTTTTCTTCTCCTTCAATTTTTCCGTTATCTCTTTTCTTTTCCTTCCACCTTATTATGATCAATTTTCTTATTTGGAATGTTCGGGGTATTGGAACTCTCACTGACCGCAATTGTGTTAGTAGCCTTTGTCGCACTCATAACATAACCTTACTTGTTATTATTGAGCCATTCATTCACTCTTCTAAGATCACCCATGTTGCTAGAATGCTTGGCTTTCAAAATTTCTTTTATAATATTAGTAATAAAATTTGGTATTTTTGGAATAATTTAATCAACATTTCTATCCTTGATGATCTCAAACAATTGGTTAATGTTCAAATCTCATTGGGTGAATTTTCTGCTCTTGGTTCCTTTATCTATGCTTCTTGTAATAATGGTAGGAACATCCTTTGGGATCACTTAAGAACCTTCTCCTCGGTTAACAAACCACGTTGTGGGGGGGTGATTTCAACACTATTATTGCTTCCTAAAGAAGGAGAGGTCGCTCTCTAACATCCATTCCATGGAAGATTTCTCTAATATGATCCTCACCAACCCGATTGATATTGGTTTTCTAGCTCTCCATACGCTATAACTCTAGACAAACGCTTGATAGGACCCTCTTTAATTCCCTTTGGATTAATCAATGGCCCCTCACTTCTAGCATTTAACTTTGTCGACCATGCTCCACTTTTGATCTCTATCAAAACTTCTTCCGATAATCTTTCCTACCCTACTCATTTTAGATTCCAAAATATGTGGACCCAACATGATTTCATTAATGTTGTTTCCATTAATTGGATGGCCCCTATTCACCCAGACTATTCCATTAAAGGCATGATTCAGCTTTGGCTTAAGCTCAAAAGACTTAAACAAAACTTAAATTGGTGGAACAAGCATCATTTTAAAATCTTTTGCTAATCTCAAAATTACGGAACAATTAGTTTGCTCCCTTGAAGATGTTGTCTTAACTGATCCTAGTAAGCTTGATGAGTTGAACATCGCTAAAGATAACTTGATAAATTATCGAATATGGAGGAAACCATGGCCAAAAGGTTGCTAGCAAACATAATGTCGATGGTGATAGAAATACAAGGTATTTCCATGCTCTTTCAAAAAAAGGAAAGCCTTAAACTCTATTCAAAAAATCAAAAATATTAATGAATGGATCACCGATAATAATGAAATTAAAGATTCTTCATACAACATTTTCAAAATTTATTAAACATCAACCCTCCCTTAGAAGCCCTCTCCAACACACACACGATCCGTATGATTACTAATGATGAAAATCATTTACTCACTTTGCCCCTATTGAAGTCGAGATTAGTAGTACTCTCAATAGCATGAATACGACTGTTGCTAGCCGATGTACTACGACCCATTTCTTTCAGATTGTTGGCCTTTTATTAACGACCTTGTTGATGATGCTATTATTGATTTCTTTGACGCTTTCTTTACCTAGATTCTTTTCTAGCACTTCCATTGTCCTCATTCCCAAAACTAATAATCCTGATTCTTGGGGAGATTTTAGACCTATCAGCCTTTGCACCTTCTTTTAAAAACTCATTGCTAAATTAATTAATAATAGGATAAGTCCACTGCTCCCTAAAATTATTTCTCCTAACCAAACTGGCTTCGTTAAAAAGAGAGCTATATCGACAATATTCTTCTGGGTTCATGACATTGATGTTCCTACTATAGGCAACATCCTCCTCAAATTGGACATCTCTAAAACTTATGATAACCTCTCGTGAGATTTCCTCTTTCAAATCTTACATTTGTTTAGGTTTTCTGATAATTTCATCCGCCTCATCAAAAACTGTATTACCAATGTTTGGTTCTCTGTTATTATGAATGGTGAGTCCCTAGGTTTCTTTACTTCAAGGCACTTAAGACAAGGAGACCCCCTTTCACCCTCTCTTTTTATTATTGCTATTGAATATCTTTCGAGGAGCCTGAATGATCTTTTCAATAAAAATCCTACCATGTTTTTTAAAACTCATGGTGGTCTCCATGTTTCTCATCTCAGTTCTGCACAATAAAACTATTAAAAACCTTTTAAATGAATTTGGCAAAGAAAGTGGTCTCTTTCTCAATGAAGGAAAATGTTGTTTCATTCCTTCTGCTAAAATCCCTACCAATAGGCTCAACCAAATCTCTAGAATTACTAATTTTCAGCAACATCAACTTCCTATTAATTATCTCGGGGCTCCACTTTTTAAAGGTCAGAAAAGATCTCATCTTTTTGATGATCTTGTCAAGAAAATCTCTAATAAAATTTCTATTTGAGAATTTTATTTACTCTCTTTCGGTGGTAGGCTCACTTTGATTAAGAGCACTCTTAATTTTATGCCTTTATATCTCATCCAAACCATTGTACTGACCATGTCTATCATTAGCAATTGAGTGTCTCCTTAACAAATTTTTACGGGGCTCTCTAACTCATCTAAAAGAATGCCTGGACCTCTTGGTTTAAAAAGTTTTGGCACTCGCGAAGGTGGTCTTGGATGTAAGCCAATCAGAGAAGCTATCACTTTCTTTTCCTAAAAACTCTGGTGGAATTTTAGGAGTAACAATAGTCTTTGGGCTAATTTCATGACTACTAAATATTATCAGGGTAAGCACCTCCTCATTTGTTCCTATAAAGCGGGAGACTCTCCTGTTTGGAAAAGACTTTGTTCCATCAAATGGGATGTAAAATCCTTAATTTTTTGGGGGATTAACTCTTGCTCCTCCTTCTTTTAGCAAGATAAGGTGGATGTGGGTCCATTGATGACTACTCTCTACCCATTCCACTATTAAAATAAAATCTTTCCGATAGAATAATATGTGGAACAATAATAAGCTCTTGATTATATTCCTTCTTTTCTCTTGAACAAACTTACTACATTCCTATCATTCCTACCAATCGGATCAAATACTTTTAAGCTCTCTCATGAATGGTGATTTCAACTTTAAAAATGTTTGGCTTCACATTGAAGAAACTCATGATTCTTCCAATGTGTTTCTCAAACTTTGGAATAACACTATCCCTACTTCTTATTCTATTCTTACTTGGCATATTTTGAAAAACTTCATCCCTGTTGACTCCTTGTTGTGGGGTAAAGTTTTCAATTACCTTCAAAATGTCAATGCTGCTTTTACATTGAGAATGTGAATCATGTCATTGTTAACGGGGCCATTGCTTCTAAACTTTAGATTTGGTATGATGATCTCTTTAACATTATCATTTTCAATGGCTCCCTAACTTTATATCAACTTCTTGAAGTTTATTTTGACAATACTATTAAAGGTCATTAAAGTCATAACTGCTATCACTCTTATTTGGTTCATATGGTTGGATAGAAATGAAGCAAAATATTGTGAGATCCCCATGAACCACATGAGGATAATTGCTAGAATTAAAAACAAAATTTATGACTAGTCTAATGCCAATCTCATTCACTACAACCAATTCAAAGGTTGTAAATTTGTGGCCAATAAACTGGGTCTTAACTTACCGGATCAACCCTACTGTAGAAATGACAATATTGTTTATTGGGTAAAACCTCATGATCATACTATTAAAATTAATACTGATGGCTCTGTCTCTCATAAAGGTTCAAGTTGTGGTGGCATTTTTAGAAATCTTAATGGTAAAGTCCTATGTGCTTTTGCTTACCCCCTTAATTCATGCTCTATTCCTTTTGAGCTTATGGCAGTGTACAAAGCTCTTGAGATTTGCCTTCAAATTGGTTGTCTCAATATTTGGATTGAGGTGGATGCCCTTTCGCTGATTGATCTTTTGACATCCACCAAAATGAGCAACATTGAATTGTACTACCTTCTCAAGCAAACTAAAGTTCTTCTTACCTAATATAATTTTAACATCACTCATGCATGGCATGAGGGTAATGCATGTCTGATTACCTTACCAATGGGAGCTAAATTGGATGGTATAATCTTCTTTGATCAACTCACCCTACCCAAATTTCATTTGGCTTGGTTAATTTGGATATCTGGGCTCCCTTATCTCAAAAAATTAATCTAACCTATGGGATTGATGGTTCAATATCTTAAATGAATGCCCATTTTATATTCTGTTGTTGTTCTCTTAGTTTTTGCTGATGTTTCACCCAGATACTACTTGCTATTTTGATTTCAGTGGCATGTGTTGTTGGTTTAATTACATTTCCTTTAATTGGGGGCTTCCTACTTTTGTTACTTACACTAATAAAGTGTTGATGTACCTCTCGAATTTGCTGATGCATAATCTTAATACTCCCACTAAGTCAATTATGAGTAAAACATCTTGTGGTTTACTATCTTCTTGATTGGGTCTTACTATCAATCTTTCTCCATTATTAATGATAAAGGGTTTACTCATTGCTAGTGGGAGATATACTACTTAATGCTCTATTTGCTGATGCTATATTTTTTGATCAATAGGGACATATTTCTTTCCTTTTTTGGAATTATAATCCTTGATCATCAATGCTTAAGATATCCCTCTTCAACTTTTATTGATCTAACTTATCGATATTCTTCTCCTTATTATGGATTGGAATTACCTCCAGATTTCCAATTTTAGTGATGCTGTGGGATTAAGTGCTGGAATTAAATTTTGTGTCTTACTGTTTATCAAAGATGAAACTGCTTGGAGCCACTTAGTAACCTATATTGTATCAAGGTTACTTCCTAGTGTTTCTTATGTAGGATGTAATATTTATTCTGATGTTTTAATGTTTGGTTGTTGGATTTTTGGGCTTTTTGTCATGCAGGCTGCTCTTAGGGTTGGTTTGCTGATGGTAATTGCTAATCCCCTCTTCCCATCATGTATGGGCAGAATCAACACTTCCTTTGTTGTAATTAATATCTATTTGTAGGCTAACCTTGTGGTTTTTGGCTATTTGTTGCCTATTTTTATCTTGACTAACTTTGCTGCTTGCTTCTAGGCTGTAGCTGATCACCTAATCTGCTGTCTTCTCCCCTTTAGCTCTATTATAACTATGCACAGCACTATGATTACCCAACTGCATAATTGGATTTTAGCTTATGCTTATGGGGTTTTGGATTGTCTTGATCAGCTGGACCTTTTTGAGGTTATTGAATGGTTGCTAGCTTTTGCTTTATTACTTATCTCTTTTATGAGCTTATGGGCTACTGCTGATCATCTCATTTCAGCTAGCTTTGGCCTGATCCATTCCCTATCCTTCTGGGACTTTACTTTTGTTTTGTATATTTGCATTGGGGTTTTTTTTGTCCATTTTGCTATTAATTATCATCTTGGTTATTGGCGTCGGATCGGACTCTCTATTAAGCAATTTATGGGGTTGTCCTACTTGTCCAGCAAGGTGCCTTTGGAGTTGCTTTGCTGATTGCTTTGGCCAACCTCTTTCTTCAAACCTGCCAGGAGAGTGTTTCTTATCTCCTGTTTATCCTTTTCTCCTTGCAGGTTTGGACTTTCTTAATGGTTTTTCAGTTTGATTTTTGTCAGGGTTTTTTTGTTGGTTCTTTCTAGGTTTTATCTAAGGCACTATCTATTTGTATTAGGTGGTTCTTTGGCCAATTTGCTGTTGTTTATTATCTTATTTGTTGGCTTCTCTGGATCTTTGATTCCTTTGTTCAACTAGCTGCTTCTAGGGTTGTCTTTCTTGTTCAGCAGGGTGCTGTTGTTTTGCTGATTACTTTGGCTAATTTATTTTCCCCTTTCTGCCAGGAATGTGTTTTCCTATTTATTCTTATCTCCTTGCAGAATTAGGTTTTCTTCATGGCTTCTCAGTTTGCCTACCCCGTGGTTGTGGGTTTAGCTGCAAGCCTATTTTCCCATTTTTGGAAGGGATTTTCTATTGGGCCTGCAGCTGATTTCACTTGCTGCTGCATTTTCTACTCAGCTTGCCTTGGCCAGGCCTTTTCCTTCTTTATTTGGAAAGCAACTTCCATTTTGAAGGGGTTGGTTGTTGGCCAACTTGCTGTTCTATTCTATCTTGGTGGTTGGCTGTTATGGATCATTGAATCTTATGTTCGACCTCTTCTGTGGTTGTCTATCTGTTTTCCAGTTGATTTTGATGTTATTTTGCTTAAATTTGGTGGGGTAATAATTACATTATTGCCGATGGCCTTTCGATTTTGGATCCTTTATCAAGCGGGATGTCTTTATGGTTCTCCATTCTACCCATTAGTTATGGGCTTTTGGGTTTTTTTTATCATATTCCTTTTCCTTCTTCTTATACTATTGTCCTCCCATTTCTATTTCCCTTATCCAACAGATTATTTTTGTGGTTGTTGGTTGTTTCCTGCATAATTTGATTATTGGCTTTTGGGTTTCTTGTTAGCATTTGAATTTTGTGACTTCATATCTTTCTATTTTTCCTCTATCTTATGCTACATTTGTGCATCATTGTGACTATAGTTTTGCCTCTCTTGATTTTAATCTTTGCATTTAATCTCATTGGGTGGATTTATGGGCACCTTGGCATTATTACTCGGATTGTTGGTGACTGGATTAATGAGTTTGATCATAAGGAAACAATTTATGTGGTGTTATCTCTGATTATCTCTTACTTGATTTGTCTGTGGTGTGGAGCAACCCTTTCCTGTTTCTTCTTATCTGCTATTGTACTTCCATTTCTTATGGTAATTTGGGCTTAGGGTATACTGTTTCCCTTTATAATTGATGTTCTCAATTTTCTAAAATAAGGAGGTTGTTAAGAGCATTAACATTCTTTTCTTATCTTTTGATGGGAAATAACCACTTCTTGGATTTCTAAGAATGTATATTTATTAATGTCCTATATGATTGGAATGGGGTTGATTCCTTGCTTTTATCTTTGTCACGGTTTGTAGATTTCTATTGTTTATTATCCTTTAGATCTAGTTTTATGGATGACGACATTGATGGTTCTCTTTCATTTGAGTTGGGATTATCATGCCATGGAGCCTAATATGATGACATATATTTGGCATGGGATCCCCCACCCACTTTGCTCTTAGCTGCTCTTTCCACTTCTGTGTATACAGATTTTCCTATTCTTATTGGTATTTTGGCTCAAAAGATCTTCATCAAATGGCAGCTATACAAGTTTGTTGACTATGATGGTTGTGATGCTTTCACTCCATTTTGGTTTGGTTGTAGCTCTTGTGATGTAACCCTTCTGCTAAAGTTTGGATGCTCATATTTGCATCATCAACTTGTGTGTGGGAGCCTCCCTATCCCACTTCTTTATTATTACTATTTTTAGATTTTTTGCTCTCACTTATCATTTTCTCTATACTACTTTTCTTTTCTTCTTCTTGTCTATAATCTTCCAGGTCCTTTTATCTTTTTCTCTTGCAGGTTGCTCCATAGTGTCATGCATTATCACTTTCTACAGAACATTGGCCCTCATCCTTCATTTGCTTACTTTTGTTAATCACTTTGTATCTTTTGCTTGCTTTACTCTTTTCTTTTTTTTTTGGATGTACTTAGATGGATTTACTCCCAGATTTGCTCTTTGAGTAGTAGTTCAGTTTATCCCCTTTAAGGATTTTGTAATCCCTTTTTTTGTGGCAATAAAATTCCCCATATACGGGGTTTCCCAAAAAAAAATATTAACCTTAAACCCTAAAGCCTAAACACTAAACTTTAAACCCTAAACCCTAAACCCTGGAAGCATAAAACTTAAAACCCTAAACCCTAAACCCTAATCGAAGACCCCAAACCCTAAACCTAAACCTAAAGTAACTAAATAAATTAAAAAATAAACCTAAACCCTAAAACCTAATAAACCTAAACCAAAACCTTAAGATTGGGTAGAACCTTGATGGCAGGAACATCATTGTCAACCAGGCTTAGTCTAGATTTTGTAGCGGAGGCAAAGGCAAAGCGAAGGGAGAGCAACGATCAGATGGTGGTGGGGGATCTAGGTGAGGTACTATGGAGGTGGTGGTCGGAGTAGTGGTGGTTATGGAATCGGGAAGAGTGATGGGGGTTACAACCGTAGTGGTGGCAGAGGAAGAGATCAGGGATATGATGGTGGATCTCACTACTTGAGAGGCCGGGGTGGTTATGGTGGGAACTAGAGAAACTAAAGAACGGTCGATCTGATCTACTATTTATGGAACTGTGTCTTTAAAGTAGAGATGGTTCTAGTTATCTAGGATTTTTGACTTGCTCTGTTCATGCTTTTGTTTTACCTTTGTAGTTGCTTATGTCTTAGAAAACTTGGTGTGTGTGGTGTTTATTTTTGAGATGTGGGACACCACGTAGATCTTAATGGGCACTTATTGAAATGATCAGGTACGACATTAAGGCAAGATGCACTATCTAAAAAGATAGAAATCATAACCCTATAATGGACCTAATCACCTAATAATGACTCCTAATGCATGATGGCTCTTCGAATTTACTAGAGTTCTTTCCCCTACTTTACATGAAAAAGTAAAGTAGGGTTTATATTAAGCCAAGTTTATTAAGTTCCCTATGAAGGTAAGCCTCCATAGTTAATTGCATCCTGAGGGATGTAAACCATTAAGCATACTCTTTATTAAAGTAGCAATTAAAGTAACATTTCAAGGCTAGACTATCAAAGGACTAGTTGTGTTAGAAAATAAAATGGGAAAACTCATGGAGAAGACTTATTATCAAAGCCAAAGGAAAGCAGTAGAATGCTCTTGATACTAGGAAACCTAGTTAACATTTCAACCTATCCTATAAATGGGCTTTATAATTTTGAAATAAAAGAGAAGATCAATTTTGTTAAAGTTGACATTTCATTAGAAAGCTAGGACTTATAATCCAACAACACAAGATTGTGGAGATACTGAGGTGAGGACTTATGCTTGTAGCCTAAAAAAAATAATACCTCAGATCTTAAATCTAGGGAGCTTTAGCATAAGCCAAAGTGCAACCTAAATCTAAGCAAAAATAGTCTTATGGTTTAACTCCATAAAAGAGGATAAACCACCCGACTGCTGTACTTACATCTGCCTGGACTAGTTGTCAACTAACTCCTCTTATGCTTTAAATCCATGAAGTTTGGTCATATGTTTTGCAAGATTAGTTAGGTTGTTGTTTAATTAGAAATAAACTAAAGTATTTAAACCCACTCCCTAAGTGACTTGAGCATGAGTGGTAGGAGCATATGACTTAGTCTAGTGCAAAATCTTTTCAAATTTTATTTATTTTCAGTTCATTTTAACATAGGCTTTGGGTTTTGATGCTTAAATGCTTGATGAAATAAGGTTGTTAGCTAAATCAACAAGAAAGGGGTATTTTCCAACATAAGATATTGGGTGATGCCATACTCACAGGTCAAGAATTCCACTATCGTGCAAGGATGGAAATTATCTATTTTCAAGAACAAAATAGTATGATGTGCAAGTTATTGGTCATTCAGCATTTAGCTAAGGGGTTGCTAATTCTTTTAATTATCTTGATTTATATCCTAGGCTTTATGTGAGGTTATAAATTATTTAAAACTTTAGTATGAGTTGTAGGTGGGTAGAAAGGAAATTTTTTTTCTAAGAGCCTAATCGCATTCCAGGCCACACATTCAAACAACAAACATATAAGAAAAGCATGCCATCCTAATTGAACACTTTACAAGATAAAAAAGAATAATAATTTTTATGCCTAACATAAAAGAATAATAGGCCAATTTTTTTAAAAGAATAAATTGCAATTTAAAATGATAAATCTTTTTGGGGGGTCTTCAAGTCTTCATGCCTTCATATATCATCCTCCTTCTTTGATTTGATTTCTCCACTTCAAAGGAATCACATGGCCTCCCGGGATAAAAAGCCTTCTAGCCAATGCTCATCCTTATCCCCAGTAGCACTAATCCTAATTTCTAATGAAAAAATACCTTAAAATAGGAAAAGTAAATCTAACAACACCTACAAGATAAGTGTTAGCTAAACACATAAACTACAAAAGTAGTTATATATATAATTTGGACTTAGCACCTTGCATATAGGTACCAAGCCCAACTATCCTAACTTGGATTATGCTTAGGGACTTAAGCAACCTTCAAAGAGAGAATTAATTACTTACTACATAAGCATAATCCAGTACTAAATATGATTAGGCTAATCGGCCTACCATTCACTCTATGAAACATACACACTAACATCCAATTTAAATTAATACATCACAAAACAAACATACACCATGCACCATCCTAACATAAGGCTATAAGTGGTGACTTAATCTAATGTCTGTGTATTAAGACTTATGTGGTATGTCCTAACTATGCTTTAGAGTTAAGATTATCTAAGTGTAGAAAGATTCAACTTAAAGGGTGGTTTTACTTCAAGTGCTTAATTGATTTGCATGTTTTAATTTGTATTTTTTTTTGTTTCATATGACCTACACATAGCAACTAAGTGTTGTAAGAGAGAGAAGAGGTTTCCCCTTTCATCTACCTTAAACCACTTTCTAAAGCATGTTAATTTGATTTAGTTCTCTTTAGTGAATGGATTATTACACATTTTAGATTAATCCTAAGTTTAGGTTGTCTTTAATAATTTTATTGAATGTGAAAGGCTTCTCAAGATTAATTTAATAGAAATACTATCACATGACACATGCTAAATCATTCTTTTCCATCACATGTAATATGCATATGATTAAGTCTAAAGTATACCTACACATACAATATATTTTAGCACACTTGAATGATGGATGTGAGTATGTACATTTGAAGCTTTTTATTTTCCCTCTGATTGAATTATTTTATCATATTAATTTAAAACATTATCTAAATTCTTATGCAAAAATATATAGGGATGAAATTAAACAAGTGCATGTCATTTAACTTAGGGAAGTGAGATAATTATCTTCCTATAGTCTTGATCAAAGTGGTAGGACACTACTACCACAATAATTGGCTTCTGTGATATCATCTAAAAGAGAGGTAGAATTGATGCCTACCTACTCTTTTATGGTTCCCAAAATTTCTTCTATTAAATCTGATGATTCTAACTCTTTGCTAACAGTGACACCACAAAAGTTTAGAATGGGGCTATCTCTACCCAAGTTGGAATCCTTAAATAATTAAGTCTATTTTATTTTTATTACGATCGTTATTGTGATTGTCATTTTGGGATTTAGGATTCAAATCGTTTGAGTCAGACTTATCTAGAATGGATAATACATACTCAAAAATCCTTATTGATCTTATTCTTGGCTCTTGAATGAACAATTATGGACTTTCTCCTTTTGTTAGGGAAACTCAGAATCAGACTGTAGGTTAAACTGAAGAAGTGGCTTCTTGCCTGCCACCTCATCTCTGCTGATGGTCATGAAGGCTAGACTCTCTACCTTGCTAGAAAGAGAACCATATTAGACCTTGAATGTTGTTGACTTCAATTGTTAACTTGATTTGATTGTTGAATTGGAACCCTCATTTAACAAATTTATGTATGCTAAATGGTGTTCAAATATTGGAGAGATTATGATTTTGTTTTTTTTCAAGGAGAGACTTTGAATTTGATTTAAATTTAAAACCCACATTCAATAAATTTGGCTATGTTGAATGGGGTTCAAATGTTTTGGAGAGGCTCTTAATTGATGCATCAATTGGTTCACATTTGAATTATACTTTATGTTTGGAATCCTCTTTTAAAAAATTTAGGTATGTTAAATAGAAGGTCAATTGAATTTGTACTGGATTTGATTTTGGAATCCTCACTTAGCAGATTTATGTATGCTAAATAAGATTCAAGTGCATGTTTGGAAACAATTTTGAAAGAATTTTTATTGTTTGCGATAATGTGTGTCATGTGTTTGATTTGTTGAATTGATTTGAAAATGGGATCCTTACTTAGCAAATTTAGGTATGCTAAGTGAAGCCCAATGTGTTTGATGTATTTTGATTTAATTTTGTAAATTGAGACCCTTACTTAACAAATATGGTATGTTACGTAGGGCTCAAGTGTGTTTGATGAGTTTGTTTTATTTTATTTTGAAGGACGAGAACTTTTATATAACAAATGTGGTATGTTAAATAAAGTTCAATTTGATTTGAATTTTGAAAAGGTGGGACTCTCGTTTGACAAATTTGGGTATGACAAATGGAGTTCAAGTGTTTTGATTTATTTGTGATTTTAAAAGGGAACTCAGGTCTGAAGAAGTGGCTTCTTGCACGCCACCTCATCTCTGATGGTCGTGAAGGCTCTCTACCTTGCTAGAAGAGAACCATATTAGACCTTCACTTGAATGTTGTTTACTTGTTAACTTGATTTGATTGTTGAATTGGAACCCTCATTTAACAAACTTAGGTATGCTAAATGGTGTTCAAATATTGGAGAGATTATGATTTTGTTTTTTTTGGAGGAGAGACTTTGAATTTGATTTAGATTTAAAACCCACATTCAATAAATTTGGCTATGTTGAATGGGTTCAAATGTTTTGGAGAGGCTCTTAATTGATGCTTCAATTGGTTCACATTTGAATTTGATTTTATGTTTGGAACCCTCATTTAAAAAATTTGGGTATGTTAAATAGAAGGTCATTTGAATTTGTACTAGATTTGATTTTGGAATCCTCACTTAGCATTTATGTATGCTAAATAAGATTCAAGTGCATGTTTGAAAACAATTTTGCAAGCATTTTATTGTTTGTGATGATGTGTGTCATGTGTTTGATTTGTTGAATTCGATTTGAAAATGGGATCCTTACTTAGCAAATTTAGGTATGCTAAGTGAAGCCCAATGTGTTTGATGTATTTTGATTTGATTTTGTAAATTGAGACCCTTACTTAACAAATATGGTATGTTAAGTAGGGCTCAAGTGTGTTTGACGAGTTTGTTTTGTTTTATTTTGAAGGAGGAGATCTTTTATTTTGTGGTATGTTAAATAAAGTTCAATTTGATTTGAATTTTGAAAAGGTGGGACTCTCGTTTGACAAATTTGGGTATGACAAATGGAGTTCAAGTGTTTTGATTTATTTGTGATTTTAAAAGGGAACTCTACTTAGAAAATGTGGGCATGTTAAGTATAGTCCAATTTGATTTTGATTTTGAAAAAGGGAATTCTCATTTGACAAATTTGGTTACGTCAAATGGAATTCAAATGTGTTTTATTTTTTAATGATTTTGAAAAAGGGATTTCCATTTAACAAATTTAGATATTACATGGAAATCAATTATGTTTTTCTTTTTGATTTTCAAAGTTGGGATATTTGTGTGTGATGTTGCTTTTGAAAGAGAATTCATAGCACATGTAGGATGTGCTAAATGAAATTTCAATTTTATTTCACGATCTTGTTTGAAAATAAAATCTTCATTCAACAAGCTTAGGTGTGTTGAATGGAGATTACTATTTTGAAATATGTGCTTTCTTAAAAAGGATTTTAAAATTATTTGATTTTAAATTTTGAAAAGAACCTCCATGCAACAATCATGGATATTGTTCATGAGGTTTACTTATCTTTAAATGCAAATCTTTTATCATGTGAATTTTAATTTGAGAAGTACTTTTGAAAGTATATATTTTTTTGCAAAGAGTTTATTTTCTTAAGTATGAAATGAACCTTGCCTCACCAAGAGATTGGTAAAGTTGTTAAAAATATTTAGTCATCTCCTTTAGTTAATTAAAATTTATTTTGTGGGGACCCAATAGTGGTTTTAAGACCTACATGGAGTGAGGTCTTAAAACCTAAATAATGTTAGCTAGCTTAACCTTAGGATGAAATAGGCTAAGTGTCAATGAAAAAAAAGATAGTCTTGGACACATATAAAATATAAGTCCACTATCGATGTTTGGGGACAATAATTACTACCAAAGATGGAGAGAGGAACCCTCCCCAGAGGAGTTGCTAGAAAAATCTGTGGTATTTATTTTTAAGATGTGGGACACCACGTAGATCATAGGAGGTACTTATTGAAATGATCGGGTATGACATTAAGGAATGATGCACTATCTTCAAAGATAGAAATCATTACCATATAATGGACCTAATCACCTGATAAGGACTCAAAGGCATGATGGGTCTTCGAATGTACTAGAGGTCTTTCCCCTACTTTACATGAAAAAGTAAAGTAGGGTTTATATTAAGTTGGGTTCTTTAACTTCCTATGGAGGCAAGCATACATAGTTAATTACATCCTAATGGATGTGAATACCATAAGAATACTCTCAATTAAAGTAGCAATTAAAGTCTTCAAAAATTTCAAGGCCAGATTATCAAAGGATTAGTTGAATTAGAAAATCAAGTGGGAAAACTCAAGGAGAAGACTTATTATCGAAGCCAAAGGAAATGAGTAGCGAATGCTCTTGATATTAAAAAACTAGTGAGAATTTGAACCTATCCTATAATTGTGCTTTATAATTTCGAAATTAAAGGGAAGGACAATTATATTAAAGTTGATATTTTATTAGAAAGCTTGGACTTGTAATGCAACAACACAAGATTGTGGAGATGTCTAAGAGGTGAGGAATTATGCTTGTAGCCAAAAGAAACAACCACCTTGGATCCTAAATCTAAGGAGCTTTAGCATAAGCCAAAGCATGACCTAAATCTAAGTGAAAATGGGTATATGGTTTAACTCCATAGAGAGGATGAACTGCCTACTAGACTCATGCCTAAAGTGGCTAGCTAACCTCCTATGCTTTAAATCCATGAAGTTTGATCATATGATTTGCAAGATTAGTTAGGATGTTATTTAATTTGATAGAAACTAAAGTCCTTAAACCCACTACCTAAGAGACTAGAGCATGAGTGGTATGAGCATATGACTTAGTCTAGTGCAAAATCCTTTTATATTTCATTTATTTTAACACTTCATTTTGACAAATGCTTTGGATTTTGATGCCTACATGCTTGATGAAATAAGGTTGTTGGCTAAATCAAGAAATGGGTGTTTTCAATGCAAGGGATACCCTCAGTCAAGCATTCCCTATCGTGCAAAATGGAAATCCACTATTTTAAGAGTGAAATAATATGATGTGCATGTTGTTGGCCATTCAACATTCGTAAGGGATTACTAAATCTTTTAATAATTTTGATTTATATCCTAGTTTTATGTGAGGTTATGAATATTTAGAACTTTAGTTATGAGTTATAGTTGGGTAAAAGTTATTTTTTTCTAAGAGCTTGATCGCATTCAGCCACACATTCAAACATCAAGCATATAAAAAAAACTAAGAAAAGAAAGTCATCCTAATTGCACACTTTAAACACAACATCAAATAATTTTTATAGGTAATGCAAAAGAATAACAGGGCCGTCAGGTCATCAACCGAAAAGAAAAATGGGTAGCCAAGCTCTACCCTTATACAACTCGATACATAATAGAATAATTTGCAATTTACAAATGATAAATGCTATGGGGGGGGGTCTTCAAGTCTTCATGCCTTGATGTCTCTTCCTCCTTTGAATTGGTTTTCTCCTTTAAAGGAAAGGCATCCTCCTAGGACAAAGCCTTCTAGTCGATGCTCATCTTTATCCCCATAGCACTAATCCTAATTCCAAATGCAAAATTATATTAAAAATAGGAAAAGTAAATAACACTACTTGGAAGACAAGTGTTAGCTAAACATAAAACCCAAGCATATTATTATCTAGACTTAGCACCTGCACATGGGTAACTAAGCCCACCTTTCCTAACTATTATGCTTAGGGGCTTAAGCAATCTGAAAAGAGAGTATTTATATTTATTTTTAAGTGGTCTCTTAAACATAATCTCTTGCAGAAAATATGATTAGGCTAATCACGGTCTGCCATCCAGTCTATGAAACATACACCCTAACTTCTTATCTAAAATAATACATCATAAAATAATATATACATCACACCATGCACCATCCTAACATAAGGCTAGAAGTGGTGACTTAATCTAATATGTGTGTATTAAGGCTTGTGTGGTATGTTCTAACTAGGCTTTAGAGTTAAGATTTTCTAAGTGTAGAAAGATTAAAGCGTGGTTTCTCTTCATGTGCTTCAATTGATTGCAAGTTTTAATTTGTGATTTCTTTCGTTACATATGAACTACACTTAGTAACTAAGTGTTCTAAATAGAAGAAAAGAGGCTGCCCTCTTTCATCCCTATCATAAACCACTTTCTAAAGCATGTTAATTTGATTTAATTCTATTAAGTGAATGGATTACACATTTTAGATTAATCCTAAGTTTACGTTCTCTTTAAATAATTATATTCAATGTGAAAGGCTTCTTAAGATTAATCTAATTAAAATACTATCACATGACACATGCTAAATCATTCCTTTCCATCACATGTAGGATGAATATGATTAATTCTGAAGTATACCTACACATACAATATGTTTTAGCACAGTTGAATGATGGATGTGAGTATGTACATTTGAAGCTTTATATTTCCCCTAAAATTGAATTATTTTATCATATTAATTTAAGGCTCTATCTAAATTCTTATGCAAAAATATATAGGGATGAAATTAAACAAGTACATGTTATTGTTAACCATAAAAAGTGAGGTAATCAAATGACCTTGTGGTGAAATATTTCTAGAGTCACCTTTCAAATCTATTGGTGAGGAGAAAGAGAGGGCAAGAATATATAAATTCATCTTTTGGGATGCCATGAGATCATAGATGTACTTATTGGTGATCGGGTGTCATGAAAGAATAGTGTACTATCTCGAGAGATAGAAGTCACTACCATTTAATGGACATAATCACCTCAATAAGGACTCCTAAGGATGATGGAACTGCATATGTACTAAAGATTCTTCCCCTACTTTACATGAAAAGTAAAATAGGGTTTATTTTAAACTGGGTTCATTAAGTTCCCTACAAGGGCAAGCCCCAATAGTTAATTACATCCTAAGGAATGGGGATTCCTTAGGAAAACTCTCGATTATGATAAATGATCATTATCTTCAACGATTTCAATAGGATAAGACTATTAATCTATTGGTTCATTTTTGAAAGAATAAATGGGATTGATCAAAGAGGGAGTTATTATCGAAGCCAAAATGGAAGATAAGTAGGAGATGTCCACAATGCTAGGAAACCTATCAAGCATCTCAAACTATCCTACAGTTGGGCTTTACATTTTGAAATTGATTTAATTTGTTGAGTTACATTTTGATTAGAAATTTAGGGCTTATGAATTCCTTAACACAAGATTAAAGAAATGCCTAAGAGGTGAGGTTTTAAATGGCCCATAAAGGGAGAAGCAACCTCAAACTTAAATCTAGGGATCTTGGTGAGTGCCAAAATCACAACCTAAATCTAAGAAAATGGGTATTTGGTTTGCCTCCACAAGAGGACAAACCACCTACTTGGACTTACAACCGCCTAGGGGTAGCCGCCAACTAACTCCTCCTATGATTTTAAATACATGTTGGCAAGTCTTTATGCTTATGCAAGATAGCTAGGCTATTATTTATTTAGAAAGAGACTAAGTCCTTAAACTCACGAAAGAGACTAGATCATGTAAGGACATGCTTCAAATAACCTAAATCTAATGCAATTCAGATTTCATTTTATTTTCATTTTTAGACAATTATTTTGACTTTGGCTAATAAGATTCATATGCCTAATGCATGAGAAATAAAGTTAATGGCCAAAATCGGAGGAGGAGGTGTGTTTCCACCATGGCTCTCAAAGATCAAGAGTTTCTCGGAAAGGTGGAAGCCCTCCAATCAAGAGTGAAATAAGATGCATTTATGCATGATATTGTAAAAGAAATATTCATCCAGCTAAGGGTTGCTAATTCTTTTATCTTGATTTTAAACCTAAGATTTAGGTGAGGTTATGAGTTCTTTATTTTAAGTTTGAGTTGTTAAGTTTGTAAGAGATTTATTTTTCCCTAAAGAGCCTAATCCACATTAGGCCATACATAAAGCAAGGAAGAAACTGGGAAAATATACCACTTAATGCAAAATATAAATAAATCATCAATCAATTTATAAAGATAATCACAAAAAGAATAAGAGGCCATTGTGGTCAGGCACCACCGCACAAACCCGAAAATAGCAAATTGGGTAGCCGAGCTCTACCCTTATACAACCCAGATTACCAATGAATTAAATTACAATTAAGCAAGGAATTCATTATTATGGTGGTCTTCAAGCTTCATTTCTTCTTTCTTCTTTTCTTCTTTCTTCTTCTTTCCTTTTTTCTTCTTTGGTTCCTTCTTTTGGATGGTTCGAAGATAGATACTCCAAGACTTCACATGGTGCATAAGATAAGATCTTATGACCAATATTTATCTTAATCCACAAAATAATCATTCCAAAATTCTAATTGCACAAATTTACATGAAAAGGAAAATAATAGAAATCTAATTAACACCTGCAAAATAAAGATTAGCTAAAATAAATCACACAAATCCCAAGCATGTATATTGGACTTATTACTCCACACATGGGTGACTAAGTCCACCTAGACTATTGGATTATGCTTAGGAGTATAAAGCACCTACAAGAAAAAGTATTTATATTTTAAATTATGATAGCGCATCTTAAGCACAATCCCGATAAATAATGGTTAGACTAGGATTGCCTTACCATTTATTCTATGAGCATACACCCTAACATCCAGTCTAAAACATATATCACAAAATAAACAAAACATCAAACCATGCATGCCCAAACCTAAAACTAGAAGTGGTGACTTAGCCTAATGTGTGCTTTAAAGGTTTGTATTGTATGCTTATGGTTCAAATTTTCTAAGTATGGAAACATGTTCAACTTAGAGGATGGTTTTATTTAAGTTGTTTAATTATTTTGGGTTGATTTTATTTCATGTTTTGATTTGGTTCAAATGATTCCTACAATTAATTATTGAGTTATAAAGAGAGGGAAAGAGAAGAGAACTTCTCTTTCCTTCCCTAACCTAAGTAATTTCTAAAGTAGATTGACATTTTAGTTTTGTTTAGTGAATGTTTTGATTAAGTCTTTTAATTAATCCTAAGTTTATATGAACTCTAAACTAACCAATTTAAAAAGAAAGGCATTTTAAGATAAAATAAAATGAACCAAATTCACAAAACACACATTACTTCATTTCTTTGCCAACATGTATAACATGCAATGAATGAGTCCTAAGCATATTTATCATACAAATGAGAATATTTAACACACTTTATGATGCATGCTAAGTAATCCATTTAAGGAAATTTGGAAATTGAAGATGTGTGATTTTCTTTAAGTAGAAGAGGGTTTCTTTATCCAATTTTTCACATGAACAAATGAAAGTAAGAAAGGCATAAGTGAGTCTGCCATTATTAACATAAGTTGTAAGGTACAAGACCTACTTAGAGCTACTTAAAGACTCAACTTTGGGGTTGTCTAGACAAATATACCACTTTCCTTAAATACAAACATGTGTACAAAAGAAATAAATTGGAAAAGAAAGAATGCAAAAGTTGTATTAATTGATTCATTTTGTTTATGCAATTTATCTGTACAAGCATAGGTAACCCTTCTTAAGTGATAGCATAGGAATTGATAGGATATAGAATTAGGTAAGTGTTAGGTTCTTTTCAAATGAACCATACATCTTACCAACTCCTATTCAAAACTATACTAACATAAAAGAGAAGGGAAACATATGCTAAGCACATCCTTATATTTTCTTCACATGCAAGCATATATTTAAAATATAAGTAGCAAACTTTTAGATTTGATAATTGATTTATGTGTTTTGAAAATAATTTGAATTTAGTAGTGATAATAGCCACTCATATTTCTACTTTAGCCAACACATGCAAATTTGACATAAAGTAAACAATTTCATTTTGAATTTGATTTTGAAAAATATGAATGCATGAAACCATTTGACATACACATTTAACATGTTGAGGAAAGAATCAAAGCAATGAAAGCATGTAAGCACATTCACTTTAATTAAATCCTAAAGACATTCTTATGAAATAAGAAAGTTTAAAATAAATCAAAGTGTATTCAATGTGATTTTTGTTTAGTTTTAAGTTTCATTTAATTTTGAAAAATTGGATTGAGTTTACTATTTCTAACCCAGTCCCACATGTGTTTGATATTTTGTTTAATTTTTAGATGATTAGATTCATTTTTTATATGTTAATTAGGTTAAGGAATGAATTAAGCAAGTTAATTACCTACACACCACCTTAACATTGTTAACCAAGTAATTATGAGCCAATGAGATGATATAAAACTCACAAAGAATTTAAGTTTGTAATGCACCTAGGAAGAAAAGGGCCTAATGCAATTTAGCTCATTATTAATGGTTAATTAAGCTAAGGGGTTTACATAATTTCAAAACACCCCTTCATATATATGAATTGGGTTTTTATTTTCTTAATTAGATGTAGGCTCTTAAACACCTAAGAATTTACCTAAAGTAGATTATTTAAGGTCTAGAAGATTTTATAATTTTTAGAAATTATTAATGGGATAATTAATGAATTAACCCTTAAGAGAGAGGATTAAGGAAAAGAGGGTTTAGGGAATAGCTTAGGGGAAATACCCCAAACGTATTTCCTAAGCCTCCTATTTATTGGTTCTAACCTTAATTAACCTTAATAATGGATTTAAACACTAATCCAAACCCTAATTAATCTTAATTACATGAGGAGGGTAATTAAAAAACACATTTGTAGTTCTCCCAATTAAGCCATAAATAAATCCCAAGAAAATTAGGGGAGGCAGAGGTCATCCTTTAAAACATACTTAAGAGGTTTGGGATTAATCAGAGAATTAATTAAGAAGTAATTAGGAAAATATGATTTCCATTAAAACCCAAAATTAGAAAAAAGGATAATTCAAAATCCATTGAAATTATTTTTAAAATATTTTAGGTTGAATTATCTTTCCATAGGATTTTACCTCATATTTTTCTGAATTTTATTGAAGAAGATATGAATTTTTTAAAATTAGGAGATTAATAATCATTAATTAAATCCCTTAACTAATCTCACTCATAGACACATGGCGGTGGCGTCAACGCGCTTTACATGCATCGTACCATGAGCCACTTACTTAAATGTCACATCCAAATGGCGCACTGTTGGATGTGCTTTGATCCTATTTTGATCAAGGATCAACCAACGATTAACCCATAGTTTATAAAAGGTATAATTAATTCTAAAATGTGGAATAATCATGGCCCATCCAAAATAATGGATGGCTAGGATCACCCGAGTTCTTCCTTAGGATTAATAGAGGCCTTCCATGATCTTAGGGAAGATCCGAGCTCGATTGAGCTTGGATTGGAAAATTGTTCCCACACCATCTAAAGATAATAAGGACCTATCCAATGATGGATTTCTCATGACTTGAAAATTTCTTTCATAAAAACCAACACCACCTATACTAAGTAAAAATTTCATACCTCAGAAAGTGATCATTGGCAGCTTGATGAGGTAGCTTCGCCTAGTGGAGACAAAGCCCTTGAAAGTTTCAAGCCTTGGAGTGGATCTTCCTATGGACCAACACCACTTAACCTCCTTTGCAACTTTGATCCAATTAAGGCTCTCCTTGCTTTGGAAACTTGAATGAGAGCTTGAGTACTTAGATTGATCCTCTGAGTGTGAGAGCAATTGGAATGGATTTGAGTGTAGAGGAAGTTGAAGGTTCAAGTGAGCTACCTTTTTTTTTAATGGAGAAGACCAAAAAGTAGCTATTTCAAATCCTCTTAGAAAGCTTAGGATGGCCTTGGGACCATTTGGGCTGATTTTTCAATTTGGATATGTTGGGTATGTGGAGAAACTAGGTTTGGCTAAGTTTTATGAGATTTAGAATTCATTTGATAAGGTTTGGCTCATGTTGACCCATTTAGGTCAAAAATGGGTCAACTTGGGTCAAGTTAACTAATTGGTCAAATTGGGTCAAACCAAAGGTTGGGTCAAGTTCATATGACCATTTTAAATGTTTTGGTGGCTTTGGTTTGGTTCAATTTGGATATTTTTTTTGTATTTGGTTCATATGACTTCACTTAGGTTAAATGGGTCAAGTTTACCTATTTGACCCATTTGACCTATTTAACAAGGTAGGTTTAGGTTTGGTTAGTCATGGAGTGGATTGGTATCTTTGTTTCTAATCAATTTTGGTTAAGTTTGAATTTGGCTCAACATGACCCCTCAGTCTAAGATCAATTGGGCTAGTTGGGTCTAGTTGGCTAATTGAGGCATTGGTCAAGTTCAACAAGTGATTTGGAATGAACTTGACTCATTAGTTTCAATAAATTTGGCTTAGAATAAGTTTTGACACATTATTACTTTTTAGGTCAAGTTGGGTCAACTTGGGTCAAGTGGCCAATTGGGATAGGTTAGGCCCAAATGTTTACTTGGTTAAGTTCAAACATAGTTCATGAATGAACCTAGATCATTGGTTTCAATCAATTTGGACTATGGTGGAATATGTTAGGTGTTTTGGGTTTAGTGTTCACTTGGTCAACCCATAGGTTTGACTTGGTTTGACCCAATGTGAGTGATTGATCATCTCATGATGTTTGTTGATCATGATGAGAGGCATATTTGAGTTTGATTCAATCCAATTTGGTTAGGATTAGAATTTGGCTCATAAGGGTACTTTAGGTAACATCAAGTGAGCCTAAGTGGGTCAAATGGCTTGGTCAAAGCTTGATTTGAGTTTCATTGAATTTGTATATGAACTTATAATTGAAATATAACTCTATTTGCAGGTGATTTGAAGTCAAATGGGGTTTGATCCATTTGACAAGTTCATATTCAAAGGAAGAATATGAAGGGATTTGGGGTTCAATTTTTTACTTGGGTTTTGGTTAAGTGATTTAAGTTTGCATTTATATATGGATTCATGATTGTAGGGTTGATGAATCATTAAGGAAAATCAAGAGTTTGGCTTGATTTGAAATTGATTTAGTTAAGTTCAAGATTTTGACTTGAAAGGCTTAGGTTGGATTTTGAGGTTTGATTTTTTGGAATTAGTTTTGATTGTTTGAATTTATATTTCATTTATATATGTGAATATAAATGAGAATATAAATGGGCATGAGAAAATTTCAAGTATTTTAAGTGATTTGATCATGATGATTTAGGCTAAGTCCATTAAAAGGGAATTTTAAAGGACTTGGGAAATTTTGGCTAGGGATTTGAATTTTGAAATTGGTTTGATTGATTTATATTTATATTTCATTTATATATGTGAATATAAATGAGGATATAAATGAATTATGAGAAAATATCATGAGTTTGATTTGGTTTGATCATGATTTTGGCTATGTCCTTAAGAAGGAAATTAAGGGACTTAAAGAAAATTTCATGAATTGATTTTGAACTTTGAGTATAGTTTGATTAGTTTGAATTTATATTTCATTTATATATGTGAATATAAATGAGAATATAAATGATTAATGAGAAAATATCAAGGAACCTTTAAGATGTCTAGGCTAGGTTGAGTGTCCACCTAATCACTAGATGTCTCTTAAGACTAAGGAATTATTAAAGTCTAAGGGGAGTCCTATGTCTAAGATGGAGGGGTTGAGAGCTCATTCTAAATGAGATCAATAGACCTCCTTGGGGCTACCTAAAGCCTCATATTCCTGGGTTATCTAGACTATTTACCATTACATTCAAACCATATGTAAATTTACATGCATGAACATAAGAAAGAGAGCTCCAAATCACATGATCAATTAATTCAATCACCTGAACAACTAAAAATGCATGTATTTTTAATAAAAAGTAAGTATTGCCATTCTCAAATTAAATACACACACGTATGTATAAAATATATAAGCAAGTACATGGCTTTGTTAAATCAGGAGGTAATCAAATGACTTCAAGGCTAGCTAAAGCTTCAGTATTCCCAAGATGTCTAGACTATATACCACTTTTCTTAGATTCATACACATGTATTCATAATTTAGAGAATGAAAATCATGCAAAATGATATT
The DNA here is from genome assembly GCA_021442155.1 of Cymbidium sinense. Taxonomy (NCBI): domain Eukaryota; kingdom Viridiplantae; phylum Streptophyta; class Magnoliopsida; order Asparagales; family Orchidaceae; genus Cymbidium; species Cymbidium sinense. The sequence continues at coordinate 56,992,525 of CM038214.1, read as the reverse complement.
TAATTTGATTGAATCAATTATGTATATGAATTAAAGCCTCATTCAAATTCTAGTATTAAAATACATAAGAATGAAATCAAATGGAGTACATATTGTTAAAACCAGGGAAGTGAGGTAATCAAAAGACCTCCTTGGGGCTAACTAAAACCTCATATTCCTGGGATGTCCAGACTATATACCCATTAACATTCTCACTTACATAAATGAATACATGAATAAAAGGAAAGGAGCTTCACTTGATACATTTAAGCTATAATCACATACATATCCTATGTATTTATAACTAGCATTCATAGCATATATAACCATTCATTTATAAATTTAGAAAATACGCTTGGATGAATAGTGTTAATAATAGCCACATATATTATAAAATAAATCAACACATGCAAGCTTGAAATAAAGGAAAACCATTTACTTTAATTAATTTTGAAAAGTTGAATGTATGATTTTAAATGACATATAACATTTAACATGATTGGAAAGGAATGGATAAGCATAAACTTGTTAAATTAATTTGAAAGGACAATCAAATCAAATTTAGTCTTTTACTAGTCATTGCTCCATTTTGTTTTTTCGGCTATTCACCTCACCTAGATTAGAATTTTGCTACTTTGGTTGGGTTTGGTGGATGTCGCTATTTGCTTCTACCTTTTCCGGTGTCTTGGGTTATTTTAGCATGATGGATGTTGTTGATCTTTTCCGATTTGGATTTTCCATTGGTGTTTGGGTTTGTTAGCTATTTTGGCTAGCTAGGTTTGTTAGATGGGTGATTGTTTTCACCTTTATTTTTTATTCTATTGGTGACATGGTTGGCCTACTCTTGCTATGCTCTTCTCTCTTAGTACTACTTCCCCTTTTCTAGTTTGAGTGATAGCCTTGCTACCTTTCCTATTTTCATGTGGAAGACATGAGCTCTTGTGGTTTTTTCTTTTTGTCATGGTTTTTTCCGGTTTGTGTTGTTAAGGTCAAGATGCTTGCTCCCATTGATGTTGCTATTCCTCTTTGGTGGTGGCTTTGGTGTTCTTCTATATCGCTACATCCTGATGGTGGTTATTTTTCTACCTTATTTGGCTTATTTATTTTGGTGGTTTTGTTCTTGGCTATTACGTATGCTACTTGCAAGAGTTTGCAGCCTTGCAGGATGATGGACTTGGGATGATGGGCTACAAGAGGTATGCTAGCAATGATGGCCTTGATGTTTCCCTATATAAATCCCTAAATAAAAAAAATAAAAATAAAATAAAAACTTAAACTAAAACCTAAACCTAAACCTAAACTTAAAAAGAAAATAAAATAAAAAATAAGAACTAAACAAAAATAAAATAAATAAAACCTAAATAAAATAAAACTAAACCTAAAATAAAATAAAATAATAGCTAAATAAAATCTAAACCTAAAAAATAAAACATAAAATAAATAAATAAAACTTAAACACTAAGCTAAAAAACCAAACCTAAATAAAATAAAATAAACTAAACCTAAACTAAAATAAACAAACTAAAACAAATAAAACCTAAACCTAAAAGAAGTAAACACCTAAACTAAAATAAATAAAATAAACTAAAATAAAATAAAAATAAACCTAAAATAAATAAAATAAAATACTAAAATAAAATAACAATAAACTTAATAAACCTAAACCCTAATTTAAAAAGGTTAAAATGTATAAATAAAATTAAAAAAAACTAACAACCCTAAACCCTAAAAAATAAACTTACTAAACTAAACCTAACCATAAACCTAACCTAACTAATAAAAAACTAATAAAAATCATAAACTCTAAAACTTAACCTATGCTAAATAAACCTAAAAAAAAAATAAAATACTAAACCTAAATAAAATTTCAAAAAAAAGCAAACTAAAACCCTAAACCTAAACCAAAATTAAATAAATTAAATAAATCAAAATTAAAATTAAATAAATAAAACCAAAACTAAACTAAAATAAAATAAACCTAAGGTAAAAGCCTAAATAAAATGAAAACTAAAAAAAAAATAAAAAAAAAATAAAAAAAAAACTAAAATAAAATCTAAACCAAAAAATAAACCTAAAATAAATAAAAAATAAATCCTAAACTAAAACTAAATAAAACCTAAACCTAAAAAAAATTAAAATAAACTAAACCTAAACAAAAATAAATAAAAACTAAAAATAAAATTAAAACCAAAATAAATGAAAAATTAAAACCTAAATCTAAACCTAAAACCAAACCTAAAAGAAAAAAATAAACAAAAAAATAAAATAAACCTAAACCTAAAAAAAACTAAATAAACTAAACTAAAATAAAAGAAACCTAAACCTAATCCTAAAATAAAACTAAAATATCTACTAAACTAAAAAAATAAAATATAAAATAAACCTAAAATAAAACCTAAAACCTAAACTAAATAAAAGAAAACCTAAATGTGAAACTAAAAATAAGAAATAAAACCTAAACCTAAAAAATAAAATAAAAATAAAACTCAACTAAAAAAATAAACCTAAACCTAACAAAGAAACTAAAATATAAATCTTAGCTAAAATAAATAAAATTCAAATAAAAAAACTAAACTAAATAAAAATAAAAATAAATCTAAAGAAGTTAAAAAAATAAACTAAAATAAATAAAATAAAAATAAATAAACTAAACTGTCGGTTTTTAATTTACAAAAAAAAACCATGAACCCTAAAATCCTAAACCCTAAACCCTAAACCCTCAAAACCCTAAACCCCACCACAAACACTAAACCCTAAACCCTAAACCCTAACTAAATTGAGAACCACAAACCCTAAACCCACTAAACCACAAATAAAACTAAAAGTAAATAAAACTAACAATAAAATAAATAAATAACTAAACTAAAATAAAATAAAATAAAACTTAAACTAAAACCTAAACCTAATCCTAAAATAAAATAAATAAATAAAAACTAAAGATAATATATAAAATCTAAACTAAAACTAAAAATAAAATAAACTTAAGAATAAAACCTAAATAAAATAATAACTAAACATAAAATAAGAATAAAATAAACCTAAAATAAATTAAAATAAAACTAAATACAAACCTAAACTTAAAAATAAACCAAAATAAAACCTAAATAAAAAAAACCTAAACTAAAAAAAAAAAAAGATAAACCTAAAATAAAATTAAATAAATAAAATAAAATAAACTTAAATGTAAACTAAAATAAATAAAACATAAGCCTAAACCAAAACTATATAAAATATAATAAACTAAAAATTAACCTAAACCTAATCTAAAAATTGAAACCTAAAAATAAACCTAAAATAAAAACCTAAATCCTAAACCTAAAAAAATAAAATAAAAATTAAACTCAAGTAAAAAAATAAACCTAAACCTAAGAAATAAACAAAAATAAAAAAACAAAACTAAAATAAATAAACCTAAAATAAATAAATAAACTAAATAAAAAAATAAACCTAAATAAAAATAAAAAATAAAATAAACTTAAATAAATAAAAAATAAACTAAATAAACCTAAACTCGTTTACTTAATTTTAAAACCTGAACCCTACAAGCTATAAAAACTAAAACCCCAAACCCTACTAAATAAAGCTACCACCCTACTAAAACTACCACAAACCCTACTAATCCTAAACCTAAACCAAATACTCAAAACCCTAAACCAAACCCTACCTTGGACCTAAACTAAACCCTAACTTTGAATCCTAAACCCTAAACTCACCCAAATCCTAAACCTAGACCTGACCCTAAACACAAAACTACCAGAGCCTTGACCCCAACCACAGACCTTAAACCTAAAACCAAAAAAACCTAAAATGAATAAAATCTAATAAAATAAATAAATAAATAAACCTAAACATAAAAATAAAATAAAATAAACTTTTAAAAATAAATTAAAATAAAATAAATAAAAACATAAACTAAACTAAAAAATAAAATAAACTTAAGAATAAAAAGCATAAATAAAATAAAAACTAAATGTAAAATACAAATAAAATAAACCTAAAATAAAATATAATAAAAACTAAATAAAAACCAAAACTAAAAAATAAACCTTAAATTAAAACCTAAAAATAAATAAAAAATAAAACCTAAACCCTAAACTAATAAAAACACTAATGTTAAAATAAAAATAAAATAAAACTAAACCTAAACTAAAATAAAGAAAACCTAAACCTAATCCTAAAATAAACTGAATCTAAACTTAAACATAAACTAAGCAAAATAAAATAAACTAAAACTAATCCTCAACTAAAACTAAAAAATAAAACCTAAAAATAAACCTAAAATAAAAAAACCAAAAATATAAACCTAAATAAATAAAATAAAAATCTAAACCTAAACCTAAAAAAGATAAAAAAAACTCAAGTAAATATTAAACCTAAATAAAAATAAAAAATGAAATAAACTAAAATAAATAAAAACTAAATAAAATTAATAAACCTAAACCTACCAATTTAATTAATTTTAAAAAAAACCTCAACCCCAAACCCTAAACCCTACACCCTAAATCCTAAACCCTAAACCCTAAACCTTAACCTAACCACCCTTCTGACCCCAAACCTCCACAGCCTCTAAATCCTCCTATCCTTGACTGAACCAACCCTAAATCCACCCTAAATCCTGACCCTCCACTCTGACTACTGACCTCCACACCTGACTGATAACCTAAACTGACCAAACCAACTAAAAATGAATCATGAGTCCTAAACCCTACCTACCCCAGACCTAAACCTACCTACCCTAACCCTCTCCTTCTCCACAATCACACTAAACTCAACTACCACCCTCATACCCTCTAAACTCCTTAAACATTGTCCTCCTCCTAAATACACAGTAACTAAATAAATTAAAAATAAATAAACCTAAAACCTAAACCTAAGAATGGGTTGAACCTTGATGGAGGAACATCATTGTCAACTATGCTGTCTAGATGGGTGTGAAGGTGGATGCAGCAATTATCATAGTGGCGGTGGGAGATCTAGAGGTGCTGGTGGGTATGGAGGTAGTGGTTAGAGCTGTGGAGGTTATGGAGGCATGAGGAGTGATAGAGGTTACAACTATGGTGATGGAAGAGGGAGAGTTCAGGGATATCATGGTGGATCCCACTACTCAAGAGGCCGATGTGGTTCTGATGGAAACTAGACAAACTAAAGAATGGCTAATCCGATCTTCTACTTAGGGAATTGTGTCTTCACAATAGAGACGATTCTAATTATCTAGGGTTTTTAATTTTCTCTATGTGTGCTCATTTTTATTTATCATCGCTAGTGTAGAAAACTTGGTGTATTACAGTGATGAAATCGAAGAAGAAATGTTGAATCTAAATTTATTTTTAAAAAAATCAAAAAACCTAAACACTAAAGTAAACTAATCAAACCTAAACTAAAACTAAACCTAAAACACTAAACCTAACCACAAAAAATCATACTCTAAACCCTAAACCAAACCTAAACCCTACTCTACCCTAAACCTAACAAACCTAAATACCCTAAACTAAAACCATACCCTAAACCCCAAACCCTAAACTCCTACCTACCTAAACCCTAAAAACCCAAACCCTAAACCTTAAACCCTAAACCCCTAAACCCTAAATGTTAAAAGCTCACCTAAACTAATAAAACCTAAAAATATAATAAAATAAATAAAACTTAAATAAAATAAAATAAAATAAAATCATAAACTAAAACATAAACCTGAACCTAAAACTAAAAAGAAAATATAATAAAAAATAAAAACCAAATAAAAATAAAATAAATAATACCTAAACTAAACTAAAAAATAAAAAACCTAAATAAAATAAAATAAAACTAAATAAAAACTAAAAATAAACCTAAACCTAAATAATAAACCTAAAAATAAATAAAAAATCAAACCTAAACCCTAAACTAAAAATAACCTGAACCTAAAATAAAAATAGAATAAACCTAAACCTAAACTAAAATAAAGTAAATAAAAAATAAAAACTAAACGAAATTAAAATAAATAAAAACCTAAACTAAACTAAAAAATTAAAAAAAAAATCTAAAAATAGAAAACCTGAATAAAATAAAAACTAAACTAAAAATAAAATTAAAATAAACCTAAAAAAATAAAATAAAACCCTAAACCTAAACCAAAAAATAAAAATAAAACCTAAACCTAAAAAAGAAAATAAAAATAAAACTAAACTAAAAAATAAACTTAAATTTAAACCTAAACCTTAAAAATAAACTAAAATAAAAAACCTAAACTAAAATAAATAAACCTCAAATAAATAAACTAAACCAAATAAAATTAAAATAATAAATCTAAATATAATAAAATCAACTAAATAAATAAAAATAAAAAATAAACCTAAACCTACCACTTACTTAATGAAAGAAATAAATAAACCCTAATAAAATAAATTAAAATAAATTAAAATGAAATGAAAACCCTAACCTAAATCCTAAATCCTTAAACTAACCCCAAAATTGAAATTGTAAACCCTAAACCTACAACCCTAAACCCTAAACCCTAAACTCCAAAACCCTAAAACCCTAAACCCTAAACCATAAAAGTCCTCAAACCCTAAACCTTAAACTAAACCACAACCCTAAACCCAAACCCTAAAGTGACCCTAAACCCTAAACCCCAAAACCCTAAACCCTAAACCCCTAAACCCAAACTCCTCTCCCCCCTAGCATTCTCTCATTCTATGGAAATTTTTGAATCTTTGTTGGTGGCACATCCTCGACTGGTTGTGGCTTCGGCCTTCACTTTGATCAAATTCAAAGGCTTGAACGGCATCTGGCCATTTGCATGATGCTTTAAAATTGACCATGGCTATAGTGAGTTCTATTATTTGGGCTCCTCCTCAAATTATGGATGCTTCAGCTAAGGCATCCGACACTTTGGGGCTTGGCAGCCCTAATGCTACTTCTTATACTAAATATTTTAAGGAAGCGCTCTTTGGTAAGACTTCTCTTACTATTGATGTCTTTTAGAGGTTTGTTGGCTGTAATGTGCTCTGATGTGGATGTTGAAAAGTTGGAAAAATAGTTAGAACTTTCTCTTACTGGTAAATTTTCTTTGCATCATCCAAATTTGGATAAGATTTGCTCTTTTTTTCGATAATCTCAAGCTTACGGGTGCTTTCTTGATTAGTCTTATTGACCCTCGGCATATCCTAATTCAACTTTGTAATGATTTAGATTATTCATGTGTCTTTTCATGTCATTCTTATTTTATCTTTAATTGTTAAATGCATTTTTTGAAGTTTTCACCCCTTTTTGACATTAAGGAGAAATATGCTATTGTCCCTATGTGGTTATCTCTTCCTATATGTGCATTCATTTTTCCTATTGGGGCTATATTTGGTTGGCCTTTGCAACTCGACCAAGCGAACACTAAGCGATCTCCCTTCTGTGGCTCAAATCCTCATGGAATTAGACATAACTAAAAAATATTCTAAGGAAGATTGGATTGGCTCTGAAAAATATGGGAATTCGCAAAAAGTTGAACTGGAGAACCTTCTAATTTTTTGTTCCCACTGTAAATTTTATAGTCATGATAATTTGGAATATTTTATTTTCCATCCCCACTTTAAAAAATGAAATCCTCCTAAAGAGAATGTTGTTCCTACCCATAAGCCAATCCCTACTTATGTTCAAAATTGACCTAGGATCATAAGAATGGTATGAAGGATGTTATTTAGGTTATTCCTTGGATATTAGAGTTAATCATGTTAAACAAGTTTTGACTCCCACTATTGATATAGATTCAGCTAATTTTCAAATTGGGAAAGATGATTTACCTCTTTTTCCTTCTTTGAATTTGAATATTTCTAATGTAGAGAATAATAAATTTTCAAAGTTATTGGAAGATGATTCTATATCCTTTGATTTTATTCCATCATCTATGCCAGCTTTGATCGATGGAAATGATGCTTTTAATGAGGATTTAAATGATGTTGAGCATGCTGAAAACATTTTTGATCTGGATTGTGATTTAAATGGTTCTAAATCATCACTGTCTCTCATTTCTAATCTTGATATTCATGTTAATCCTACTTTTCAACTTAATATGGATTTGGAAAAGGGTGAACTCCCTCAAACACTTGGAGAATTCTCTAAATTTGTGACCGATGTTACTAAATCTTACTCATATGATGACTCCAGGGGAAAATAAAATGGTTTTCAAACTTATCATGCTAAAAAGAAAAAAGTGTTAAAAATTACTCTCCCAAATTGTCCAAAAACACTAGATCTATTATGGCCTCTCACTCCTCTCTTAATTAACCTTTGCTTAACCCCTTTTTATTTTACTTATGTTTAATTTTCTTATTTGGAGTGTTAGAGGGATCGGTACCCTCTCTATTCACAATCTTATTTGAAATCTTTGTTGCATTCATAATATTTATTTACTTATTATTCTGGAGCCTTTTATTCATGCTAATAAAATTAACCATGTTGCTAGAAAGATCAGCTTCAATAAATTTTTCTCTAATGTTAGCAATAAGATTTGGTTTTTTTGGAATAATTTTGTTGAGGTTTCTATTATTGATGATTTTCAACAAGTTGTCAATGCTCAAATCTCATATGGTGACTATTGTGTTTTTGGCTCTTTTATTTACGTATCTTATTATAGATCTGGTAGAAATCTTTTTTGGGATAATTTGAGGAATTTTGCTACCTCGGTCAACAAACCTTGGTTTGTGGGTGGTGATTTCAACACTATTTTATTCTCTTATGAACAAAGTGGTGACTGCTCTCCCAATATTCATTCCATGGAAGATTTTTCCAATATGATCCTTGATTGTAATTTGATTGATATTGGCTTTAAGGGTTCTAATTATACTTGGCAAAACTCTAGACATTGGCAAAGGTTGGACCAGATTCTTTTTAATACTCATTGGATTACTCAATGGCATATTACTTATGTTGATCATTTAAGTAGAACCTTGTATGATCATTCTCCACTTCTTATTTTTATTAAAGATAATTCTAATAGATTACATAACTCCTCTCCTTTTAGATTTCAAGACATGTGGATTTAGCATAATGATTTTTTTTGATGTTGTGGCTAATAATTGAAAAGCCCCTTTACATCATGATAATTAAATTATGGGGATGAATAAACTTTATTTTAAACTTAAAAGACTTAAAAAAAAATTTGAGTTGGTAGAACAAGCATTATTTTAAAAATATTTTTCTAATATTAAAGAAATGGAAAGATTTTTTTGTGATCTTGAAGTCCTTGTTATGTCTGATTTTTCTAAGATTAAGGACTTGACTGAGGTGAAAGACCAACTTGTTAACCTCCAAAATATGGAAGAGACTTACTTGCACCAAAAAGCTACTAGTAAACATATTATAGATGATGATAGGAATACTAGGTATTTCCATGCTTTAGTTAATAAAAAAGAGCTTTAAATAATATTCAAAAAATTAAAGATGATAATGGTGTTTGGATTACAAAGAATAATGATATTAAGGAATCAGTTATTAATTACTTTAGAAATATGCTTAATAAGAGTTGCTCTTATAAAGCTATTTCTAAATCACATTTGATTATTTCTATTATTACTAATGATGATAATGATTTGCTTACCATTGTGTCTAATGAAGATGAAATTTTTAAAGTCCTTAATAGCATGAGTATAGATTATGTTACTAGTTCGGAGGATTTCACTACTTAATTATTTCAAAAAAGTTGGTTTATCATTAAAAATGATTTGATTGAGGCTGCGATTGATTTTTTTTAAACATAATCCTTTTCTTAGATATTTTTCTAGTAATTCTATCATTTTCATACCTAAGAAAGATAATCCAGACTATTAGAGTGATTTTAGACATATTAGTCTTTGCACCTTCTTCAATAAGTTGATTTCCAAAATTCTAACCAAAGTAGTCCTTTTTTACTTTATAAAATTATCTCTCTCAACTAAACTAGTTTTGTTAGAGGTAGATCTATTTTTGATAATATTTTGTTGTCCCAAGAATTAATTCATGATCTTGATGCCAAGACTAGAGGTGGCAACATTCTTTTCAAATTTGATATTACCAAAGCCTTTGATAACATTTCTTGGGACTTTCTTTTCTATATTCTGAATTTATTTATTTTATTAAAAATTATATTAATAATGCATGGTTTTCAATTTTTCTTAATGGGGGAAGCCTTGGGTTTCTTTCCCTCTTCCCATGGCTTAAGACAAGGGGATCCTTTATCTTCTACTTTATTTATTATCGATGTTGAGTACTTATCTAAGAGCATCAATGATTTATTTTTTAACAATCTTAGTATGTACTATAGAACTCTTGGTGGTCTTCCTGTTTCCCATTTAAGCTTTGTAGATGATTTCATTAGTTTTTGCAATACTTCTATTCATCATATCAAGCATCTCAAGTATTTTTTAAATAAATTTGGTTGAGAAAGTGGTCTTTCTATCAATGATAATAAAAGTTATTTTATCACTTCCTCTCTTATCTCCAATAATAAAATCAATCAAATCCTACATATCATTAATTTTAAGCATCAACACTTACCTCTTAAGTACATGGGTGCTCCTCTCTGTAAAGGACCAAAATTATCCCATCTATTTGATGAGTTAAATCTAACAATTTTAAATAAAATTTTTGTTTGGGAATTCCATTTACTTTCCTTTGGTGGAAAGCTCACAATTCTTAAAAGCACTCTCAATTCAATGCCTCTTTATTTGATTCAAACTATTATCCCTACTAATGCTACTCTCATTATAATTGATTGCTTGCTTAATAAATTTTTTTGGGGCTCCAATAACTCTACCAAAAGAGTGCATTGGACATCCTGACATAAATTTTGTGGAACTTTGGGTGAAGGTGTTGTAGGTTGCAAACCTATTCATGAAGCTATCACCGCTTTCTCTCATAAGCTTTGGTGGAATTTTAGAATGAATGATAGCCTTTGGGCTAATTTTATGATGAAAAATATTACCAAGGTAAACACACTCTTATCTATTCTTATAAATTTGGTGACTCTCCAGTTTGGAAAAGGCTTTGCTCCATTAAATCGATTAACGAATCCTTAATATCATGGGGTATTCATTCGGGTACTTCTTTCTTTTGGCAAGACAACTAGACTGGCAACGACTCCATTGACACCCTTTTATCTACCCACTCTACTATTGCTATCAAAGTTAACTCTTTTTTGGCTTAATAACAATTGGAATGAAAGTAAACTTGAGAATTATATCCCTATTTCTCTTTTTGATAATTTTAGAAATATCCTCTTTTCTTTTAACAAACCTGATTAAATTCCTTTTAAGCTTTCTTATAATGGCAATTTTGTTCTTAAATAAGTTTGGAATTTTATTAGAGATAAGTAGAACCCCTCCAATGTCTTTATTAAACTTTGGCACAATATCATTCCCATTTCCTATTTGGTTTTAGCTTGGAGAGTTTTGAATAAATTTATTCTTGTGGACTCTTTGCTCTGGACTAAAAGGTTTTATTTAGCATCAAAATGCTATGGTTACTTTTATATTGAAAATGTAAATCATGTTTTTGTCAATGGAGCTATTGCTTCTAAATTGTGGCTTTGGTAAGATGATTTATTTATTTCCAACTATTTTCATGGTTCTCTTTCTTTATATCAACTTCTTGAAGTTTGTTTCAAAAAAATTGTCAAAGGTCATATCAAAGTTTTAATTGCTATTACTCTTCTATGGTTCATCTGGATGGATAGAAATGATGCTAAATATCATGGCACTCCTATGAACCATAAAAGGATCCTGGCTAGAACTAATGAAAAAAATTCATGTTGTGTTTAATGGAAATCTTATTAGTAACATTAGTTCTAGAGGCTATAAATTTGTGGCTAAAAAATTGGGTTTCATTTAGCCTGACTTAGACCCTTATAAGGGTTCTAGGATTATCCATTGGATCAAATCTAAAGATAACTTGATTAAAGTGAATACTGATGGTTTTGCAGCTTCCAATAAATATGGCTATGGTGGTATCCTTATGGATTCTAAAGGTACTATCATTTTTGTTTTTACCTATCCTCTCAAAGCCTATTCTGTTATTTTTACTGAGCTTATGGCTATTCATAAAGCTATTGAAATTTGTTTGAATAGAGTTTTCATAATATCCAGATTGAAGTTGATGCTCTCTTACTTCTTGACATGCTTAATTCAAATAGAAATGGGAATGTTGACTTATTTTATCTCCTTAATCATACAAAAAAATCTTCTTTCTCAAGTTTGTTTTAAAATTTCCCACATCCTTCATCAAGTTAATGCTTGTGTTGATTACTTAGCTAATTTAGGTGCCAACTTAACTGAGTTCACTTTATTTGACATCCAAACATTGCCTAAACTATTAAGAGGCTTGAGTAATCCGGATAATATTGGATTGCCTTATCTTAGATTATAATTTCTTGGCTTGGTTTATTTTGTGTTGGTTTTTGATGAGCCTTTGCTTTTGTTTTCCCTTTATTAAACCATCTTTGAGTTGTGGTTATTTGCTTATATTCACTCTTTGACTGGAGCTAGTTGTCACTTTTGACCTTTTACTTTTAGGTTGGCCTGGTGTTTACTCCCTGGTGGTTATTTTCATTACAGCCTAGGTTGATTTGGTTTTTCTGGTATGTTTTACCGTTGGGTTTTACCACATTTTCTCCTTGATTTTTTTTGATAACGTCCTATTGGATCATGGATTTGTCTGATATTGGCTTTTTCTCTAATATGGGTTTTGCCTCATTTTGGGGCTGGTTGCTCACTTACCTATTTTGGATCTACTATTGTGGTGGTTGAATGGGTGGTTTTATTGTCTGACTAGGTTGACTAGTAGTGTTGGCTGGTAAGATTTCCTGGCTATTTGCTATTTTGGCTATTTTTCTCCTTTTCTATTGGTGACATATCCAGGGGACTATTGGTGGTTTACCTCTGGCTTCATTTTGGAATGGTGGAGGTTTTTATTTGGCTATTACTTTCTTTATCTTATTGACTGGGGCTTGGTGGTTGGCTTTACTGATTCTATTTTATTTCTTTTGGTTTTGGTTTTGTCCTCCTCCTATTTTAGCCTTCTTCTCTTGTAACGGCTTTGGGTTTGGTGATTGTTCTGGGTTGGCTAGTTTTGGGCTTTTTGGTTGATGTTATTTTCCTGGCTATCTTGGGTGATTTTGGCTTGATGCCTATTGTTGATCTTTACATTGACTCGGGTTTTCTACTGTTGTGGAGGTTGGCTAGGAGGCTATGTTGGTAAGCTGGATTGGTTGGTTGTTTCTTTATTATGTGGTGTTTTGCTAGTTTTTCTAATTTTTCTTGCCTGATGGGGATCTTTCCTTTGTTGGTTACTAATGATGGGCTATTCTATGGTGGTTGCTTTATGGATGTTTTACTTAGTTTCTTAGGTGGGAGGACTTTTATTTGTCGTTGCAATTTTTTTGGATGCCTTTCTCTTTGTTGGTTTTATTTCTTCATCTTGGCCAATTTGCTGCAACCTTTCGCTATGCTAGTTGAACCTTTGTTGATCATTTTGAATTGGGATTTTTGGTTTATCATGGTCGGTGGCTGCCTTTTGCTTCCTTTTGTGTGTGCTAGTCTAGGTTGTTGGCTTGTTAAGGTATGTTGGTGGTGGTTTTGGTGGTGCAACTACTTAGTTCCATTAGCTTGGCCAATGATCTTGCTTTACCTCCTAGGTTGCTGGCTTTATGTGATTGGCCTATTGTAGGTTTTAGTTGGTTAGTTGGCTACTTAATGGATACTTGTTGGTTATTTTCTCTGTTTGTTTGATGCAGGATTGGATCACTATGGACTACTCACCTTTGATGGCTGCTGGTATCAAGTATGCTGTCAATGATGACTTTGATGTTACTCACCTCCTCTCTTTGGTTGGTAGCTTTACATATGATTGTAACTCTTTTTATGAAGTTTGGATGCTAATATGTATTGTTGCCCCTTAAGATGATCTTAACTGAGCCTGAGCCTTTTCTTTCTCAGCTCTCTCTTTTTGCTCTCTTTATCCTTATCCTTTTAGCTATGAATTTTTCCTTGGTAGTGTTTTTGGTAGAATTCTATCATAGGTTGGAACTTTATTGAAGTCCTGGTCATTTCTCAGTCATCCCTACTATTGTTACTATGGAGCTTGCTTATCTTGCTTTCTCAAAGGAATCATGAACTGTTGTTGACTCAACCATTTTTTTATTTTCATGCTTTGTTTTGTTTTACTCTGTCATTTTGCGCTCATGCTTTTTAGTTGTTATTTTTTCTCTTTTGTTTTCTTTTGCTCTTCTAATGTACTTAGATTAGGGTTTAGCTCTTTAGGTTTCCTGTAGCTCCAAGAGTGGCAGAATTTTGTGCTTTACCCCTTTAAAGACATTGTATCTTTTTCTTTTATTGAAATAAAATTCTAACTTTTTCTAACAAAAAAATACCCTAAACCCTAAACCCTAATCTAAACCTTAAACCCTAAACCCTAAACCTTAAACCCCAAACCCTAAAATAACCCTAAACCATAAGCTAACACTAAACCCTAAACCCTAAACCCTAAATTCTAAACATGAAATCCTTAACCCTAAACTAACCTAACCTAAACTAAAACCTAAAAAACCTAAAACCTAAACCACTAAATAAACCTAAACCCTCCACCCAAAACCTAAGCTAAACACTAAAAAACTAAAACTATAAACCCTAAAACTTGAAAACCCTAAACTAAACTACCAACCCTGAACTAAACTATAAATCTAAAACTTAAACCTAAAGTATAAACATTAAACCTAAAATACTAAACCCTAAACCCTAACCTATAAACCTAAACTTAAACCTCAACTTAACCTAAACCTAACCCTAAACCTAAACCCTTAAAACCCTAAACCATAAACCCTAAACCCTAATCCGTAAACCCAAAACCCAAAACCCTAAAAAAATCCTAAACCCTAAACCCTAAACTAATCCTAAACTCTAAACCTAAAACCCTAAAAACCTAAAATTATATGAGCTTTATATGCCATAGTAAACCACCTCTCTAAAGTTTCATAGAGATGCTAAAGGGTAGCTTCCTGTTCATGGCCAAATGAAGAAGAAATCTACTTAATTTCAGACACCTAAGTGTCCATCTGTGAGCAATCCTATTTTATAACTATGATAGCCTATCTGATCATAGAACTCCTCTCTAATAAATATTATCATCTCAACTGTAGCTCTTTCAATTTAGCAGATATGTCGAGGAGCTAAATCTGTGCTTTAAAAATCTCTCTCTAGTTAGATTTCAATGCTTTGAGACTGTGCTCAAGATCTTGGTGAATTTGGGAGACCTGATGTAAAGTATTACAAAATGAAATTTTTATAGTAGTGATTGTATCTAACAAAATCTCTTAATAAGTAGTGTGTAACAAGAATAATCCAAACTCAATATCTCTGCATATGGATTTCCAAAACTATAGCTCTCCTACTTTCAGACTCAACGCGGTAACATAATGTAACAAATAATTTGGTTCAACATAAAAACAAGAAAGCTCAAGTAAAACTCCTAAGTCAATGCTTTGAAATAGGTGGCATAGTGTTGTGAGAGATTTAGGGCATTCACAAATTTTTTGTTGACATCTAAAATATGATTTAAGAGTTATTTTGGATCCTAACATAGTATCTATCATCTTTTCTATTTTATTTTTATTGGTAGTAGTGTTACTTCATTTAGATGTATTCATTTGAATTTGATTTAATGGTGGAAAGAATAATTCCAATAATTGATGACATTCTTTTCATTCCAAGAATTTTTGATGTTACTTGAATTCTAAAGTTTGTTGAAAAGCAGCATGCAAAATAATTTTATGTAGTGTCTCTTTTAAATTTAGGGCTCAAGTCGATCTAAACCTAAACAACATTAGTTTAATCTTTCCCTAATTTTAGAAGATAAAATTAATCCCTCAAATTGGTTCATGTACTAATTTATAAATTTACTTTTTTTCTTTAGGGAGTTGAACTCTAAATAATTAACCTTAGTTGGATAAAGATAAATATGTTTGTTTTTAACAAAACATTCATTTCAACCATGTAATAACTTGTTCTAATCCCAATATTCCCAGCTCTCTATTTCTATCTAGTAGATTTTTTCTTAGAAGCATGTTTCAATTTTATAAATCCCAATTTTCTAGGCTCACCTAAACCCTAAACTCTAAACTAACCCTAAACCCTAAACCATAAACTCTAAACCCTAAATCTAACCTTAAACCCTAAACCCTAAAACCCTAAACCCTAAACCCTAAACCCTAAACCCTAAACCTATAATCCTAAACCTACAAACCTAAAACCTACAACCCTAAAGCCTAAAACTTAAACCCTAAACCCTAAACCCTAAACCATAAACCATAAGCCTAAACCCTAAACCCTAAACCCTAAAAATTAGTTACACTACCCTCTTTTTCCAAAATTGTTGGTTTATCATTAAAGAGGACTTGGTTAAAGTTGTTCTTGATTTCTTTAAGGGCAGTACTCTTCCCAAATACTTTGCTAGCACCTTCATTATTCTAATTCCAAAAAAAAAAGACAATCCTAAAATTTGGGGTGATTTTATGCCAAGCCTTTGCTCTTTTTTTTAATAAACTTATTTCTAAAATTTTGGATAAAAGGTTGGGTATCCTGCTTCCTAAAATTATATCCCCCAACCAAATTAGCTTTGTTAAGGGGAGATCCATCTCTGATAATGTTCTTTATCCTAAGAGATAATCCATGATTTAAATGCCAAAGTTCATAGTGGAAACTGCTTTTTAAGCTTATCATTTCCAAAGCTTATGATAATATTGGTTGGATTTTCCTTTATAGAATCTTGGATTTATTTAGAATCTCTAATCAATTTATTGATTTAATTAAGAATGAGATTGAGAATTCTTATTTTTCTTTGCTTCTTAATGGTGAAGTTCATAGGTTCTTCTCTACCTCTTATGGTCTAAGGAAAGGGGACCAACTCTCTCCTGGCCTTTTCATTATTATTGTGGAATATAATTCTAGATGTCTTGAGCAGATGTTTAGTAATATGCCTAACATGTATTTCAAAACCTGTCGTGGGTTACCCACTTCTCACCTCTATTTTGTTGATGATTTCATTATATTCTGCAGTGGTTCTACTCTTTATATTAAAAATATTGTGTAAGTTCTTAATTCCCTTTGGTAGGGAAAGTGGCTTGAATATTGATCCTGAAAAAAGTTATTTTAGTACTAGCTCTTCTATTTCGTTGCCCAGGATCAATGTTATCAAGAATATCATGGGGTTTTCACATCAAATTCTCCCTATTATGTATTTGGGGATCCTTTATACAGAGGAATAAAAAGATCTTCCTTATTTGATGAAGTCATTCAAAAAATAAATAAGAAAACCTCCTCTTTGGAGTTTCATTTACTTTCCTTTGGTGCTAGACTTATCTTGATTAAAAGTACCCTTTGTTGTTTGCCTTCATATCTCTTGTCTACTATTGTTCCTACCTGTTCTATTATTAAAAGAATCAATAGACTTTTTAATAATTTTTTTGGGGTTCTAACTCCTCTTCTAAAAGGTTACATTGGGCTAGTTGGCACAATTATTGTGGTACTAGTAATGAAGGTGGGTTTGCAAAACATTAGAGGATTCTATTAACTATTTTTCTTACAAATATGGTGAAATTTTAGAAATAATCAAAGTTACTAGTCTAAGTTTATGCATGCTAAATATTGTCAGGGTAAACATCCCCTCATCTATGCTTTCAAATCTGGGGATTATCCTGTTTGGAGAAGACTTTGTAGTATTAAATGGCATGCTGAGATCCTTATTTCTTGGGGTGTCAATGGATCCTCTTTCTTTTGGAAAGATAATTGGCTTGGGCTAGGTTCTATTAATTCCTTACTCAATATGCATTCCACTGTGATGCATAAGATTAGTTGGTTAAAAAAAATGGGATGTGGATCAATTAAATACCCTTGTTCCTAAGGTGATAATTAACAAAATCCTTAAAATTTTCCCTTTCCCTAATAAACCTGACCAAATTCTCTTTAAAAATTCTTCCTCTGGAGACTTTATTTTTAAGAATGTTTGGCATTTCATCAGATTTAAATATCAACTGTCTTTGGTTTTTACTCAAATCTGTAATTATTATGTTCCTACTTCATTCTCAGTTTTAACTTGGCATTTTTGGGATTTTTGGGATTAACCTTCCTTTCTATAATGTATCTCCTACCCTAAAAATTATATACTAGATTAAACCTAATGCTCAGTTCATTAAGGTAAACACTGATGGCTTGGTTTCTAATGGTTATCATGGATGTGGTGGGATTTTGAGAGATTATAGTGGGAAGGTTATCTATGCTTTTGCTGCCCCTTTAGAGCCTTGTTCTATATTATTTTCTAAGCTAAAAGGTTCTTATCATGGTATTTCTATTTGTTTACAACTAGGTTTTCATAAGATCTGGTTTGAAGTTGATGCCCTCCTCCTTTTACACGTACTCAATTCTGATGCTCATGGTAATGCTGAAGAGTTTTATTTACTTAATCATACTAGGAGGCTTCTTGCTAACCTAGATTTTCAAATTTCGCATATCTATAGGAACCCAATTCTTGTGCTAACTTTATTGGCAATATGGGAGCCAAGTCTTCTTCTATGCAAATGTTTTCTCATGATGACATCCCTTTCCTTCTAAAGGTTTGGTGAATCTATAAAATGGGCTTGCCTTATGTTAGAAGCTTTTACTCTTTTCTTCTCTTGTGGGGCTTTGGCTTTCCACATGCTATTGGTTCTAATTATTTATGGCTTTACCTTATGTTGGTTTGGTCTTTATTTCTTTCTTCTCATAAACCTTCTTTTCTCCTGTTTGGTTTCTTCCCATTCTTTGGATGGGTTGAGGTTGTCTTTCCAGTCATTGGTTTTTTTTCTATATTTTCTTTTTTTTGGTTTGATTTCTCTTCCAAACTGGTAGTGGTATTAGCTATAGGTGGTGGTTGGATCCTGCTTGTTATTTGTTTGGTGTGGCTATCCTTTTTGGTTGGATCTCTCAGTGGCTTTCTTTTTTTGCTCTGCATTCTCAAGTTGACTTTTGCCTATTATTACATAGTTGTGGATCTTTCCCTTTTCTAGGTGTTGCTCTTGCTGTCCTTGTGACCTTCTTATTATGGTTGGTTGGTTTGTCTGCTTATTGTTTGCTGATTGGGTTGGTTTTTCTTGTTGATTTTGGTTGTTCTTTCCCTCTTGAGTCTCATCCTTCCCACTTATTCCTATCCTTCTGTGTGTTGTTTGGAGATTGGCCATCATGGTTGGGGTTTGCTCATTGGAAAGTTGCTATTGACAGCAGTGGTGTTGTGATTTTTTCTCCTGCAGCTATGAGGAGTAATGTGACCATTAGGGCTCCTTTTTTTATGCCTCTAGTTATGGTTTGGAGAATTATTTTCCTACAACTTTCTACTTTTTCTTTTATGTTGTTCTTGATGAGTGTTGTTTTGGGTACTGCAGTCTTATTAGATCATCTAATTAGTGGGTGTACACCCTTTAATAACAAGGTTCTCTTCTTAACTAGTATTCTGAACTGGAAGGTGCCTAACTACTTGGAGGTGTTTTGGATTGGGCTGATGTTTTCCCTATTAGTTTTTTTATCTGTGATTATCTTTGGCTGTTGGATTATCATTAATTCTACAGGGTTTTTAATTATTTTTGGCTATTGTATCTAGTTGTTTGAACTTGATTCTCCTTTCTTTGATTTGGGATTTGTGGCTACTAGCTATGGCTTTTCCTCAGGTTATTTTCAATATTCCTAATGGAAAGATTCTTTCTGTCTTGCATCCGGCTAGGTCTAGCTCCACTGATTTGAATCCTTGGTTGTTTTAGTGGTTTGCAAGGCAGACTGCCTTGCTGGTTGCTTGGATTGGCTGCTCTAGCTGGATGGTTTGGTCTAAAGAGTATTTACTTTGCTACACTTTTTTTGAACTTGTCAAGTCTATCTATGGCACTTGCTATCTCCTTTCCCGTTCTTCTTTTCTTATTTTTACCTACTGGAATTTTTGCTTCTGGATTGTGGTCGATTCTCTACCCTTTCCTGGTTTGTTGGATGCCTTGCTTCCAATCATTCTTGATGTTAATCTTACTAGTAAGCTAGATAATATTTTGTGGCTTTGATGGTGCTCCCTATGGCATAATACTCTGCTGATGGGGTACCTGCTTATCTATTTTACTAAGCTTAATATATTCAACTACTTGGTTTTTTGTGGCTATATTTGCTGTTTGAAGTCTTATGTAGGTTTCTGTGATGATCATCATTGGATAAGGTGCTACAAGAGGTATGCTAGCAATGATGGCCATGATGTTTCCCACTCCCCCTTTTGGGTAGTAGTGCTATATGGAATTGTTACCCTTCACTTGAAGTCTAGATGCTTACATATAGTTATGCTCCTTAAGACATTTAAAACTAAGCCTAAGCCTTTTCTTCATCTTTTTACTTCTATCTGCTCTTCTTTTCCATGCTTATTTAACTATTTCATTATCTATACTAATCCATTTTCAAGCTTGTTGCAGATCTCTGGTTCAGGATGGGAGACCTTTGCTGCTGGATTGGGCTTGTTTCATAAGGTGTAGAGGAAGATTGCTGTTGATTTCAAGGACTATTTTTTATGGATCTCTAGGACTATTTTTTATGGATCTCTATTTCCTTTTTGATTAGATTCATTTCCTTATCTATTGTATTAGTTAGGAGGCTTATCTCCTTAGGATCCTTTTGTAGCTCTTTGAGCATTAGCTTAGAGATTCTCCCCCTCTAAGGACTTTGTACCTTTTATTTGTGGCAATAAAATTCACCTAATTTCTTAAAAAAAACCCTAAACCATAGAAACCTAAAAACTTAAACCTAAATAAAATAAAATAGAACTAAAAGAAAATAAAAACCTAAACTAAAACCTAAACAAAAACATAAAAATAAAAATAAAAACTAAACTAAACTAAAATTAATCAAAAGAAAAATTAAAATAAAATATAAAAAAACCTAAAAATAAAATAAAAACTATATGCAAAATAAAAATAAAATAAACTTAAAATAAAATAAAATAAAAACTAAATAAAAACCTAAAAATAAAAAATAAAACTTAAACCTAAAAATAAAAATAAACATAAACCTAAACTTAAACCTAAAAAATAAACTAAAATAAAAAACCTAAATTAAAATAAATAAAATTAAAATAAATAAACTAAACTAAATAAAAATAAAAAATAAACCTAAATAAAAATAAAATAAATAAAATAAACTATAATAAATAAAAAATAAACTAAATAATGCTCAACCTTCCAATTTACTTAATTTTTTAAAAAATAAAACTCTAAACCCTAAACCCTAAACCCTAAACCCTAAAATTAACCCTAAATCCTAAACCCTAAATCCTAAATCCTAAACCCTAAAAAACCCTAAATCCTAACCCCTAAACTAACTCAAAACCCTAAACCCTAAACCCTAAACCCTAAACCCGAAACCTGAAGCCCTAAACCCTCAACCCTAAACACTAAACCCTAACTTTAAGCGTAAACTCTAAACCCTAAACCCTAAACCCTAAACCCTAAAACCCTAAACCCTAAACTATCCCTAAACCCTAAGCCCTAAACCCTGAAAAACTAAAACCCTAAAGCCTAAACCTTAAATCTTAAATCTTAAACTAACCTTAAACCCTAAGCTATCCCTAAACCTTTAAAACCCTAAACCCTAAAGCCTAAACACCAAACCCTAAACCCTAAACCCAAAACCCTATACCCTAATCCTAAACCCTAAACCCTAAAACCCTAAACCATAAAATTGTAAATGCTACTAAACCCTAAACCCTAAAACATAAAACCCTAAATCTAAACAAAATAAAACATAAAAATAAAATTAAAAAAACCTTAACAAAAATAAAATAACAAAATGAAATAAAATAAAAATTGAAACTAAAACCTAAACCTAAACCTAAAAATCAAATAAAATAAACTAAAATAAAATAAATTAAAACATAAACTACACTAAAAAGATAAAATAAACCTAAGAATAAAAAACCAAAATAAAATAAAAACTAAACATAAAATGAAAATAAAATAAACCTAAAATAAAATAAAATAAAAACTAAATAAAAACCTAAACCTAAAATTAAACCTAAAATAAATAAAAAATATAACCTAAAACCAAAACTAAAAAAATAAGTAAACTTAAAATAAATAAAATAAATAAAATAAAATAAACCTAAAAAAACTAAAATAAACTAAAATAAAATAAATAAAACCTAAACCTAAACTAAATAAAATAAAATAAACTAAAAATAAACCTAAAACTAAACTAAGAAATAAAACCTAAAAATAAACCTAAAATAAAAAACTAAAACCTAAACTTAAAAAAATAAAACCTAAACCTAAACCTAAAAATAAAAAAAAAACTTAAACCTAAAAAAGAGAATAAAAATAAAACTGAACTAAAAAATAAACCTAAACCTAAAAAATAAACTAAAAATAAAAACCTAAACTAAAATAAATAAACCTAAAATATATAAACAAAACTAAATAAAATAATAAACATAAATAAAAATAAAAAGTAAAATAAACTAAATTAAATAAAAATAAAACTAAATAAGCTAAATAAACCTAAATGTACCGATTTACTTAATTCTTTTAAAAAAAAAAACTCTAACCCTAAGGTAACCCTAAACCCTCAACCCTAAACCATAAACTCTAAACCCTAAACTTTAAAAACCCTAAACTCTAAAGCCCAAATAATAAACCCTAAAACCTAAACCCTAACCCTAAATCATAAACCCTAAAACCCTGAAATTGAAACCCTAAACCCTAAACACTACACCTTAAAAACCTAGAAACCCAAACATAAATTAAATAAACCTAAAAATAAAATATATAAAAAAACCTAAGCCTAAATAAAATAAAAGCCTAACTAAATTGAAACCTAAAACTATAAATAAAATAAAATCGGCTAATAAAAATAAACTAAGATAAAATAAGTGAAAACCTAAACTAAACTTAAAAATTAAATAAACCTAAGAATAAAAAAACATAAATAAAATAAAAATAAAATAAACCTAATATAATAAAAAAACTAAATAAAAACCTAAATCTAAAAAATAAAACTAAAAATAAATAAAAATTAAAAGCTAAACCCTAAACTAAAAAAACATAAACCTAAATAAAAATATAATAAATAAAATAAGCCAAAACCTAAAGCTAAACTAAAAAAAACTAAACTAAAATAAATAGAACCTAAACTTAAACCTAAAATAAACTAAACCTAAACCTAAACATTAACTAAATAAAATTAAATAAACTAATAATAAACTTAAAATAAACCTAAACCTAAATTAAAAAATAAAACCTAAAAAAATTTAAAATAAAAAGCTAAAACCTAAACCTAAAAAAATAAAATAAAAACCCAAACCTAAACTTAAAAAGAAAAAATAAAACCTAAACCTCAAAAATAAAATAAAAATAAAACCCCACTAAAAAAATAAATCTAAAGCTAAACCGAAACCTAAAAAATATACTAAAATAAAAAACACAAACTAAAATAAATAAACGTAAAATAAATAAACTAAACTAAATAAAAATAAAAAAATATACTAAAATAAAAATTAAAAATAAAATAAAATAAAATAAATAAAAAATAATCTAAATAAACCAAAACCTATCTGTTTACTTAATTTAAAAAAAATGCTAAACCCCATACCCTAAGCCCTAAACCCTAAACCCAAATCCCAAAACCCTTGAAGCATAAATCCTAAAACCCTAAACCCTAAACCCTAAACACTAACCCTAAACCTTAAACCCTAAACCTCGAAGCCTAAACCTAAACATAAATTAACAAAATAAATTAGAAAATAAACCTAAACCATAAAACCTAATAGACTTAAAACTAAAGCTAAACCTTAAGAATGGGCAGAACCTTGACGATAGGAACATCACCATCAATCAAGCTCAGTCTAGATCCGGATGGAGGTGAAAGTGATGGTTACGGTGGTGGTGGGGATCCGAGGTGCTGGATATGGAGGTGGTAAAGCAGGGTGGTAATGGAGGCGGGAGGAGCAATGAAGGTTACAGCCATGGTGGTAGCAAAGGGAGAGATCGGGGATATGATGGTGGATCCCGCTACTTGAGAGGTCTGATGGGAAGTGGAGAAATTAAAGAACAAATGATCCAATCTGGTACTTATGGAACCGTGTCTTTACATTAGAGATGATTCTAGTTATCTATGGTTTTTTATTTGCTCTATGCATGCTCATATTTTATCTTTATCATCGCCTGTGTCATAGAAAATTGTTATGTTACTTGGTTCATGAAATCAAAAAGAAGAGATGTTGAATCTAAATTTGTTCTCTATTTAAAAAAAAACCAAAAACCCTAAACCCTAAACTAAAACTTGAACTGTAAACCTAAAACCTAAACCCTAAACCCTAAACCCTAAACCTAAACCCTAAAACCCTGAACTCAAAAACCTAAACCATATACCCTATACCCAAAAAATGCTCCTAAACCCTAAACTAACCCTAAACCTTAAAAAGTTTAAAAACTAAACCTAAACTAAATAAAACCTAAAAGTAAAAGAAATAAAAAAAACCTAAACAAAAATAAAATAAATAAATAAATAAAATAAAATAAAAACATAAACTAAAAGCTAAACTTAAACCTAAAAAGAAAATAAATTAAAAAATAAAAAACTAAAATAAAATAAAATAAATAAAAACCTAAATTAAACTAAAAAAAAACCTTAATAAAATAAAAACTAAATCTAAAATAAAAATAAATAAACCTAAAATAATCTAAAATAAAAATAAAATAAAAACCTAAACTTAAAAAATAAACCTAAAAATAAAACCAAAAATTAAATAATACATAACACCTAAACCCTAAAAGAAAATAAAATAAACCTAAATCTAAACTAAAATAAACTAAACTAAAATAAATAAAACCTAAACCTAAACCCAAACTTAAATAAAATAAAATAAAATAAAATAAATATAAAATACCTAAAAATAAACCTAAGTGAAAACCTAAAACCTAAACCTAAAAAAATAAAATAAAAACCTTAACCCAAAATAAAGAAAATAAAACCTAACCTTAAAAAAATAAAATAAAAAACCTAAACTAAAATAAATATACCTAAAATAAATAAACTAAACTAAATAAAAATAAAATTAAGCCTAAATAAAAATAAAAATAAAATAAACTACAATAAATAAAAAGTAAACTAAATAAACATAAGCATACTAGTTTACTTAATTTAAAAATAATAAAAAAAATGTAAAAATTAAAAAAATCTTAACCCTAAATCCTAAACCTAATACTAACCCTAAACCCTAAACCCTCCTAAACCCTAAACCCTAGACCCTAAAACCCTAAACCCTAAACCCTAAACACTACACCCTAAACCCTAAACATGAAAACATTGAACCCTAAACCATAAACACCAAATGTCAAACCCAAAATCCTAAACTCTAAACCCTAAAAACCAAAAAACCTAAACCTAAACTAAAAAACCTAAAAAATAAAAATAAACCTAAACCTAAATAAAATAAATATAATATAATATAATAAACCTAAACCTAAACATAAAATGAAAAAATAAAATAAAAAATAAAATCTAAAATAAAATAAATAAAACTTAAACTAAACCAAAAATAAAATAAACCTAAAATAAAACCTAAAAAATAAAACTTAAAAGAAATAAACCTAAAATAAATTAAAATAAATAAAAAACCTAAGCCTAAAAAATGAACCTAAAAATAAAACCTAAAAAAAATAAAAAAATAAAACCTAAACCCTAAACTAAAATAAAAATGTAAACCTAAAATAAACAAAATAAAATACACCTATTCCTAAACTAAAATAAATAAAACCTAAAACTAGACATAAAATAAAGTAAACCTAAACCCTAAACTAAATAAAATAAAATAAACTAAAATTAAACCTAACCTACACTAAAAAATAAAATCTAAAAAAAACTAAAATAAAAACCTAAAACCTAACCTAAAAAGGTAAAATAAAAACCTAAACCTAAACCTAAATTGAAAAATAAAACCTAAACCTAAAAAATAAAATAAAAATAAAACTAAATTAAAAAATAAACATAAACCTAAAACTAAACCTAATAAATAAACTAAAATAAAAAACCTAAATTAAAAAAATAAACATAAAATAAATAAACTAAGCTAAATTAATAGAAAAAATAAAAAAAATAAAAAAATAAAATAAATTAACTAATCTAGATAACCCCAAACCCTAAACCCTAAACCCTAAAACTAACCCAACCCTAAACCCTAATACCCTAAACCTTAAACCTTAAACAAACCCTAAACCATAAACGCTAAACCCTAAAAACCCTAAACCCTAATCTAACCTTAAAATATAAGCTAACCCTAAACCCTAAACTAGAAACCCTAAACCCTAATGCCTAAACACTAAAATTTAAACCCTAAACTTTAAAGCTTAAAACCTTAAACCCTAAACCCTAAACCCTAAAACTTACAACCTTAGACCCTAAACCCTAAACCCCATCCCTAAACCCTAAACCCTTAACCATAAACCATAACCCTTAAACCCTAAAACCTAAAAACCTAAAAACCTAAACCTAAACTAAATAAAACCTAAAAAAATAAAATAAATAAATAAAATCTAAACCTAAATAAAATTTTAAAAATATAAACTAAAAATAAAACCTAAATAAAAAATAAAATAAAATAAAAAAATAAAAAAACTAAATTAAAAAAATAAAAACTTAAACTAAACTAAACAAATAAAATAAACTTAAGAATAAAAAACTTATATAAATTAAGAACTAAATTTTAACCCTAAATAAAATAAACCTAAAATAAAATAAATTAAAAATAAAATAAAATTTAAACCTAAAATATAAACCAAAAGTTAAATAAAAATAAAACTAACACAAACTAAAATAAAAAACCTAAAGTAAAATAAATAAATCTAAATTAAGTAAGCTAAACTAAATAAAAATAAAAAATAAACCTAAATAAAAATGAAAAATGAAGTAAATTAAAATAAATAAAAAATAAAAGAAATATACTAAATAAACCTAAACATATGATTTTACTTAATTTTAAAATAAAACCTTAAACCCTATTAAACTCTAAAACTAAATCCTAATCCCTAAACCCTAAACTTAAACCCTAAAACAAACCTAAACTTAAAATCTAAACCCTAAAATCAAAACCCTAACTTAACCCAAACCCTAAACCTAAACATAAAGTAACTAATTAAATTAGAAAATAAACCTAAACCCTTAAATCTAATAAACCTAAACCAAAACCAAAACCCTAAGAATCAGCAAAACCTTGATGGCAAGAACATCACCGTCAACTAGGCTCCTAGATTTGGCTGTGGTGGTGAAGGCGTAGGTGGCAGTTATCGCAATAGTGGCGGGAGATCTGGAGGTGCTGGTGGATATGGAGGTGGTGGTCTGAGAAGTGGTGGTTATGGAGGTGGGATGATCATGGGAGGTTACAACCATGGTAGTGGCGGAGGGAGAGATCGGGGATATGATGGTCAATCCTGCTACACAAGAGGCTAGAGTGGTTATGATGGGAATTGAAGAAACTGAAGAATTGCTGATCCGATCTACTACTTATGGAAATAAACATAAACATAAAGCTAAACCTTAAAAATAAACTAAAATAAAAAACCTAAACTAAAATAAATAAACTAAACTAAATAAAAAATCCACCTAAATAAAAAATAAAATAAACTAAAAGAAACATAAAATAAATTAAATAAACATAAACTTATCTATTTACTTAATTAAAAAAACAATAAAACTAACCCTAAACCTAAACTCTAAACCTACAACACTAAACCTAAAAAACCATGCAAACCTCCTTCCTCTCGGACGCGGCGCTCTCTAGTGATTCCATGTTCCCTTGCGACTTTCTTGCGGCTTGGCCGATTTTCGATCCTTCTCGATCATAATTTTTGGTTTTTTGCTCTCTGTTTGGCCTCTGATGTGAGTATCCCTTGTTCTATCAATGGTAGAGGCGTTGCTTTCTGCGCAACTGAGCTCTTCGAACTTGGAAGCATCGGTTAGAGCTATCAAATTTCAAGGTATTATGGATTCTACTCCACCTATTACTCTGCCTGCTGTTAAGTCCTTCAAAGATGCATTATCTGGTAAGAACTTCCCCTAATGCTTCAGTTAACTTGATCTCAACATCTTTTCATGGAATGCCTGCTGTAATGTGCTCGGATCTTGACATGGAAAAGTTGACAAAGCCATTTGAATTCTCTTTAGTAGGTAAATTTTCTTTATGTCTCCTGACTCTTGATAATATTTGATCCTTTTCTCATAGCCTAAAGCTCTCTGGCATTTTCACTATTAGATTGATTGATCCTAGGCATGTCCTTATTCAACTATCTAATGACTTAGATTACTCAAGAGTTTTTGCTCATCGCTCCTACCTTGTGTATAATTGTCAAATGAGACTTTTGAAATGGTCTCCTCTTTTTAATGTAGGAATCCCCTATTGTTCCTCTATGGCTTGCCTTCCTAATATGAGAATCCATTACATTACACATCAAGTCCTCTTTGCGGTTGGGGCTCTCTTTGGTCAGCCTCTCCAAATTGATCAGGCCACTGCTGCAAGATCATGGCCATCAGTTGCTCATATTTTAGTTGAGATTGATATTACCAAAAAGTATCCAAAAGATGTATGGATCAGCTCTGAGAAATTTGGCTATAATCAAAAAGTGGAATTTGAAAATTTCCTTATTTTTGCATGCACTATAAGATTCATGGTCATGATTATTCTGAATGCATTGTGTTGCATCCTCATCTTAAAAAGATTAAACTACCGGATGCTAATCCCTCTCTAGCAAATGAAAAAACCAATAAATTGGCTCATGTGCCTAAAGTTCCTCAAAAGGGATTATTATCTACTAATTTGTCTATTGGAGAGCATTCGGACCAGGTTAATAGTATGGCTCATGTGGTTCATGAGGAGGCCAATGATAACTTACCTATTATTGCTTCTAATTGTAATACTTTGGTTCCTCTAGACAATACCTTGATTCATTCTACCTTACCTCTTTTGGCTAGTGAACCTGACGAGACTCATATGAACCCTTGTGCTGACTTGAATGGGAACTTTAGGTCGTATCAAAATCTAAAAACTAATTCTAAAAGTGCCCATTTGATGATAGTTCAAAATTTGAAAAATGTTGACTCTTTGGTAGTGGAACAAAATATGAAAAGTATTTCTAAAACTAAACATGAAAATTGTGCTATTAATGGCTTCACAACCCAATTCCTCATCTTAATTCTGACACTGAAGAAGGGAAAATTACAATTAGGAATGTTTTGATAGATATTGACCTTACTCTAAATTTCATAAATCAATCTCTCTCGGATAGAGATACTTTGTACATAGATAGACCTTTTCAAACTGTTACTAAGAAAAAATCCTTTAAAGCTAGAATGTTCACTAATAGCTCCACAAGAACCACTAGATCTTCTCTAACTTCCCATAAATGATTACATCATGTGTCTTTCTTATTCTTGTTTTTCTCATATCCTTCTATTATCTTTCTTCTTTTCTTCTTATTTATAATGATTAATTTACTTATTTGGAATGTTAGGGGTATTGGGACTCTCATTGTCCCCAACTGTGTTAGAAACCTTTGCCGCACTCATAACATAGCCTTACTTGTTGTTATTGAACCATTCATACACTCTTCTAAGATCACTCAGGTTGCTAGAATGCTTGGCTTTCAAAACATCTTTTATAATATTAGCAATAAAATTTGGTGTTTATGGAATAATCTAGTCAACATCTCTATCCTTGATGACCTTCATCAATTGGTTAAAGTTCAAATCTCATTGGGTGAATTTTCTACTCTTGGTTCCTTTATTTATGCTTCTTGTAATAGAACTGGTAGGAGCATTTTTTGGGATAACTTAAGAACCTTTGCCTCCTCTGACAACAAACCTTGGTTAGTTGGTGGTGATTTCAACACTATTCTTGCTTCCTCGGAAAGAAGGGGAGGTTGCTCTCCTAACATTCATTCCATGGAAGACTTTTCTAATATGATTCTTGATTGTAATCTGATTGATATTGGTTTTTTAGGTTCCAATTACATGGTATAATTCTAGACTTTGGCAGCGGCTTGATAGGACCCTCTTTAATTCCCTTTGGATCAATCAATGGCCCCTTACTTCGGTTGAACATTTAAGTAGAACTTTATCTGACCATGCTCTACTTTTGATTTCTGTCAAAAATCCCTCCACTAGACTATCCTCCCATACTCCTTTTAGATTCCAAAATATGTGGATCCAACATAGTGATTTCATTAATGTTATTTCCATTAATTGGTGGGCCCCTATTCATCCTGATAATTTTGTTAAAGGCATGATTCACCATTGGCTTAAGCTAAAAAGGCTTAAACAAAATCTTAATTGGTGGAACAAGCATCATTTTAAAAATCTTTTTGCTAATCTCAAAAATATGGAACAACTTGTTTGCTCTCTTGAAGACGTTGTTTTGACTAACTCTAATAAGATTGATGATTTGAATGTTGCTAAAGATAACTTGATTAATTATCAGAATATGGAGAAAACCTACTGGTGCTAAAAGGCTGCTAGCAAACATATTGCTGATGGTGACAGAAACACAAGGTATTTCCATACTCTTTTTTTTAAAAAAGAAAGCCTTAAACTCTATTAAAAAAATCAAAAATGATAATGAAACCTGGATTACTGATAATAATGATATTAAAGATTCTATCATACATCATTTTCAAATTTTATTAAACAAAAACCCCTCCTTAGAAGCCATCTCCAACACACATTTGATCTCCTCTACAATATCTAATGATGAAAACCACTTACTCAGTTTACGTCCTACGGAAGCTGAGATTGGTAGTATTCTCAATAGCATGAACACTGATTCTATTGCTGGCCCTGAAGGCTACACGACTCAATTCTTTCAATATTGTTGGCCTATTATTAAGACTGACCTTATTGATGCAATTGTTGATTTTTTTGAGGGTAACCCTTTACGTAGATATTTTTCTAGCACTTCCATAGTACTCATTCCCAAAATTAATAATCTTGAATCTTGGGGCGATTTCAGACCTATCTGCCTTTGCACCTTCTTTCATAAACTAATTGCTAAATTAATTGCTAATAGAATTAGTCTGATGCTACCTAAAATTATTTCCCCCAACCAAACTAGCTTCGTTAAAGGTAGAGCAATATCTGATAGCATACTTCTAGCGCAAGAGCTGATTCATGATATTGACATTCCTATCAGAGGTGGTAACATCCTTTTCAAACTGGACATCACTAAAGCTTTTGATAACCTCTCTTGGGATTTCCTCTTTCAAATTCTTCATTTGCTTGGGTTTTCTGGTAATTTTATTGGCCTCATCAAAAATTGCATTACAAATGTTTGGTTCTCTGTTATCATGAATGATGAATCCCTAGGTATTTTCCCTTCAAAGCATGGTTTGAGACAAGGGGATCCCCTATCTCCCACTCTTTTATTTCATTGAATATCTATCAAGGAGTCGAATGATCTTTTATAATAATCCTAGGATGTTTTATAGAACTCAAGGTGGTCTTCTGTCACTCATCTTAGTTTTGCTGATGACTTTATAATCTTTTACAATGCCTCAATTCCTCACTTTAAAATTATTAAGAATCTTTTAAATAAATTTGGCAACAAAAATAGTCTTTTTCTCAACAAAGGCAAAAAGTTGTTTCATTCCTTCTTCTAAAATCCCTAGCAATAGGACCAACCAAATCTTGAGAATTACTAATTTTCAACATCAACAACTTCCTATTAAATATCTTGGTGCTCCTCTTTTAAAGGTCAAAAAAGATCTCACCTTTTTGATGAGCTAATCCAAAAAATCTCTAATAAAATTTCTGTTTGGGAATTTCACTTACTTTCTTTTGGTGGTAGGCTCACTTTGATTAAGAGCACCCTTAACTCCATGCCTTTGTATCTCATTCAAACCATTGTGCCGACCAACTCTATCATTAACAGAATTGAGTGGCTCATTAACAAATTTTTCTGAGGATCTAACAATTCCTCTAAAAAAAATGCACTGGACCTCTTGGTATAAAACCTGTGGAACTTTTGCTAAAGGTGGTCTTAGATGTAAACCAATCAAGGAAACTATCGTTGCTTTTTCTTATAAACTTTGGTGGAATTTTAGGAAAAATAATAGTCTATGGGCTAATTTCATGACTACTAAATACTGCCAGGGTAAGCACCCTCTCATTTGCCCCTATAAAGCGGGAGACTCTCCTGTTTGGAAAAGACTTTATTCCGTAAAATGGGATGCTGAATATTTAATTTCTTGGGGGATTAACTGTGGCTCTTCTTTCTTTTGGCAAGATAACCTGAGTGAGGTGGGTCCATTGACGCTTACTTTCTACCCATTCCACGATGCTAGGTGAACTTTTCTCGAATAATATGTGGAACAATAGTATTTACCGATCATATTCCTCCCTCTCTTTTAAATAAGCATACTACTATTCCTATCATTCCTACCAATCAAGATTAGATCCTTTTTAAGCTTTCACATAATGGTGATTTCAACTTTAAAAATGTTTGGATTCACATTAAAGAAACTCATGATTTTACCTATGTGTTTTCTAAACTTTGGAACAACAATATCCCTACTTATTCTTATTCTTACTTGATTTTGAAAAACTTCATCCCTGTGGACTCCTTGTTGTGGGGGTAAAGGTTTTCAATTACCTTCAAAATGCCAATGCTATTTTCACATTGAGAATGTGAATCAAGTTTTTGTTAATGGGGCCATTGCTTCTAAACTTTGGATTTGGTATGATTACCTCTTTAACATTGTCATTTTCAATGGCTCTTTAAATTTATACCAACTTCTTGAAGTTTATTTTGACAACACTATTAAAGGACACATTAAAGTCATAACTGCTATCACTCTTATTTGGTTCATATGGATGGACCAAAAGGATGCAAAACATCGTGAGATCCCTATGAATCACATGAGGATAATTTATAGAACTAAAAATAAAATCTGTGACTTGTTTAATGCAAATTTAATTGAAATACAAACAATTCAAAGGTTGCAAATTTATGGCCATTAAACTGGTTTTAACTTGTCAGATCACCACATCTGTAAAGATGACAAGATTATTTATTGGATAAAACCTCATCTTAACACTATTAAAGTTAACACTGATGGCTCTATCTCTCATAAAGGTTCAGTCTGTCGTGGTATTTTTAGAAATCTTAATGGAAAAGTCCTATGTGCTTTTGCTTACCTCCTTAATCCTTGCTCTATTCCCTTTACTGAGCTCATGGTAGTGTACAAAGATCTTGAGATTTGCCTTCAAAAAGGTTGGCTCAATATTTGGAATGAGGTGGATGCCCTTCTGCTGATTGATCTCTTGACTTCCACCAAATTGGGCAATACTGAATTGTACTACCTTATTAAGGAAACTAGAACTCTCCTTGCCCAACTCTACTTTAAAATCACTCATGTATGGTGTGAGGGTAATCCATGTACTGATTATCCGCCAATTTGGGTGCTATTGATGGAATAAAATTCTTTGATCAACTAACCCTTCCTAAACATTTGCATGGCTTGGTTACTGGACAATACTAGGTTTCCTTATCTCTAAATTAATCTAACCTATTGGATTCATCTGCTTCAATACCTCTTTTATTGCATGATCATTTTTTATTTGCTAATGTTATTTCTTTGGTCTTTGCTGATGCATCAACCTGATATCCATTGTTGTTTACTTGTAGATCCCTGTGGCACATGCTATTGGTTTAATTATCTTAGCTTTAATTGGGAGCTTACTGCCTCTACTATTTTTACTGTTAATGTGCTGCTGTTTCTTCAGAATTTGTTGATGCATCATATTACTCCTTGCTGGTCCTTTCATGAGCTAAGTGGCATCTACTGTTGGTTTAATTATCCCAACCTTGTTTGGGATCTTGTTATTTCTGGATGCAACATCTATGTTAAAGGTTTGATTGTTGGCTATTGGGATTTTGGGCCCTTTGTCCAGAAGGCTGGTCTTGGAGTTGGTTTAATGTATATGCTAACCCCAACTTACATACTGGTAAGGAAAGAAAATGTAATACCTTTGTTATTATTAATGGTTCTTTGCAGGTTTGGTATTGTTTAATGAATTCCTTTCAGCTTGATTTCTCTGAGGAGGGTAGTTTTGCTACTAGCCTAATTTCTTTAAAGGATTTCATTTATAATACCCTTTTGAACCCTTATGGTAGCTCTGTTGCCCCACTGCTTTCTATTGACTTATCTTATGGTTACAATAATTGTAGTGTTGTTTTAACCTATGGTCGTTGGATTGATTCACTATCCTCGGCTAACCTTGTGTTTGTTAGCTATTTATTGCCCGGTGTTCTTCAATGCCTTTTCGTTTCTTATCCAGCACGCTGATCAATTAATCTATTGTTTTTTACCTTTGGCTTTGTTAAAATTGTGCATCCAGCCTTGTTGGTAATTATTATCCCGGATGTTTGATCTGGATTATTGCTCCTCATGCTGTTTCTGGGGTTTTATTTTATTTTATTCAGTTGGCCTCTATTGAGGTTGTAGACTGCAAGATGGCTTTTATTTTTCTACTTGACTGTTTCTTATCTCTCATTTTTTTGAATGTTTATGCTATTAAAACCTGGGATGCTGCTATTTTCACCAACTGCTTTTTACATCCTGATTTAGCTAGTCTTGGCTAGACCTCTTCCTTAACTATCTGGGATTTAACTTATGCATTGTATAATTTGAATAGTTGGTTTTATGGCCAACTTGCTATTATTTTCTTTCTTGGTTGTTGGATGGTCTGGATCATTGAGTCTTTTATCCGCTGTTACGGGTTGTTTATCCGTTCAGATGTCTTATGTTGTCTTGTGATTGTTTTGCCCAACCTCATATTCCCAATATGCCAAGAGAGATTTTGCAATTTCCTATTCAATTTTATTAATTCCTTGTAGGTTTTGACTTCCTTCATGGCTTCTCAATTTTCCTTTAATTTGGTTGTGGGTTTAGCTGCTAGCTTGATCATCTTTATCTTGAAGGTTTTTTCTATTGATTATCTTTTGAACCCTTTCTGTTGCTAGTTTACATCTCTATTTTTTATTGGAATTTTATATAGTGGGTGTAATTTTTATTTTATTGCTACCACTGTTGGCTTTTTGATTTTAGGGTCCTTTGTCCAGCAGGTTGTCTTTGTGGTTATTATCTGTTTATTGCCTTTTATTTCTTTGACTATTTTTGCTGTTAACAATTGGACAACTGTTGATTTCTCCTGCTACTATTTTGTCACCCTTGGTTCTGTTCAAATTGTGCAGAACCCTATGATTTTCCATCTATTTATTTGGATTTTTACATATGCTCTATTTACTCAATGGGTTTTTTGGCCACCTCTAATTATCTATTGGTGGTTGAACTGATTAATACTCTACATGTTATTTCGGGTTTTGGTTTGTTTTGTTCAGAAGCTTCTAATGAAGTTGTTGACTTGGTGGCTTTGATTTGAATCTCCTTATTGGTTTATTATATGCTTATCATCCAATTCTATGGACCGCTTTATCTCGCCGCTTTTTTTTTTTATCTTCTTTCAGTTAAACTTGTATCTATTGCACCGTTTATTCTGAATGGGTGGTTCTCTGGCTAGCTAGCTAGTTTTCATTATCTTGGCTTTTTGTTGTCTTCGATATTTGCTATCCTTATTTCTCAGGATTCCAATGTTGGCTCTATCTTTCTTGGTTGTAGGACTTTAAGGTCCTATGTTCGCCAGTTATTTTTGACTTTTGTTCGATTATTTTTTTCATTGTTAGCCCGCTTCTTCGATCCATGTTTTTATGCTCTATCTACTTGGTTACTAACTATTGCAATGTCTACTCGATTGAGAGGTTCTCCCATCTTCCCCTCGATGTCCTTGTTGTTGTTATTTTATGTCTTGGCTATTTTTTGTCTTAGTTATTTGTTATCTTCTTTTTTCTAGATTCTAATGAGGACCCTAATTTGAATCCCCATTTTGATTTATCCTCCTGGGTTCCAATGTTGCACTAACTATTTTGTTATTGGGCTTTTCGATTGCCCTATTTGTGTTTGTCATTTTTCATTTCTCGATAATGGATCTACATTAATCCGCTATTTCTATTCCCATCCGTTCATTTAGACTTGTGCCTATCTCCTTGGAATGCAATGTCTATTCAATGGTGTACTATGGACTTCTTTTGTCATCTTTGTCCTTGGTTGTTTGTAACCGATTATCCAATTTTTGTCCTGTCGCTATCGAATGGTTCGACTATCTTTATTTGGTGTTGTTTTTCATATTGGGTTATGCTACCTTCCTTTACAATTTTTTTTTCCAACTACCGATATGGATATTAATAAGGGTTTATTCACTTGATTCATTATTATGATTGGGCTCATTTTTCGACTTTACTTGTATTGCTAAGATTCATATATATATATATATATATATATATATATATATATATATATATATATATAATATTTGGGATGATGTTGCTTATAGGCTCATCGACTTGTTTATGATTTCAGGTCGTCTTCTCTTTCTTATGGATGGTTTTCTGGCCTATTTCATATGGTATCCTCATGTCAAGGTGATTATATTGATGATATTTTTGCATGGGATTATCTTTCTGACCTTTACACTTTCCTCTCTATATTATATATAGTTTTATTTAGGTTTGCAGGTAATAAAGCTCATAAGACTTTCAACATCCTATCTTCACATAGTTTGTTTTGATATGTGGATGATTTCACTCCCTTTAGTAGCTCTGTGATGTAACCCTTCAAGTTTGATGATATTTGCTTCCTTGGGAAGCCTCCTCTATCACAATTCTTTACTATCATTCTCATTATGCTATTTTAGTTATCATTATGTATTACCTTAACTCTAATTTCATTTCGTTATGCAGTGTTTTCTCTTGTCCTCTTAGGTTTGCTCCATAGTGTCATGCATTCTCACTGGGTTGGCCTTAATCTTCCTTTGTCTTTTATGTTAATCTATTTGTATCTTTTGATTGCTTTAATGCTTCTTTTTAACTAGAGGGATCTACCCTTAGATTGTAGCTTTCAAGTAGTTCTAGAGTTTATCCCATTTATGACCTTTTTGTGGCAATTCCCCACATGGGTTTAAAACCCTAAACTTATAAACCTTAAACCTTCTAAATAAAATAAACTAAAATAAATTTCTAAATTCTAAACTCAAACAATATGTATAAATTAACCCTAAACTCCTAAACCTAAAATAAAATAAACCTAAACCTAAACTATTAAATTAAAATAAATAAAACCTTAACTGTAAATAAAATAAAATAAACTTAAATAGCTCTTTAAATAAATTAGCCTAAACTAAAATAAAATTTTAACCTATTTTTTTAAATTTAAATAAAATTTATTTAAATAAACATAAAACAAATGCTACATTAACTATAATAAATAAAATATAAATAAATAAACCTATAGTTTATAATTCTAAACCATAAACACTAAACCTTTAACCCTATATTAAATAAACCCTAAACCCTAAACCTAATAACCAAATCTAAACCTAAATCTAAACCCTAATCCTAAATATAACCCTAAATCCTAAATTAAAACCTAAACCCTAAAACTAAACTAAATAAACCAACCCTATATAATTATTTAAACTAAACTATAAAACCCTAACCTAAACCCTACACCCTAAAAAAACTAAACTTAAACTAAATAAAAAACATAAAAAAAAATAAATAAAAAACCTAAATAAAATAAAAAAGAAAAAACAAAAAAGCCTAAATTAAACTAAAAAATAAAATAAAATAAAATAAAAACTTAAAATTAACCTAAAATAAAATTAAAAAACCAAATAAAACCAAAAAAATAAACAAAAAGTAAAACCTAAAATATCAAAATAAAACAAAACTAAAATAACCCTAAACCTAAACCTACAAAAATAAAATAAATTTAAAACTAATGTAAAAATTAAACATAAACCTAAACCTAAACCTAAAAAATAAACTTAAAGAAAAACCTAAACTAAAATAAAAAACTTAAAATAAGTAAACTAAACTAAATAAAAATAAAAATTAAACCTACATAAATAAATAAAATAAACTAAAATAAATAAAAAGTAAACTAAATAAACTTAAACCTATTGGTTTACTTAATTTAAAAAAAAAAACCATAAGCTCTAATCCCTAAATCTTAAACCCTAAACCCTAAACCTACAATCCTAAACCCTCAACCTTAAACCCTAGGTTTTTTATTTTAGTTTAGTTTTTATGTTTAGGTTTAGGATTTTAATTTTATTTTATTTATGTTTAGGTAGTATTTCTTATTTTAGGTTTAGGTTTAGGTTTTTATTTTATTTTTTTTAGGATTAGGTTTTAGATTTTTATTTTAAGTTTCTTTTTAGTTTTTATTTTATAGCTTAGTTTTATTTTATTTATTTTATTTTTATTTTTTAGTATTTTAGTTATTTTATGTTTAGGTTTAGGTTTTATTTATTTTAGTTTATTTATTTAGTGTAGTTTATTTTATTTTATTTTATTTGAGGCTTTAGGTTTTTCTATTTTAGTTTTTTTTATTTATTTTATTTTATTTTTTTAGTTTATTTTTTTAGGTTTGTTAGTGTTTAAACTTTATTTTATTTAGGTTTATTTTATTTTTTTATTTTTTATTTATTTAGGTTTTATTTTATTTTTAATTTAGGTTTTATTTATTTTATTTTATTTTAGTTTTATTTTTTATTTTATCTCTTTTAGTTTAGTCATTTTAGGTTAGTGCAAGTTTATCTTTATTTTATCTTTATCTTTAGTTTAGTTTTATATTATCTTAGGTATTTAGTTTTTAGGTTTAGATTTATGGTTTAGGGCATGAGTGGTATTTGGTTCAAGCCCAGGGTAGGGCCCAGTTTAGGGCCCAGTGGTCCTTTTAGTGGCTCAGGCTAGGCGTTAAGGATTAGTGGTCTCTATTTGGCCTTATTTAGCTCAGGGTAGTTAGGCTAGGTTAGATCAGGGTTTTGGCCTAGTGGCCTGGCCTATTAGGGTTATATTTTTATCTTATTTTTTATCTGTTTATATTTTTATTTAGTTTATTTTCTTTACTTTGGTTTTGGTTTATTTTTATTTTAGTTTAGTTTATTTATTATTTTTTATTTGTTTTATTCTAGGTTTATTTTTAGGTTTTATTATTAGTTTAGTTTTTCTTTTATTTATTTTATTTTATTTTATTTTATTTAGGTTTAGTTTATTTATGTTTTAGGTTTAGTATTATTTATTTTTTGTTTTTGTTTGTTACTATGTTTTGTTTATTTTGTTTATTTTAAGTTTAGGTTTTTTTTTTAATTTTGGGTTTAGGTTTTATTTTTTATATATTTTTAAGTTAATTTTTTTAGGTTTAGGATTTTATTTAGTTTTTATTTAGTTTAATTTTAGGTTTAATTTATTTTTATTTTACATTTAGTTTGTATTTTATTTAGGTTTTTTATTTTTAGGTTATTTTTATTTTTAGTCAAGTTTAGGTTTTTATTTATTTTTTTACTTTAGTTTTTATATTTTATTTTATTTTATTTAGTTTAGTTTTTATATTTTTTATTTTATCTTTTTATTTTTATTATTTAGGTTTTAGATTTTATTTATTTTATTTTTAGGTTTTATTTAGTTTAAATTTTTGTGTTTTAGGTTTTAGTTTTGTGGTTTAGGTTTTAGTATTTAGTATTTAAGATTGAGGGTTTAGGGATAGCTTAAGTTTTAGTGTTAGTTTTGGGTTTAAGATTTAGGACTTAATGTTTAGGGTTAGCTTAGGGTTTAGGGTTTAGGATTTAGGTTTTAGAGTTTAGGCTTTAGGGTTAAGGGTGGTTTTTAGGGTTTAGGGTTTAAGTTTTAATGTTAGTTTAGGGTTTAAGGTTTAAGGTTTTAGGGTTTACATTTTAGGGTTTTGAATTTAATAGTGTTTTAGTTTTAGGTTTAGTTAGGGTTTATAATTTATAATTTTTTAGGGTTTTTTTAAAAAAAAAAATTAAGTAAACCGTAATTTTAAATTTATTTAGTTTATTTTTTATTTATTTTATTTTATTTTATTTTTTATATTTTTTAGAAATTTTTTTATTTTTTTTGGATTATTTATTTTATGTTTATTTATTTTAGTTTAGGTTTTTTATTTTAGTTTATTTTTTAGGTTTAGGTTTATGTTAATTTTAAGTTTAGTTTTATTTTTTTTTATTATTTCAGGTTTAAGTTTATTTTTATTTTAGGTCTATTTTGGTTTTATTTTATTTAGTTTTTTAGGTTTTATGTTTTATTTTAGTTTATTTTGGTTTTATTTTTAGTTTATGTTTAGTTTTATTTTTAATTTAATTTATTTTATTTAGTTAAGGGTTTAAGTTTAATTTATTTTAGGTTTAGGTTTAGGTTTTATTTATTATTTTAGTTTATTTTATTTTGTTTATTTTAGGTTTAGGTTTTTTTTTTTAAATTAAGGTTTCAATTTTATTTATTCCTTATTTTTAGGTTTATTTTTTATGTTTAGGTTTTTATTTAGTTTTTATTTTATTTTATTTTAGGGTTATTTTATTTTTATTTTAGGTTTAGTTTAAATTTTATTTTGTTTTTTTTACTTTTTAGTTTAGTTTAGGTTTTTATTTATTTATTTACTTTATTTTCTTTTTAGGTTTAGGTTTAGGTTTTAGTTTATGTTTTCATTTTATTTTATTTTTTTATCTTATTTTGCTTTAGGTTTGTTTATTTATTTTATTTTTAGGTTTATTTATTTATTTTATTTTAGGTTTTTATTTTTTTATATTTTTTTTATTTTAAGGTTTAGGGTTTTATTCAGATTTGGAATTAGTTTAGGGTTTAGTTTAAAGTTAGTTTAGGGTTTAGGTTTAGGGTTAAGGGTTTAGTTTTAGGGTTTAGGTTTGGGTTTAGGGTTTTTTTTAGGGTTTAGGGTTTAGTGTTTACCATTTAGGTTTTAGGGTTTATGGTTTAGGTTTAGATTTTAAGTGATAGTTTTACTTAAGGGTTTAGGGTTTTTTGATTTTTAGTTTTTTTTAATAGAGAATAAATTCAAATTCAGCATTTCTTTTTTTGATTTCTTCAACCAAGTAACACACTAAGTTTTTTAAAACACAAGTTGTGACATAGTTCAAAATGAGCAGGCATACAGAAAAACAAAAACCACTGATAATTAGAACCATCACTATTGTAAAGACATAATTCTAAGCAACAAATTGGATCAATTGTTCTTCAGTTTCTCTAGTTCCCATTAGAACCACCTTGGTCTCTAGAGTCATGGGATCCACCATCATATCCCTGATATCTTCCTCTGCCACCACCATGGTTGTAACCTCTATCTCTCCTCCCGCCTCCATAACCACCACTGCTCTGACCACCACCTCCATGTCCACCAGCACCTCCAGATCCACCACCACCACTATGATAACTGCCACCTTCGCCTTTGCCTCCATCGCCAGACCTAGAATGAGCCTAGTTGATGGTGATATTCCTGCCATTAAGGTTCTTCCATTCTTAGAGTTTAGGGTTATTAGATTTTAGGGTTTAGGCTTATTTTTAATTTATTTATTTTAGGTTTAGTTTATGGTTTGGGGTTTAGTTTGGATTGGGTTTAGGTTTGGGATTTAAGGTTTAGGGTTTAGGTTTATGGTTTGTGGTTTTAGATTTATGCTTTAGGTTTAAGTTTTTAAGGTTTAGGTTTTAGGTTATGGGTTAGTGGTTTAGGGATTAACATTTATTTAGTATATTTAGTCTATTATTTATTTATTTTAGTTAACTTTTTTTTATTTATATTTAGGTTTTTTTAATTTTATTTAGTTTAGCTTATTTATTTTAGGTTTATTTATTTTAGTTTATTTTTTGGTTTAGGTTTAGGTTTTATTTTTAATTTTTAGGATTAAGTTTAGGTTTTTATTTTATTTCTTTTAGATTTAGGTTTTAGGTTTTTATTTTAAGTTTATTTTAAGGTTTTACTTTTTAGTTTAAGTTTAGGTTTATCTTTAGTTTATTTTATTATATTTAGTTTAGGTTTAGGTTAAGGTCTTGTTTATTTTAAGTTTAGGTTTAGATTTTATTTATTTCAGTTTAGTTTATTTTTGTTTAGGTTTAGGTTTATTTAATTTTGTTTATTTTATTTTTATTTTAGG
Source organism: Cymbidium sinense (assembly GCA_021442155.1). Taxonomy (NCBI): domain Eukaryota; kingdom Viridiplantae; phylum Streptophyta; class Magnoliopsida; order Asparagales; family Orchidaceae; genus Cymbidium; species Cymbidium sinense. The sequence continues at coordinate 56,950,445 of CM038214.1, read as the reverse complement.
TTTAGTTTTTTAGTTTAGGGTTTATGCCTTATTTTTATTTACTTTTATGTTTTATATTAAAGTTTATTTTATCGATTTAAGTTTTTATTTATTTTATATTTTATTTTATTTTATGTTTAGGGCTTATGGTTTATGATTTAGTGTTTAGGGTTTAGTGTTTATGATTTAGGGTTTTTCAAAAAAAAAATTAAGTAAACTAGTAGATTATGTTTATTTAGTTTATTTTATATTTTTATTTAGTTTAGTTTATTTGTTCTAGTTTATGTTTTTCATTTTTGTTTATTTTTTAGGTTTAAATTTATATTTATCTTTTACTTTAGTTTTATTTATTTTATTTTGTGCATAGATTTTATTTTAATTTAGCTCAGTTTAATTTATATATTTTTTAGTAGGTTTTATACCATAGTTAGATTAGGCTCAGGCCCAGGTTTACCTGGATTATAGGATGGCCTCAGGCTCAGTGTCACCAGTGGGTGGTCATTAGGTTTGGGGCTAGGGCCCAGAGCTCAGCCTTAGAGTCAGTGGTGTGGTATCATGCTGGTAGTGTTAGGGCCAGCCTGTCTTTAGGGTAGGGTCAGGATCTTTGAATTTAGTAGGTAGGCTCAGGCTTTTAGGGTCAGTGGTAGGCTCAGTGGTGGGGTTTTAAAGAAATCAAACCAAACAGGATTAAATTTATTAAGTTATTTAGTTTATTTTATTTATTTATTATTATTTTTATTTTATTTTTTTTGTATAATTTCTTTTGGTTTTATTTATCCAGTTTAGGTTTTTTTATTTTAGTTTATTTTTTTTTAGTAGGTTTATGTTAATTTTACTTAGTTTTATTTTATTTTATTTTCAGGTTTAGGTTTATTTTTATTTTTAGGTCTTAGTAGGTTATTTTATTTAGGTTTAGGTTTTAGTTTTATAGGTTTATTTTAGGTTTTATTTTTTAGTTTAGTTTAGTTTTATTTTATTTTATTTTATTTAGTTTAGGGTTTAGGTTTAGTTTATTTTATGTTTAGGTTTAGGTTTTATTTATTTGAGTTTAGTTTATTTTAGTGTTGGTTTAGGTTTATTTTATTTTTTTTTTATTTTAGGTTTAGGTTTTTTTTTAAGTTTAGGTTTCAGTTTTATTTTTTATTTAATTTTAGGTTTATTTTTCTATGTTTAGGTTTTTATTTAGTTTTTATTTTATTTTATTTTATTTTAGAGTTATTTATTTTTATTTTAGGTTTAGTTTTTATTTTATTTAAGTTTTCTACTTTTTAGTTTAATTTATGTTTTTATTTATTTTTTATTTTTTTTCAATTAAGGTTACTATTTTAGTTTATGTTTTTATTTTATTTTATTTTATTATTTTATTTTGCTTTAGGTTTTATTTACTTATTTTATTTTTATGTTTTATTTAATTTAAGTTTAGGTTTTTAAGCTTTCTAGGTTTAGGGTTTAGGGTTTGATTAGGGTTTAGGGTTTGGGGTTTTGGGTTTAAGGTTTAGGGTTTAGGGTTTAGGGTTTAGGGCTTAGTTTTAGGGTTTAGGGTTTAGGGTTTAGGGTTTTAGGGTTTAGGATTTAGGATTTAGGGTTTATGATTTATAGTTTTTAGGGTTTACGATTTAAGGTTTAGATTTTAGGATTAAGGTTCAAGTTTTAGTCAAAGGTTTTGGGATTTTGGTTTCTTACTTTTTTTTAAAAGAGAACAAATTCAAATTCGGTATTTCTTCTTTTTGATTTCATCAACCATGTAACACACCGAGTTTTCTAGGATGCAAGTTGTGACATAGTTCAAAATGAGCACACATAGATCAAAATAAAAACCATTGATAAGTAGAATCATCTATATTATAAAGACAGCCCATAAGCATTATCCATTCTTTAATTCTCTACCCATCAAACCACCTTATTCTCGAGTCATAGATCAACCATCATATCCGTGATCTCTCCCTCCGTCAGCACCATGGTTGTAACCTCCATCGCTCCTCCCGCCTCCATAACCACCACTGCTCAGACCACCACCTCCATATCCACCAAGACCTCCAAATTCACCACCACCACTATGATAACCACTGACTTCTCCTTCACCTTGATCGCCATATCTAGACTGAGCCTGGTTGACGGTAATGATCCTATCGTTAAGGTTCTACCATTCTTAGGGTTTAAGTTTATTAAGTTTTAGTGTTTAGGTTTTTTTTTTTAATTTATTTAGTTATTTTTTTTTTTTTGGGTTTAGGGTTTTAGGGTTTAGGTTAGGTTTTAGTTTAGTTTAGTTTAGTTGGGTTTAGGGTTTTAGTGTTTATGGTTTTTAGGGTTTGGGTTTAGGTTTTAGGTTGTAGGTTGGGTTTAGGTTTGTGGTTTAGACTTGGTTTAAGGTTTTTTTTTTAAAATTAAATAAATTTAGGTTTAGGTTTATTTAGTATATTTAGTCTATTATTAATTTATTTTAGTTTACTTTATTTTTATTTATATTTAGGATTATTTTTTTATTTTATTTAGTTTAGTTTATTTATTTGGTTTATTCATTAAGTTTTGATTTTTTTTTTTATTTTAGTTTATTTTAGTTTAGGTTTATGTTTAGGTTTATTTTTTTAGTTTGAGTTTTTTTATTTTATTTCTTGGTTTAAGTTTATTTTTTAATTTTTAGGTGTAGGTTTTAGGTTTTTTATTTTATTTTTATTTAGGTTTTTTTATTTTAGGTTTATTTTAGGTTTTAATTTTTTTTTTGTTTGTTTAGTTTATCTTTAGTTTATTTTATTTTATTTTTTTTAGGTTTAGGTTAAGGTTTAGTTTATTTTAGTCTTAGATTTAGGTTTTATTTATTTTAGTTTAGTTTATTTTGGTTTAGGTTTTGGATTATTTAATTTTGTTTATTTTATTTTTATTTTAAGTTTAGGATTTTTTTTAGTTTGTATTTATGTTTTTTTTTTATTTATTTTTTATTTTTAAGTTTATTTTATAGTCTAGTTTTATTTATTTTATATTTTCTTAGGTTTAGGTTGTATTTAGGGTTTATAGTTTATGATTTAGTGTTTATGATTTATGGTTTATGATTTAAAGTTTATTTAAAAAATATATTAACAAAACTGGTAGGTTTAGGTTTATTTAGGTTTTTAGTTTATTTTATATTTTTATTTAGGTTTATATTATATTTTTATTTAGTTTAGTTTGTTTATTTTAGTTTAGGTTTTTTATTTTAGTTTATTTTTTTAGGTTTAAGTTTAGGTTTATGTTTATTTTTTACTTTAGTTATATTTTTATTTTTAATTTTTAGGTTTAGGTTTAGCTTTTTATTTTATTTATTTATTTTAAGTTTAGGTTTTTAGTTTTTATTTTAGATTTATTTTTAATTTTTTTATTTTATTTAGTTTAAGGTTTAGGTTTAGTTTATTTTAAGTTTAACTTCAGATTTTAATTATTTTAGTTTTATTTATTTTAGTTTAAGTTTAGGTTTATTTTATTTTTATTTTTGGTTTAAGTTTTTTTTAGTTTAGGGTTCAGGTTTTATTTATTATTTATTTTTAGGTTTTATTTTTTAGGTTTTATATTTAAGTTTAGGTTTTTATTTAGTTTTAAATTTATTTTATTTTAGGTTTATTTTATTTTAGTGGTTTGTGTGGTTTGTGTAGGGTTTGTGGTTTATTTTAGGGCTAAGGCTTTAGGTTTTTTTTTTAAATCAAGTAAACCAGTAAGTTTAGGTTTTTTTATCTGTTTAGTTTAATTTTTATTTATTTTAGTTTATTTTATTTCTTATTTTTATTTAAGATTATTTTTTACTTTATCTTGTTTAGTTTATTTATATTAGTTTAAGTTTTTTATTTTAGTTTAAGTTTTATTTTAGTTTATTTTTAGGTTTAGGTTTATGTTTATGTTCAACTTTTTAGTTTAGTTTTATTTTTATTTTATTTTTTAGGCTTAGGTTTTATTTTTTTTATTTTTTATTTTTTAGGTTTAAGTTTTAATTTTTTTAGTTTATTTTAGGTTTTATTTTTTTTTATTTATTTTATTTTTATTTTAGTTTATTTTATTTAGTAGTTTGTTTTATTTATTTAGTTTATATTTTATTTTTTTATTTTATTTATTTATTTTTATTTTATATTTAAGTTTAGTTTATTATTTTATTTTAATTTTTAATTTTAAATTTATTATTTTATTTATAGTTTTTATTTTATTTTATTTACAATTATTTTATTTATATTTTAAAGTATATTATTATTTTATTTTAGGTTTATAGGGTGGGAGAGGGTTTAGGTTTGGAAGAGGGTTGTTAGGTTTAGTGGTATAGGGTTAGTAGTGGTTTAGGGTGGGTTAGGGTTTAGGGTTTAGGTTGCAGGTGGGGGTAAGTTTAGGGTTTAGGGTTAGAGTTAGGGTTTGGACTTTAGGCTTTTTTTAATTAAGTAAACTGGTAGGTTTAAGTTTATTTAGTTTGTTTTTTATTTATTTTAGTTTAATTTATTTGTTAATCTTATTTAGGTTTATTTTTTATTTTTATTTAGTTTAGTTTAGGTTTTTTATTTTAGTGTACTTTTTAGGTTTATGATTAACTTAATGTTCATTTTTTTTAGTTTAGTTTTATTTTTACTTTATTTTTTTTTATTTAAGTTTTATTTTTTATTTTTAGGTTTAGCTTTAGGTTTTTATTTTATTATTTTAGGTCAAGTTCTAGGTTATTCTTTTAGGTTTATTTTTAGGTTTTATTTTTTAGTTTATGTTTAAGTTTATTTTTAGTTTATTTTATTTTATTTAGTTTAGGTTTAGGTTTAGGTTTAGTTTATTTTAGGTTTAAGTTTAGGTTTGATTTATTTTAGATAAGTGTTTTTTAGTTTAGGTTTAGGTTTATTTTATTTCATTTTAGGTTTTGGTTTAGGTTTTTTTTCTAATTTAGGGTTTAGGTTTTATTTTTATTTATTTTTTAGGTTATATTTTTAGGTTTAATTATTAAGTTTAGGTTTTTATTTAGTCTTTATTTTATTTATTTTAGGTTTAGTTTCAATTTTATTTAGGTTTTTTATTTCTAAGTTTATTTTATTTTTTTAGTTTAGTTTAGGTTTTTATTTATTTTATTTTAATTTAGTTTTTATTTTTTTATTTTATTTTATTTTTAGCTTTAGGTTTATGTTTTTATTTTATTTTTTTAAGTTTAAGTTTTAGGTTTATTTTTAGGTTTTACTTTTTAGTTGAGGTTTATGTTTACTTTTAGTTTATTTTATTTTATTTAGTTTAGGGTTTAGGTTTAGTTTATTTTATGTTAAGGTTTAGGTGTTATTTATTTTAGTTTAGGTTTTGGTTTATTTTATTTTTAATTTAGGTTTAGGATTATTTTTAGTTAGAGTTTAGGTTTTATTTTTTATTTTTTTTAGGTTTTATTTTTAGGTTTATTATTTAGGTTTAGGTTTTTATTTAGTTTTTAATTTATTTTATTTTAGGTTTATTTTATTTAGGCAGATTTGTGATTTAGGGTTTAGGGTTTAGGGTTCAAGGTTTAGGGTTTAGGGTTAGTTTAAGGTTTAGGGTTTTTGGGTTTAGGGTTTTTTTATTTTTATATTAAGTAAATCAATAGGTTTAGGTTTATTTAATTTATTATTTATTTATTTTAGTTTGTTTTTTATTTAGGTTTATTTTTTATTTTTTATTTTTCTAATTATTTATTTTATTTTCTATATTTTAAATTAAGTAAATTGATAGGTTTAAGTTTAATTTAGGTTTAGGGTTTAAGGTTTAGAGTTTTATGGTTAATACTTATAGGGTTTAGGGTTTACAATTAGGGTTTAGGGTTTAGGGTTTAGGGTAAAGTTTAGGGTTTAGGGTTTAGGGTTAAGGTTAGTTTTAGGGTTTAGGGTTTAGTGTTTAGCGTTTAGGATTTAGGGCTTAGGGTTTTTTAAATTAGGTAAATCGAAAGGTTTAGGTTTATTTAGTTTATTTTTTATTTATTTTAGTTTATTTTATTATTTTATTTTTATTTAGGAATATTTTTATTTTTATTTAGATTAGCTTATTTATTTTAGGTTTATTTATTTTTGTTTAGGATTTTTATTTTAATTTAATTTTTAGGTTTAGGTTTAGGTTTAAGTTTATTTTTTATTTGAGTTTTATTTTTATTTTATTTTTTAGGTTTAGGTTTTATTTTTTATTTTAGGTTTAGGTTTATGTTTTTATTTTATTTTTTAGGTTTAAGTTTTAGGTTTTATTTTAACTTTTTTTTAAGTTTTATTTTAGGGTTTTAGGGTTTAAGGTTTAAGGTTTATGGTCACTTTAGTGTTTATTTTAGGGTTTAGGGTTTAAGTGTAGTCTTTAGGGTTTAAGGTTTAGGATTTTAGTTTATGGATATTGGATCAGAGTGAGTGTGGTAGAGTTTAAGGTTTAGATTTAGGGTTCGGGTTTAGGATTTAACATTTAGGGTTTAGACTTTAGGGTTTAGGGCTTTTAGGGTGTAGGGTTTAGGGTTTAGGGTTAAAGGTTTAGGGTTTAGGGTTTATATAAGGTTTTGGAGTTTAGTTTAATGATTTGGTTGGGTAATGGTTTTAACTTTGGTTTGTGGATTATTTTATGGTTTAGTTTGGTGGGTTTAGGGTTTTTTAATGTTTTTTTGATTTTAGGATTTTTTAGTTTTAGGGATTAGGGTTAGGGTTAAGGTTTAGGGTTTAGGGTTTAGGGTTTTGGGTTTATGGTTGTAGGTTTACAGTTTAGGGTTTAGGGTTTAGGGTTTTTTTTATAAAAAAATTAGTAAATCTATAGGTTTAGGTTTATTTAGTTTGGTTTATTTTATTTTTTATTTTTAATCACGTTTAATTTTTATTTTTATTTAGTTTGTTATATTTTGTTTAACTTTATTTATTTTAGTTTAAGTTTTTTAGTTTAGTTTAGTTTTTTGGTTTAGGTTTAGGTTTATATTTATTTTTTAGTTTAGTTTTAATTTTATTTTATTTTTTAGGTTTAGGTTTTTTTTTTAGGTTTAAGTTTAGGTTTTTATTTTAGTTTTTTAGGTTTACATTTTAGGCTTTTATTTTAAGTTTTATTTTTTGTTTAGGCTTAGTTTTATTTTTAGTTTATTTTATTTTATTTTGTTTAGGGTTTAGGTTTAGTTTATTTTATGTTTAGGTTTAGGTTTTATTTAATTTAGTTTAGTTTATTTTAATGTAGGTTTAGGTTTATTTTATTTTGATTATTTTAGGCTTAAGTTTTTTCTTTTAGTTTAAGGTTTAGGTTTTCTTTATTTATTTTTTTATATTTAGGTTTGGGTTTTATTTAAATTTCATTTAATTTTTTTTAGGTTTAATTCATTTTATTTTATGTTTAGTTTTTATTTTACTTAGGTTTTTTAATTTTTTTAGTTTAGTTTAGCTTTTTATTTATGTTATTTTAGTTTAGTTTTTATTTTTTTTATTTTATTTATTTTTTATTTTTTTAGGTTAAGGTTTAAGTTTTTCTTTATGTTTTTATTTTATTTTAGTTTTATTTTATTTTATTTTAGGTATTTTTCTTTATTTTATTTTTAGTTTTTATTTAGTTTAGGTTTTAGCTTTAGGGTTTAGTGTGTTTAGGGTTAATTTGGGGTGTAGGGTTTATGGTATAAGGTTTTTTTTGGGTCTAAGGTTTAGGATTTACTATTTAGGGTTTAAGCTTTTAGTGTTTAGGGCTTAGAGTTTAGGGTTTATGGTTTAGGGTTTAGGGTTTAGGTTTTAGGTTTAGAGTTCATGTTTAAGTTTAGGGTTAAGGGTTTTTTGTTAGGGTTTAGGGTTTAATCTTTGGTTTTTTTATTTTATTTTATTTTTTATGTTTAGGTTTAGGTTTATGTTTATTTTTCATTTCAGTTTTATTTTTATTTTATTTTTTAGGTTTTGGTTTTATTTTTTATTTTTAGGTTTAAGCTTGGGTTTTTATTTTATTTTTTAGTTTAGGTTTTAGGTTTTTATTTTAGGTTTATTTTTATATTTTTATTATCAGTTTAGGTTTAAGTTTATTTTTAATTTAGTTTATTTTATTTAGTTTAGAATTTAGGTCTAGTTTACTTTAGGATTTATTTATTTTAGTTTAGTTTATTTTAGTTTAGGTTATGTTTATTTTATGTTTAGGTTTTTTATTTAAAATTTTGGGTTTAGGTTCTATTTTTTATTTACTTTTAAGTTTATTTTTTAGGTTCAAGTTTTTATTTAGTTTTTATTTTGTTTTATTTTAGGTTTAATTTATTTTTATTTTATGTTTAGTTTTAATTTTATTTAGATTTTTTATTTTTAGGTTTATTTTATTTTTTAGTTAAGTTTAGGTTTTTATTTATTTTATTTTAGTTTAGTTTTTATTTTTTATTTTATTTTGTTTTAGTTTAGCCACGTTTAGGTTTGAGTTTAAGTTTTATTTTATTTTATTTTCTATTTTATTTAGGAGGTTTTATTTAGGTTTAAGTTTAGTTGTTGGAGGTTTGGTAGGTTGTGGCTTTAGGGTTTAGGATTAGGGTAGGGACTTAAGTTAGGATTAGTTTTGGTAGGTTTAGGGCTTAGTGAAGCTAGGTGGGAGTTTAGTTTAGATTTAAGGTGAGCCTGGGGTTTAGGGTTTAGGTGTAGTTTAGGGTTGGGTTTATGGTTGTATGGAAGTTTAGGGTTTAGGGTTTGGATGGGGTTAGTTTAGGTTTGGGTTTAAGGTTTAGTTTATAGTGGGATGTGGTAGTTTTTTAGAGTTTTAAAGAAAAAAAAAGCATGTTAAGTGTATTTATTTTAGTTTATTTTATTTTATTTTATTTAAGTATATATTTTTTATTTTTTATTTTTATTTATATATATTTTATTTTATTTATTTATTTTAGGTTTATTTATTTTAATTTAGGTTTTATTTTAGTTTATTTTTAAGTTTAGGTTTAGGTTTATGTTAATTTTTAGTTTAGTTTTATTTTTATTTTATTTTCTAGGTTTAGGTTTTTCTTTTTATTTTTAGGTCTAGGTTTAGGTTTTTATTTTGATAATTTAGGTTTAGTTTTTAGGCTTTTATTTCAAGTTTATTTTTAGTTTAGGTTTAGTTTTAATTTTAGTTTATTTTATTTTATTTAGTTTATGGTTTAGGTTTAGTTTACTTTAGGTTTAGGTTTAGGTTTTATTTATTTTAGTTTAGTTTATTTCAGTGTAGGTTTACATTTATTTTATTTTATTTATTTTAGGTTTAGGGTTTTTTTTTAGTTTAGGGTTTCGGTTTATTTTTTTATTTTTTTAGGTTTATTTTTTATGTTTAGGTTTTTATTTAGTTTTTATTTTATTTTACTTTAGGGTTATTTTATTTTTATTTTAGGTTTAGTTTTATTTAGGTTTTACTTTAGCTTTAGGTTTATTTTATTTTATATTTTATTTTCTTTTTAGGTTTAGGTTTTAGTTTATGTTTTCATTTTATTTTATTTTTTATTTTATTTTGCTTTAGGCTTGTTTAGTTATTTTATTTTTTAAGTTTTACTTAGTTTAGTTTTTAGCTTTTAGGGGGAGTGGGATTTGATTAGGGTGGGTTTAGGGTTTAGGTTTGGGGGGTTTAGAGTTTATGATTTAGGGTTTTTAGGGTTTATGGTTTTGGGTTTAGATTTTAGGTTTAAGTTTCAGGTTTTAGTTCACGGTTTAGGGTTTTTGGTTTTTTAGTTATTTTTAATTGAGAAGAAATTCAGATTCAGTATTTCTTCTTTTTGATTTCATCAACCAAGTAACACACCAAGTTTTCTAAAACATAAATTGTGACATAGTTCAAAATGAGCATGCATAGAGAAAAAACCATTCATAACTAGAACCATCTCTATTTTAAAAACACAGTTCCATAAGCAATAGATCGGATCAGCCATTCATCAATTCCTCTAGATCCCATCAGAACCACCTCGGCCTCCCGAGTCACCAGGTCCCCCATCATATCCATGATCTCTCCCTCAACCACCACCATGGTTGTAACCTCCGTTGCTCCTCCCACCTTCATAACCATGACTACTCCGACCACCACCTCCATATCTACTAGCACCTCCAGATCCATGACCACCATTATGAAAACTACCGCCTTCGCCTTTGCCTCCACCACTAGACCTAGACTGAGCTGGGATGACAGTGATGTTCTTACCATTAAGGTTCTACCATTCTTAGGGTTTAGGTTTATTTTCTAAATTATTTAGTTACTTTTGTTTTAGGTTTAGGGTTTGGGGTCTAGGGTTTAGGGTTAGGGTTTAAGGTTTAGGGTTTAGGGTTTAGGGTTTTAGGGTTTTAGGGTTTATGCTTCTAGGTTTTAAGCTTTAGGAGGAGGATTTAAGGTTTAGCATTTAGGGTTTTATGTAAGATGAGTTGGTTTAATGTTTAAATTTAGGGTTGAAGGTCTCTTTTTTTAAAAAAAACTGGTAGGTTTGGGTTTATTTAGTATATTTAGTCATTATTTATATATTTTAGTTTACTTTATTTTTATTTAGGTTTATTTTTTATTTTATTTAGTTTAGATTATGTATTTTAGGTTTATTTATTTTAGTTTTGATTTTTTATTTTAGTTTATTTCTTAGGTTTAGGTTTAGGTTTAGGTTTATTTTTAGCTATGTTTTATTTTTATTTTTTATTTTTTTTTGGTTTAGGTTTTATTTTTAATTTTAAGGTTTAGGTTTAGGTTTTTCTTTTATTTCTTTTAGGTTTAGGTTTTAGGTTTTTATTTTAGGTTTATTTTTAGGTTTTACTTTTTTGTTTAAGTTTAGGTTTATCTTTAGTTTATTTTATTTTATTTTGTTTAGGTTTAGGTTAAGGTTTAGTTTATTTTTTATTTATTTTTGTTTGTTTTATTTTTTATTTTTATTTAGGTTTATTTTTTATTTTTATTTAGTTTAGTTTATTTATTTTAGGTTTACTTATTTTAGTTTAGCTATTTTATTTTAGTTTATTTTTTAGTTTAGTTTAATTTTTATTTTATTTTTTGGGTTTAGTTTTTATTTTTTGTTTTTAGGTTTAATTTTGGTTTTATTCTATTTTTTTAGGTATAGGTTTAGGTTTTTATTTTAGGTTTATTGTTAGGTTATTTTTTAGTTTAGTTTAGGTTTTTATTTATTTTATTTTAGTTTAGTTGTTTTTTTAGGTTTAGGTTTATGTTTAGGTTTTAGTTTATATCTTTATTTTATTTTACTTTTGTATTTTATTTTTATTTAGGATTTTTTGTTTATTTTATTTTTAGGTTTGATTTAATTTAGGTTTAAGTTTTTAGCTTTTTAGGGTTTAGGATTTAGGGTTAATGGTTTGGGGTTTAGGGTTTAAGTTGGGTGGTTAGGGTTGTGGTTTAGGGTTTTAGGGTTTATGCTTTTAGGGTTTAGGGTTTAGGGTTTAGGGTTTAGGGTTAGGGGTTTTCATTTTTAATTTTTTAATTTTTTTTAAAATTAAGTAAACTCATATGTTTAGGTTTATTTAGTTTATTTTTTATTTATTTTAGTTCATTTTGATTTTTATTTTAATTTATTTTAATTTATTTTGATTTTTATTTTGTTTAGTTTATTTATTTAAGTTTATTTATTTTACTTTAGGTTTTTTATCTTAGTATATTTTTTAGGTTTAGGTTTAGGTTTACTTTTTGTTTAGTTTTATTTTTATTATATTTTTAGGTTTAGGTTTTACTTTTTAACTTTTAGGTTTAGGATTTGGTTTTTAATTTCTTTTTTTAGGTTTAGGTTTTAGATTTTTATTTTACATTTATTTCTAGCATTTATTTTTCAGTTTAGGTTTAGGTTTATTTTTAGTTTATTTTATTTTATTTAGTTTAGGTTTAGGTTTAGATTCAGTTTATTTTAGGTTTAGGTTCAGGTTTTATTTATTTTAGTTTAGGTTTAGTTTTATTTTATTTTTATTTTAGGTTTAGGTTTTTTAGTTTAGGGTTTAAGTTTCATTTTATATTTCTTTTTTAGGTTTATGTTTTATTTAGTTTTATTTTATTTTATTTTAGGTTTATTTGTATTTTAGGTTTAATTTTATTTTATTTAGGTTTTATTTTTAGTTTAGATTAGTTTTTATTTATTTTATTTCTTTCATTTTATTTTTATTTTATTTTCTTTTAGGTTTAGGTTTAGGTTTATGATTAGTTTAAGTTTAGGCTTTAGTTTATGTTTTTTTTATTATGGTTTAGGTTTATTTATTTTATTTTAAGCTTTATTTAGTTTAGGTTTAGGTGGTTTTAGTTTATGGTTTGGGGTTAGTTTGGGGTAGGTTTATGGTTTAGGACTTAGGGTTTATGGTTAGGGGTTTATTTTAGGGAGGTTTAGGGTTTAGGGTTTTAGGATTTAGTGGTTTGGGGAGGGTTTTAGGGTTTTGGGTTTAGGGCTTAGGGTTTAGGGTTTTTAGGGTTTAGGTTTTAGGTTTAATGTTTATGTTTTAGTTTAGGGTTTAGTGTTTTTATTTTTTATTTTTAATAGAGAAAAATTTAGATTCAACATTTTGTCTTTTTAATTTCATCAACCAAGTAACACATCAAGTTTTCTAAGACATAAGCGATGACATAGAGCAAAAATGGGCATGCATAGAGCAAATTAAAAACCCTAGATAACTAGAACCATCTCTACTGTAAAGTCAATGTTCCATAAGAAGCATATCCGAATGACCGTTCTTCAATTTCTCTAGTTCCAATTAGAACCACTCTGGCCTCTCGAGTAGCAGGATCCACCATCATATCCCCGATGTCTCCCTCTGTCACCATCACAATTGTAACCTTCGTCGCTCCTCCCACTTCCATAACTATCACTACTCCAACCACCACCTCCATATCCACAAGCACCTCCAGATCCCCCACCACCACTATTATTACTGCCACCTCCACCTTTGCCTCCACCGGGATCTGAGCTTGATGGTAATGTTCACTGTCCGCCCATTCTTAGGGTTTAGGTTTAGGTTTAGGTTTATAAGGTTTTATTTTTTAATTTATTTTAGGTTTATTTTTTAGGTTTAAGTTTTTATTTAATTTTTATTTAATTTAATTTTTGGTTTATTTTATTTTTATTTTACATTTAGTTTTTACTTTATTTAAGTTTTAATTCTTAGGTTTATTTTATTTTTTAGTTTAGTTTAGTTTTCATTTATTTTATTTTAGTTTATTATTATTATTATTTTATTTTATTTTATTTTTAAGTTTAGGTTTAGGTTTTTATTTATTTTTTTTATTTAGTAGGTTTTTTTATTTATTTTATTTTTAGGTTTTATTTAGTTTAGGTTTAAGTTTTTAGGTTTTTAGGTTTTTAGGGTTTTGGGTTTAGTTTAGGGTTTAGGTTTTAGGATTAGGGTTTAGGTTTTAGGGTTTAGGCTTTAGGGTTTAGTGTTTAGAGCCCAGGGTCATTTAGTTTATGGTAAGTGCACATGGTTTTTTATCAGTTTGGGTCATAGAGTTTTATCAGTGTTAGTAGGTTAGGGTCAGGTCAGTTTAGGCCCAGGTAGGTTTAGTCAGGTTAGGGTAAATTGTTTTAGGGCTCAGTGGCCTGTAGGAGTTAGGTTAGAGTGGCTCAGTTTAGGGTAGGTTTAGGGTCAGTCATGGAGAGGTGAGAGGCCCAGGGCCCAGGAGTTTATAGGTAAGCAAGGTATCAAAGGATTTAGGTCAATGAGGAGGAGGGAAGGTGGGGTTTAGGGTCAGGCTTTTGATTTAGGGTTTAGAGTAAGACAGGGTTTAGTTTAGGTTTTATTTATTTTATTTAGTAGGTTTATTTATCTTATATCTTTATTTAGTGGGTTTAGAGGTGTGGTGGGTAGGGAAAGTTTAAGTAGGATTAGGGAGGTTTAGGAGTTTAGGGAGTTTAGGTTTAGAGGTCATTAGATTATGGTATTTTGGCATAGGGCAAATTTTTGTTTAGGGGTGGAGGGAGTTTAGGGGTTTAGGGCCCAGGGAGGTTTAGGGTCAGGTTAAGGCCTGGTAGGATTTATGGTTTAGAGTGGGTTTAGATTTAGGAGGTTTTGGGTTAGTGGAGGTTTGTATTTGGGGGTTTTAGGGTTTTGGGTTTTGGTTTTAGTGTTTAGTGTTTAGGTTTTAATGTTTAGGGTTTAGGGTTAGTTGAGGGTTGAGGGTTTAGGGTTTAGGGTTTAGTGTTTAGTGTTTAGGGTTTATGGTTTAGGTCTTAGGTCTAGGGTTCAGGTATTAGTTTAGGGATTAAAGCTTTTTGGTTTTCTTTTAAATAGAGAACAAATTCAAATTCAATAATTCTTTTTTTCAATTTCATCAACCAAGTAACACACCAAGTTTTCTAAGACACAAGTGACGACCTAGATAAGAATAGAGCATGCATAGAGCAAATTAAAAACTCTAGATAACTTGAAATGTATCTACTATAAAGGCATAGTTTCCATAAGCTATAGATCGGATCATCTATTCTTCAGTTTCTCTAGTTCACATCAAGACCACCTCGGCCTCGAGTAGTGGGATCCACCATCATATCCCTTATCTCTCCTTCCGCTACTACCACGGCTGTAACCTGCGTCACTCCTCGCTTCCATTACCACCACTGCTCTGACCACCACCTCCACATCAACCAGCACCTCTGATCCCCCACCACCACTATGTTAACTGCCACCTCCATCTTCACCTCCATCGCCAGATCTAAACTGAGCCTGGTTGACGATGATGTTTTTGCCATCAAGGTTTTGCCCATTCTTAGAGTTTAGGTTTAGGTGTAGTTTGTTTATGTTTTATTTTTTTTATTTATTTTTGGTTTTATTGTTAGGTTTATTTTTTTAGGTTTAGGTTTATATGTAGTTTTATTTTATTTTATTTTGGGATAATTTTATTTTTATTTGACATTTAGTTTTTCTTTTATTTAGTTTTTTTATTCTTAAGTTTATTATATTTTCTAGTTTAGCTTTGGCTTTTATTTATTTTATTTTACCTTATTTTTATTTTTAGTTTATGTTTAGGTTTTAAGTTTTCACTTTATTTTTATTATATTTATTTGATTTAAGTTTTTATTTATTTTATTTTAGGTTTTATTTAGTTTATGTATGTATTTAGGTTGAGTAGTAGGATTAGGGGATTTTGGTAAGTTTAGGATAGCTTAGGTTTAGGTTTAGGCTTTTAGGGTTTTAGTGGTTTATGGTCAAGATCTGATTAGGTCACCTTTAGGGTTTAGGCTCAGTTTTTATTTATGGTTTAGTATTTAGGGTTTAGGGTTTAGGGTTAGTTTAGGGTTTAGGGTTTATTTGGGTTTAGATTTTGGGTTTAGGGTTTGTAGGTTTAGGTTTTAAGGATAGTTTTAGGTTTAGGTTTAAAGTTTGGTTTTAAGGTTTGAGTTTAGGGTTTTTTTTAAATTAAGTAAACCTCTAGGTTTAGGTTTATTTAGTTTATTTTTTTATTTTAGTTTATTTTATTTTAAATTTTTATTTACGTTTATTTTCTATTTTTATTTAGTTTTTTTAGGTTTATTTATTTTAGTTTAGATTTATTAGTTTAGTTTATTTTTTAGGTTTTGGTTTAGGTTTATGTCTATTTTTTAGCTTAGTTTTATTTCTATTTTATTTTTTAGGTTTAGGTTTTATTTTTTAATTTTAGGTTTAGTTTTAGGTTTCTATTTTAGTTTTTTAGGTTTAGATTTTAGGTTTCTATTTTAGGTTTATTTTTAGGTTTGATTTTTTAGTTTAGGTTAAGGTTTACTTTTAGTTTATTTAATTTTATTTAGGGTTTAGGTTTTGGTTCAGGTTTAGATTATTTTAGGTTTAGATTTAGCTTTTATTTATTTTAGTTTAGGTTTAGGTTTATTTTATTTTTATTTGAGGTTTAGGTTTTTTTTTAGTTTAGGGTTTAGGTTTTTTTTATTTTATTTTTAGGTTTTAATTAGTTTAGGTTTATGTTTTTAGCTTTTTAAGGTTTAGGGTTAGTTGAGGGCTTAGGGTTTAAGGTTTCGGGTTTAGGGTTTAAGGTTTATGTTTATGGCTTTTTGGGTTTAAGGTTAAGGGTTTAGGGTTTAGGTTTTAGGTCTGGGGTTCAGGTTTTAGTTTAGGGTTTACAGTTTTTGGTTTTTTTTAATAGAGAACAAATTCAAATTCAACATTTCTTCTTTTTGATTTCACCAACCAAGTAACACACCAAGTTTTCTAAGACATTAGTGATGACATTGATAATAAATGAGCATGTATAGTGCAAATCAAAAACACTAGATAATAAGAATCGTCTATATTATAAAGACACAATCCATAAGCAGTAAATCGGCTCGACCGTTCTTCCATTTCATCAGTTCCCATTAAAACCACCCTGCCTTCTCGAGTAGCATGATCCACCATCATATCCCTGATCTCTCCCTCCGCCACCACCATGGCTGTAACCTCCATCGCTCCTCCTTCCTCCATATCCACTAGTACCTCCAAATCCCCCAACACCACTGTGATAATCGTCGCCTCTGCCTTCGCCTCCACCCTCAGATCTAGACTAAGCTTGGTTGATGGTGATGTTCCTGTCATCATGGTCCTGCCCATTCATAGGGTTTAGGCTTATTAGGTTTAAGGGTTTAGGTATATTTTTAAATTTATTTTGTAACTTTAGGTTTAGGGTTTGAGGTTTAGGGTTAGGGTTTAGGGTTTGGGGTTTAGGGTTAGGGTTTAGGGTTTAGGGTTTTAGGGTTTATGCTTTTAGGGTTTAGGGTTTAGCGTTAGTGTTTAGGGTTTAAAGTTTAGGGTTTTAGGGTTCAGGGTTTTAGGGTTTAGAGTTTAGGGTTAGCGTTTAAGGTTTGTGGTTTAGGGTTTTGAGGTTTATGGTTTAGGGTTTGGTGTTAGCTTAGGGTTTAGGGTTAGTTTATGGTTTAGGGGTTTAGGCTTTAGTGTTTAAGGTTTTTAGTGTTTTGGGTTTAGGGTTTAGGGTTAGTTTAGGGTTTAGGGTTTTAGGGTTTAGGATTGTAGGTTTAGGCTTGTAGGTTTAGGGTTTAGGGTTTAGGATTTAAGGTTTTTTTTAAATTAAGTAAACTGATAAGTTTAGGTTTATTTCTTATTTATTTTAGTTTATTTTATTTTAAATTTTTATTAAGGTTTATTTTTCATATTTATTTAATTTAGTTTATTAATTTATGGTTTATTTATTTTAGTTTAGGTTTTTTTAGTTAAGTTTATTTTTTAAGTTTAGGTTTAGGTTTTATTTTTTTGTTTAGGTTTAGATTTAATATATTTTAGGATTAGGTTTAGATTTTATTTATTTTAGTTTAGTTTTAGGTTTAGGTTTATTTTATTTAGTTTATTTGATTTTATTTCAAATTTAGTTCTTTTTAGTTTAGGGTTTAGGTTTAATTTTTTATTTATTTTTAGGTTTATTGTTTAGGTTCAAGTTTTTATTTAGTTTTTTTATTTTATTTTATTTTAGGTTTATTTTATTTTTATTTTACGTTTAGTTTTTATTTTATTTACGTTTATTATTCTTAAGTTTATTTTATTTAATTTTTTTGTTTAGTTTAGGTTTTCATTTATTTTATTTTTGTTTATTTTTAATTTTTATTTTTTATTATTTTTAAGTTTAGGTTTAGGTTTTAGTTTAGGTTTTATTTTATTTTATTTTATTTAGGTTTAGGTCTTATTTATTTATTTTATTTTTAGGTTTTCTTTAGATTAGGTTTATGTTTTTAGGTTTTCAGCATTTAGGGTTTAGGGTTTATGGTTTAGGGTTTTGGGTTTTGGGTTTTGGGTTTTAGAGTTTAGGGTTTTAGGGTTTACGGTTTAGGGTTAGGGTTTTTTTTTTAATTTTATTATTATTATTATTATTATTTTATTATTTTTTTTATTATTTTTTTATTTTTTTGGTTTAGGGTTAGGGTTTAGGGTTTAGGGTTTAGGGTTTAGGGTTTAGTGTTTAGGCTTTAGGGTTTAGGGTTTTTAGTATTTAGGGTTTAGAGTTTAGGGTTTAAAGCTTAGGGTTTAAGGTTTAGGGTTTAGTGTTTAGTGTTTATGGTTTAGGATTTGGGGTTTAGGATTTTAGGGTTTAGGGTTGTAGATTTAGGGTTTAGGGTTAGTTTTAGGGTTTAGGGTATAGGGTTAGGGTTTGTTTATTATTTTTTATTTTTAGGGTATAGAGTTTAGGGTTTAGGTTTATGGTTCAAGTTTTAGTTTAGTGTTTAGGGTTTTAGGTTTTTTTTCTAATAGTGAACATATTTGGATTCAACATTTCTTCTTTTTGATTTCATCAACCAAGTAATACACCAAGTTCTCTAAGACACAAGCGATGACAGATAAAAATTATTCAGGCATAGAATAAATCAAAAACCCTAGATAACAAGAACCCTATTTACTATAAAGACAGTTCCATAAGCAATATATTGGATTGGTCATTCTTCAGTTTCTCCAGTTCCCATCAATCACGTTCTCTCCAGTAGCAAGATCCACCATCATATCTTTGATCTCTCCCTCCACCAACACGACGGTTGTAACCTCCATCGCTCCTCCCGCGTCCATAACCGACCTTTCACCACCACCACCTCCATATCCACCGGCCTAGATCCCCACCACCCTTTGCGCCAGCCTCACATCTCTTCTAGATCTGAGCCTCTCATTGACGGTGATGTTTCTGTCATCAAGGTTCTGCCCATTCTTAGGGTTTAGGTTTAGGTTTAGGTTTATTTTATAATTTATTTATTTAGTTTAGGTTTAGGTTTAGGGTTTGGGGTTTAGGGTTTAAGGTTTAGGGTTAGGGTTAGGGTTTAGGGTTTAGTGTTTAGGGTTTAGTGTTTTTCTATATAAAAAAACTCGAATGATTTCATAATAAATAAGAAATTACCCAGTCAAACAAGACATTATCCTCTAACAACTAATACAATAGGATAAAATAAAATGCAATTAAAAAATTCACAAAATAACATTTCACAAAATGATTTAACTCCTAGAGATAATAAAATTTAATTTTGTAGAAGGGCAACAAAGCTTAGTCGAACAAGCTGAAACCCATATCATCATCAAATTCCTCAGCAGGCTATTCCTTCTTCTCTTCCCAGCAGAAGTAGTAGCAATAGTAGCGAGTAGCGAAGCATCATCACAACATATTTACTAGGATCCTTCAAATACTCCTTAACATTGTCGGCCTACAAGTATGTGTAATCAGTGGCAATCATGATGGCGAGGACATTCTTGTAAGCGTTGATGAACATGTGGGGCACTACAGGAAGGGTGGGATAAGAGAGGGCAGTGAGAGATAAGTGATCATTGAAAGGCCTACCAAAAACTTCTCGATGAGATCATCTTCAATGAGGTGAAGCAACTTAGGGGCCGAACATCGAACCAGCCATCACAAAGGCCATAATAAAATGACCTAATCCCCGAGCTTAGTGAGGAGAGGAACCTAAGGATCCCACCTTATTGTCATTTTAATCGCTCAACCGGTGATAATTTCAACAATAAACTTGATGATCTTAGTTGGGACGTTGAGAACCTAGAAGAAAGAAGTTTGTGAAAAATCCAGACTAGTGTTGCCTAGGGGAACCACAACATTAATAGGTGCAACAAGACCAACACGGGCTAGAGCACCAACTTTGTATTTCACAACCTCTTCGCTGACTTCTTTAAGATCACCTTTCATAAATATCAGCTCAACTGGGGTTTAGGGTTTACTGTTTTAGGGTTTATGCTTTTAGTGTTTAGGGTTTAAGGTTAGGGTTTAGGGTTTAGGGTTTTTTAAGCTTTATGCTTTAGGGTTTAGGGTTTAGGATTGTAGGTTTAGTGTTGTAGGTTTAGGGTTTAGGGATTAGGATTTAGAGTTTAAGGTTTAGGGTTTTTTTTTAAATTAAGTAAACTTGCAGGTTTAAGTTTATTTAGTATATTTATTTTATTTATTATTTATTTTAGTTGTTATCATTTTTTTATTTTTATTTAGTTCAGCTCATTTATTTTAGGTTTTTTTATTTTAGTTGTTTGGGTTTTTTTTATTTAGTTTATTTTTTTAGTTAGTTTATTTAGGTTTATTTTATTTAGTTTTATTTTTATTTTATTGTTTAGGTTTAAGTTTTTATTTTTATTTTTTCAGTTTAGATTTAATCTTTTATTTTATTTTTGTAGGTTTAGGTTTTAGGTTTTTATTTTAGCTTTTTTTAGGTTTTATTTTTTAGTTTAGGTTTAGGTTTATTTTTAGTTTATTTAATTTTATTTATTTTAGGTTTATGTTTAGTTTATTTTAGGTTTAGGTTTTGGTTTTATTTATTTTATTTTAGTTTATTTTAGTTTAAGGGCCATTTGGGATCACTTTTTTTCTATTTTTTGTTTTTTAATGTTGTTTTTTGAAAACATATTTGTTTAGAGTGTTTTTTATGTCATTTTATTTTTTATTTTCAAAAACAAAAAATGTTGTTTTCTAAAAGATGTCCTGAGTGTTTTTTAAAAAAACAAGTACAATCAAATAAATCTATTTTTAAGCAAAACATAAACAAAACAAAATAAAACAAAAATACAAAATAAAAAACAAAAAACAAAAGTGATCCCAATTGGGCCCTCAGGTTTAGGTTTATTTTATTTTGTTTATTTTATTTTTATTTTAGGTTTAGTTTAATTCTTTATTTAGGGTTTAGGTTTTATTTTTTACTTATTTTTAGGTTTATTTTTTGGTTTAGGTTTTTATTTAGTTTTATGTTATTTTATTTTAGATTTATTTTATTCTTATTTTACATTTATTTTTTATTTTATTTAGGTTTTTTATTCATAGGTTTATTTTATTTTTTATTTTAGTTTAGGTTTTTATTTATTTTATTTTAGTTTGTTTTATTTTTTATTTTATTTTCTTTTTAGGTTTTGGTTTAGGTTTTAGTTTAGGTTTTTATTTTATTTTATTTTATTTAGGTTTAGGTTTTTTTATTTATTTTATTTTTAGGTTTTATTTAGTTTAGGTTTAGGTTTTTAGGTTTTTATGGTTTAGGATTTATGGTTTTAGGATTTATGGTTTATGGTTAGGGTTTAGGGTTTAGGGTTTAGCATTTAGGCTTTAGTGTTTAGGGTTTTTAGGGTTTAGAATTTAAGGTTTTTTTAACTAAAAAGAATTTATTGCTCAAAAAAATAGGTACAAGATGATAATATTAGTGACTAAACCCAAAAAGAAAAAAACTACTATTCAAATGACCAAAGGGGAAGAATCCACGGAGCTCCAAAAGAACCTACAAAGAGATGAAGATCCATAAGAAAAGGAAACATGTAACCTGCAACTGAAGACAACTCCAGTCATCTAAGAAAAAATAGACCATCAGTAAGACTCCAGCTTCCTCCAAGAAGAAGAAGAGATGAACTAAAAAAGAGAACCTGCAACCTGCAAGAAATCTCAGCCAGAAGGAGATCATAAAACATAAAGAGAAAAAAACTTAGGCTCAAATATGAGCAAAGAAGGATAATCACAATAATGAGGGGCATCAAATCCTAAGTGTATCCATCTTTAAAGATGGGCTACAAGTAGAAAAAGTCACCAGCCACAAAAATATCAAGGAAAAAAATCCATCATATCATCATAGCCATCCCAGCCAAAGAAAAATACAAACCTATCATAATAGCACCCAGTCAAAGAAAAAGTGAAGCTAAAAAAATAGAAAGAGAGATGAGACCAACATATAAAATTAATATAAGGCAATTCCAACAAAACCAAATATGAACACCTCTTAAAAAGAGGGAGAAAAGAAGCTCATAGCCCAAAAAAAAAAGAGCCCTCAAAGACAAATCCAACAAAGCCCACAACAACACCAATCCAAAGCCACCAAGGCACCAAGCCAATAGAGCCCATAATAACACCATTCCAAAGCCACCAAGGCACCAACCAAAGGAAAGGAAACAACCAAAAAAGTAGCTGCACAACAAAGCACCAAAGAAAAATAGCCCAAAAAAGAGCAAGAGAACCAAACCAACTAATAGAAAAAAGAAGAAGAAGTCCAACAAAAGCTAAAATAAATAGCTAGAGAAACAACCAACCAATGGACAAACTACAATCTAAGGACAAAAAAATCCCATCTTACCACCAACAAAGAGATCAAAAGCACTAACCAAAGAAAGGCAAGCCAACAAGAACAAAGCCACCAACCAAAGGGCACAAAAAAAAACCCAGCAAACAAGAAGCCAGAAACATGAAGCCATAAAGGAGGAAAAGTAGACAAGAAGCCAATATTCCAGCTAGTAAGAAAACACACAACAAAAGCTTAGCCAATAGAGAAAAAACTAACAAAAAGCAAAAAGTTCCCAAGGACAAGAGAAATTATTTCCAAGAAGCTTTGCAACGAGTAACCCTCAGCAAGTGAGGAGCAGCATAAATCTGAACACATTTTTGTTTTTCTTCTTGTAAATAGTTTTATAAGCATGCCATTTCTCCATAAAAATCTCCATCCAAAAATTAATTAGTATTGTTATAAAAGGCATGGGGATCAGTAGAAGCTATCAATTTTAAAGAAGAGCATTCAAAATCATCTACCGTATTAGATAAAGGAAAATCAGAAATAGTATGAATTTTATAATCATAAGTGAAAGAAGGAGCATAAATAACTTTATTAAGAAGACAATTATCAATATTTACACCTTCCAACAAAATATGAAGATTATCCTCCATATCTTCATTCATAGAAGAAGTAGGAGAAGCCGAATCCAGATTTTCAGTACAATCTTCATGTATGGGATTAAAATAAGATTCAAATCCCTTAAAAACACATTGCATATTACCAAAATTCTAAACAGAATTACCAGCCATAGAAAAACCATCATTTTGAATTGAAACTAATTATCAATATTTTCACCTTCCAATGAAATATGAAGATTATCCTCCATATCTTCATTCATAGCAGAAGCAGGAGAAGCCAAATCTAAATTTTCAGTACAATCTTCATGTATGGGATTAAAATAAGATTCAAATCCCTTAAAAACACAACATATTACCAAAATTCTGAATAGAATTACCAGCCATAGAAAAACCATCATTTTGAATTGAAACAAAACTATTCACAATGAGAGAATTGTCACAGGTATCTAAATATTGTTTTTTAAAAGAAGGATCACCAATAATAACAAGATTGTCAATAGCAGAAGTTAAAATATCAGCAATAAGAACATTCTTTTCACCACCATTCTAAATGATAGAAGGTTAAGAAATAGTCTCTTTCCCATGATCTAAAGCTAAACATAGGAGAAACAGAAATAACATCCGTCTGATTGGAATAAATGGTGTTTGCATCAACAATATTCGAACAATCATCATGAAAGGACTTATGCACAACATCCAAACCATTAGAATCATTAACTACAACCTCTAAAGTCTTCCCTTTAATAGAATCATTAAAAGAAACAATTAGATCATGATTATTAGTTAAAACATTTTCAAAAACATCAAAATTACTTTTTGCATTAGACAAATCATTAATAGGTAAAACTTTTTCAGAAGAATCAAAAATCTAGTTTTGAAAAACATCAAAATTTTGAAAAGTAGAATTTTCTTTATCCAACTTAAGAGAATCATCAATTTTTTCAAAAATTGAATTCTTACTAGTTATTTTCTTTCTAAGAGAGGGATGAGCAATAAAGCATTCAGAAATTTCATGCCCATGAATCTTACAATGATTACAAAAAATGGGAAAGTTCTCAAAAATAACTTTCTTAAAATAACCGCATTTTCTTAAGCCCAACCAAATTTCTTTTGGATATTTTTTAGTAATATCAGTCTCTACAAGAATTTTTGCAACAGACGGTCTAGAAGAAGCAGGTGTTGCTTGATCAACTTGTAAAGACTGACCAAAAATTTACCCGATAGCATAAAGAATCTGATGATTAAATAGATGGATCCACAAGTTAAGTAAAGAAATCCAAATGGCAACAATAGGACACTCTTCATTAACATCAAACATAGGTGTTAACTTCAGAATATGCATTTGAAAATTAAAAACATAGTAAGAATGGCTAGAAAAAATTCTTTCGTAATCAAGGTCATTAAAAAGTTTAATCAAAACATGCGCATTAATCAGCCTGATAGAAAAAGAATAAGATAAATTTAAGCTATGATAAAAAAGAATGAATATCTTCTATCTTTGGCCATTTAAATGAAAATTTTCCAATCAAAGAAAAAGCAAAAGGCTTAGCTAATCTTTCAATATCTTCATCTGAAATCATAACTGTCAGAGAACCTTTAAAAGTCATATGAAGCAAATTCAAAGGAGGCTCGGTGGAGTAATTCTTACCAGTTAAAGCCTCTTTGAAAGATTTAGTAACAGTAGGTAATTTAAAGCTAGGATTACCTAAAAAATTTGATGACCTAGCGGGATCCATTAGCACAAGGGATTTACCCCATGGATTTGAAGAAGTCGATGCCATGAGTCACGGTGTCGTGACAAGAACAGGTTGAGATCGGCCCAATACCGATACTCTATAGGGAATCCAAGAGAGAAAGTGTTCGAAAACTCACCAAGAACATGAGGGATCCCTAAATCTCTCAATAAAAGGGTTTAGTTTAGTTTAGGGTTTAGGTTTTAGGTTTAGTGTTTATTAGTTATTATTAGGTTTTATTAGTTTATTAGAGTTTAGTATTTTTTAGTTAATTTATTTGTTATTATTAGTTAGTTTATTTATTATTAGTTTATTATTTATTTATTTAGTTTTGTTAATTATTATTATTAGTTTATGGTTTTATTATTATTTAGGTTTTAGTTAGTGGTTTAGTTTTATTAGTTTAGTATTAGTTTATTTTAGTTTTATTATTTATTATTAGTTTTATTAGTTAGTTATGGGTTTAGTTTATTAGTTTATTATTATTAGTTTTTTTGTTTAGTTTTATGGTTTTGTTTTATATTAGTTAATTAATGTTTATTATTATTATTAGTTTAGTTGGTTGGTTTATTATTAGTTTTATTTTAGATTTGTTTTTTTAGTTTATTATTATTAGTTTATGTTTATTATTATTAATTTTATTATTATTATAGTTTATTTATTTAGTTAAGTTTGGGTTATATTTAGTTATTTTTAGTTAGTTTATTATTAATTTTATTATTATTAGTTTATTATAATTATTAGTTTATTTATTTTAGTTAGTTAGTTATTAATTTCATTAGTTTAGTTATTATTTAGTTTTATTATTATTTATTAGTTTATTTTATTAGTTTATTAGATTGTTAGTTTAGTTATTATTATTTATAGTTTATTTATTATTAGTTATTATTAATTTTAGTATTATTATTATTATTTTATTAGTTAGTTTATTAGGTTAAGTTATGTTTTATTATTATTAGTTTTTTTATTAGTTTAGTTTAGTTAGTGACTTAGTATTTATTATTAGTTATTATTATTTAGTTTAGTTTAGTGTTATTTGTATAGGTTTTATTAATTTAGTTTTATTAGTTAATTTTTTTTAGTTTGTTAGTTTATTAGTTTATTAGTTAGTTAGTTAGTTATTATTATTAGTTTATGGTTTTATTATTATTCAGATTTTAATTTGTTTCAGTTAGTGGTTTAGTTTTATTATTTTAGTTTTGTTAGTTTATTTATTAGTTTATTAATTAAGTTTATTAATTTTATTAGTTTAATTATGGGTTTAGGTTTATTAATTTATTATAATTAGTTTTTTAGTTTAGTTTAGTTTTATTAGTTAATTATTAGTTTATTTATTATTATTATTATTATAGTTATTGGTTTATTATTAGTTTTATTTTAGATTAGTTTTTTTAGTTTATTATTATTAGTTTATTATTATTAATTTTTTATTATTATTATTTAGTTTATTTATTTAGTTAGTTTTTTATTATTAGTTATTTGTAGTTTATTAGTTTTTATTATTAGTTATTATTTAGTTTAGTTATTATTTATTTAATTATTATTAGTTATTAGTTTAGTTATTGTTAGTTTTGTTTTATTTGTTACTAGTTTATTAGTTTATTACTAGTTAGTTTTATTAATTTTTTTAGTTAGTGTTATTATTAGTATTATTATCATTAGTATTTATTAGTTATTATTATGTATATTATTATTTTTGGTTTTATTATTTTAGGTTTATTTAGTAGTTTTAGTTTAGTTATAGTTATAATTTAGTTATTATTAATATATTATTTTAGTTAGTGCATTATTAGTGTTAGTTTATTTTATTAATAGTTTAGTTTGATTAGTTAGTTTTTAGTTAGTTTGTTTATTAGTTATTAGATTTGTAGTTAGTTAGTTATTATTAGTTTATAGCTTATTAATAGTTTATGTTTATTATTTAGGTTTTAGTTTTAGTTAGTGGTTTTATTAGTTTAGCTATTTATTAGTTAGTTTAGTTTATTAATTTTTTATTAGTTTAATATGGGTAGTTTATTAGTTTATTATTATTAGTATTTTAGCTTAGTTTATGGTTTATTTTATTAGTTATTAATAGTTTTATTTATTATTATTATTATTAGTTAGTTAGTTGGTTTATTATTAATTTGTTTAGATTAGTTTTATTTATTATTATTAGTTATTATTATTTAGTTAGTGTTTAGGTTTAGTTACTTGTTATTATTATTAGTTTTATTATTAGTTTTAATTATTAGTTATTAGTTAGTTAGTTATTGGTTATTATTATTATTATTAGTTTTTATTAGTTTAGTTATTGTTAATTAGTTTTATTATTATTATTAATATTATTAGTTTAATTATTAAATTTATTTGATTAGTTATTTTGTTTAATTAATTTGTTAGTTTTATTTTATTTAGTTATTAGTTTATTGTTAGTTTATTATTATTAATTTCTTTAGTTCGGTGTTTTATTATTTGTTTATTATAAGTTATTAGTAGTTCAGTTGGTTTATTATTATTATTAGTTAGTTTTAGTTTACTACTTAGGTTTAGTGCATGATTTTAGTTAGATTTAGTTATTTATTATTAGTTATTATTATTTGTTTATTAGTTTTAGCTTTAGTGTTTTATTATTTATTGTGGTTTATATTTATTAATTAGTTTAGTTTTATTAGTTAATTTGTTTAGTTAGTTTATTTTTTAGTTTATTAGTGTATTAATTAATTAGTTATTTATTTAGTTTAGTTAGTTATTATTATTAGTTTATGGTTTTATCATTATTTAGTGTTTAGTTAGTTTTAGTTAGTGGTTTAGTTTTATTAGTTTAGTTTTGTTAGTTTATTTATTAGTTTATTAGTTTAGATTATTAGTTTTATTAATTTAGTTATGGGTTTAGTCTTTTTTTAGTTTATTTTACAGTTTAGTTTTTTATTAGTTATTATTATTTATTTATTAATTATTATTATTATTAGTTTAGTTTTTTGGTTTATTATTAATTTTGTTTTAGATTAGTTTTTTTTGTTTATTATTATTATTAAATTATGTTTATTATTATAAGTTTTATTATTATTATTTAGTTAGGGTTTAGGGTTTAGTTATTTAGTTATTTATTAATTAATTTATTATTAGTTTATTAGTTTAATTAGTTAGTTATTAATTTACTATTATTATTATTGGTTTTTATTAGTTTAGTTATTGTTTGTTAGTTTTATTATTTTTATTATTAGTTTATTTATTAGGTTTATTAAATTAGCTATTTAGTTTAATTATTTAGTTAGTTTTGTTATATTTAATTATTAGTTTATTAATTATTATTTGTTAGTTAATAATAATTTTCTAGTTAGATGCTTTATTAATAGATTATTATTAGTTATTAGTTAGTTTATTAGGTTTAATTATAATTATTCTTATTTATTAGTTAGTTTTTCTAGTTTATTAGTTTAGGTTTAGGGTGTAGTTTAGATTAGTTATTTAATTATTTATTATTAGTTATTATTATTAGTTTATTAGTTTAGTTTTAGTGTTTATTATTTTTTAGAGTTTAGGTTTATTTATTAATTAGTTTAGTTTTATTAGTTAATTTTTTTAGTTAGTTAGTTTTTATTAGTTTAATTAGTTTATTTTATTTTATTAGTTTTATTAGTTTAGTTATGGGTTTAGGCTTATTAGTTTAGTATTATTAGTTTCTTAATTTAGTTTATGGTTTAGTTTTCTATTAGTTAATATTAATTATTTATTGATTATTATTATTATTAGTTTAGTTAGTTATTTATTATTAGTTTTATTTTAGATTAATTTTTTTTAGTTTATGTTTATTATTATTAGTTTTATTATTATTATTTAGTTTATTTATTTAGTTAGGGTTTATGGTTTAGTTATTTAGTTATTTATTAGTTAATTTATTATTAGTTTTATTATTATTTATTTATTAACCCAAGTTAGTTATTAATTATTATTATTATTATTATTATTATTATTATTATTATTATTATTATTATTATTATTATCTTATTAGTATATTATTAGTTAGTTTTTATTATATGATTATTAGTATTTATTTTTATTAGTTTAGTTATTTAGTTTTATTATTTAGTTAGTTTTGTTATATTGCTGTTTAGTATTAGTTTATTATTAGTTAGTTATTATTTTAATTTTTAGTGGTGTTATTATTAGTATTATTAGTTTAGTTAGTATTAGGTTTAGTTATTATTATGTATTTGTTAGTTAGTTTTATGGTTTATTAATTTAGGTTTAAGGTAGTTTTAGTTATTTTAGTTATTTATTATTATTATTATTATTAGTTTATTTTTATTGTTTATTTTATTAGTTTACTGCCATTTTATTAATTAGTTTAATTTTATTAGATAATTTTTTTAGTTTGTTTATTTTATTAGTTTTTAGTTTATTTATTAGTTATTTATTATTTAGTTAGTTTATTATTAGTTTATGGTTTTATTATTATTTTGGGTTAGTTGGTTTTTAGTTTAGTTTATTAGTTTAGTTTTGTGAGTTTATTTATTAGTATTTAGTTAGTTTTATTAGTATTAGTTTAGTTATGGGTTTAGGTTTATTAGTTTATTATTAGTTTTTTCATTTAGTTTTTTATTATTAGTTATTATTAGTTTTTATTGTTATTATTAGTTAATTATTATTAGTTTTATTTTAGTTTAGTTTTTTTAGTTTGTGTTTATTATTATTAATTTTTTATTATTTAGTTTATTTATTTAGTTAGGGTTTAGAGTTTAGTTATTTTGTTATTTATTAGATATTTTATTATTAGTTTTATTTTTATTAGTTTATTTGTTTAGTTAGTTAGTTACTAATTATTATTATTATTATTATTATTATTATTATTATTAGTCTTTATTAATTTATTATAGTTAGTTATTATTATTATTAGTTTATTAGGTTTATTAGATTATTTATTTAATATATATTTAATTATTAGTTTATTAGTTTATTTTAGTTAGTTATTAATTTTCTTAGTTAGGTGTTTTATTAGTTTATTATTAGTTATTAGTTAGGTTATTAGATTTTAGTTATTATTATGTTTATTTAGTTAGTTTTTATTAGTTTAGGTTTAGGTTTAGTTTTTAGTTATTTAGTTATTTATTAAGTTATTATTATTAGTTTGTTATAGTTTAGGTTTATTATTTATTAGGGTTTAGGTTTATTTATTAATAAGTTTAGTTTTATTAGTTAACTTTTTTTAGTTTATGTGTTATTTATTTAGTTTACTTAGTTATTATTATTAGTTCATGGTTTTATTATCTTTTAGGTTTTAGTTAGTTTTGGTTAGTTTTTTTGTTTTATTAGTTTAGTTTTGTTAATTTATTTATTAGTTTATTAGTTTAGTTTCTTAGTTTTATTAGTTTAGTTATGGGTTTAGGTTTATTAGTTTTTTACTATTCATTTTTAGTTTAGTTTATGGTTTTTTTATTATTATTAGTTAATTATTATTTTACTATTGTTAGTTTATTTAGTTAGATTATTAGTTTTATTTTAGATTTTTAGTTATTATTATTATTTCATTATTTATTTAGTTAGGGTTTAGGTTTAATTATTTAGTTTATTAGTTAGTTTATTTAGTTATCACTTGATTAGTTATTAGTTATTATTATTATTATAATTATTAGTTTTATTAGTTTTGTTGTTTTAGTTATTTTTTATTATTAGTTTTTATTTTTTTTATTAGATTAGTTATTTATTTGAGTTATTTAGTTAGTTTTATTTTATTTATTTTAGTTATTATAGTTATTAATTAATTTTGGTTTATATTAGTATTAAGTAGTATTATAATGATTATATTTAGTTATGGTATTATTAGGTTTAGGGTTTAGTTTAAATAGTTATTTAGTTTTTATTATTAGTTATTATTTAGTATTAGTAGTTTTAGTGATTATTATTTATTATGGTTTTGGTTTATTTATTAGTTAGTATTATTAATTTTAGTTATCCATTATTAGTGTATTTATAGTCATTTATTTTGTTTAGTTAGTTTATTATTAGTATGGTTTAATATTTAGGTTTAGTTTATTTTGTGGTTTTATTATTATAGTTTTAGTTATTATTATTATTATTAGTTTAGTTATGGGTTTAGGTTTATTAATTTTTTGTTATTAGTTTTTTAGTTTAGTTTATGGTTTAATCTTTTATTAGTTATTATTAGTTATTTATTGTGTATTATTATTATTAGTTTAGTTAGTTGGTTTATTATTAGTTTTATTTTAGATTATTTTTTTATTTTATTATTATTATTAGTTTATGCTTATTAATATTAATTTTATTATTATTATCTAGTTTGTTTATTTAGTTAGAGTTTAGGGTTTAGTTATTTAGTTATTTATTAGTTAGTTTATTATTAGTTTTATTATTATTAGTTTATTAGTTTATTTATAACTTATTATCATTATTATTATTAGTTTTTATTAGTTTAGTTATTATTAGTTAGTTTTATTATTATTATTATTAGTTTATTCATTAGGTTTATTAGTTTAGATATTTAGTTTAGTTATTTTATTAGTTTTATTTTATTTAGTTTAGTTTATTAGTTATTATTATTAGTTATTATTAGTTTTTAGTTAATTTTTATTATTTGTTATTATTAATTATTAGTTTATTAGGTTTAGTTATTATTATGTTTATTTATTCGCTAGTTTTTATGGTTTATTAGTTTAGGTTTAGAGTTTAGTCTTAGTTAGTTATTAGTCAGTTTACTAAGTTTAGTTAGTTATCTAGTTATTTTTTTAGTTATTATTATTAGTTTATTAGTTTAATTTTAATGTTTATTATTTATTAAGGTTTAGGTTTATTTATTAACTAGTTTTATTTTATTATTTAGTTTTTCTAGTTAGTTTGTTTATTAGTTTATTATTTAATTAGTTATTAGATTTAGGTTATTAGTTATTTACTATTAGTTTTAATTTTATAAGTTTTATTTAGTTTAATGTTAGTTTTTGTTTTTTATTAGTTATTATTAGGTTTTTAGTTTATTAGTTTTATTAGTTTATTTGGTTTTATTTGTTAGTTATTAGTTAGTTTTAGTCTATTTTTACTATTAATTTTGTTAGTTTAGTTATTAGTTATTTAATTTTAGTTTAGTATATTATTATTCATTTTATTAATTTCAATTTACAATTTTAGTATTTAGTCTGTTTAGTTTTATTATTATTATTATTATTAGTTTGTTAGTTTTAGTTAGTTTAGTTTTTAGTTATTTATTTAGTTAGTTTAGTTATTATTAGTTTTATTAGTTAATTTTCATTTAATTTATTATTATTTATTTGTTTAGTTAGTATAGTGTTTAGTTTAGTATAGTTTTAGTTAATTATTATTTAGTCTATTATTATTATTAGTTTAGTTTAGTTAGTTTTTATGTTGTTAGGTTTTATTATTATTTAGTTTTTTTTAGTTATTATGAAATTTTAGTTTAGTGTATTTTTTTTTGTTAGCTATTAGTTTATTAGTTTAGTTAGTTTTATTAGTTTATTATTATTAATTAATTTATAAGGTTTGTTTATTATTATTATGTTTAATTTATTTATTTAGGGTTTATTTATTATTTAGCTTATTATTAGTTTAGTTTTTTATTATTAATTTAATTATTAGTTTTATTTAGTTTAGTTTATTATTAGTTTATTAGTATAGTGTTAGTTGTTTTTAGTTATTTAATTTTAGTTTATTATTATTTTTAGTTTTAATAATAATCTTAGTTATTATTATTTAGTAAGTTTATTATTTGGTTCAGTAAGTTTTTTAGTTTAATAGTTTAGTTTAGTTACTAGTTTTAATTATTAGTTAATTATTATTATTAGTTATTTATTAGTTATTTAGTTAGTCTATTAGTTTTAGTTTAGTTAGTTTAGTTATTATTAGTTTTGTTATTGGGTTTAGTTTTATTAATAACTAGGTATTTATTAGGTTAGTTATGTTTATGGTTTAGGTTTATTAGTTAGTTATTATTATTTAGTTAATAATTAGGGTTTAGTTTAGTTCATTTATTAGTTAATTTTAGTTATTAGTTTAAGTTTAGTTTAGTTTTTATTAGTTTTATTAGTTTAGTCTATTTTTGGTTAGTTTATTAGTGGGGTTTTTTTATGTTTAATTTAATTATTGGTTTGTTTATTAGTATAGTTTATTTTTATTATTATTAGTTAATTAGTTTTGTAATTATTATTTAGTTAGTTTAGTTTAGTTAGTTTGATTTATTTTATTTTAGCATTATTTTTTTTATTTATTACTAATTTAGTAGTTTTAGTTTATTATTTATTAGCTTTAGTTTTAGTTAGTTTATTTTAGTGCTTTATTACTTTATTATTAGGGTTTAGGGTTTAGGGTTTGGTGTTTAGGGTTTTAGGGTTTAGGTTTTGGGTTTAGGGTTTAGGGTTAGTTTTAGGGTTAGGTTTTTTTATTTTTTTTTTATTATTTATTTTTTAGGATTTAGGGTTCAGGTTTTAGTTTAGGGTTTAGGATTTTTGGGTTTTTTTAATAGAGAATAAATTTAGATTCAACATTTCTTCTTTTTAATATCATCAAACAAATAACACACTAAGTTCTCTAAGACACAAGAGATGACTTAGATAAAAAATAAGCACGCATAGAGCATATCAAAAACCCTAGATAACTCAAATCATCTCTACTATAAAGAAACAATTCCATAAGCAGCAAATCAGATCGATCGTTCTTCAGTTTCTCTAGTTCCCATCAAAACCAAACTGGCCTCTCGAGTAGCGGGAACCACCATCATATACCTGATCTCTCCATCCACCACCACCACGGCTATAACCTTCATCACTTATCTTGCCTCCATGCTTGGCCTCCCACCACCACCTCATGTCGAACAACCTCCAGATTCCCACCACCCTTGATAATGTTGCCGTCTCCTTCACTCCCTTCTTGATGGAGTAGCCTAGGTGATAGTCTTCTCTGCAGTCAAGGTTTTGCCTTCTTGGGTTTAGGTTAGGTTTAGGTTTATTAGGTTCTAGGGTTTAATTTTATTTTTTAATTTATTTAGTTACTTTAGGTTTAGGTTTAGGGTTTGGGGTTTAGGGTTTAGGGTTTTAGGGTTTAGGATTTAGGGTTTAGGGTTTGGGGTTTAGGGTTTAGGGTTTAGGGTTTGGGGTTTACGATTTTAGTGTTTATGGTTTTAAGGTTTAGGGTTTAGGGATAGTTTTAGGATTTAGTGTTTAGGGGATAGGGTTTAGGATTTAGGGTTTAGGGTTTAGAGTTAAGGGTTTAAGTTTTGTTTTTTTTTTTTAAATTAAGAAAGCCATAAGGTTTAGGTTTATTTAATTTATTTTTTATTTATTTTGGTTTATTTTATTTTATTTATTTAGGATTATTTTTTATTTTTGACTAGTTTAGTTTGTTTATTTTAGGTTTATTTATTTTAGTTTAGAATTTTTATTTTAGTTTATTTTTTAGGTTTAGGTTTAAATTTAAGCTTATTTTTAGTTTAGTTTTATTTTTATTTTATTTTTAAGGCTTAGGTTTTATTTTTTATTTATACATTTAGGTTTATATTTTTATTTTATTTTCTTAGGTTTAGGTTATAAGTTTTTATTTTAGGTTTATTTTTAAGTTTTATTTTTTAGTTTAGGTTTAAGTTTATTTTTAATTTACTTTATTTTATTTAGCTTAGGGTTTAGGTTTAGTTTATTTTAGGTTTAGGTGTAGGTTTTATTTAGTTTAGTTTAGCTTATTTCAGTTTAGGTTTAGGTTTATTATATTTTATTTATTTAGGTTTACTTTTTTTTTAGTTTAGGGTTTAGGTTTTATTTTTTATTTATTTTAAGTTTTATTTTTAGGTTAATTTTTTAAATATAGGTACTTATTTAGTTTTTATTTTATTTTATTTTTATTTACATTTTGGTTTTATTTTATTTAGGTTTTTAATATTTAAGTTTATATTATTTTTTAATTTTGTTTAGGTTTTTATTTATTTTATTTTGTTTAGTTTTTTTTTATTTTATTATATTTTTAGGTTTAGGTTTAGGTTTTAGTTTAGGTTCTTATTTTATTTTATTTTATTTTATTTAGGTTTAGGTTTTATTTATTTATTTATTTAGTTTAGAGTTTAGGGTTTAGGGTTTTAGGGTTTTAGGGTTTTAGTTTAGGTTTAGGGTTTAGGGTTTAAGGTTTAGGTTTTAGGTTTAAGTTTAGGTTTTAGTTTAGGGTTTATGGTTCATAGTTTTTTTTAAGAAAGAACAAATTTAGATTCATCAATTCTTCTTTTCAATTTTATCAACCAAGCAACACACCAAGTTCACTAAGATACAAGTGATGACATAGATAAAAAATGAGCATGCATAGTGGAAATCAAAAACCCATTCTTAGGGTTTAGGTTTATTAGGTTTTACAATTTAGGTTTATTTTTAATTTATTTAGTAACTTTAGGTTTAGGATTAAGGTTTGGGGTTTAGGGTTAGGGTTTAGGGTTTAGCATTCAGGGTTTAGGGTTTAGGTTTTAGGGTTTAAAGTTTAGGGTTTTAGGGTTTATGCTTTTAGGGTTTAAGGTTTACAGTTTAGAGTTTTTAATGTTTAGGGTTTAGTGTTACGGGTTTAGGGTTATAGGTTTAGTGTTTATGGTTTAGGGTATAGGGTCTTTTTTTAAATTTTTTTAATTAAGTAAACTAGTAGGTTTAGGTTTACTTACTTTATTTAGTTTATTTTTTATTTTTATTTTGGTTTATTTTTTATTTATATTTAGTTTAGTTTATTTATTTTAGGATTATTTATTTAGTTTAGGTTTTTTATTATAGTTTATTTTATAGTTTTAGGTTTAGGTTCATTTTTTAGTTGAGTTTTATTTTATTTTTTTTTTGGTTTAAGTTTTATTATTTATTTTTATATTTAGTTTAGGCTTTTATTTTTATTTTCTTAGGTTTAGGTTTTAGGTTTTTTCTTCAGGTTTATTTTTAGGTTTTATTTTTTAGTTTAAGATTAGGTTTATTTTTAGTTTTATTTATTTTATTTAGTTTAGGTTTAGGTTTAGGTATAGTTTATTTGAGGTTTAGGTTTAGGTTTATTTTATTTTGTTTATTTTAATTTTTTTTTAGGTTTAGGTTTTTTTAAGTTTAGGGTTTAGGTTTTATTTTTTATTTATTTGAGGTTTTATTTTTATGTTTATTTTTTAGGTTAAAGTTTTTATTTTATTTTATTTTAGGTTTATTTTATTTTTATTTTATTTAGGTTTTTTATTCTTAGGTTTATTTTCTTTTTTTAGTTTAGTTTATGTTTTTTATTTATTTTTTAGTTTATTTTTTATTTTATTTTTAGGTTTAGGTCTAGGTTTTAGTTTAGGATTTTATTTTATTATATTTTTTATTTATTTTATTTTTAAGTTTTATTTAGTTTAGGTTTATGTTTTTAGGTTTTTAGGTTTTTAGGGTTTAGGGTTTAGGGTTTTAGGGTTTAGGGTTTTAAGGTTTAGGGCTTAAAGTTAGGGGTTTAAGGCTTAGGGTTTATTATTTAGGCTTTAAGGTTTAGTGTTTTTAGGTTTTAGGGTTTAGGGTTTAGGGTTAACTTAGGGTTTAGGGTTAGTTTAGGGTTTAGGGTTTTTAGGGTTTAAGGTTTAGAGATAGTTTAGAGTTTAGGTTTATGATTTTAGGATTTAAGGTTTAGGGTTTGGGTTAGGGTTTATAATTTAGGATTTAGGGTTTAGGGTTTAGGTCTAAGGTTTAGGTTTAGGGTTCTAGGGTTTAGGCTTTAGGGTTTAGGGTTGTCAGTTTAGGGTTTAGGGTTAGTTTTAGGGTTAAGGGTTTAAGGTTTAAGGTTACGGTTCTTTTTTTTAATTTTTTTAGTTTTTTGTTTTTTTAAATTAAGTAAGCTAGAAGGTTTATGTTTTTGTAATTTATGTAGTTTATTTTTAATTTATTTTTAGTTTATTTTATTTTTTATCATTATTTAGGTTTATTTATTATTTTTAGTTAGTTTAGTTTATTTATTTTAGGGTTATTTATTTTAATTTAAGTTTTTTATTTTAGATTATTATTTAGGTTTAGGTTAATATTTATTTTTTAGTTAAATTTTATTTTTATTTTATTTTTTTTGTTTGGGCTTTATTTTTTATTTTTATGTTTAAGTTTAGATTTTTATTTTATTATTTTAGTTTTAGGTTTTTATTTTTGGTTTATTTTTAGGTTTTATTTTTAAGTTTAGGTTTAGGTTTAGGTTTATTTTTAGTTTATTTTATTTTATTTAGTTTAGGGTTTAGGTTTAATTTATTTTAGGTTTAGGTTTAGGTTTTATTTCTTTTAGTATAGGTTTAGGTTTATATTATTTTTATTTTAGGTTTAGGCTTCTTTATTTAGTTTAGGGTTTAGGTTTTATTTTTAGGTTTATTTTTTAAGTATAAGTATTTATTTAGTTTTTATTTTATTTAATTTGATGTTTATTTTATTTTTATTTTAGGTTTAGTTTATATTTTATTTTGGTTTTTTATTTTTTAGCTTAGTTTATGTTTTTATTTATTTTATTTCAGTTTCATTTTTTATTTTATTTTATTTTCTTTTTAGGTTTAGGTTTAGGTTTAGGTTTTTATTTTATTTTATTTATTTCTTTTTAGGCTTTATTTATTTTAGGTTTAGGTTCTTATCTTTTTAGGGTTTAGGGTTAGTTGAGGGTGTAGGGTGTTTTGGTTGAGGTCTTAGGGTGGGGATTAGGGTTTAGGGTTTAGAATTTAGGGTTTAGGGTTTTGAGATTTGGGTTTAAGATTAAGGGTTTAGGGTTTTATGGTTTAGGGTTTGAGATTTTGAGTTTTTAGGGTTTAGGGTTTAGGGTTTAGGTTTTAGGTCTAGGGTTCAGGTTTTAGTTTAGGGTTTAGGGGATTTTTTTAACATAGAACAAATATAGATTAAAAATTTCTTCTTTTCAATTTCATCAACCAAGTAACACACTAAGTTTTTTAAGACATAAGCTATGACATATATCAAAAATGAGCCCAGATAGACCAAATCAAAAATCCTAGATAACTAGAATTGTCTCTAATGTAAAGACTCAGTTCCATAAGCAGTGGATCGGTTCAGCTATTCTTTAGTTTCTTTGGTTCCCATCAAAACCACCCTGGCCTCTCGAGAAGTGGAATCCACCATCATATCACTGATCTCTCCCTCCACCACCACCACAATTGTAACCTCTGTCACTCCTCCCGCCTCCATAACCACCACTACTCTGACCACCACCTCCATATGCACCACCACCACTGTGATAACCGCTGCCTCTGCCTTCGCCTCCACTGCCAGATATAAACTGAGCATGGTCGATGATGTAGGTTCTGCCCAATTTTAGGGTTTAGGTTTAGGTTTATTAGGTTTTAAGGTTTTACTTTATTTTTTAATTTATTTAGTTACTTTAGGTTTATGTTTAGGGTTTAGAGTTTAGGGTTAGGGTTTAGGGCTTAGTGTTTAGGTTTTAGGGTGCAGGGCTTAGGGTTTAGGATTTAGCGTTTAGGGTTTTCAGGTTTATGCTATTAGGGTTTAGGGTTTAGGATTAAGGTTTACAGTTTAGAGTTTAGGGTTATAGGTTGTAGGTTTAGGGTTTATTTTTGGGTTAGGGTTTGGGGTTTAGGGTTTAGGGTTTTGGGTTTGATTTAGGGTTTAGGTTTCTTTTTAAAAAAAATAAGTAAATTGATATGTTTATGTTTATTTAGTTTATTATTTATTTATTTAGTTTATTATATTTTTTTATATTTATTTAGGTTTATTTTTTATTTTTATTTAGTTTAGTTTATTTTTTTAGGTTTATTTATTTTAGTTTAGATTTTTTATTTTAGTTTATATTTTAGATTTAGGTTTAGGTTTATATTTTTTTTAGTTTAGTTTTATTTTTGTTTTATTTTTTAGGTTTAAGTTTTATTTTTTATTTTTTGATTTTGGTTTATGTTTTTATTTTATTTTTGAAGGTTTAGTTTTAGGTTTTTATTTTTGATTTATTTTTAGGTTTTATTTTTTACTTTAGGTTTAGGTTTATTTATAGTTTATTTTATTTTAATTACTTTAGGGTTTAGCTTTAGGGTTTAGGGTCGTAGGTTTAGTGGTGTATGTTTAAGGTTTAGAGTTTAGGGTTAGTTTTAGGGTTTAGTGCTTGGGGTTTTGGGTTTAGTGTTTAGGATTTAGTGTTTAGGTTTTTTTTAAAAAAAAAATTAAGTAAACTAGTTGGCTTAGGTCTATTTAATTTATTTAGTTTATTTTTTTATTTATTTTAGTTCATTTTATTTTTTATTTTTATTTAGGTTTTTTTTATTTTTATTTAACTTAATTTATTTAATTTGGGTTTATTTATTTTAGTTTAGGTTTTCTATTTTAGTTTACTTTTTTGGTCTAGGTTTAGGTTTATGTTTATTTCTTAGTTTAGTTTTATTATTATTATTATTATTTTTTAGGTTTAGGTTTTATTTTTATTTTTAGGTTTAGGTTTAAGTTTTTATTTTAGGTTTATTCTTAGGTTTTATTTTTAGTTCTTTTTATTTTATTTAGGTTTAAGTTTAGGTTTAGTTTATTTTTGGTTAAGGTTTAGGTTTTATTTATTTTAGTTTAGGTATAGATTTATTTTATTTTGTTTATTTTAGGCTTAGGTTTTATTTAGCTTATGGTTTACGATTTATTTTTTATTTATTTGGTTTATTTTGTTTGTTTTTTTATTTATTTTAGTTTATCTTATTTAGGTTTATTTTACTTTATATTTACTTTAGTTTATTTATTTTAGGTTTGTTGATTTTAGTTTAGGTTTTTTATTTTAGTTTATTTTTTAGGTTTAAGTTTAGTTTTATTTTTAGTTTAGTTTTATTTTTATTTAATATTTTAGGTTTAGGTTTTAGTTTTTATTTTTAGGTTTAGGTTTAGGTTTTGATTTTAGTTTTAGGTTTAGGTTTAGGTTTTATTTCAAGTTTATTTTAGGTTTTATTATTAGTTTATTATATTTATTTATTTGGTTTTGTGTTTAGTCTGGTTTAAGTTTTATTTTATTTATTTTAGATTTTATTTTTATTTTTTTTAGGTTTAGCTTTTTATTTTAGCTTTTATTTTGTTATTTTAGGTTTATTTTTATTTAGGTGTCTTATTTTTAATTTGTTTATGTTTTATTTATTTTATTTTAGTTTAGTTTTATTTTTTTATTTTTTTAGGTTTAGGTTTAGATTTAGGTTTCATTTTAGGTATGTTTTATTTTATTTTGTTTAGGTTTTAGTTTTAGGGTTTATGGTGGGTTAGTTTAAAGGGGTTTAGGGTGGGGGTATGTGGGTTTAGGTTTAGGGTTTAGGTTTAGGATTCAAGTTTTAGTTTAGGGTTTAGGGTTTTTGGGTTTTATTTTTATTATTATTTTAAAGGAGAAAAAATCATATTCAACAATTCATCTTTTGGATTTCATCAATCGAATAACACACCAAGTTTTCTAAGACATTTGTGATGACATAGATAAAAAATGAGCACTCATAGAGCAAATAAAAAACCCATAAGCATATTGGATCGGCTATTCTTTAGTGTCTCTAGTTCCTATCAGAACTACCTCGACCTCTCAAGTAGGGGGATCCACCATCATATCTCCGATCTCTCCCTCCGCCACCACCAAAGCTATAACCTCCATCCCTCCTCCCACCTCCATAACAACCACTACTCCGACCACCTCCTCCATATCCACAAACACCTCTTGATCCCCCACCACTACTATGATAACTGCCACCTCCACCGCATCCATCTGAGTCTGGTGAGGTGATGTTCCTATCATGAAGGTTCTGCCCATTCTTAGGATTTATTTGTATGTTTAGGTTTATTATGTTTTAGGCTTTAGATTTATATTTTAATTTATTTAGTTACTCTAGGTTTAGGTTTAGGGTTTAGGGTTTAGGATTTAGGGTTTAGGGTTAGGGTTTAGGGTTTAGAGTTTGTGAGTTTGTGGGTTTAGGTTTAGGGTGTGGTAGTTAGGATTTAGGGTTTTAGGGTTTATGCTTTTAGGTTTAGCATTAGGGTTTAGGGTTTAGGGTTTTTTAGGGTGTAGGGTTTAAGGTTTAGGATTTAGGGTTATGCTTTAAGGGTTTAGGTTTGGTTTGGGTTTGGTGTAGTTGTGGAGTTGTGGTTTGGGTTTATGGTTTAGAGTTTGGGTTTAGG
This sequence comes from Cymbidium sinense, assembly GCA_021442155.1. Classification (NCBI taxonomy): domain Eukaryota; kingdom Viridiplantae; phylum Streptophyta; class Magnoliopsida; order Asparagales; family Orchidaceae; genus Cymbidium; species Cymbidium sinense. Next base: position 56,910,226 of record CM038214.1, on the reverse strand, counting down.
GTTTAGGGTTTTGGTAGGTTTAGGTTTTTGTGATTTAGGTTTAAGTTTAGGTTCAAGGTTTAGTTTAGTAGGTTTAGGGTTTTGGTTTATTTTTTTTAATAGAGAATAAATTCAGATTCAACATTTTTTCTTTTCAATTTCATCAACTAAGTAACACGCCGAATTTTCTAAGACACAAGCGACAACATATATAAGAAATGAGCACGCATAGAGCAAATCAAAAACCCTAGGTAACTAGAACCATCTCTACTGTAAAGAGACAAGTTCCATAAGCAGTAGATCGGATCGACTGTTCTTCAGTTTCTCTTATTCCCACCATAATCACCCCGGCCTCTCTTGTAGCAGAATATACCATCATATCCCCGATCTCTCCCTCCGCCACCACCACGGCTGTAACCTCCATCGCTCCTCCCACCCATATAACCACCACTGCTCCGACTACCACCTTCATATCCATCAGCACCTCCAGATCCCCCACCACCACTGTGATAACTTCTGCCTCTGCCTTCGCCTCCACTGCTAGATCTAGACTAAGTCTGGTTGACGGTGATGTTCCTGCCATCAAGGTTTTGTCCATTCTTAGGGTTTATGTTTTTTTAGGGAAAGTTAGAATTTTATTACCTTAAAAATAAAGGATATAATGTCTTTAAAAGGGGCAAAGCTCAAATTTCTACTGCTCACAGAGCTACAAGAAACCTAAAGAGTTAAATCCCCATCTAAGTACAATGGAAAAAATAAAATAAAATAGCAAAAGCAACAGCATAAAAGAAAATGAGAAAAGACACAAAAAGGACAAATAAAACTTAAGAAAATTATTAAAAGGACTAGTCAGCAGCATCTCTTGATCCTTTTGAGAAGGCATGATATGCAAGATCCATATCAATAGCACTTGAGTTGGTTTAATAAAGATCATTCCATCTGTGAAGTTCCAACCTGCAAAAGAAATCTAGAAAACACTACAAAGGCAATGGCTATTGCGCATGGAAAAAATATACAATAAACAATTTAGAAAGAGCTAAGAAATGGAAGGCTCGAGCTCAGTTAAGATCATCTCAAGGAGCAATAATACATATGAGCATCCAAACTTAGTGAGAAGGGTTACAATCATATGCATGCTACCAACCCGAGAGAAGATATGGGGAAACATCAAGGCCATCATAGCCAGCATACCAGATATAAGCAACCATCCAAGGCAAAATAGTCCATAGTGATCCATTTCATGCACCAAAAAATAGAGAAAAATAGCCAGCTAGCAGCCAGTCAATAGCCAACCTACCAACCAAAACCCACAATAGACCAAACACATAAAGCCAGCATCCCAGAAGTTACAACAAGGTCAGCGGCAGAGAATGACACACAACTATTGCCAGAGCACTAGTAATCCAAATCTAAGGGGAAAACCTCCAGCTAAATAGCAAAATAGTAGAAGATAAGCAGCATTAGAGAGAGGAAAGATATAACATAGAGAGACCAAGAGGGAATCCAAAAATTACCATCAAAACCACCACCAAGGAAGCCAAAAGGAAAGTTAATCCACCATCACCAACCAAGAGGAAAATATCAAGAAATAATGAGAGCCAACTAAACCAAAGGGAGTCAATACCAACAACCAACATAAAGCCCAAAACACCAAGCCATGGAACAAGCATCCAAGGCAAGACAACATCCACAAAAACCCCTCAAGCGGCCAACCCCCAACAATAAGTCTTAAAATAGGGCCAAAGAAACCACAAGAGCTCATATCCTTCACCAACAAAATAGCCAATAAAACCACACAGGCTAGCAACCAATAGGATGAGTAGTAGGAGAAGTCAGAGTAGTAGGAAAATTGACTCCCAAAGTGGGAAGAAAAAATTGCTGCACCAAAGAGAGGATAACCAACTAGGAGCAGACCAGAAACCCAACCAAAAGAACCCAACCAAAAGCACCTAAACCAACCATCAAACACATCCAACACATCCACCAAGCCAACCAGCCCAGTTAGCCAAATAAACCAACCAGCAGACAGACCCAATACAGAGCCCAAAAAGAGGGAAAAGAACAACAATAGACAAAGCCATAACCCAGCTAGAGATCTCCAAAATAACTAAGAAACAAAAATGGTAGTCACCCAGGCAAACTAAAAAGGCCAAAGAGGACCACCCAAACACAAGCAACAAAACTGTACGGAAAGGAACAAGGCAAGAGGCAAACAAAACACCTTTCTAGTCCCAAAGAGCATAATCACTACAAAGGAGAAAATAGGGAGAGAAAAAACACATAACAACTAACTCCAAATCACAAGGTAGATGGAACCAACCTAGCAGAAACCTCCAAGCTAAACTAAGAAAAGAGAACAGGAACCACCAAATAATCCAAAACTAAGCCAAGCTAGAAGAGGCCAATGGCGGCCACCAAAAAATAACCTCCCAAAATAGCCAGGTAGATAAAAGAAATAAATAGCAGCAATAAGTAGAATCAACCATAGCATCTGCAAATCCAATTTGAAAAAGGCCACAGATGGCTAAAATTAGAGGCCAATCCATTGGTAAAAGGGGTAGGCTAAAATCTGGCACAACCACAACCTAATAGGAGACACAACACATGAGCCACAGAAAGAAAACCACCAGCCTCAAAGGATAGGGAAACCAATTAAAAACAACCCCACTAAGACCCAAAAAAATGTCAAGTAAGTATAGAATGGGGTAAAGAGGAAGGGGGTTTAAGTATAGAAATAAACTTAGAAAAACCACTTCTTAGTGAGGGGAGCATAAGAAAACAACAAAAAATAGATTGAATAAAACCACCATAGCAAAAGATTAACAAAAGAGCAGAAGGTTAAAATCTGAGGTAAGGCAGTCCAGTGTTATCCAGATTGACCCGACCACGTAGATTCTTAGGTAAGCTATGGTTATCAAATAATGTAAGCTCATTTAATTCCCCTCTCAAATTAGCCTGGAAATTAGCACAAGCATTACCTTCACAAAGAATGTGACAAATTATGTAGCAAACTTGAGAAATAAGCCTTTTAGTGTGATTAAGAAGATAAAATTAGTCAGCATTTCCCATTTTATTATTATTGAGCATATCAAGTAAAATAAGAGCATCAACTTCAATCCAAATATTAAAAGGGACTTTGCTTAAACAAATATCAATAGCTTTGTTAATAGCCGAGTTCAGCATAAATTATAGAACAAGCTTTGATGGGGTAGACAAAAGCACAAATGATAGTGCCTTTATAATCTTTAAGAATTCCACCACAACCTTATTTGTTTGGGGAAATAGAACCATCAGTATTGATCTTAATAGAATTTTCTATAAGCTTAATCCAATGTATAATCCTATTACTCTTGTAGGAAGGACAATCACTCAAAGTGATACCCAATTTTTTTAGCCAAAAATCTATAACCTCTAAAGTGTAAATTGCTAATTAAATTTTCATTAAACAAAGCATGAATTTTTTCTTTAGTTGTAGTAAGGATCCTTTTATGGTTCATATGGATGCCTTGATATTTAGCATCATTTCTATTTATCCAAATGAACCAATTTAGGGTAATAATAATTAAACTTTGATATGACCTTTCACAATTTTATGGAAACAAACTTCAAGAAGTTGATATAATGAAAGAGAGTCATGAAAATACATAGTCTTAATTCAATCATCATACTATATCCAAAGTTTGGAAGCAATAGCACCATTGAAAAAAATATGATTAACATTTTCAATATGAAAGCAACAATATCATTTAGCAGGTAAGTAAAACCCTTTAAGCCAGAGCAAGGAATCAACTAGGATGAAGTTATTCAAAATCCTCCAAGCTAAAACTAAATAAAAAATGGGAATGATATTGTTCCAAAGTTTAATTAAAACATTAGAAGTGTTCTATTTATTTCTAATAAAATTGCAAACCTCTTTAAGAATGAAATCACTATTTTAAGAGAGCTTAAAAAGGACTTGACCTGGTTTATTAGAAAAGATAGCGATGTTGCAAAACATATCAAAAATAGAAATAGGAATGTAGTTCACAAGTTCATTTTCATTCCAATTATTATTAAGTTGGGTTGTAGATTTAGTGTTGTAGATTTAGGGTTTATGGTTTAGGGTTTAGGGTTTAGAATTTAGGGTTTAAGGTTTTTTTTTAAATTAAGTAAATGAAAGGTTCAAGTTTATTTAGTGTATTTAGTTTATTTTTTTTATTTATTTAGGGTTTTTGGTTTAGCATTTAGATTTTAAGGTTTAGGGTTTAGATTTTAGGGTTTAGGGTTTAGGGTTTTACAGTTTAGGGCTTAGGGTTTAGGGTTTTTATGGTTTAGGGTTTGGGATTTAGGTTTAGGTTTTAGGTTTAGGGTTTAGGGTTTTTGGTTTAGCGTTTAGGGTTTTTAGTTTTTTGTAAGAGAGAACAAATTCATATTCAACATTTCTTATTTTTGATTTTATCAACCAAGTAACACGCTAAGTTTTCTAAGACACAAGAGATAACATAGATAAAAAATGAGCACCCATCGAGCAAATGAAAAACCTTAGATAACTAGAACTGTCTCTACTATAAAGAGATAGTTCCATAAGCAGTAGATCGGATCAGCCATTTTTTAGTTTCTCCAGTTCCCATCAAAACCACCCTGACCTCTCGAGTAGCGGGATCCACCATCATATCCTTGATCTCTCCCTCTGCCACCACCACGGCTGTAACCTTTGTCGCTCCTCCCGCCTCCATAACCACCACTACACACCACCTCCATATCCACCAGCACCTCCAAATCCCCCACCACCACTATGATAACTTCTGCCTCTACCTTCACTTCCAACATTAGATCTAGACTGAGCCTGGTTGATAGTGATGTTCCAAATGTAAAGGTTCTAACCATTCTTAGGGTTTAGGTTTAGGTTTAGGTTTATTAGGTTTTAGGGTTTAAGTTTGTTTTCTTAATTTATTTAATTACTTTAGGTTTAGGTTTAGGTTTTATGGTTTAGGGTTTAGGGTTTTAGGGTTTATTCTTTTAGGGTATAGGGTTTAATGTTAGGGTTTAGGGTTTTTTAGGGTCAAGGGTTTGGTGGTTGTAGGTAGGTTTAGGTTTAGGGCTTAGGGTTTTTTAGGATTTAGGGTTTTCTTTCTCTTAAAAAAATTAAGAAAATCAATAAGTTTAATTTTTTTTTAGTTCATTTAGTTTATTTTTATTATTTATTATAGTTAATTTTATTTTTTATTTTTTTAGGTTTATTTTTTATTTTTATTTAGCTTAGTTTATTTATTTTAGGTTTATTTATTTTAGTTTAGTTTTTCTACTTTATTTTATTTTTTAGGTATAGGTTTATTTTTTAGTTGAGTTATTTTTATTTTTTTTATTTTATTTTTTAGATTTCATTTTAATTTTATTTTGGGTTTGGTTTAGGTTTTATTTTATTTTTTTTAGGTTAGGTTTAGGTTTTTATTTTAAGTTTATTTTAGGTTTTATTTTTTTAGTTTAGGTTTAGGTTTATTTTTAGTTTATTTTATTTAATTTAGCATAGGTTTAGGTTTAGTTTATTTTAGGTTAAGGTTTAGGTTTTATTTATTTTAGTTTAGGTTTAGGTTTTATTTATTATTTATTATTTATTTGTTTATAGTTTAGGGTTTAGGTTTTATTTATTATTTATTTTAAGGTTTATGTTTTTATTTAGTTTTATTTTAAGTTTATTTTTTTATTTTATGTTTTGTTTTTATTTTATTTAGGTTTTTTATTCTTGGGTTTATTTTATTTTTTAGTTTAATTTTGGTTTCTATTTATCTTATTGTAGTTTAATTTTGTTTTTTTTATTTTATTTTATTTTTAGGTTTAGTTTAGGTTTAGGTTTTAGTTTAGGTTATTATTTAATTTTATTTTATTATTTTATTTAGGTTTATGTTTATTTGTTTATTTTATTTTTATATTTTATTTAGTTTAGGTTTAAGTTTTTAGGTTTTTAGGGTTTAAGATTTAGGGTTTAGGATTTAGGATTAGGGTTTAGGGTTTAGGATTTAAGATTTAATGTTTAGCTTTATGCTTTTTTTAGTGAGGATTTAGGTTATAAGGTTTGGGGTGGTCAGGCAGGGCCCAGGGTTATGCTTTAGCTTTAGTGGGTTTAATGGCTCAGTTTAGGGAGGTCAGAGTATAGGGAGGCCTGGGCCTGTGGCCCAGGGTTATTGTTAGGGTGGGCCCAGAGTTATTTAGGGTATGTGTAGGTGTGGTCAGGGTTTTAGAATCAGGGTGGTTAGTGGGTCAGTGGGTTTAGAGGGCCCAGGATCAGTGGGGAGTGGCCCAGGATTATAGCTTTAGGTCAGGTAAGGGCCTGGGTAGGAGTGGTTAAAGATCTGATTAGAGAGCAATCTGTTTGGGTGTGGCCTTAATTTAGTGACAGATAAGGTGATCTGGGGAGGGCCCAGGGTGTTGGGAGGAGTTTAGTATGATTTATGGTCAGTGGCACAGCAAGGGTATAAGTTTAGCAGTTTAGGGTTTATGGTTAGGGGTTTAGGTTATTTAGGGTTTAGGGTTTAGGGGTTTTTTTTAAATTAGGTAAACCGATAGGTTTAGGTTTATTTACTTTATTTAGTTTGTTTAGTATATTTTTTATTTATTTAGTTTATCTTGTTTTTTATTTTTATTTAGTTTAGTTTATTTATGTTAGGTTTTTTATTTTAGTTTTTTTTTTTAGGTTTAGGTTTAGGTTTAGGTTTATGTTTATATTTTAGTTTAGTTTTATTATTATTTTATTTTTTTGGTTTAGGTTTTACTTTTTATTTTTATATTTAGGTTTCAATTTTTATTTTTTTTAGGTTTAGGTTTTAGGTTTTTATTTAAAGTTTATTTTTAGGTTTTATATTTTAGTTTAGCTTTAGGTTTATTTTTAGTTTATTTTATTTTATTTTGTTTAGGGTATAGTTTATTTTAGGTTTAAGTTTAGGTTTTATTTATTTTAGTTTAGGTTTAGGTTTATTTTATTTTGTTTATTTTATATTAAGTTTTTTTTTTAGTTTAGGATTTAGGTTTTTTTATTTATTTTTAGGTTTTATTTTTAGGTTTATTTTTTAGGTTTAGATTTTTATTTAGTTTTTATTTTATTTTATTTTAAGTTAATTTTATTTTATTTTACATTTAGTTTTTCTTTTATTAGGTATTTTATTCTTAGGTTTATTTTATCTTTTAGTTTAGTTTAGGTTTTTATTTATTTTATTTTAGTTTGTTTATTTTTTATTTAATTTTATTTTTAGTTTAGGTTTAAGTTTTAGTTTAGGTTTTTATTTTATTTTATTTTATTTTATTTAGGTTTAGGTGTTTTTATTTATTTTATTTTTAGTTTTTATTTAGTTTATGTTTAAGTTTTAGGTTTTAGGGTGGGGTTTAGGTTTGGGTGGTTAGGTTTGGGGTTTAGGATTTAGGGTTTAGGGTTTAGGGTTTAGGATTTGGTATTTAGGGTTTTAGGGTTTTCAATTTAGGGTGTGGTGTTTTATGGTTTAGTTTAGGGTTGAGGTTAGTTGGGTTAGGTCCGGTTTAGATTTTTTTTTAAATTTTTTCATTTAGGGTAAGTTTTAGGATGTAGTTTAGGTCCGTGGTTAGGATGTAGGCAGGGTTGTTTGTTTAGGGATCAGGTAGTTTTAGGGTTTTTTATTTTAAATCAAATATGTATGTTTAGGTTTATTTAGTATATTTAGTTGATTTTTTTTATTTTAGTTTATTTTATTTTTTATTTAGTTTTATTTTTTATTTTTATTTAATTTAGTTTATTTATTTTAGATTTAATTATTTTAGTTTAGGTACTTTAGGTTTATGTTTTAGAGTTTATGTTTTTAAGTTGAGTTTTATTTTTATTTTAGTTTAGCATTAAGTTTTTTTTTAGGTTTAGGTTTTTATTTTATTATTTTATGTTTAGATTTTATGTTTTGATTTTAGGTTTATATTTAGGTTTTATTTTAATTAGGGTTTTTAGGGTTTAGGATTTAGGGTTTAGGGTTAGTTTATGGTTTAAGGTTTAGGATTTATGGTTTAGGGTTTTTGGGTTTAAGGTTTAGGGTTTAGGTTTAGGGTTAGTGTTAGTGTTTAAGGTTTTGGGTTTTGGGGTTTTTTTTTTAAGGAATTTAAGGAAATTTTGTTGCCACAACAAAAAGGTACAATGTCCTTAGAGGGGGCAAATCTCTAAGCTAATGCTCAAAGAGCTACAAAAAGTCCTAAGGAGATAAGCCCCCTATCTAATACAATAGTTAAAGAAAATAAGCAAATAAAAGAAACATAGATCCACCAAAATAATTCCATGAAATCAGCAGCAAACCTCCTCTGCTCCTTCTGTAACTAGTTCAATCTAGTAAAAGTTTCTCAACTTGTACTAGACATCTGCAAGAAGCTTGTAAATGGATCAGCATAGATGATGAAATACTTAATTAAGCAGAAGAAATAAAAGAAGATAGAAATAAAAGGATAAAAGGAAGGCTCAGGCTTAGTTAAATTCATCTCAAGGAGCAGCAACATATGTAAGCATCTAGACTTCAAAAGAAGGGTTACAATTACATATGGCATTACCACCCAAAAGAAAGAGTGGGGGACATCATAGCCATCATTGCCAGCATACCTCTTATAGCACCTTCTTCAATGACTTTCCTCACACAAACCTGCATAAAACTTGAGACAGCAAATATAACCTCCTAACACCCAGCCGTCAGATATATAAAACTCAGTAAAGCAGATAGGGAGGTAACCCATCATGATAACATTAAGCTAGAGGGAGCACCACCAATACCACCACCAAGAATTGTTAACACAATTACTAGCAAAAAACCTCAAAATAAGGAAAAAAAGTACCAAATAGAGACCAAACATAGGCAAGAGGAAGCACATAATTTATAAGGTCATCCAATAACAGAACATGCAAAGAATCGGAAACAAAAATACCTAGAGTAATAATAAGACTAACGTCAAGAATGTTAAGGAACAAGACAACCATCAAAATAGGAAAGGGGAGAGGTTTAGCCACAGTCCATAAACGAAAATCCCAGCAGGTAGAAACTAGAAGAGAGGAATGGGAAGGTAAGAAGTCGGTTCTATACATAGACTCAAAAATATCAAGAAAATTATAACAAAGTAAATATGCTTTTACCCAAACAAGCCATCTAGAGCACCCAACCCAAATAGCCAATAAGGCAAGCCACCCTTCGATCCACCAAGGCAACCAAGGATTCAATTCATTAATGTTAGAACCATTAGGGTAAAACATAGAATGGGTCATCCAATTACAAACATCAAAATTATCCCAAAGGGAAGCCATAGACAGTAGCCACCAATCCCAATCCAAGGATAGGAGAAACTGGCTCAAACAACTAGAAATAATAGACAAAGATAGAAGAAGTAAAAGCCTTTTAGGATTAAAACTAGTCCAATAACTAGATACAACAGCAAACAAGAACTCCAATAGAGTCATCATCAGCCAAGTCCAAAAAACATCCAACCAATAGTTAGCAGCCTTCCAGTTTAGCACACTCATCAAAAAGATAACCTCAGGCTTAGAGGAGGTACCTCCAATATTCAAGAAATATAATAAATTAGAAGCATCCAACCTTACACTCATCTAGAATAGTAGAGAAATAAGGATAAGAAGCCTAGGAAAATAGGACTCCAAGCACAACCAACGCACAAAGATCCCTCAAGGTCACACAACTCCTCTTAACAATAGGAGAAAAAACCACAAAAACACAATTGCTAATAGCCATCATCTAAAGCACCATCCTAAGCCAGAAGACCCACACCCCAAATACCATAAGTAAAATTGAAAAGGATAAAAGCAAATGGGAAGGGTGAGAGCCAAGAAAGAATATACAGCCAAAACCAATTGGGAAAACCATCCTAAATAGCAAACAACAAGAAGATAAAACATCTTGTTGCAGTAGGAAGGTCACAAAAATAGCATGAAAAACACTCAAAAAGGGAAAAAACCCACAGCCAGGCAACACCAGCAAACAACCAACCATAAAATCCAAAATAAACAAAACAGGATACAAAAAGATCCAACCAAAAAAGAAAACCACACCAACCAAAGATAAGAAAACCCAACAGCCTCCACCTATTATAAACACCTCTGCTAGGTTGGGAGTGAAAACACACCAAAAAATAAAAAAATATAGCAAAAAATTAGTAAAAAGAAGTGCAACCCCAACCCATCCAAAGAATGGGAAGAAATCAAACAAGAAAATACAAATAAGGTTAGGTGAGGAAAGAAAACAAACCAAACCAACAAACGAAATAACCATAATAAAAAAACCACAACAAGGGAAAGCCAAAGCCCCAGAGGAGAAAACAAAAAAGCTAAACATTTCTAATATACGGAAAACCAATTTTATCAAGATTCACAAGACCCTTTAAAGAAAAGGAATGTTATCATTAGAGAACATTTGCAAAGAAGAAGACTTATCCCCCAAATTGGCAAAGAAGTTAGCACAAGAGTTGGCGTCCCTATAAATATGAGAGATATGAAAATTTAGGTTAGCAAGAAGCCTCCTAGTATGGTTAAGTAAATAATACACTTTAACATTACCATGAGAATTAGAATTGAGTAAATCTAAAAGAAGGTGAGCATCAACTTCAAACTAGATCTTCTAAAAACCTTGTTGTAAATAGATATAAATGCCATAATGAATGCCTTTAATCTTAGCAAATAAAATAGAATAGGGCTCTAAAGGAGCAGCAAAAGCAAAAATAACCTTGCCATTATGATCTCATAAAATCCTGCCACTACCATAGTAACCATTAAAACTGAGCCATCAATGTTAACCTTAATGTAATGATAATTAGGTTTAATCCAATATATAGTTTTCTGGGTAGGAGAGACCTTCCATCTGAGTAAGTTAATCCCAAAATTCAAGGCCACGGACTTGCACCCTTTAAAACTTGAAAGAGTGAGAAGGTTGGCTTTGAAAAGAGTCATAATTTTATATTTGGTTCTAACAATAATACGATGATAATTCATAGGAATATTATGATGTTTACCATCATTTTTATCCATCCAAATGTACCAAAGAATAGTAATAGCTAACAAAATTTTAACATGCCCCTTAGAAACATGAGAAACATACTTCAAGAAGTTGCATAATAGAAAGAGAACCATTGAAATGGAAAGTATTAAAAATATTATCATACCAATTCCACATTTTGGCAGCAATAGGCTCATTCACAAAAATATGATCCACACTTTCTATGTGATAGGAACAGTGACATTTAGAGGGGAGATGGAATCCTATTTTTAGAAGAGAAGCATCCACAGGGATATAGTGCTTCAGAATGCGCCAAGTTAAAACCGAGAAAGAAGTAGGAATACTAATATTCCAAATTTTTGATAAAAACCAAGGACTCTTGATATTTAAATCTGATGTAATGCCAAACATCCTTTAAAACAAAGTCTCTAGAAGAAGAATTTTTTAAGAGAATTTGGTCGGGTTCATTAGGGTATGGACAAATTTTAAGGATTTTATCAATGATCACATTAGGAACAAGGATATTCAAATGTGCCAAATCCTATTATTATTAATAATTAACTGATTAATCTTAAGCATCACAATGGAGTGAGTATTTAGAAGGAAATCAATAGAGCCTTGCCCCAGCCAAATATCTTTCCAAAAGAAAGTGGAACCTTAATTGACACCCCAAGAGATTAAGTTCTCAAAATTCCATTTGATATTACAAAGTCCTATCCACATAAGAGAATCCCCAGATTTGAAAGCACAAATGAGAGGGTGTTTGCCCTAACAATACTTAGCATGCATAAACTTTGACCAATAACTATGTTTATTTCTAAAATTCCACCACATTTTATAGGAAAAGTAGTTAATAGAATCCTCTAATGTATTGCAACCCAAACCACCTTCATTGCCAGCACCATAACATTTGTGCCAACTAGCCCAATGTAATTGTTTGAAAGATGAGTTAGAACCCCAAAAAAATTATTAAAAAGTATATTTATCCTTTTTAATAATAGGACAAGTAGGAACAATAGTAGATCAGAGATACAACGGTAGAGAGCAAAGAGTACTTTTAATCAGGATAAGTCTCACACCAAAGGAAAGTAAATGAAATTCCTAAGAGAAAGTTTTCTTACTTATTTTCTAAATAACTTCATCAAATAAAGAAGATCTTTTCATTCCTCTATATAAGGGAGTCCCCAGATACTTCAAAGGGAGATTTTGAAGCGAAAAACCTATAATATTCTTTGTAACATTGATCTTAGGTAAGGAAATAGATGAGCTAGTAATAAAATAACTTTTATCATGATTGATATTCAAGCCACTTTCCCTACCAAAAAGAGTTAAGAACTTACACAATTTTTAATATAAAAAGTAGAAGCATTGCAAAATATATTGAAATCATCAGCAAAACTAAGATGTCAAATGGAAAAGCCACCAATGGTTCTATAATACATGTTAGGAATTCTACTAAACATCTTTTCAATACATATAGAAAGATATTCCACCACAATAATGAAAATGGCAGGAGAAAGAGGGTCCCCTTGTCAAAGTCCATGAGAAGAAGAGAAAAAACCATGCACTTCACCATTAATAAGCAAAGAAAACCAAGAATTCTTAATCCCATTCTTAATTAAAGCAATAAAATGAGTAGAGAATCCAAATAAAGCCAAAATTTTATAAATGAAATTTCAACCAATATTACCATAAACTTTAGAAATGTCAAGCTTAAAAAGCAGGTTTCCACCGTGAACTTTGGCATTTAAATCATGGATCATCTTGTCGGCTAGAAGGACATTATCAGAAATGGATCTCCCTTTAACAAAATTGGTTTGATTGGGGGAGATAATTTTAGAAAGCAAGAGACTCAACCTTTTAGCCAAAATCTTAGAAATCATTTTGTTAAAAAAGGGGCAAAGACTGATCGGACTAAAATCACTCCAAGTTTCAGGATTATCTTTTTTAGGAATTAAGACAATGGAGGTGCTAAAAAAATATTTGGATAGGCTACTACCCTTAAAAAAATCAAGGATAACTTTAATCAAGTCCTCTTTAGTAATATTCCAACATATTTGGAAAAAGGAGGGTAGTATAACCATCAGGACCAGCAGTAGAGTCTTTATTCATACTCTACAAAACTTTAATAATTTCATACTCAGAAGGTAAGGAAGAAAGCATATAATTGTCATCTTCAGAAATGAGATTAGGAATAACTTCAGGCCAAGAAATATTATCATAAAGAATATTTTCATTCATAAGCTCTTTATAAAAAGAAACAATAGAGTCAGTAAGTTCCTGTTTATCTGAACGCCAAACTCTATCATTAATTTTCATTTTATAAATGTGATTTATAGCCTTTTCTTTTAACCCATGGCATGGAAATATTTAGTATTGCGATCACCATCAGAGATCTAATTCATAGAAGCATTTTTCCGCTAATAGGTCTCCTCCATGTCTTGATAACATGTTAACCTATCTTTAGCTTGACCCAATAAGTGAATTTTAGAAGGATCATTAACAATAGTGTCTTCCAAAATTATAACTTCATTCTCTATTTTATTAATATTGACAAAAATGTTCATGAAATAATGTTTATTCCACCAAGTAAGGCATTATTTAAGTCTTTTTGATTTGAACTACAATCTCCTCATGCTAAAATAGAATCATCAGAATGCAGAGATTCACTCTAGTTACTAGCAATAACCTTTAAAAATCTATCATCCATAAGCCACATATTTTGGAAGTGAAAAGGAATAGGAGAGGAGGGTTTATTAGCATTAAAGTTCACATTGATAAGCAAGGGAGAATGGTCCGAAAGGGTTCTAGTTAGGTGCTCCATAGAAGTATTAGGGAGAATGGTCTGAAAGGGTTCTAGTTAGGTGTTCCATAGAAGTATTAGGGAGAAGATTAATCCACTGATGATTAAAAAGATCTTAGTCGAGCCATTGCGAGAGTTTGTAATTATTCCAAGTAAATTGAGACTCACTAAATCCAATGTTAGTAAGATGACAATCTAGAATCATTTTATTAAAATCTTCCATAGGAAATAAGTTTTGAGCATTACCACCAACCCATTTTGATGAAGAAGAGATAGAATTAAAGTCCCCACCCACAAACCAAGGAGCATCAAAAGAAGAAGAAAAACTAATAAGATCCTCCTAAAGAAACCATCTACCGTTCCTATTATAAGAAGCATAAACAAATGAACCGAAATAACACCAATTATCATAAGTAATCTTAATATTCATAGCTTGGGATAGATCATCCAAAACCTATAGAACATAAGGACTATTCTAAAAAAATCCAAAGTTTATTACTGAGTTAGCAAAAAAATTATCAAAGACAATCATTCTAGCAACAAAAGAGATGTTAGAAGAAAGAATAAAGGTTCTAAAATAGCCAGGAATGAGATGTTATGGGTACGAACTAAGTTTCTAATTCTATTTCTAGCAGAGAGGGTACCAATCCCTCTCACATTCCAAATTAAAAAAGAAACCATTTATTTTTAGGTAGAGGAGCCAAATCTAATAACTCTGGCAAAATTAGGAAATTTAGTTTCAAGAGTTTTATTTTTCTTCTTGAAAACCATTTAAAATTTATTAGTCATATCCACAACATCACCATATGATAGAGATTGATCAAGGGTATGTTTGTAATAAGGTTGCACATTTAACACATCATTGTATGCCACTTCACCTTCTTCCAAGTCATTATTATGGTGAGGTATCAGATCAGGAATCAGTTCAACATTAGATGAAGAACCAGTAGAAGGATTAGTGTTATTTAAAGCACAAGTTCCCAAAATAGGATTAAGATTTATATCATTAGTATGCTCACAATTGAAGCCCTCATCAGGAATGACATTTTCTACAATTAAAGGTGGCAAGGAAGTAGGATGGAATCATTTGAAATAGAATCATCATCCATAAGTTTTGAGAACCTATTATTTTACATATTATTAACATTATCAGAGGAATTCAAATGCATAGGCCCATTAAAAGGTAATGAATCCTTATTAACATGATTGAAATCCAAAGGCTGATCAGGCTTAAGAACTGCAACAATATCCAAAGAGTACTGGGAGGATCTAGACAATGACCCTCAGCATCAGGTAAGGAGTTATCCATAGGAATAGCTTTTTGTGGTTTAACCGAGGGCACCTTAAGAATGGGAACCGAGTTATTTTGAATGGTTTTGGGTTTCTTAAGGCAATGATGAACTATAAAGCAATCGAATATTCCATGACCATGAATTTTGCAATGGGAACAAAAAATAGAAAAATTCTCAAAATCAACCTTTTGCAAATAGCCATATTTCTTTGATCCTAGCCAAAATTCCTTTGGAAATTTTTAGTTATATCCAACTCAACTAGAATCCGAACAAAAGATGGTCAGGTATTAGACTCAGTCTCCTGATCAACTTGAAGAGGAAAACTGAATAGTGTACCCACAATAAAATAACTCATGATTGATGAAATGGATGCATAAATTAGGAAGAGAGATCCAAATCATCACAACAGGAGATTTCTCCTTAATATCAAAGAGAGGTGTCAATTTCAATAATCATATATGAGAATTGAAAACAAAATATGAGCGACGAGAAAAAACCTGAGAATAATCTAAGTCGTTTGAAACCTGAATCAATACATGAAGGGAATCGATCAATCTAATAGAAAATATTCTAGAGAATTTCAAGCTGTGGAGAAATGATCGAATATTCTCTGAAGTAGGATGATGCAAAGAAAATTTACCCACCAGCGTGAATTCATAGGGTTTCACAAGCCTTTCCACAATGGAATCAGAATACATTATCATGGACACAACCAGAAAAGAGATGGAGATAAGATTGATAGACTCACCAGCATAATTTGCCTTACCAACAAGAACCTCCTTGAATGATTTTGATGCCATCGATGGATTAGATCTAATGACTCCCAAGGAGTCAGCGACCTTGATGGGAGCACTCATAATCTCTAGATTTCCTCACGGGCAAGCAGAAAAAGCCACCATGATCAACAACGACCCATGATAGGAGAATCCAAGAGCCAAGTAAAGCTGTCAAAAAGGAAACAATAGCCAAAATGTCCACAACAAAAGCAATAAAGAGATGCACCTCCATAGGGGAAACAAAATTCACCAGAGCACTAAGGAAATAGAGGAGAGAGAAGATGCTCAAAAAAATTGGGTTTGGGTTTAGGATTTTGGGTTAAGCATTTAGGGTTTAGGGCATAAAGTTTTTTAGTGCTTAGGGTTTAGGGTCTAGGGCTAGTTTTAGGTTTAGGGCTTAGGGTTTAGGGTTTAGGATTTAGGGTTTAGGGTTTAAGGATTTTTTCAATTAAGTAAACTAGTAGGATTATGTTTATTTAGTTTATTTTTTATTTATTTTATTTTATTTTATATTTTATTTTGTATTTTATTTAGGTTTATTTTTTATGTTTATTTAGCTTAGTTTATTTATTTTAGTTTAAGTTTTTGGTTCAGGTTTAGGTTTAGATTTATGTTTATTTTCTAGTTTAGTGTTTTTTTTTTAGGTTTAGGTTTTATTTTTTATTTTTTGGTTTAGGTTTAGATTTTTAATTTATTTTTTAGGCTTATGTTTTAAGTATATTTTTAGGTTTTATTTTTTAGTTTAGGTTTAGGTTTATTTTTAGTTTATTTTATTTTATTTAGTTTAGGGTTTAGGTTTAGATTATTTTAGGTTTAAGTTTAGGTTTTCTTTATTTCATTTTAGTTTATTTTAGTTTAGGTTTAGTTTTATTTTATTTTTATTTTAGGTTTAGGTGTTTTTATTTAGGGTTTTTCTATTTTAAGGTCTATTTTTTAGGTTTAGGTTTTTATTTAGTTCTTATTTTATTTTATTTTAGGTTTATTTTATTTTTATTTTATTTTAGTTTTTATTTTATTTAGGTTTTTTATTCTTAGGTTTATTTTATTTTTTGGTTTAGTTTAGGTTTTTATTTATTTTATTTTAGTTTTTTTTTTGGTTTAGGTTTAAGTTTTAGTTTAGGTTTTTATTTTATTTTAGTATTTTATTTTATCTAGGTATATGTCTTTAATTCATTTTATTTTAAGGTTTTATTTAATTTAGGTTAAAGTTTATGTTTTTAGGGTTTAAAGTTTAGGGGTTTGGGTATAAAGTTTAGGATTTAGGGTTTATGGTTTTAGGGTTTATGGTTAGCTTAGGGTTTAGGGTTAAGGGATTAGGATTTAGGCTTTAGGGTTTAGGGTTTTTATGATTTAGAGTTTAGGATTTAGGCTTAGTTTAGGGTTTAGGGTTTAGGGTTTAGGGTTTTCTGGTTTAGGGTTTAGAGTTTAGGTTTAGGGTTAGGGTTTAAGGTTTATGATTTAAGGTTAGGGTTTAGGGTTTAGGGTTGGGTTTAGAGTTTCAGTTTATGTTTAGGGTTTAAGGTTTAATGTTTTAGGTTTAGGTTTGAGTTTAGGGTTTAGGGTTTATGGTTAGGTTTAGGGTTAATTAGGGTTAACATAGGGTTTAGGTTATTTAATGTTTAGGGTTTAATTTAGTATTTTAGTGTTTAGTTTAGTTTAGGTTAATAGTTTTAGGTTTAAGGTTTAGTTTAGGTCAGTTTTAAGGTTTTAGGTAGTTTATTGTTAGTTTAATGGTTTAGGATTTAGGGTTTAAGTTTGAGGATTTATGGTTTAGGGTTTAGGGTTTTTATGGTTTAGGGTTTGGGGTTTAGGGTTTAGGGTTTAGGGTTTAGGGCTATAGGTTTTAGGGTTTAGAGTTTAGGGTTTAGGGTTTTTAGGGTTTAGGGATTAGGGTTTACAGTTTAGGTTTTAAGGTTTAGGGTTAGTTTTATGGTTAATTTCTTAGGGTTTATTTTTTAGGATTTAGGGTTTAGGGTTAGGGTTTAGTGTTTAAGCTTTAAGGTTTAAAGTTTTTTGGTTTAGGGAGTTAAGATGAACTGACCCCAAGTGGTTGTGCTAGGAAGAAGGCATAGCAGACTTACATCTTCCAAAGTGAGGAGCAACGGCTAGGGTGACCTGTTGGATGCACAACAAATCAAACTTGATCTGGGATTACTACTGAGTGAATATCACTAGGGACTTATTTCAACTCAAAAATAGTCAAGATTAATTTTATCTTAATTTCATGTGATTTAATATGGCTTGTTTGATTTAGTTTGATTTCAATTTGAGGGCATATCCGCTAGGGATGTGAGTTCGATCAAATTTGATTGATTTAATTTTTTGACCATGTCTAAGGGCTATATCAAACTTATCCTATCTTAGATTTACAAATCCAAAGGAATAGTTTATTGGTCATGGGGTAGAGCTAGCCAACCTAAGGGGTTGCCTTTTAGTGTGCAATAGTTGTGCTAGGAAGAAGACGTAACAGACTTACATCTTCTAAAGTAGGGAACAACCATTGGGGTGACCTATTGGTAGCACAAAAAATTGAACTTGACTTAGGGGCGACTACTAAGTGAATGCCGCTAGGGACTTATATCAACTCAAGAGTAGTTAGGTGATTCCTTTAGGGAGCTTTGCTGACATTGCCCTAAAGATAGGATGCTTTCTTGGGAAAAGGTACCGCTAAGGGTGTCCTCCTAATCCATAAGTGAATATATATTTTGTTTATATGTTTGCATGGACTCCATTGGTGTGCGAGGGACCACACTGAGAAAGGGCTATGTCAGCCATGACCTATCTCAGATTTACTAGACTAAAGGAGAATCTGCACATCCACATGATGGATTCTCCAACCACAAGTGTGGTTACTAGGAAAGGGGAACTGCCCAATCTGATAGTAACCTAGGTAGTGTCTAAATTGGGTCACAAAGGACGTGATCCAAATATAGTGCCCATAGAGGAGGTGTTGCTAGGGGCATTATCTTGAGCCCTGGAAAAGAAAGCTTATAGGTGTATGGTGGCCAATTCAAGGAGAAAGTGTAGCAGACTTACATCTGCCATGAGTGATATATCCTATGATGTAAGAACTAACAAACCTAAGGTGTATCTGTCAGCATAGTGAGAACTAATCAACCTAAGGTGCCCGTCGATATGGAATGATCAATTTGAAAAGAAAGCATGTAGGCTTACAACTTTCCAAGTGGAACTGATCATCGAGATAGTCTATTGATGACAGGATAAATGCTATCTGACGTAGAGCAACTACTAAGCAAGGATCCTCGAAGATGTACTGAACCTAGACCTGAAGCAATCAGGAGAGAAGGAGCCACTAGGGGATTTATTCTAAAATTCAAATATACTCGACCCAGTCAGTGCATGAAGGCTAATCCAGAAATAAAACATAGAAAACTCACATCCTCTTAAACAAAGCCAACATGAGGTAGCTTATCGGCCAAGTAATAAGGCTACCATACTAACAAGTCATGCATCAGTGTGTAGTGTCTAAGTAAGGAAGAAAAGCATCATAGACTTAAATCCTCCAAAGTAAGAAGACCACTGGGGTGACACACTAGCAGGGTAGCATGTTAGCCCGACCTAGAGCAGCTACTGAGTGAGTGTCACTAGGGGCATTTTCTCAACTCAGAGTAGCCCGAGATAAAAAATATGTGTTAGCTTTATATGTTTGTGTGTATTTTGTGTTTGTATATGTCGATGAAGGATAGAATGTCGCTCGAGATCCTTACACCTATCCTAAACACACCATGGTTGATTCACAAACAAAAATACTTTCAAAATGGAAGAGATTGAATTCAAAATAGAATTTTCATTGATGATAATTATTTTCAAACATGGTTTATAATTTTTCTTTAAGTAGAGCCTGTTGATTGGAAGCATTGGGCACTCTCCCCTATGATTAATAAGCTGATATGATCCTCCTTGGTAGGCTTTTTTTATGGCAAAAGACCTTCCCAAGTGCGTTCAAACTTGCCTCCCATCTTACGATGGGAAAAAATCAGTCTCCTTAGAACTAAAATAAACTCTTCTACTTG
Source organism: Cymbidium sinense (assembly GCA_021442155.1). NCBI lineage: Eukaryota > Viridiplantae > Streptophyta > Magnoliopsida > Asparagales > Orchidaceae > Cymbidium > Cymbidium sinense. The sequence continues at coordinate 56,890,372 of CM038214.1, read as the reverse complement.
AAAAGCTCTAGAACAGACCAACTTGTTATGAGCTTGAATCATTTTAGCTTTGTATAACTCAAGGTTTTGGCATGCCCGTAAGTATCTATCCTCCAGACCTTCGAGCTCTTCTAATCATAACTTATTTTCTGCCCTATTGTGATCTTGCTACCCATAGCTATCCTTGGTGATGGGAGTTGGACTTCTAATGGTAGAATGGCTTTGGGCACATACAATAAGGAGAAAGGAGTAGTCTAAGTTGGAGTTCTATATTTTGCAGTAGGCCTACAAGGCTTCAACGAAGTGCTCATGCCACTATTACTTGTTGTTATTGAATGACTTCTTCAGTATTTTGATGACAATTTTATTGACGGCTTCTGCTAAGCTCTCTTCCCGCGGCTAGTTGATGGTAGAATATCTCCAATCTATATTGTGTCTCTGGGCAAAGTTGTTGATCTCCGTGCTCTTGAATGTAGTACCATTATCAGATATAACTCATCAAGGCACTCTGAACCTATATATGATATCATTCCTAAAAAATTGGAGCACATGCTGAATTGTGACCTCCCTGAGCGGCATTGCCTTCTCCCTTTTGGAAAAGTAGTCAATAGCAGTTAAGATGAACTGATGACCCTTGGAAGAAGGAGGATCAATCAGACCCACTATGTTGATACCCCAACTCTCGAATGGCCATGAGGCCAATGTAGGATGTAGAATATTGGGTGGTTGGTGTAGGACCACACTATTTATTTGACATTTGGTGGCATCTCCTAGCTGTATCCATGCAAACTTTGATCATTGATAGCTAGTAGTATCCTAGTCTCCTGATATTGGATTTCATCTTTGGACCGGATTGGTTGGCTTGATATAATCCTGAGTGTACCTCGGTTATGATCTTACGAGTTGTCTAAACAATGTAACCATATATGATCGAAAGACTGTCGGTACAAGACACCATCCACAATAGCGTAGGAAAGTGCTCTTTGCTTCATCTGATGGGCTTGTGACTTCTCTTAAGGTAGTTTACTTTTATTTAGGTAATCCATGAATGGTTTCCTCCAATCTAACTCTTCATCCTTCTTGGCAATGACAACCTCCCCTTTAAGAGAGTACATTTTGATGAGTTCATTATCTATAAGGGATAAGACTTGTCCATTTTGGACCTTTATTAATATGGACTAATCCTTCGGTCATGCGAACTCCTTGGCAAGCTTGGCTAAAGCATACGCTATGGCATTTTCTCCTCGAGGAATCTTATAAATGGTAACCTCTAGGATTTGGACCAACAACTTCATGGTGTACTTGTTGCAGTGATGGAGCTTGGGCTTTATAACCTTCTAGGATCCAGTGATTTGGTTGATAACTAGTTTAGAATCATCAAAGATGTTGATGTTATGAATGCTTAGAGTAATGGCTAACTCCAGGCTGATAATCAGAGCCTCATATTCAGCTTCATTATCGATGTAAGGATTGGATAGATGTATGAGAACTTTATCACATCATAGTCTAGAGTTAAGGGAACTATTCCTACCCCTACCTTTCATGGAATAATAGATTATGATTCTTCTCCTCTTTAAGAGGAAGCCGCCATCAAAGTACATCTCCCAATGATGAATTCTAGTATCCCCTAAGCTCATGATTTGTTCATCGAGGAGATCATCACTAAGCGGAGAGTCAGTAGGAAGTGGTTGTGCAACTAAGAAATCCATTAGTGCTTATCTTTTCACCACACAGAGGGGTATAAAAGTAGAGTCAAACCATAAGAGGATCATGGACCGTCCGGATAACATCGACTGTGTCATGAGATACTATAGTGGATTGATCCTAGAGATTAACTTCACCTTATGAGTAAGCATGTAGTGCTATAGCTTTTGGGATACAAAAATTAAAGCTAGGCAATGCTTCTCAATGGGTGGAAAATTAGCCTCAACAGGGATTAGATAACGGTTGAGGTAGTAGAGTGCATTTTCCTTCCCTTTGTCATTGACTTGGGCCAATAAAGTACCAAGGGAGTCATCTAATGCAGCAGTGTAAAGTATGAGTGGCTTGCCCGGGATAGGGGTAGATAGAACTAATAGCATCATCAGGTAATGCTTGATGTAATCAAAGGCATGCTCACACTTATTATCCCACTTGAACTTGGCTTCCTTTTGAGAAGTGTTGAGAATGGCTGACATCTTCCCAATAAGTTGGATTTAAAGCATCTTAGATACACCAATCACCCTTGGAATGATCTGAGTTGAGTTAAATTTTTGGGGGGTGGCATTTCTAATATCGCCATGATCTTCTCCAGACTGATTTTGATTCCCTGGTGTCAGATAACAAACACAAGGAATTTCCCTGAAGCTACTCTGAATGCATACTTCATGGGGTTTATTTTGAGGTTAAATTGTCTTAAATGTTGAAAACTACTCTTAAGTCAAAGAGATGGTCTTCCTTTCCTCTACCTCTGACTACGAGATCATCCACATAGCACTCAACTTGATGATAAATAAGTTCATCGAAGATTTGAGTCATAGCCCACTGGTATGTAGCACCAACATTCTTAAGGCTGAAAGGCATGACCTTATAGTAATAGATTTCAATTGGTTGTTCTAAAAGTAGTGTTTCTTTCATCTTTAGGGGCCATCTTTATTTGGTTATATCCAAATGAGCCATCAATGAAAGAGAAGACTGCATGATATGAGGTAATGTCCACCATCAGCTTCGAGATTGGTAATGAAAATTCATCTTTGGGACATGGATTATTTAAATCCCAAAATTGATTCATATATAAATTTGGTCAATCTTTTTCTTAATTAGGATGACACAAGCTAACCAAGTAGGGTATTTTTTTTCTTTGATGAAGTCAGCATCGATCAATTTCTTGAATTCATAAATGACCTATTGTTCTAGGTCTAATCATATGCGCCTAGGAGCTAGCTTGATAGTGGTAGCAGTAGGCTCTATTGTTAGTTTATGGACCACTAAGTTAGGAGCCAATCCAGGCATCTCTTCATAACTCCATGCAAAGCAGTCCTTAAACTCAATCAATAGCCTAACAAAGTCATTGGTTTCAATTTCATTCAACAAAAAATTGATGTATGTCGGGCATGGATCTTCTTTAGTTCCTAAATTGATTTCCTTGAGCTTGTCGATGGTTGACTTGATCACTTCTTTGAACTCTGGCGGTGCATCTTTGACTTCAAAATCATCTAGATCATCTAAAGTTTCTAAGCACAACTCCTCATATGAGTTAATGTGATTTGAAAAGAACCTATCAGATACCAATTGATTGGTAATGACTAAGTAATAATTGTTATCATCAACTGAACCCACTGTACTAAATCCTAGTCCTAGTCTTGATTGAGAGCTTTTGTATTTGTTCTTCCATATTCTTTCAAAATAATCTGACTTGTGCTTTGACCAAGTATGTGGGATTAACCCTTTCTTTGCTAAATTATGAACACAAGGCAAGTACCAAGCAAAAGGTAATTCTATTAAATCTTTATATGAATCATCTTCAAGTTCTACATCAACTTCTTGACTTGAAGATGATGCTCCCAGAAAGAACCTTAAAGTCTTCACACCTATGGATGACTTAGGGTCTTCCTTAACTACCAAACCCTCAACTTTTTGAGAGGAAAGTGAGGTTAGAGCTATGGTTTCTAACTGATGCCTAACTATTTCACATATAGATTTTGATACACCTAAGCTTTGCTTTGGAACCTGGTCTTCATCATTATCTTGCTCAAGTGTCACCTCTAAGAGAATCTACTATTGAGAAGAGTTGATTGGTGTGCTAACCATATAAGACTCATCCTATGAACTAGATTCTAAGTATATATTGATAGCAGGTGTACTCCTAGTAGCTGGGACATATATTCTATTGGGTGGCCAATAAGGAGGTTTTCCAACCCTGGGATTGCCTCTAAATTGGCCTCTTCCTCTGCTTAGTGGAGGTTAGGTCATCCTACCCATATGTTCGAATGGAGTAATGAACTATGGGTGGAATCTAATGTTAGGCTCCACTTCCTCCTCCAAGTCTATTTTTGCTCCCTTTTATTTTATTTTTCATTTTCTCTTTTCTTTTTTATTTCTTTTTCCCTTTGTTTTTCTTTTTCTTTTTCCTTTTCTTTTATTTTGAAACTTTGGCCAAGTTCACGAGAATAGACTTATTCATTTTGAGGGAGGTACTAAGCCTCATCCTCAAATATGCTAACCTCGTGAACTATAAATGGCTTGAGATCTCCTTTGGTACAGTAGACGATCCCACCTCTCATGAACTTCATACACTAATATAGAGAGGATGGAACTATGTTGTTCTCATGTATCCATGGTCTCCCAAGCAAAGCATCGAAAGATGTATCCGAGTCTATAAAGTGAAACTTGGCTTCGATCATCTAATCGTCTATCTCCAAGGGCAACACTATGGAGCCTAAGGCCTGTTGACCTCACTTTTGGAGTGCGGATTCAATCTTCCCATCTTAGACTTAGGAGTCTTCTAGAAACTAAGCATTCCCTATTCATAAGACACTAACAATTCAATTAAACACTTAACCTAAAGGCTTAGAAGGGTTAACCATAGGATTAGGTTATGCCTTAGGGATTAGGTTAATCCACCTATCCTACATCCTAAATCCAATCCATGTTCACCTTCTCAAACCAAACCTCAAGTTCATTTCAAATAACAAAGTCAAATCCAAATTGAAACCTAATTCTAAAACCAAATGATTAAATCCCATGATCAAATCCAAACTTGAAACCCTTCCTTAGCCGTATAACCTATCCCATGGACTTAGGCAAATCTTAATCCAAATCAATCCAAAATCAATTAATTTTCTCATAATAAATTTATATCTTCAATAATATTTCTAAATATAAATCAAATATACATTCAAATTGTCAAAACTAAATCAAAACAAAATAAAATTAAATCAAAACCCTTCCAAAGCCACATAACCTATCCCATGGACTTAGCTAAATCTTAACCAAATCAAGTGAAACTCAATTGTGTTTCTTAAAAATCAATCATATTTTTAATCATCTTCACAAATTTATATGAAATATACATTTAAATCATAAAAACTAAATCAACCCAAATCAAAACTTAAGCCACATGACTCCATGGACTTAACCAAATTTCTTCATTCAAAACCTAAATTCAATTGATTTTTCATGAATCAATCATACCTTCAATCATATTCACAAATATAAATGAAATCTACAATCATCAAGCCAAACCAAAATCAAGTCAAACCCAACTTAACCCTTTTGACTTGAAATGTTCAAATGAACTAAAACCCATTTGAACCCAAGCCAATTGCAATTGAATTTATATATCAATCCCAAATCCATATATAAAGTCAACTAAATCAAACCCAACCCAAAATCAAGCCAACTAAATGCAATTGATCCACTTGATCCAAAGTGGTCAATTTGACCTATTTGAGCCAAGTTCTAATCCTACCCAAATTCTATTGAACCAAGCCCATCAAAACCTTCCATCATGATTGTTGATCACCTTAGGTTGATCAATTGTCACAAATTAAGCCAAACCAAGTCAACTTGGTCATTCGACCAAGTCAACCCCATAACCCATATGAACCCAAACTAGAAAAATTGTAACCTAAGCCAAATCCCTTGAAACCAACGATTCATACTAAATCAAAATCAATATTTGAATATGACTTGACCTTTAATTAAGTCAAACTAAACCTAGTTGGCCCTCTTGATCCAAGTTGACCAAAATTGACCTAAAAGACCAAATTGGGTCAAATCAAAATATAAACCAAATTGATTGCAACCAATGGCTCAAGTTTATTCCAAATTGATTGTTGAACTTGACCAAAGCCATGATTAGACCCAATTGACCTACTTAACCCAAATTGACCTAAAGGTTCAAGTTGACCTAAATCAAAACCAAATCCAAATTAATTGAAACCAAAGCATCCAATCATCTTTAATTGGTCAACTAAACCCAAACCAACACCCAACCCAAGCCAATTTGGCCAATTTGATCAAATTGGTCAACTTAACCCATTTGACCCAAATGAATTCAAATGAGTCAAAATCAAATCTAAGCCAAACTAAACCAAACCAATTGAACCAAAATATCCCAAATGATCATATGAACTTGACTCAACCCTTAGCTTGACCCAATTTGACCAATTGGTCAACTTGACACAACCTAACCCAAATTGACCTAAATAAGTCAAATTGAGCCAAACCTAACTAAATCAACTCCAATTTACTTAAAATTTTGGCTAACCAACTTTTGGCTCATTTTAAATCTACTTAAATCAAATCCAATGCCAAATAATCATTCTACCCTTGGGTCAAGGGCATCACATGAGACAAATCACCCATATAAGTGGTCATTTTCATTCCTTGGCCACTTGGTACTCTACCAATGGTCCACCTAGGCACCTAGGACATTGCACAACCTGACCTAAGAGGTGGTTGGGTTAGCCATGACCCATGGTAGGTGAAATCACCTCACCCTCCCCGTGGGAGCATTTTAATCTCATTGGACACCCATGATTCCTCTTTGGGAGCCACCTCCACACCTTCAACCAACCAAGCTGAGCCAACTCACCTCCTCACACCCACCTTCACGAGATGGATGGATGGCCACTAGAAGCCAAAACTAATCCCACCATCTGATCAAGATAAAACATGTGGGGGGGCGTATACACCCCCTCATTTCTACTAAAACACACACAAAAATCATTCCTTAGGGCTCTAGCTACCTAAGACAAGTTGCTAGATCCATTTCGTAACTCATTCCTCGATCGAAAAATTCCATTCCTCTCCATCTCAAAATAGGACACTCCCATTTTTGACCTAACTTCCCAATTTCTCTATCAAACTCAAATTAACTTTACAGGCACCTTCCCTAGGCCTCATCAAGCATGAATGAATCATCTCCCAAGATTCCTGAGGACCGAACGTGGGACTTCGATCAAAGTCAAGCTCTAAATTATTAGTTCATGGTCTTTCAGGCGAATGTCAAAGAATTGATCCAATTGTCGCTCAATAGGGCTTCATCTCAACTAGATGAAGCTTCCTCAATCATTCTAGTCAATAGTCTTGAGACCAGTGAGGTATGCTTCCAAAATTGATCCTTAGGAAAAAATGGGTTGGGTCTTTTCAAAGAAAACTTGCATCTCATGTGATCTTGTCTGTTAGATCCCCTCTGATCGATGTCATGAAGGTGTGGGATCCTCTCGAAGTTGATCCGAGCTCAAGTAAGCTTAGATCAAGTGAACAATGGCAGATGGACTCCATTATCCCTCACCCGCGTGATGTTAGATCATGCACCATCCATTCCACCTGATAGGAATGGTTGGTCATGATTAGATCTACTAAATCAATTAGATTTAATCCTATTAAGCTATGGGATTAATCGTAGCCATCAGATCTTAGATGGTGGACGAAAACATCGATCCGCAGGCATAGAGCGGATAAGTTTTAAGTAGCCAATCTCGTGGTGCCATGTGGAATGTGCATCAGCACACCACGTGGCGCTAATAAGATTAGGCTTTAATGAGGCTTAATTAATAATTTTTAATGGATGAAAATTTTAAAAATCATAAAGAATCATAGAGAAAAAAATGCAAATAAATACTCATTTTAAAAGTATATTAGAGGAAAATTAATTAAAAATGATTTTAACTAATTTTTCGATGATTAAGGTTTAATTGCAAAATTAATTAGCTTAATTACTCTTACCAGTAATTAATCCCAAATTTTGTGGGTTAATTTAATGGAATGACTTCTACCTCCCATGATTTTCTTGGGATTTATTGCTTAGTTAATTAGGAAAATTGACAAATTAAACCTTAACATCTCTTTTAAGTTAATTAATGATTAATTAATCCCATGAACAGTAACAAATTTGTTAATTAAGTTTATTAATTATTGTTCAACAGTAAGTGAACTAAAGAATAGGGTTAGGACCCCTTTCCCTAAGTTCATTTCACCCCTTTTTAAAATGAAATTAATTAAGATTTAATTGATTAATAAAATTACTTAATCAAATTGAAATCATAATTACATCAAACCTTAATTAATTAAATCATGGGGTAGATCTTTAGTGGTTTATTAACCTAAAGGAGTTAAATGAAATTATGGTTAGTCCACATGTGTGGGAAAGCCATAAGGGAAATTAATTAAGTCCCTTAATCTAATTAAATATTAATCATTAGCCAATTGCATTAGGCCCCTTTTATTTCCTAGGATCATTGCAAGTTTATTTTCCATGCATACCAAGTTGGCTCGTAATTATTTAGTTAATTATTTTAAGGTGACATAGGTAAGGGTAATTAATTCATCTAATTAAGGGTTCAACTTAATTAACCCAAAAATTAACTTAATTACCTTTCCTTAAATTAAATTAAATCACTAATGTGGGAATGGGTTTAAAATAGCAAGTGATGATTTATCTTCTCCTCTTTAAATCAAATCAAATCCAAAACTTAATTAATAAAGAAGCTTTGGTTTGCTTTAAATAATCTTATTTGATTTGATTGTGCTTAAGAACTAGTTTGGTTGAATGAATCACATGCTTATATTTGATTGCCTTCTTTCCAATCATGTTAAATTTGGTATGTCATTTAAATTCATGCATCCATCTTTTCAAAATCAAGTAAAATAAACTGGATTTCCTTTTATGTAAGCATGCATGTGTTGAATTAATTTAATATATGCATGGTTATTATCACTATTAAATCCAAATGTATTTTGCAAAAGCTTATAAATGAATAATAATATGTGTTGTGATGCTAGTTATTAATACATAAGAAATGCATGTGCTTATAGATTAAGTGTATGAATGTTGAGTTCTTTTTCCTCTATTCACGTGTTGATTTATATAAGATTGAATGGTAATGGGTATATAGTCTTGACATTCCGGGAACACAAGTCTTTAGCTAGCCCCAAGGTGGTCATTTGATTACCTCACTTCTCTGGTTTAACAATGGCACATACCCATTTGATTTCATTCTTATGTATTTCAACATTAAAATTTGGATAGAGCTTTAATTCATATATATATAAATGATTCAATAAAGAAATATACAATCTTTGCATGGTTTCTTTCCTTTATTTATGTATACATCCATGTGTGTCCAAGAAAAGCAAGTATATAGTCTAGACATCCCAGGAATATGAGGCTTTATTTAGCCCTAAGGAGGTCATTTGATTATCCCACTTCCCTGGTTTAATAATGACACACACTTTCCTTTTTCTTTGGACATGTATATGTATATGTGATTAGTGAATGAAAATCCCATTTTACATTAAAATCTCATGCATTCATAATTCACTAAGTGGTTGAATTAATTAGCCATATTTTTGAATGCAAATGAGTATATAATTTGGACACCCTGAGAATACGAGGCTTTAGTTAGCTCCAAAGAGGTCATTTGATTACCTCACTTCCTTTGTGTGGTGTTTTATTTTTGATATTGTTGGATGGATTGTTGGGACACCACTTAGATCTGTAAATGTACTTATTAGGGTAATTGGGTATGATATTGAAGAATGTTGTACTATCTTGAGAGACAGAAGTCACCATGCTACAAATGACATAATCACCTAATATGGACTCCTGAGGACAATGGGTCTTCGAATGTACCAGAGATCTTTCCCCTACTTTACATGAAATAGTAAAGTAGGGTTTATTTTAAATCATGTTCATTAAGTTCAATATGGAGGCAAGCGCACATAGTTAATTACATCCTAGGAAATGAGATTTTTTAGGAATACTCTCGATTAAGGTAAATGATCATTATCTCTGAAGATTTCAAAGATTAGACTATCAATCAATTGGTTATTTTTAGAAAATCAAATGGGATTGAGCAAGAGAAGAGAGTTATTATATCAAACCAAATGAGTAGGGGATGCTCATGATACTAGAAAAGTGAGCATCTCAAACTATCCTATGGTTAGGCTTTATATTTTGAAATTGAGAGAATTATATATTTGAGTTTAATTTTTATTAGAAATCTAGGGCTCACAACAATACAAGATGGAAATTTGAGAAATGCTTGGGATCCTCAGCAAGGGCCAAAGCATGACCTAAATCTAAGAAAAAAATGGGCATATGGTTTACCTCCACAAGAGAGAGTAAACCACCCAACTGTTGGGCTTACAACCGGGGTGGACGTCAAATAACTCCTCCTACGATTTTAAATACATAGACAAGTCTTATGCTTTGCAAGATGGCTAAGCTATTGTTTATTTAGAGTCCTTAAACTCACTCCCAAAGGGACTAGATCATGAAAGACATGAACAATAAGTTAGATCTAATCCAAATTTTGTTAAGTTTTATTTTAATTTTTGTACATTTTTATTTGACATAGGCTATGGAATTTCATATGCCTAATGTATGTGAAGGTTGGTTATGGGCCAAAATTAGAAAGAAGGAGGTGTGTTTCCACCATGGCTCTCAAAGGTTAAGCCATTTTCTCTGATAAAGGTGAAAGCCCTCTATTAGCAAGAGTGAAGCAATATGATTTATGCATGATGTGAGACATACAACATCCAGCTAAATGCACATCCACATGTATGAGAAGTGGGACTCTTTTATTCATTAGCTAAATGTACATCCACATGTATAAAAGTTATAAGTGAGTGACATTATTATTTTTTACACTAGTAAGGTACAATACTACTTGGGCTACTTAAAGTCCTTGACCGGGATGTCCAAACTGATATACCACTTATCTTAGATACATGTAGATGAGCAAAAAGAACCAAATGGATGAAGAATCATGCAAGAGATTTATGTTTGATTTGATTGTATGATTTATATGTATAATATAAAGGTCCTTTTACGTCTTAATATAGAGATTCATAGGAATAAAATTAGGCAAGTGTTGTATTCTTCTCAAATGAATTATACACATGCAAATCCTATGTAAATCCATATTAAGAGTAAGAAAGATAACTTCATAATACCCATCTTATGCTATCATCACATGTCAACTTATAAATATTTAGAACTAGCATAACTTCATTTCTAATTTTTGATTTATAAGTTTTGAAAAGTAATTTTTGGTTTAATAATGATAATAGCCACTCATATTCTTAATTTTAGCAAACACATGCAATTTGACCTAAAGGAAACATTTTCTTTAATTAATTTTAAAAAGAAATGAATGCATGATTTCATATGGAAAGTAATATTTAACATGATTGGAAAGAAATAAGGGAATGTAAGCATATGACTTCATTCACCCTAATTAATTCCTAAGGACAATCCTATGAAATAAGATCATTTAAAATGAACCAAAGTTATTTAAGGAGATTTTTATTTTTGAATTTGATTTGGCTTAGGAAATGTTGGAAAGATTTGTTAATCCTAACCCATTCCCCCATGTGTAAATTGATTTAGTTTAATTTGGAACAATTAAGTTGATTTTATATTTTGATTAAGTTAAGGTATAAATTAAATCCATTAATTATGCCTTACCTCACTTTAAAATAATTATCCAAGTAATTATGAGCCAACATATGATATGCAACCACATGGAAATTAAATCAGCAATGCACCTAAGAAGTGAAGGGGCCTAATGCAATTGGCTCACAATTATTAGTTAATTAAGCTAAAGGGTTTAATTAAGTATTTAAATAACCCTCCTACACATGTAGTTTGATTATAATTTCCTTTAGAATCCTCTCAAGTTATTGAACACCTAAGAATCTACCCAAGAATTAAATGATTAAGTTCTGGAATGATTTGGTTTTGAGTTTGATTAATTGAATTATTTAATGAAGTGATTAATTCTTTATTTAATTACAACTTAATTAAATGTTTATCCAAATGAAATAGACTTAGGAAAAAAGATAAGAAAAGAAGTCCTAATCTCATTCCCTAAGTCCATTCACTGTTTCATGATGATTAGTGATCTTAATTAATGAATTTATTACTATTTAATATGTTAATTAATCATTTAATTAATTAAGAAAGTGATTAGGGATGAAACAAGCAATTCACTTAGACATTGTTAGTTTGCCATGGACCACACTGTGTATTGGCCATGTCGGCCTTAGCCTACTTTAGATTTACAAATCCAAAGGGGTAGTCTACCAACCACATAGTAGGACTATCTAACTGAAGGAGTTGCCTTTCGGTGTTCAGCAGATGTACTTGGGAGAAAGCATTGCAGATTTATATCTTCCAAAGTAGGGATCAGTCACTGGGGTGATCAGTTGGCGACATAATGAGTTGAACCCAACCTAAGGCTGACTATTGAGTGAATGCTGCTAGGGGACTTAAATTAGCTCAAAGATCATTAAAATTAATTTCATTTTTTAATTATATTTGATGGATCCCATCGGTTATGATGGCTGCGTAGAGTGTCGACGAGATTAACTTTAGATTTACTTGTCCAAAGGGAGTAGTTTCCTGGCCGAGGGGAGAACTATCCAATTAAAGGGGTGCCTTTCAGTTTACAATGGTTAATTCAAGGAAAAAATCACGGGGACTCACATCTTCTTGAACAAAAGACCACTAGGGTGACACATCAGGAAGGTAACATGTCAACTCGACTTAGGGCCACCCATCGATTTATGATAATCATGCCAAATAGAATGCGTACTAGACTTACATCTTCGGGAGTGAAATGATAGCTAGGTAACCTATTTATGGAAAAATAGATTGAACCCAACCTAAGGGCGACAACTCAAAGAGTGCCAACCCGGGGACTTAACTTTACTCAAGAGTAGTCAAGAAATTCTTAAATGGAGTTACATGACACCCCTAAAGATAGGATGTGCTTGGTGGCTTGAATTCCTAATTCACAAGTGAAAATTTTTATTTGTTTGTTTGTTTATTTGTTTATCGTGGACCCTGCGGGTTTGCGAGGGATCACACCGAGAAGGAGCTTATATTAGCATAAACATATCTCAGATTTACTCAACTAAGGAGAATCTGTGCATCTACTAAACAAATTCTCTAACCATAGGAGTGGCTACTAGAAAAGGGGGACTGTCCAATCGAAGAGTAACCTAGGTAGTGTCTACGTGGGGTCGTAATGGACATGATCCAAATAGAGTGCTCGTAGGGAAGGGGCCACTAAAGGATTTATCCAAAACCCTAGAGAAGATAATGTCTATAAGTATTCGGTGGCTAACTCAAGGAGAAAGCATGGGGACTCATATCTGCCAAGCGTGGTGTATCCACCGGCTGAGTCATTGTCAACATAGCAAACATTAACCAACCTAAGGTTCCCATCAATTTGCGATAATCATCCTAGTAAGAAAGCATCAGGGACTCACATCTTCCTACAGTGAAACTAATTACTTGGATAGTCTATCTTCAGCTCGACAGGTGCTATCTAACCTAGGATGATTACTGAGTGAATGTCACTAGGGGACTTATATCAACTCAAAACTAGTCAAGAGGAAAGAAGCCACTAAGGGACTTATCCTAAGCCTCAAATATACTCAACCTAGTCAGTGCATGATGGCTGGTTCAAGAAGAAAGCGTGTAGGCTTACATCCTCTTAAATAGAGTCAACTTGAGGTAGCGTACTGACTGTGCAGTGAAGCCTACCAAACTAACAAGGTGCTCATCAATTTGTAATGGTTAAGTCAAGAAGAAAGCATGAGGACTCACATCCTTCAGACAAGTGACCACTATGGCAACATACTAGCAAGGTAGCATGCCAGCCTGACCTAGAGCAACTAATGAGTGAGTTCCACATGGGGCTTGCTCCCAAATCAAAATAGCTTGAGAAAAAAGATTATGTGTTTGTATTTATGTTTAAAAGAGGACAGGATGTCGCTCAGGTTCTCCTACACCTATCCTAAAACATGCTTAAGAGTTGATGAAATGGTTCCACGAATGACAATTGTGATTCCTCCAAGAAAGGATGCTACGTGGGTTCTCTTACACCTGACTTAGTCGTGCTAATCAAAATAGGATGCCTCTTGGGTTCTCTCACACTTATTCTAGTAGCATTGGGGAATCGTGTTCCATTTGTGTTCGTGTTGTAAAAGAAGGATAAGATGTCTCTTTGGTTCTCTTATACCTAACCTAAACACATCGTGGCAGATTCACAAACAAACAAACAATGCTTCTAAAGAAGAGAATATTTTGATGAATTGGAATAGAATTTTTTAAGATAATTATTTTCAAACATGATCTTATGGATAATATTTCTTCAAATAGAGCCCATTGATTAGAAACATCGGGGGTTTTCCTTTACAATCGATAAGTGATAAGATCCTCCTTGGTAGGCCTTTTCTATGACTAAAGGGCCTTCCCAAGTGGGTTCAAACTTGCCTCCCATTTTTTAACGGGAACAATTGGTCTCCTTAGAACTAAAATAAGCTCTCCTACTTGAAAAGCTGTAGGGCGAACTAGCTTGTTGTGAGCTTGAATCATCTTGGCTTTGTACAACTCAAGATTCTAGCATGCTCATAGGCTTCTCTCCTCCAAACCTTTGAGCTCTTCTAATTGTAACTTGGCATTCTTCTCCATAGTGATTTTACTACCCATTACTATCCTTAGTGATGGGAGCTAAACTTCTAATGGTAATATGGCTTCAGACCCATACACTAAGGAGAATGGGGTAGATTGGATTTGAGTCCTGTATGTGGTGCGATATGCCCACAAGGCTTTAACTAGTTGCTCATGCCACAATCACTTATTATTGTCGAGTGTCTTCTTTAGTATCTGGATGAGATTTTTGTTGAATGCTTCTGCTAGGTCATTCACCTAGGATAGTAGATAGTGGAGTATCTCCAATCTATACCGTGTCTCGTGGTGAAGCTATTAATTTTGGTGCTTTTGAATGTAATAACATTATCAGATATAATTTATCGAGGCACCCCCAACTTATATATGATATGGTTCCTGAAAAAGTGGAGTACATGCTGAGTGTGACCTCTTTAACTGGGATTGCTTCCACCCACTTGGAAAAATTGTTAGTGGAAGCTAGGATGAACTGATGACCTTTAGAAGAAAGCAGATCAATCAGACCCACTATGTCAGTATCCCAACACTCAAATGGCTTTGAGGCCAATGTAAGATATAGAATGTTGAGTGGTTGATGTAGAATCACACTGTGTACCTGACATTGATGGCATCTCCAAGCTACATTCATACAATCTGTAATCATCGAAGGCCAGTAGTATCCTAATCACTTGATCTTGGCTTTCATCTTCAGACCATATTGATGCACTCTGCATAGACCTGAATGTACCTCGATCATGATCTTATGAGCTTTGTGTTTGTCTAAACAATGTAACTATATTTGATTAAAAGACTGTCGGTACAAAATGCCATCCATGAGAACATAGGAGAGAGCTCTCTGCTTCATCTGATGGGCTTGTGTTTTATCTTTAGGTAGTTTGCCTCTAGTCAAGTAATCTATGAATGGTTGCCTTCAATCCAGGTCCTTGTTCTTTTCAGCAATGGAAACCTCACCTTCGAGAGAGTAGCTCTCGATGAGTTCAGCGTCAATAAGGGATAAGACTTATCTATTTTGGACCCTTATTGGAATGGACTCATCTTCTGGACATGCCAATTCTTTGGCAAATTTGGCCAAAGCATCTACTACTTTATTCTCTCCTCGAGGAACCTTGATTGTGACCTCAAGGATTTGGGCCAACATCTTCATGGTGTACTCGTGGTAATGATGAAGCTTAGGTTTTAGAACCTTATAGAACCTAGTAATCTAGTTGATGACCAGCTGAGAATCCCCATAAAAATTGATGCTTTTGATACACACTATATAACTAGGGGCAATCAAAGCTCATATACTCTTTGTTAGTGCATGGATTAGAGAGATAGTATGAGAATCTCATCATATCATGGTCTGGAGTTAAGAGGACTCTTCATACCTCTATCTTTCTTAGAAGAGTAGATCATGGTTCTTCTCCTTTTTGAAAGGAAGCAGCACTATCAAAATACATCTCCTAACAGTGAATGTTAGAGTCCCCTAAGTTCATGATTTGTTCATCAGGGAGGTCATCACTAAGCATCAGAGTGGAAGTGGGTACTAAGAAATTTCTAGTGCATGTCCTTTCCTTTCACCGCAGAATACAATTTATTATCAAAAGAGAATCATGGACCAACATTTGGATAACATTCATGTCATGAGATACTACGATTGGATTTGATTGAAATCAAGTTTACCTTATGAGAGAGCATGTAATGTTGTAGCTTTTGGGATGCAAAGATTAAAGCTAGGCAATATTTCTCAATAGGTGGATAGTTTGCTTTAGTAGGGATCATACAATGCCTGAGGTAGAATAGAGCATTCTCCTTCCCTTCATCATTACTTTAAGCCAACAAAGTGCCAAGGGAGTCATCCAATATAACAGTGTAGAGGATAAGTGGCTAGCAGCTTCACCAAATATTGTTTGCAATCTTCAAAAGCATGTTAGCACTTGTCATCACACTTGAACATAACATCCTTTTGACAAGTGCTTAAAATGGCTTGCATCTTCTCGATAGATTAGAGATAAAGACTCTTAAATATGCCAACTGCCCTTAGAACGATCTCAGTTGGGTTAGACTTTTAGGGGCTGGCATTTCTAAGATAGCTTTGATCATTTTTGGGTCCATATCTATTCCTTGGTGTTGGACAATAAACACAAGGAACTTTCCAGAAGCTACTTCGAATGCACACTTATGGGGGTTCATTTTGAGGTTAAATTATTTTAACCATTCAAAAACTACTCTCAAGTCAAAGAGATGGTCTTCCTTTTTTTGCTTTTGACTACTAGATCATCAACACATCATTTAACTTGATGATGAATGAGTTCATTGAAGATATGAGTCATGGCCTGCTGGTATGTAGCACCATCATTTTTAAGACTGAAAGGCATGACCATATAATAATAGATTCCAATCTGGGTTCAAAAAGTAGTGTTTCTATCATCCTCGGGGGCCATCTTGATTTGATTGTAGCCATAAAGGGTAATATAGCATGAGATGAGGTGATGTCCACCATTAATTCTGGTATAGGAAGTGGAAATTCATCCTTAGGACATGCCTTATTTAAGTCTTAAAAATTGATGCATATGTGAATTTGGCCATTCTCCTTCTTAACTGGGATGACACTGGCTAACTAGGTTGGATATTTTTCTTCCCTCATAAAACCAACATCGATCAATTTCTTGACTTCTAAAATGACCTATTGTTCTATTTATAATCGCATGTGTCTAGGAGTTTTCTTGATAGGGTTAGCATTAGGGTCAATTGCTAGTTTATTGACTACTACGTCAGGAGATAATCTAGGCATCTCTTCATAGCTCTATACAAAGCAGTCCTTAAACTCAATCAATAGCCTAAGTAATTCTTTGATTTCTTCTTCATTCAATAGAGAACTGATGTATGTGGGGTGTGAAATTTCTTCTATCCTAAGGTTGATTTCTTTGTGCTTGACGATGGTTGATTTGATTCCTTCTTCAAATTCTAGAGGTGCATCTTTGATTTGTTGATCATCATAATTATCTGAAGTTTGTAGATCTTCTTGAAATTCTGGAGGTGCATCTTTGATTTGTAGATCATCACAATCCTCATAAACAAACCTCTCATAAGAGTTAGTGTGGTTTGAAAAGATCCTATCAGACTCTGATTGGTGACAATTAAGCAGTACCCATCATTGTTGACTAGACTCACTGTACTTAATCCTAGTCTTGGTCTTGATTGTGCATCCCTACCTTTGTTATCCCATAGCTTCTTGAAGTGCTCCGACCTATGCCTAGACCATGTATAAGGAATTAAATCTTTCTTTGCAAGATTATGAACACAAGGTGAGTACTAATCAAAAGGCAATTCCATTAAATCTTCATATGAATTATTCTCAAGTTCTATATCTGCTTTTGAACTTAAGGATGATGATCCTAAAAGGAATCTCTTTGGCTTAACATTCATGGAAGATCTAGGGGCTTCCTTAACTACTAAACCCTCAATATTTTAAGAAAAAAGTGAAGTGGGGTTATCACGAAAGTTCCCAACTACTGCTTAATGGTTTTACAGAATCCTAATTCGAATACATTTGTGCTTTCCTTGGAGGCCTAGTCTACATCACTATTTGGCTCGAGCATCACCTCCAATGAAACCTGCTGAGAGGGGTTGGCTGGTATGTTAATCACATGGGACTCATCCTTCGACCTGGATTCCAAGTCTATGTGAATAGCATGAGTACTCACAGAACTAGAACATGGTCCCTATTAGCACCAACCAGGGGTCTTCCATCTGGAGCCTCTCATATCACGCCTTTACCGTGGAGGTCAGTCATCTTACCCATATGTCCATATGGTGGAACGAACTGTGGGTGGAATGTAACATACGGCGCTACCTCTTCCTCGCTGTCCCTTTCTCACACACTTGTATTTTCTTTTCTCTTTTCTTTTTTCTATTTCTATTTCTTTTTCTTCTTTTTATTTTTTTATATTTAAACTTTTGCCAAGTTTGCAAGAAAATGTGTTTTTGATTTTGAGGAAGATAATAGGTCTCATCCTCATATATCTCGACCTCTCTAACTAAGAATGGCTTTTCATCTCCGTTGGCATAGTATTTGATTCCATCTTTTTGAAACTTGATGCATTGATGAAGAGAGGATGAAACCATCTTATTCTAGTGTATCCAAGGCTTATCGAGCAAAGTAGTGAATGATGTATTTGAATCAATTATATATAACTTGGCTACAGTCTTCCAATCACCTATTTCAAAAGGTAACACTATGGAGCGTAAAGCCCTCTCGCCATGTTCATTGAATCCTCTCAACATAATCTGATCTCCTTGGAGTTTATAGATGTCAATCTATAAATAAGCAAGGGTCTTTAGACTCATAATGTTTACTAATGAACTTGCATCAACCAACACCTTAGAAAGTCTGAATTTGTCCATATATACTGTCATGTAGAGGGGATGGTTGTGCTCCATATCTCCCAGAAGAAGGTCTTTGTCAGTGAATGTGACTCTCTAGGCTTCTCTTGAATAATGTGCCTCATCTCCAATAGTGGTCAGCTGATCTAAGCATATCTCTGGATCAAGAAGGGCCTTGATTAATAATTCTCTCATCTCTTTAGATAAGACAAGGGCATCCGATATGCTTAACGTAGCTAACAACTTTCTTAGGTGAGCGAGGACATTATAATCAACTTTGGACTGATCCTCCATAAGCATATCCATGGGTGGAGCATCTTGTGGAGGGGCTTCTTGCTCGTTAGTACCAATGACTTATTTTCCCTTATCTTGAGGTGATGCCCTAGGAGGTAGAACCTTGCTACTATGGAGGTTAACTTTGGTGATCACTTATGGCATGTTAGTGGAAGATTCTACCTGCTCATCAGGCATACCTACAGTTTCTCCTATAGGACCCTCGAAATCAGATGATTCCAAGTCTATCTCAAGAGGTAAACCTGTAGTATTCATAAAAAGAAAGTCCATTTCTGAATTAGAAAGAGGATGATTGGAGTTATTTTAATTATTAAGACTTGAAGAGTTTCCTAAAAGAGTAGAATCAGATAACCCATCAGAAGTGGCACAGAGGTAATTCAAACTAGCTTTATTCCATGATTTCTTAGATTTAAAAAGAGGTACATAGTAGAAATCAAGTAAAGTGGGGTGAGATTTGATGCCCTCATCATCCGCAAGATGTCTACTAGAAGAAGAACTAGCAAGTAGAAAATGTTAGAAGAACTACGGTTGAATGGAGGCTAGACCGGTTAGCTAGTTTGTCTTGGCTATCTCGAGAAAGTATGGGCTACTGCTGTGCTGCTGAGCTCCCACTTTTCCCAAGTTATCTTTGGCACCTTGCGAACCTTCCTTGATGTTTGAGGTTCGAGCTGCCTCAGGCACCTGTAAGGAAAGTTTCTTGATTTTAGAAATAATCATTTTTAGAGGTTTGGGATAAATAGATATCCCAGCCTTCTTTTATTTTGAGAGGATCACAAGTATCCCCAAGGATTATTCTAATAAAATCGATTGGTTGTTCCACTAGGTATTCCATAGGGATAAGTATGGAACCTGACTTGTAGCTATGCTCAAGCCAGTCCTTAAATATAAAGCAATCCTCCAAAACATGGCCT
The DNA here is from genome assembly GCA_021442155.1 of Cymbidium sinense. Taxonomy (NCBI): domain Eukaryota; kingdom Viridiplantae; phylum Streptophyta; class Magnoliopsida; order Asparagales; family Orchidaceae; genus Cymbidium; species Cymbidium sinense. The sequence goes on along the minus strand of CM038214.1, from coordinate 56,870,353 downwards.
AGCATGTGGTGGTAGGGGCAAAAGTTAAGATCATTACTCTTGCCCACTTCCTCCGACTTCTTAGGCTCAGGTAGCTAAAAATTAGGTTTATTTAAGAGGTTCTTAAAGATTTTCTTGACTACCTCCTTAAATGAATAAGGTTTGTTTAATTTATCCAAATTAGTAGGTGGATGATAGCTACCTGAGGGGGAATATGTATACTGGCGTTAGGAGGAGGCGAAGGCGTGGAGGTTGTTCGATGTCGATAAGATAATGGCTAAAGGAGGTGGAAGCGGCGGTTTGGAGCTGAGGTCTCTCGATCTATTTGGCCATTTTCTTCCCTTTATCCAATACTTCTATTGCCCCTAGCTTCTTTTCATAGGCTTTCTATAGCTTTAGCTTTAGTGACTGATCTTGAAAAGATAACTATTTGGCCTCTCCTTGTAGGCAAGCTGCCTTGTTGATTAGCTTCTTAAATGTCTTGATAGTGAAACCTTTAAGCATGAATGTGACTGGGCCATGAATATTCTTTAATAGAATTTTAATTGCATGTTGTTCAGACAGCTATGGTTCGCATTTCATACTCAAATTGCACCATCTAAGAATATAATCAATGAGGGACTCACCCGGGTGTTGTTGGGCTACAACGAGATCGCCCATAGTTACCCTTTATTGAGCTCCAACAAATCTCTTAACAAAGAGTTGCTCCAACTCAGTAAAAGTCTTTACTAAATCATTATGGAGTTCAACATACCAATCAAAGGCTATGCTTGCTAAACTGCTGATAATAAGATAGAACAATAGTGCATTATTGCCACCAACATTGCAATAGTTGGCCCTGAAGTGCACTATATGCCGGCGAGGGTTCTCGCTGCCATCAAAACTCTTGAAAGAAAGAGACACAAAACCCTTAGGATATTGGATAGTATCGAATTCCTCTAGGTAGGGTCTACCCTTTGGAATTGATGAACCACCTCAGGCTTTCGCCAGTTCTTCATTCATTTATTATTTAACCATGAGTTTGATATCTTTTTCTTGTATGGAGGTATTGTCCACTATCTTCCTATACAAGTTAGTACTGCCCTGCTCTACTAGAGGTGAACTCTTGGCTTGATCCAGGACATGCAACAACTCAGTTGACTAGTCTCCACAATGGTAGGATGTGCCGCTGGAGCTTGATTCTGAAGTGCTAGAACTGCCACTAGAAAATCTTCAAGCCTCTTTCCCATCTTATCAATCTACTCATCTTTTTGTTTGAGTTCTTGAAGGAGGTGTTAGGTTGAATAGGCTGTATCATCCTACTCAGCTGCAACACCTTCCAAACTATGGTGATCCTGAAGGAGAGAACCTCTAGTATCAACCATATGCACCCGAGTCTTCCAACAAATCATCTTCGTTGGGGTCAAAGCAAACCTTCTCCTCCTTGAGGTCAGACCAATCATACCCTAGGATTTCTTCCTTCTCAATGAGATACTGTGCTATGATATCATCCAAGGAGCGTCCAACTGTGGAGGCACAAATGATCGCGGCTGACTAGTGGTGGGATCATGTTCATGAATAGAGATACATCTAACCTCCCCTGCTACTGAAGTGCTTATGAGGGCTATGCTCACTGGTGGATACATGGTTATGACTGTCACCCGATATGGGTGGAGTACTACTCTTGGGAGGATCTATTACCATGGGGACAATAGAACTGTCTCCTTCTCCCTCTGTTATATCCATGATATATTGAGGTGGTTATGGTGATGCAACAACTATGATGATACAAGATCACCTCTCCCTCTTCACCATAACTGAAGTAGGAGGTCAAGAAGGAGAGCTCGCCCTCACCTCAATCGATGACATAGATGAAATGGGATCCCTTGGTTGTAGCCGGATCACCAACGGGGCTTTCTTTTCCCTTAATGTTGCCCTTATGGCTTTAGACAGAACTATAGAAGATGGAACTTGCACTAACAATGGTGGACATGGAGTGGAGCAGTGTCATGGAGACAATGCGAACTCCCTCTACTCGGGGGCTCTCCTCCCATGATGGGTAGTATCAGCCAATACAATACTATTAGTGTGACTAGCACAGGTAGCACACTGATCGGGGAAATCTATGAGTGCATAGGCTACTGATTGCCTAACATATCTTTGCCTCTCTCTGTAAGTAATGTGCTCTGATACTCGGGCCTCTTTAGACCTCTCCTGATAGGTATGCTCAACTACACTACAAGGAATGACTGATCATAGATCAAATTGGGTTTTGGACTCTAGCCATCCATAAGCCCTGCCAACTTGGCATAGAATTGTCCTAAGGCTAGCATATGACCCCCTCTTATCTCTGATGGGTGCCTCATAATGAACTGCACATGGAGGTGACACCGTAATCCTCCTGACATCTTCCTCTCCATCAAAATCAAAAATAGGATGGAACTTATTCTGAGTGGGCAAAAGGGAGACTACTCTGGGTGACTCCTCTACAATAGTGTGAGACAATGTCTCCATCTCCTTGGTAATGTGCACATGATGCTGCTTGATCTTAAGGCTCCTATTTTGGTGCTAGGTCTAGCTATATGGAGTAGTACAGGAACTAGACCCTACCCCAAAGGTAGGGGAGACTATCACTAAAGTCAAGGTAGCCCTCCCATTAGAAGAAGCTAGTGAGTAGGTACTAGCCCAAACTAGGGCAGTGATGGGAACAACTGACTACATGGGCACTAAAACTACAGCTACTGTGAGAACTTCTACTGCCTTCCTCTTCAATGAGGGAAACTCAGAATTTGAGGGCATCTCAATATGTATGATTGGCTTCTACCTAGTCACCACATTCTTGTTGATAGTGGTGAGGGTTGCAGTAATCCTAGCCCACTTGAATCCTCAGCCAAAGTGTGTCAGATGAGCAAAGTCAGTAGGGGGAGGCTGGCCTGATACAAGGCCAAAATCCATCCTAAAGGGGAAAGTGAACACATATTTTTGAGAATCCATTTGCATTATACTGAATTGAGTAAAAGCTGATTGAAATTGAGTTGAAATTCTAGAATTTTTGAAAACAAATTCAAATCAGATTTTTTGCTTTGGTATTCTGCTAACTTTTTGAAATTTAATTTAGAGTTTGAACCCACACTCAATAATTTGAATATGTTATGTGGGGCTCATTGATTTTAGGAGAGATTTTGAACTCATTTGATTTTTAGAATCCACATTCAACAAATTTATGTATGTTGAATGGATTCAAATATTTTGGAGGGACTTTTGATGCTTCCATTGATTCATATTTGAAATTGATATTTTTGTTTGGAGACCATTTATTTAACAAATTTGAGTATGTTAAATAGAGGGTCAATTGATTTTTATTTTATATTTGATTTTGGGATTTACTTATTTAGCAAATTTGGGTATGCTAGATGAGATGTTTGAAAATAAATTTCTTCTTTTGCTTGTCTGCCCATGATGTGTATCATGTGTGAATTTAGAAATAGAATCTTTACTTAGCAAATTTGTGTATGCTAAATAAAGCCCAAATCTAATCTTTTGTTTTGATTTTGAAAAATAGGATCTTTACTTAGCAAATTTGTGTATGCTAAATAAAGCCCAAGTGTGTTTGATTTTTATTTCAATTTTGAAAATGGCGCCATTACTTAGCAATTTTGTGTATGCTAAATAAAGTCCAAATGTGTTTGATTTTTGTTTTGGTTTTGTGTTATTTTTGAAGAGAAGGATTTCTATTTAACAAACATGGTGTGTTAAATAGAATCCAATTTATTTTTAATTTTTTTTTTTAAAATAAATTTTTCATTTGACAAATTTGGGTATGTCAAATGAAATTCCAATGTATTTTGATTTTTATGATTTTTTTGAAAGGAGCTTTCCATTTAATAAATTTGGGTATGAATAATGGAAGTCAATCATATTTTATTTTTCAAAGAATGAAATTTTTGTGTGTGATTATTATTTTTTGGAAAGAAGGAAATTCCAACTTAATACATGTGGAATGTGTTGAGTGGAGTTTTAATTGGTGTGATTTTATTTGAAAATGAAAACCTCCATTCAATAATTTTGGATATATTGAATGAAGATGCTTATCTTCAATTTTTGTGCTTTTTGAAAATGAAAAGAAACTCCAACTTCAACATATGTAAGATATATTGAATATAGTTTCTATTTTCTGAAATGATTTTATTTGGAAATGAAACCTTCATTCAATAAATTTGGGTACATTGAATGAAGATGTTCATTTTTAAACATGTGCTTTTTTGAAAAAGAAGAGAGATTCCAACTTCAACATATGTGAGATATATTAAGTGGAATTTCAATTTCATCAAATGATTTTATTTAGAAAAGAAACATTCATTCAATAAATTTGGGTATATTGAATGAGGATGTTCATTTTTAAATATGTGCTATTTGAAAAAAAGGAGGGAAACTCCAATCTTCAACATATGTAAGATATATTGAATAGAGTTTCTATTTTATGAAATGTTTTTATTTTGAAATGAAACCTTCATTCAATAAATTTGGGTATATTGAATGAGGATGTTCATTTTTTAAATATGTGCTTTTTGTAAAGATGATTTTTTATTTTGGTTTTGGAAGAACCTACATGTAACAATCTTGAAGATTGTTAGATGAGGTTGAGTTATATATTTGGTGAGATATTTTTATGCAAATATTTTTTGTTATGTATATGTTTTTTATAAAGGAATTATTTTTCTTTATTGGTGGAATGAACTTTACCTTGCCATGGAGATGGTAAGAAAAAGGTCTTTAGTCATCTCTTTTGATTAAATTTTATTTTCATCTATTGGGGGACCCAACGGGGGTCTTAACTCTTACATGGAGTGAGGTCCTAAAACCTAAAGGATGTTGGCTAGCTTAGCTTAAGAATGAAATGAGCTAAGTGCCAATGAAAAAGAAGGATAGTCTTGGACTCATATGAAATACAAATCCACTATCGATACTTAGAGACAATGATCATTTACCAAGGATGGAGGGAGAAACCATCCCTAGTGGAGTCATTAGAAAAATCTGTGGTGTTTTATTTTTGGTATTATTGGATGGATTGTTGGGACACCACGTAGATCTGCAGATGTACTTATTAGGGTGATCTAGTACAACATTGAGGCATGATGTATTATGTTGAGAGACAGAAGTCACCAAACTATAATGGACCTAATCACCTAATAAGGATCCTAAAGATAATGGGTCTTCGAATGTACCAGAGGTCTTTCCCCTACTTTACATGGAAAAGTAAAGTAGGGTTTATTTTAAACCAAGTTTGTTAAGGTCCCTATTGAGGCAAGCTCCCAAAGTTAATTATATTCTAAGGAATGAGATTCCTTAGGAATACTCATGATTAAGGTAAATGATTATTGTCTCCAAAGATTTCAAAAATAGGACTATCAATCAATAGGTTATTTTTAGAAAATCAAGTAGGATTGAGTAAGAGGAGGGAGTTATTATCGAAACCAAAGGGAGATGAGTAGGGGATGCTCATGATACTAGGAAACCTAGTGAGCATCCCAACTATCCTATTATTAGGCTTTATATTTTTGAAATTGAAGAGAATTATATATTTGAGTTAAATTTTTATTAGAAATCTAGGGTTTACAATTCTACAATACAATATTTTATAAATGCTTAAGAGGTGAGGATTTATTCTTGTAGCCTATAAAGGAAAATAATGACCTCATATCATAAATCTAGTGAGCTTAGGCGAGGGCCAAAGCATGACCTAAATATAAGGCAAAAATGGGCATATGGTTTACCTCAGGTGGGAGAGTAAACCACCGACAGCTTACAACCACACAGGGGTGGCCAACTAACTCCTCCTATGATTTTAAATACATGTAGGCAAGTCTTATGCTTTGCAAGGTGACTAAGCTATTGTTTATTTAGAAAGATACTCAGCCCATAAACCAACTCCCTAAGAGACTAGATCATGAAAGGCATGAACAATGACCTAGATCTAATGCAAATTTTGTTAAGTTTTATTTTGATTTTTGGACATTTTTTTTTGACACGGGCTATGGGATTTCATATGCCTAATGCATGAGAAGGTTAGTTATGGGACAAAATTAGAAAGGAGGTGTGTTTCCACTCCACCATGGCTCTCAAAGTTTAAGCCATTTTCTTTAGCAAAGGTGAAAGCCCTCTATTAGCAAGAGTGAAGTAATATGATTTATGCATGATGCGAGACATATAACAACCAGCTAAGGGGTTGCTAAATCTTTTATTATGTTGATTATGTCCTAGGCTTTAGGAGAGGTTATGAGTTGTTTAATTTAATTTTGAGTTGATTAATTGGATAGAAAATTTATTTCTTCCTAAGAGTCTAATCGCATCCATACCATTCAAAAACCATCAAACAATTAAGAAACTAGGAAAAATCATGCCATCCTAATTGCACAGTCATGAACATAACATCAATCAATTTATAAAATAACCATAAAAGAATAAGCGGTCGATGTGTTCAGGTCCCATCGCACAATCCAAAAAGAAAAATGGGTAGTCGAGCTCTACCCTTGTATAACCTGGATTACAAATGAATAATTATAATTATAAAATGATAAGTGTTATGGGGGTCTTCACACTTCATCCTCCATTCTTCATTTCTTTTCCAACATTCTTTCATCTTGGGATGTATCTTGCTCCAAAGCCTCACATGGTACATAAGACATAGTCTTATGGACCAATGTTCATCCTAATCCCATAACACTTGTTCAAAATCTTAATTATAAAATTTACATCAAAATGGGAAAGGTAAATCTAACTAAACCTACAAAATAAAGGTTAGCTAAACATACCACACAACCTAAGCAGTTATAAGAATAATTTTGACTTAGCACCCCACACATGGGGAAAAAAGCCCACCTATCCTAGTTTGGATTATGCTTAGGGGTATAAGCAACATGCATAACAAAAGCATTTATATTTTTTATTACGGCATCCATTTAGCACAATCCCCTACAAAAGACATGATTAGACTAAGATCACCCTATCATCCAACATAAAAACATACACTTTAACATCTAGTCTAAAAACATTACATCATAAAAAAAAATTAGGCATCAAACCATGCACCGCCCTAACATAGAGCCAGAAATGGTGACTTAGTCTAATGTGTGTGCCATTTAAAGCTTGTGTGACATGTCTTAGCTAGGCTTTAAGGTTAAAATTTTCTATGTTTGAGAAGTTTAATTTAGATGGTGGTTTCAGTTTAAGTGATTTAATTAATTTGTTAATTTTAGTTGATGATTTGATTTGGTTTGAATGGACCTACAATTAGTGACTAAATGTTATGAGGAGAAGAAAAGAGAGGAGAACTCTCTTTCAACCCTACCTAAAAGCATTTCTAACATAGATTCATTAATGAATTTCCTTTGGTGAATGATTTATTATATATTTTAATTAACCTTAAGTTTAGATTCTTTCTAAATAGTCCTATTCAATAAGAAAGGCCTCTTAGGATTAGTTAGGGTGGATTTCAATCACATAACACACACCCATTCGTTTCTTTCCAACATATATACCATGCATATGAATAATCATAATCATAGCTATACATGCAATGCAAATCTTAGCACACCTTGATGATGAATGCAAAGAGATATGGTTTGAAAATTTGGATATTCCATGAATGCATGTCTTTATTATGCAGACAAGAGGGACTCTTTTATACATTAACTAAATGCACATCCACATATATAAAAGTTATAAGTGAGTACGACGCCATTGTTTTCTACAAGTAGGGCTGTAAGATAGAAGACCTACTTTGGGCTACTTAAAGCCTCGCAACCCCGGGTTGTCCAGAATGATATACCACTTTTCTTAGATACATGTAGATGTACAAAAAGAACAAAATGGATGAAGAATCATGCAAGAGATTTATGTTTGATTTGATTGTAATATTTATATGTATAATATAAAGGTCTTTTGAAGTCTTAATATAGAGATACATAGGAATAGATTTAGGCAAGTGTTGTATTCTTTTCAAATGAATTATACACTTGAAAATCATATGTAAATCCATATCAAGAGAAAGAAGGAGAACTTCATAATACCCATCTTATGCTATCATCACATGCATGCTTATAAATATTTAGATCTAGCATCACTTCATTTATAATTTTTTATTTATAAGTTTTGAAAAGTAATTTTTGCTTTAATAATGATAATAGCCACTCATATTCTTAATTTTAGCCAACACATGCAATTTTACATAAAGAAAAACATTTTCTTTAATTAATTTTTAAAAGAAATGAATGCATGATTTCATATGGCAAGAAATATTTAGCATGATTGGAAAGAAATAAAGGAATGAAAGCATATGACTTCATTCACCCTAATTAATTCCTAAGGACAATCCTATGAAATAAGATCTTCTAAAATTAATCAAAGTTCTTTATTTCTTCTCTTATGCACACCTTTAATACTTCAACCAAAATCCAAACAATGTATTTGTTCAAATTACTTTATTTTAACATTGTAATCAACATTTTATGATTTGTGATGGTACAAGCTCAAACTAACTATACAATATCATGCTAAACATATTGTAGTATGAATTAACACACTATATTATAATATATGATGTTATAGTATAATTTGCTATAATATAATATATTGTCTAACATTACACCTCATTAGAATCACTTAAAAGGAATAAATAACAAAATTTTCTCAAAATATGAATAATGTTAATTTTGGATGTAAAATTATTATTTTTCTATTAGAAATGGTACAAAATTGCATAATTTTGGTGTTGCTTCTTAGTGTACACCATGAATTTGGCCAAAATATTCCATCTCAACCTTAAAATTAATATTTTTGTGTGTTTTGATAGAATGTATTATACAAAAAGTAAAACATACTAAAATTTACAATAACATTTAGTAACACACCACCACATTCATATATATGTGTAGTTATATTGTTATGTACATTATATTTTAATATGCTTTCATATAATATATTATCTTACATTACACCTTAAAATGAATCACTTTAAGAAAATAATTTATAAAATTTTGTTCAAAAATGAACATTTACTTTGGATGCAAAGTTCCATTCTTTTAATTAAATGACACACCATAGCACACCCCCAATGATGTTACTTAAAGCTTACCTTAAATTTGGCTAAATCCCATCATCTCAGCCTATAAATTAGTACTTTATGAATTATACCAGTCCAAACTCTACTACATCATACTATAACAAACTAAAATATGGTAAACAACAAGTAGTAATACACAATTGTATGCTATAATGCATGATGTTACACTATGTTATGGCATCCTATATTATAATACACTATAACATATTATATTATATTATATTGCATATCATATCACAAGGGATTGGTTAAGAAAAAAAATCAGAAAACTAGTCTAAATAATAAAAATAACTATATATTTTAGTCGTATCACTTACATATTTTAAATTGAAATAATATATTACAATGTCATGCTCCACCTATTATGAATTTGGCCAAATACCACCATTTTAAAGTCTAAATCAGCATTTTATAAATAATGCTAGTGTAGGCTCGACTACATTATCATAAAATACTAAAAGAATTTAAGATGCACAAAATAATATATTATGATATATGATGCTATACTACGCTACATCATAAAGTATTTATTTTGGACATAAAATCTTACTTTTTAGACTATAAGTGGCGTAGCACACCTTTCATACTACGACCTAATTCCCACTTCAAATTTAACAAATTTCATCATCTGATTTATTAAATCAATATTTTATGATTTATATTAACATAGACTATAGGGCACAATACCATAATATATTAAAACATTTCAAAACATCTTATAACATCCAAAAATACACCACTACATGCTCAAATATATGCTACTACATTATACTAGAATATATTATATTATAATATAATTTAGGGTTAGGGTTTAGGGTATTCAAATCTCTAATAGTCAAAGGAAAGTTTCTTGAAGATATTTTCTTTAGCTACCATAATGATGTTAGGATTAGAGCATTCTTTAGATCTACTCATGATAACATCTTTATTCAAGGTTTAGGGTTTTGGGTTTTAGCTTAAGGTTTAGGGTTAGTTTAGGGTTTAGGGTTTAGGGTTTAGCTTAGGTTTTAGATTTAGGGTTAGTTTAGGGTTTATGATTTAGGGTTTAGTGTTTAGGGTTTAGGGTTTAGGGTTTAGGGTTACAGGTTTTAGGGTTTAGAGTTTAGGGTTTTAGGGTTTAGGGTTTTTTTTTATTTATTTTTTTAGGGAAGCCCCATGTAGGGGTATTTTATTACCACAAAAGAAGGATACAAGGTCCTTAAAGGGGATAAACTCCAGAACTACTGCTCAAAGAGCTACATAAACTAAGGGTAAAATCTAGTACATCCAAAAGCAAAAGAAGACATTAAAGCAATCAAAAGATACAAGTTGATTAACATAATAAGCCAAAGGAAGATTAGGACCAATGCTCTGGAGGATGTGAGAATGCATGACAATATGAAAACAAGAGAGAATCACCTGCAAAATTGTAATAAGAAAGAGAATAGAACAGTTAAGGTAATACAGACAAAAGGATAAATGAAAACAACATAAGCTGAGAATGATAGTAAGGAATTATGATAGAGAAGGCTCTCAGTCACACAAGTTGGGCGGATGCAAATATGAGCATCCAAACTTGAGAAGGGTTACATCAAGAGCTACTACCAAACCAAAAGGGGTGAGATCATCCACCATCATAGCCATCAACAAACGTGGAGATAATGGCTAGTTGTTGAAAGTCTTGTGAGCTTTATTACTTGCAAACCTAAACAAAACCATATCTAATATAGAGAGGAAATTGCAAGAGGCGAAGGTTAAGGTGTCCCATTCAAGAAAAGTATCATCAATATAGTCACGACATGAGAATACATAAACATATGAGAATGAAACATCTTTGCGAACCTCATGAAAAGTCATATCTAAGAAGAGAGAAAAAAGCTCCACAAGAAAATAGCAGAGGAGGCAACTTGCTAAAATCCGCTAATCAAGTCAATGAGCTATAATTTACACCATCCCAAACATATGATATATATATGAATCTTTGGGGCAACCCCTTATTAATATCCATATCAGTAATTGGGAAAAAGCAATTGTAAAGGAAGGCATAGCCGAAATAGGCGCACCTACCAAAAATAGCACCAAGTAAAAAGGCAATTTCTGACTCCGATAGCGTGACCAAAATTGGATAAGCGGATCAAATAACCAAGAGAGCAAGATAGCAAAAGGCCAACATTGAATAGGCAGTGCATACAAAAACCTAATGAGCCAAGATGGGAATAGAGACAACGGTATTGTAGATCACAATGTCGGAGATGAACAACGGCACATAAACAACGGGCATTGAAAAAACCCCAATAGAAAAATAGTTAATGCAACATTTGAACCCACGAAGAAAAATCAAAAGTAGATTCAAATGAGTATCAACATTAGAATCGAAAAAAGAAAGATAATAGAGATAAGCCAAGCCCAGGACAACATGACAAGAAGGGACAACAAGTTGGCCATAAAACCTCTCAAGTAGACATTGCAATAGTTAATAACCAAATAGATAGAGCAACAAAACAAGTATCTGACAACCCGGTCACCAAAACCATTAGAACAGCAATGTCAAAAATAACTTGCTGAACATAGGACCCTGAAGTCCTACAGCCAACAAAGATGGAGCCAACAAAGGAGTCCTAAGAAACCAAGATAGCAAATATCCAAGATAAGAAATAACTAAGACAACAAAAACTAGCTAGCTTGCCATAGAGCCACCCATCCAAGATAAGCGATACAGAGATTTTGGCTGGAGAAAATAGCAGCAGATAAAGTAGACCAATGAATTCAAATGATATGCATACAATAAACCAATAAGGGGGTTCAAAGCAAATTCCACCAAGCAATCAACAACATCAATAGAGACTTGCTAAACAAAACAAACCAAAACCCTAGAGACAGCATGTAGAGTATTAATCCAGTTCAGCAAACAACCAAGGCAGTTAATACCAACAAGCTGGCCAAGAGTCCACCCAAAAGCACATGTAAAGATCCAAATAATCAAATGGAAAATCACAGGGATCTGCACAATGTTAACATAACCAAGTGGGATAAAATAGAAGTAGGAGAAGACAGCAATAGCCTAATTGTTAACAACAAAAATAGTCAAAAAAGCAAAAAATAGGGAATAGATAATAACCACAAAGATCACCAGCTGGATAAAGGACCCTAAAATCCAAAAGCCAACAATGGTATCAAAAGGGTTCAAAGGATAATAAACAAAAAAAACCTTCTAGATAAAGATGATCAGGCTAGCAGTTAAACCCACAACCACAGTAAAGGCTAATAGAGAAGCCATTAAGGAAATCCAAACCTGCAAGGAAAATTGATCCCATAATAAACAGAAGAATTTTGACTATGGCAAATAGAACTAGAATGAAAAGAGCAATAGTAAGTGTGATCAAAAATAGCCCAGCTGATAATAACACAAACAGTTAGAAAATTGAGAATCAAAAAACATCCATAAGTCACAAAGACAGCAATCTCGAAATAGGTCCCAAAAAACTAATGACTAGCATTGAAAGGAATAACAAGACCTTTCTAGATCAGAAAATACATTCTAGCAGCAAGGCCCAGAATGAGAGAGATAACAAAGTAAAAATCAAAAAGAGAGGCAAACATGAAAATCCATTCTGTAGGGAGCAAGAGAAAACAACCAGCAAAAAACAAATTCTCTCCAGATAAGAGCAGTAAAAGAGATTGACCAAAGCCCAAATCTCAGAAACATCCTGCATAAAAAGGATCTACTGAACAAAATAGCCAGAATCAATCTAAAGAAACTCCATCCAGTTCAAAAAATAAGGTCTGAGAAAGAGACAACAATGCAGAGATTCCAAGCAAAGTAAAAGAGGCATAAAAAGATAACCAAGAAGTAATATCAAAGTTCTGCACAATAATAAGTCTGCCAGAAGGGGTAAGAAGGTCATCAACAGCCTGTAAGAAAGCCTACAAAAAATAACCTTGGTAGGTGGAAGAAAAGAAGAAAGCCTCCCACAATAAGATTCCACCAAAGGGACCCTACTAAATTAGAAAATGGTTTCCAAAGAGAGCAGGCTGAATGGGGTCCAGATTCCAGTATAGACAATAGCCAAGAAGATAAATATCAGCCAAAAGGCCAAAAAACCTCTTCATGTAGAAAAATAAAATAAAGATAAATCCATAAATAAAAGGAAAAGCGTCGATCAAAGCTAGAGTTAGAGTGAATATCGTGACAAGATCTAATAGGGAGACAAGCGACGTCAAAAGCAATGCAGTCATTATCGCTAAAATCCAACAACCTAACATAAATCATCAAAATAAATATTGCAACCAGCATAATGAACACTAATACAATGCATAGAAAACAACATAGGTAACTAAGATGCTCCAAGCGTAATATCTTTGAAAGCGGTTATTGGCGTGTAAACCCATCAAAATAAATATCTCCATCCGATTAAGCCCCTAGGATTAGGAAAGAAGACAACATTGATATTAAAATCCCAAATAGGAGTGGTGTTATAAAACCAATAGCGGTGACACATAGATCAACAAAAAATTCTAATGCGGTGTAGTATGCACATAGCTCAACAGCCCTTTATCAGTGTAAATGCTAAAAGCAGAGAGCCTCCAAATAAAGGATAAGCTATTAAAACACCAAATCATGGCATAGAGATCAAGATAATAAGTAATATCCATGTGAAGCATCCACAAAAAACACAAAAAGGAATAGAAAACCATAAGATAAAGAGGCATACAGTTAAAAGATGAATGGACAGTATACATCAAAAGGTTAGATTAAGTTCGAGATAAGGAAACCCGGTGTCTAACCATTACAAGTGTTTGGGTAAGGTGAGTTGATCAAAGAAGTTGATACCATATGATCTAGTACCCAGATTGGCAAGGTAGTCGAAGCATTTCCTTCATGCCAAACATGAGTGATGTTAAAATTCAGTTGGGAAAGAAGAGCTCTAGTTTTCTTGAGGAGGTAGTACAATTTAGTGCTGCTCATTTTGGTGGAAGTCAAAAGATCAATCAACAGAAGAGCATCCACCACAATCCAAATATTGAGCCAGCCATTTTGTAGGAAAATCTCAAGAGCTTTATAGACTGCCATAAGCTCAGTAAATGGGACAGTGTAGGAAAATAAGGGGATAAGCAAAAGCACATAGTACTATACCCTTAGAGTTCCTAAAATGCCACCACAACCGAGCCATTATGAGAGCGAGCCATTATTAATTTTAATAATATGGTCAAGAGATTTTTCCAATAAACAATCTTGTCATTTTAGAAGGTTGATCGAGGTTAAAGCCTTTATTGGCCACAAATTTATAGCCTTTGAATTGTCTGTAATGAATGAGATTGGCTTTAAACAAGTCACAAATTTTGTTTTTAGTTCTAGCAATAATCCTCACATGGTTCATAGGGATCCCATGATATTTTGCATCATTTCAGTCCATCCATATGAACCAGATAAGAGTGATAGTAGTGATGACTTTAATGTGACCTTTAATAGTATTATCAAAATAGACTTTAAGAAGTTGATATAAAGTAAGAGAGCCATTGAAATTGATAGTGTTAAAAAGATCATCATACCAAATCCAAAGTTTAGAAGCAATGGCCCCATTAACAAAAACATGATTAACATTCTCAATATGGAAACAATATTGACATTTAGAGGGTAAATGAAACCCTTTACCCTACAATAAGGAATCAATAGGGATAAAATTTTTTAGAATATGCCAAGTAAGAATAGAATTAGAAATAGGGATATTGTTATTTCAAAGTTTGGAGAACACATAGGAGGAATCATGAGTATCTTTAATGTGGAGCGACACATTTTTGAGTTTGAAATCACCATTATGTGAGAGCTTAAAGAGAATCTGGTCTTGATTGTTTGGAGTGATAGGAATAGTAGAAACCATATTCAAGAAAGTAAAAGGGATAAAATCAACAAGCTTACAATTGTTCCACTTGTTGTTATGCGAGCAGTTTACTCTAATAGTGGAATGGGTGGAAAGTAAGTCATCAATGGATCCACATCCACTCAGTTATCTTGCCAAAAGAAAGAAGTGCCAGAGTTAATGCCCCAAAAAATTAAGGATTTTGCATCCCATTTGATAGAACAAAGTCTTTTCCACACAGGAGAATCACTCAGTTTAAAGGGACAAATGAGGGGGTGCTTACCCTGGCAATATTTAATAGTCATGAAATTAGCCCAAAGACTATGATTACTCCTAAAATTCTACCAGAGTTTATAGGAAAAGGCATTGATAGCTTATTTTATGGATTTATAACCAAGACCACCTTCGTCAAAAGTGCCACAACTTTTAAACCAAGAGGTCCAGTTCATTAAGGTATTGGAGCCCTAGAAAAATTTGTTTAGGAGATGCTCAATTCTTTTGATGATAAAAATGGTCGGAACAATGGTTTGGATGAGATATGAAAGCATGGAATTAAGAGTGCTCTTAATCAAGGTTAGACTACCACCAAAAGAGAGTAAATAAAATTCTCAAACCAAAATTTTATTAGATATTTTCTGAATAAGGTCATCAAAAAGATGAGATCTTTTCTGGCCTTTAAAATGCGGAGCCCTGAGATAATTAATGGGAAGTTGATTTTTCTTAAAATTAGTAATTTTGGAGATTTGATTTAGTCTATTGGTTGGAATCTTTGCTGAGGGGATAAAACATCATTTTCTTTCATTGAGAAAGAGACCACTAACTTTGCCAAAATCATTTAAGAGATTCTTAGTAGTTTTAACATGTCGAAGAGAGGCATTGCAGAAGATTATAAAATCATCAGCAAAGCTAAGATGAGAAATAGGGAAACCACCATGAGTTTTAAACATGTTAGGATTTTTAATGAAAAGATCATTGAGGCTCCTCGAAAGATATTCTACAGCAATGATAAAAAGAGAAGGAGAAAGGGGTCACCTTGTCACAAGCCATGCCTCGATGTAAAGAAACCAAGTGACTCACCATTCATGATAACAAAAAACCAGACATTAGTGATACAACTTTTTATAAGCCAGATAAAATTATCAGAGAAACTAAATAAATGTAAGATTTGAAAGAGGAAATCCCACGAGAGGTTGTGAAAGGCTTTAGAGATGTCCAGTATGAAGAGGATATTACCTCCTCTGGAAGGAACATCAATGTCATGAACCAGCTCTTAAGTGAGAAGAATATTATCAGATATGGCTCTATTTTTAACAAAGCTAGTTTGGTTAGGGGAGATGATTTTAGGGAGCAGAGGGCTAATCCTATTATTAATTAATTTAGCAATGAGTTTTTTGAAAAAAAAGTGCAATAGGTCTAAAATCTCCCAAGATTCAGGATTATTGATTTTGGGAATAAGGACAATAGAAGTATGAAAAATATCTAAGAATAGAGCTGCCATCAAAAAAATCAATAACAACATCAACAAGATCAAATTTAATAAAAGGCCAACAATGCTGAAAGAAATGAGTCGTATAGCCATCAGGGCCAGCAACAGAATCAGTGTTCATGCTATTGAGAGTACTACTAATCTCCACTTCCGAGGGATGCATAGTGAGCACATGGTTATCCTCATTGTTAATCATAGAAGGGATTAGATGGGTGTTGGAGGGGTTTCTAATGAAGGATTAGAATTTAATAAATTTTGAAAGTGATGTATGATAGAATCCTTAATTTCATTGTTATCAGTTATCCAACCACCATTAGATTTCTTAATTTTCTTAATCGAGTTTAATGCTTTCCGTTTATTACAAATAGCATGGAAATACCTTGTGTTTCTGTTGCCATCAGCAATATGTTTGCTAGAGGCTTTTTGACTCCAATAGGTTTCCTCCATATTTTGGTAATTAATCAAGTTATCTTTAGCAATGCTCAGCTCATCTAGCTTACTGGAATCAATTAAGATAGCCTCTTTAAGAGAGCAAACAACTTGTTCCATAGCTTTAAGATTGGTAAAAAGATTTTTAAATATATGCTTGTTCCACCAATTAAGGTTTTATTTAATTCTTTTGAGCTTAAGCCAAAGCTGAGTCATGCCTTTAACGAATTATCAGTGAGCCATCCAATTAGTGAAAACAACATTAGTGAAATCGCCATGTTGGGTCCACATATTTTGGAATCTAAAAGGTGAGTAGAAGTAGGGGGGGAGTTTTGATAGAGATCAAAGAGGAGCATGATCGATAAAGTTCGCTCAAATGCTCAACAGAGGAAAGAGGCCATTGATTGATCCAAAGAGAATTAAAGAGGGTCCTATCAAGACGCTGCCAAAGTCTAGAGTTATGCCACGTGTAATCAGACCCAGAAAAACTAATGTCAATCAGATTGCAATCTAGGATCATATTAGAGAAGTCTTCCATGGAATGGAAGTTAGGAGAGCATCCTCCCCTCCTTTCTGAAGAAGCAATGATAGTGTTGAAATCACCCAAAACTAACCAGGGAAGGTTAACTGAGGAGGCGAAGGTTCTTAAGTGATTCTAAAAAATGTTCCTACTGGCTCTATTATAAGAAGCATAAATAAAGGAACCAAAAGCAAAAAACTCAACTAATAAGATTTTGACATTAACCAATTGATCAAGATCATCAATGATGGAAATGGTGATGGAATTATTCCAAAAACACTAGATTTTATTATTAAGATTGAAGAGGAAATTTTGAAATCCAAGTGATCTAGCAACATGGGTAATCTTGGAAGAGTTAATGAAAGGCTCAATAATAACAAGTAATTTGATGTTATGAGCACGACAGAGGCTCCTAATACGGTTGTAGACAAGGAGAGTCCCACAACCCTGAATATTCCAAATAAGAAAATTAATCATAAGAAGTCCAAAAAGGAAAAGGTAAAAAAAAAAGAAATGGAAAAAAGAAAGAGAGGACATAATTATTTGTGAGGTGTTAGAGAAGAACGTGTGGTTCTAGTGAAGTTATTATTAGTCATTTTATCTTTATAAGATTTTTTTAATAATAGTTTGAAGGGTCTATCAGATCCAAAGTATCTCCATCGAAAGGGATTGGTTTTGCTATCCGAGTGGAGCGGTCGTCAATGTTTTAGTAGTGGTGATTTCTCCTTCTTGAGATCGAGTAAGAATGAGAAATGGGGATTGCCTGAGTATCACTCTGTAGAGAAATAGAAGGGGAGATTTTTGCACCATTAATAGTACAAATATCATTCTCATTGCCATGATGCATAATCAAATTTTCGTCTAACACCAAAGGATTAACATTATTTTGATCCAATATTAGATTCACATTCAAATTGTCATTAAGATTCAAATGGAGAAAAGGATTGTCATGAGAAGCCAGATTATTAAAAGTGGGAGTAGTGCTAGGTAAGTAATCATGAGTTTCTTCACACACCTCAATAGTAATATTTTTACCAAGCTCAGAATATTTTTCATTAGACAAATCAGTAGGTAATAAAGGGGTAGGTGTAGGAGGATGAGTTCCATTATGAGTAGCTTTAGGCACATAAACTAACTTACTGGTTTTCCTAGTTCCAAGAGAGGTATTAGTATCCTATGATATATTCTTTTTGAGGTAAGGGTCTAACACAAAGTATTCAGAGTGATCATGACCATGGATCTTACAGTGAATGCAAAAGATGAGGAAATTTTAAAATTCTACTTTCTGGTTATATCAAATTTTTCTGAAATAATCCAAACTTCTTTGGGAAATTTTTTGGTAATGTTAATCTCAACCAAGATACGTGCAATAGATGGCCGAGATCTAGTGGCAGTGGCTTGATCAATTTGAAGGGGTCTACCAAATAGAGCCCCAACCGCAAATAGAACTTAGTGAGTAACATAGTGAATTCTCATGTTGGGAAAAGCAAGCCATAAAGGAACAATAGGGGATTCCTCTTTGACATCAAAAAGGGGTGACCATTTCAAAAGCTGCATTTGACAATTATACACAAAATAAGAGCGACGAGCAAAGACTCGAGAATAATCTAAATCATTTGATAACTGAATAAGGATTTGTCGAGGATCAATCAATAGTGAAGACTCAAAGCTTTAAGCTATGGAAGAAAGATCATATTATCTAGAGTAGGCACGAGAGAATTTACCATGAAAGAGAACTCAAAAGCTTAGCTAATTTCTCCACATCACGGTGAGAACACATGACAGCCGGCAATCCACGGAATGAGGTTGAAATTAAGTTAACCGAGGCATTAGAGCAAAGGTTCTTACCAGCAAGAGCATCCTTAAAGGACTTGATAGCAAGCGCATTAACGGATGAAATAGGATCCAAAGTACCTTTAGGATCAGAGGGCAAAGCCGGCACATCCAGGAGCAACGAGCTCAGTTGCACGGAGAGCGATGCCTCCACCATTGAATGATCTAGTGAGAGTCACATAAGCAACCAAGTCGAGAAAGGAAGTGAAACCAAGCAATAAAATAGCGATCACGATCGGAGGAGCCCGAAATGCGGCCAAACTGTAGAAAATTGCACTGGAACACAAAATCTCCAAAGAGGGAGCGCAGCCAAGAGGAAGGAGGGGTTTTTAGGGCTTAAGGTTTAGGGTTTTAGGGTTTAAGGTTAAGGGTTTAGGGTTTAGGGTTTAGGGTTTAGTGTTTAGGGTTTATGGTTTTTGGGGTTTAGGGTTTAGGGTTTAGGTTTAGGATTTAAGTTTTAGGTTTAGGATTTAAGTTTTAATCTAGGGTTTAGGGTTTATGGTTTTTTTTAATAGTGAATAAATCTAGATTGAACATTTCTTCTATTCAATTTAATAAATGAAGTAGTACCCCAAGTTTTCTAAGATAAAAGAGAAGAAATATATCAAAAATGAGCACCCACAGAGCAAATAAAAACCTTAGATAAGTAGAACAATTTGTACTATAAAGGCTGAGTTCCATAAGTAGTAGATTGGATCATCCATTCTTAGGTTTCTTCAGTTCCCATCAGAACCAACCCCACCTCTCAAGTAGCGGGATCTTTAAATCTCTCTTCCTCATTCCTATGTAACCTCCCTCCACCTCCACCTCCTATTATAACCCCTCCGGATCCCCACCACCACTCATTTGCCACCTCCGCCATTGCCTCCATCGCCTGATCTAGATTGAGCCTAGTTGATGGTGATGTTCCTGCCATTAAGGTTTTACCCTTTATTAGAGTTTAGGGTTAGTTTAGGGCTTAGGGTTTGGGGTTTAAGGTTTAGGGTTATAAGCTTAAGGATTTAGGGTTTAGGGTTTAGGGTTTTATGGTTTAGGGTTTAGGGTTTAGGGTTTAGGTTTTGGGTTTAGGGTTTAGGTTTTAGAGTTTAGCATTTTAGGGTTTAGGGTTTAGGGTTGTACGTTTGGGGTTTAGGGTTTAGGGTTTTGATTTCTTTGGTTTATTTAGTTTATTTTTTATTTATTTCAGTTTATTTTATTTTTTTATTTTTATATCAGTTTATTTTTTATATTTATTTAGTTTTATTTATTATTTTTAGCTTTATTTATTTTAGTTTAGGTATTTTATTTTAGTTTATTTTTTAGGTTTAGTTTTAAGTTTTAGTTGAGTTTTATTTTTTTTATTATTATTTAGGTTTAGGTTTTATTTTTTATTTTTAGGTTTAGGTTTTGGTTTTTATTTTTTATTTTTAGGTTTTATTTTTTAGTATATTTTTAGGTTTGATTTTAGTTTATTTTATTTTATCTAGTTTAGGTTTAGGTTTAGGTTTTTGGTTTTTATGGTTTAGGGCTTAGGGTTAGTTTAGGGTTTAGGGTTTAGGATTTTTTTTGGGTTTTGGGTTTAGGGTTTAAGTTTTAGGGTTTAGGGTTTAAGGTTTAGGGTTTTTGGGGTTTTGGGTTTAGGTTTTTGGGTTTTGGGTTTTGGGTTTTTAGGGTTTAGGGTTTAGGGTTTACATTTTAGGTTTAGGGTTCAAGTTTTAGTTTAGGGTTTAGGGTTATTGGCTTAGGGTTTAGGGTTTAGGTTTATGTTTTTTATTTTAGTTTAATTTTCAAGTTTAGGTTTAGGTTTATGTTTATTTTTTAGTTTAGTTTTATTTTTATTTTATTTTTTAGGCTTAGGTTTTTTATTTGAGGTTTAGGTTAAGGTTTTTATTTTATTTTTTAGGTTTAGATTTTAGGTTTTTATTTTAGGTTTATTTTTAGGGTTTACTTTTTAGTTATGATTTAGGTTTATTTTAGTTTTATTTTATTACTTTTAGTTTAGGGTTTAGGTTTAGTTAATTTTAGGTTTATGTTTAGGTTTTATTTATTTTAATTTAGTTAATTTTAGTTTAGGTTTACATTTATTTTATTTTATTTATTTCAATTTTATTTTAGATTTAGTTTTACTTTTTAGTTTAGGGTTTATGTTTTATTTTTTTATCTATTTTAGTTTATTTTTAGTTTCAGTTTTATTTAGCTTTATTTTATTTTATTTGAAGTTAATTTTACTTTTATTTTATGCTTTTGTATTTATTTTATTTAGGTTTTTATTCTTAGGTTTATTTTAGTTTATTTTAGGTCTTAATTTATTTATTTTATTTATTTTATTTGATTATTTTATTTTTAGGCCTAGTCATCAGGGTTTTGTTTATTTTATTCCACTTAATACTTTATTTTATCTATTTTAGATTTAAGTGTAGGCTCCATCTAAGTTATTTTATCTAGGTCAGTCCATTTTATCTATTTAGTTTTAGGTTTTTGGCCTTTCTTTTCAGCCCAGTGGCCTAGGGTGGTTAGTCAGTGGCCTGGGGAGGTCATGACCCAAGATTTCAGCCTTAGGGTTTAGGGCCTGGGCTGTCACCCCAGGGTCAGGGTCACCAGGGCCTTTAGGGCCCAAAGCCTGGCCCAGCCTCAGTGGTGTGATCTAGGGTCTTGGCTCCGGGTCAGCTCAGTGGCTCCGGGGAGCCCACGCCTGTGGCTCAGTGGCCCAGCCTAGGCCTGGCCTGTTAGGGCCTTGTACTCAGCTGCCCAGGGATCTTAAGCCTCAGGGTTCAAAAGCCCAGATCTGGGCCTCTGCCCTTGACTTGTGGTTAGTGTGCCTAGGTGTGGCCCAGTAGGGTGTCAGCCTGGCTGGGCCTGGCTTGGGCCCAGGGTCTTAGGCCTGGCCCAGCCCATCATCAGCCTCATGGCTCAGCCTCAGTCAGGGTCTGTGCTCCTGGGGCCCAGTGGCTCAGGTCCAGCCTGCGGTAGGGCCCAGTTTCAGTGCCCAGGGCCTGTGGCCCCAGTCAGGGTCAAAGCCCAGGCTCAGGGCTCAGGCATGGGCACAGGTGGGCCCAGTGTCACGGCCCAGCCTCTCCCAGGGCCCATAGTCAAGGGTCCAGTGGCCCAGGGCCCATTTAGGATCTGTGGGCCCCTGGTCAGTGGTCACTAGTTTTGGGCCTGTGAGCCTGTGGCCTCAGCCTGGTGGCCTTTGGTCTGTGGCTAGGGCTGAGCTCAGCCACAGGATCTGGAGCCAGTGGCCCAGGTGGGTTTAGGATCTCATGGTCTGGCCCAGGGCTTGTGGTCCAGGTCTGGGCTCAGGTCTAGTTTCCTAATATCTGGGTTTGCTGGGTCAAGTTTATAGTTTTAGATTCACTACCAGATTGGGTTTCTTTAGTATTTTATTTTAATTTTTTTTTAAATTAAGTAAACTGTTAGGTTTAAATTAATTTAGTTTATTTTTTATTTATTCTAGTTTATTTTATTTTTTATTTTAATTTATTTTTATTACTATTTTTTTAGTTTAACTTATTTATTATAGGTTTATTTATATTAGTTTAAGTTTTTTAATTTAATTTATTTTTTAAGTTTAGGTTTAGGTTTAAGTTTTTTTTTAGTTTAGTTATATTAATATTTTATTTTTTTTGTTTAGGTTGTATTTTTTATTTTTTGGTTTAGGTTTAGGTTTTAATTTTATTTTTTTAGGTTTAGGTTTTAGGTTTTTATTTTAGGTATATTTTTTAGGTTTTATTTTTTAGTTTAGCTTTAGGTATATTTTTATCTTATTTTATTCTATTTAGTTTAGTTTTAAGTTTAGGTTTAGTTTGTTTTAAGTTTAGGTTTAGGTTTTGTTTATTTTAGTATAGTTTATTTTAGTGTAGATTTAAGTTTATTTTATTTTTATTTTAGGTTTAGCTTTTTTTTTTTTGTTTAAGGCTTAAGTTTTATCATTTATTTATTTTAGGATATCTTTTAGGTTTATTATTAGGGTTGGTTTTTATTTAATTTTTATTCTTTTATTTTAGGTTCATTTATTTTTTTATCTAGGTTTTGTATATTTTATTTAGGCATTTTATCTTTAGTTTAGTTTTTATTTATTTTATCTTACCTTAGTTATTATTTTTATTTTATTTTCCTTTTAGGTTTACGCTTTAGGTTTCATGTTTAGGTTTAGCCTTAGTCTTTAATTTATGTTTTATTTTATCTTATCTTGGTTTAGGTTTTCAAGTTCAGGTTTAGTTTTTAGCCTTTAGGGTAGGGCTCAGGGCCAAGGTCTGGTCATGGCTCAGGATTCAGGGGTCTTCTCCGGGCCTAAGGCCCAGGATCTAAGCTCATGTGGGCTCAGTGGCTTGATCAGACTGGGCCTTGGGTCAGTGTGGCCTGTTTGTGCTCAGGCCCAGTTTTAGCTTAGGCTCTTCCTCAGGGCCTGCCTAGTGGCATGTGCCTTGATCTATCTTATCTTTACAGTTTAGGTTTAGGTTTTGTTTTAGTTTACCCATTTTATCTTATCTTCCTCAGGTTTAGGTTTTATTTTATTCTGTGCTAGCTTTAATCATTTATCTTTAGTTTAGGTTTTAGCTTTTTGGGTTTATTTAGGTTTATTTTAGCCTAGGTAGGTTAGGTTTTAATTTATTTTATTTTATTTAATAGGGTTTAGTGTTTATTTTAGTATGGTTTAGTTTTATATATTTTAGTTTAGTTTATTTTTTTTAGGTTTATGTTTATTTTATTTTTATCTAGGTTTAGATTTTTTTTTGGTAGTTTAGGTTTTCTTTAATTATTTTTTAGAATTATTTTTAGGATTAGTTTTATTTAATTTAATTTATTTTATTTTGGCTTTATTTTATTATTTAGGTTTTAATTTTAAGTTCCATTTTATTTTTATTTAAGTTTAGGTTTTATTTATTTTATCTTTAGTTATTTTATTTTATTTTATCTCAGTTTAAGTTTAGGTTCAGTTGGTTTATTTTTATTTTATAAATTTTACTAGCTCAGTATTTTATTTAGTTAAGTTTAAATCTCAGGTTTTCAGATCAGTGGTGACTATGGGGCCCAGAGCCTGGCCCATGGTTGGGGTCTGGGCCCAGTGGCCCAGCCTAGCTTTAGTGGCCAGTGGGTTTTGTGGCCCAGTGGTCAGTGGCCCAGTGGCCAGTAAGTACCTAGTGGCTCGGAGGGCCCAGGATCCAGGGTCTGCGGGTCTAAAGCCCTGAGGTCACCCCTCAGTGGCTCAGCCCCAGGCTCAGTGGTCACTCAGGATCTGGCTCAGTATTCCCACCCTGACCTTTTAGGTGGCTCTGTGGTTTAGTCACCAGTGGAAGCTCAGTATTCTGACTCCACCAGTGGCCTAGGGCTCAGGTTTCCCAGACTCAGGGCTCAGTTTCAGGGTTTTGGGTCAGGTGGCTCAGGGCTCATGGCCTAGTGGCTCAGGGCCTTGGATTTAGGGCTCAGGGTTTAGGGTTTTAAAACAATCAAGCAAACCCATGTTTAGTTTCATTTTAGTTTTATCTTTATCTTTAGTTTATTTTATTTTATTTTATTTAATCTTATTTTATTTATGTTTATTTATTTTATCTTTAGGTTTTAATTTAGTTTATTTTAGTTTATGTTAATTCAGCTTAGTTTTATTTTTATTTTATCTGTTAGTTTAAGTTTTATTTTTTATTTTCTTAGGTTTAGGTTTTAAGTTTGTTTGGGTTTATTTTAGGTTTTATTTTTAGTTTAGGTTTAGTTTAGTTTAGTTTATTTTATTTATTTTATGATGCTAAAATTTATTTTAGTTTAGGTTTGTTTTATATTTTCATTTATTTTATTTTATTTTAGTTTATGTTTATTTTATTTTGTTTATCTAGGTTTAGTTTTAGTTTAGGGTTTAGGTTTCTATGTTCATTTTGGGATCTTTATTTAGTTTTTATTTTATTTTATTTTATTTTATTTTATTTTTATTTTATTTAAGTTTTTTATTTTTAGGTTTATTTTATTTTTTAATCAAGTTTAGTTTTTTATTTACTTTATTTTAGTTTGGTTTTTTAATTTTAGGTTTAGGTTTAAGTTTTAATTTAGGTTTTTATTTTACTTTATTTTCTTTATTTTACTTAGGTTTTAGTTTATTTATTTATTTTATTTTTTGGTTTTATTTATTTTAGCCTAGGTTTGTGCCTGTGGTAGGCACAGTTTATTTTAAGATTGAGTTTTGGGTTTAGGGTTTAGGGTTTGTGGCTCAGTGGTCCGCTGTCAACCCAGTTAATCGCTGTCAGTGGCTCAGTGTTTAGGCTTCAGGTTTAGGTCACCTAGGGTCAGTGGCCTGGGTTTAGGGTCTTTGGGATGGGTGGGTTTCCTTTTAGATCTTTAGGGTTTATGATGCCCTCAGGTTTATGGTTGGGTTATTTAGGGCTCAGGATCAGGGTAGGGTTTGCAGGTAGGGTTCATGGCTAGTGGCTCAGAGCCTAGGTTTTTTTTTTTTTAAAAAAAAAAGCAAATCAAGCAAACCAGAGATTTAAGCTTCATTTTTAGTTTATTTTTATTCTTCATTTTATTTTTTATTTTTATTTAGATTGGTTTATTTATCTTAGTTTAGGTTTTATTTTAGTTTATTTTAAGTTTAGGTTTAGGTTTATGTTTATTTTAGTTTAGTTTTATTTTTTATTTTATTTTTTTTTTAGGTTTAGGTTTTATTTTTTATCTAATGTTTGTGTCCAAGTTTCATCTTAATCTCTAGGCTTCAGTTTTGGTTTTATTTGAGGTTTATTTTTTGGTTTATTTTTTTTGTTTAGGTGTAGATTTATTTTTTGTTTATTTTATTTTATTTAGTTTAGGGTTTATGTTTAGTTTATTTGAAGTATATGTTTAGGTTTTATTTATTTTAGTTTAGTTAGGTTTAGGTTTATTTTATTTTGTTTATTTTAGTTTTTTTTTTTTAAGTTTGGGGTTTAGGTTTTATTTTTTATTTTATTTGTTTATTTTTAGTTTAGATTTTATTTAGTTTTAAATTTATTTTATTTTGGTTTATGTTATTTAGTGGTTGTGGTCAGGTCCAGGGTTTAGGGTTTAGGTCGTTTTAGGGTTTATGGTTCAGGATTTAGGGTTTAGGGTTTAAGGTTTAGGGTTTTGGGTTTAGGATTTAGGGTTTAGGATTTAAGTAAACCAATATGTTTAGGCGTATTTAGTTTATTTTTTATTTATTTTCATTTATTTAATTTATTTTTTTTATTTAGTTTGGTTTATTTATTTTAGGTTTATTTATTTTAGTTTAGGTTTCTTCTTTTAGTTTATTTTTTAGGTTTAGCTCATTTTTATTTTTAGTTTATTTTATGGTTACTTCATTTTATTTAGGTTTTATCTCAAGGCTTATTTTATTTTAGTAAGTTTAGGTTTTATTTATTTTATCTTTAATTTTAATTTTTTTATCTTTATTTTATTTTAGGTTTAAGCTTTAGTTTAGGCTTCAGTTGGTTTTAGTGTTTATTTTATTTTATCTTTATTTAGGCCTTTAACCTTATTTATTTATCTTGCCTTATTTAGCTCAGTTTAGGTTTTGTGGTTTGGGCCTGTAGAGCTCAGTGGCTCTGGGGTTGGGGTTTAGGCCTGTGGCTCAGTGGTTTTATAGAGGCAGGACTAGGGTCCTAATTTAGTACGGCTAGTGGCTCAGGGTTCACCAGTGGCCTGTGAGTCAGTGGTTAGTTTGTGGTCAGCATTTGTGGTTTAAGATTTAGCTTTATGCTCAGAGCTCACCCAGGTCATTTTAAGTTTTATTTTTAGTTTATTTGGTTTATTTTAGTTTATTTTATTTAATTTAATTTAGGGTTTTGGTTTAATTTATTTTGTGATTAAGTTTAGGTTTTATTTATTTTATTTTAGGTTTAAGTTTATTTTATTTTGTTTATTATCGGTTTAGGTTTTTTTTCGTTTAGGTTTAGGTTTATGTTTTAATCTAGTTTTATTTTATTTTATTTATTTTTGGTTTATTTTATTTTTATTTTTTTTATGTTTCATATTTTTAGGTTTATTTTACTTTTTTTAGTTAATTTTAGGTTTTCATTTATTTTATTTTAATTTAGTTTTTATGTTTTAATTTATTTTATTTTTAGGCTTAGGTTTAGGTTGAGGTTTAGGTTGAGGTTTAGGTTGAGGTTTAGGTTTTAGTTTAGGTTTTTATTTTATTTTATTTTTCTATTTTATTTAGGTTTAGGTTTATTTATTTATTTTATTTTTAGGTTTTATTTAGCATTTAGGGTTTAAAGTTTAGGTTTTTTTTTTAAATTAAGTAAACTAGTATGTTTAAATTTATTTAGTTAATTTTTAATTAATTTTAATTAATTTTATTATTTATTTTTATTTAGGTTTATTATTTATTTTTATTTAGCTTATTTTATTTATTTTAAGTTTATTTATTTTAGTTTTGGTTTTGTATTTTAGTTTATTTTAAGGATTAGGTTTATGTTTATGTTTACTTTTTAGTTTAGTTTTTTTTATATTTTTATTTAGGTTTTTGGCTTTTTTTTAGGTTTTGGTTTAGGTTTTTATTTAATTTTTTGTGTTTAGGTTTTAGGTTTGTTTTTAGGTTTTATTCATTAGTTTAGGTTTAGGTTTATTTTGAGTTAATTATATTCTAAGTAGTTTAAGGTTTATGTTTAGTTTATTTTAGGCCTTATTTATTTTAGTTTATTTTTTAGTTAGGTTTAGGTTTTATTTTTTAGTTTAGGGTTTATGTTTTATTTTTTATTTTTTTTAGGTTTTATTTTTAGGTTTATTTTTTAGGTTTAGGTTTTTATTTAGCTTTTATTTTATGTTTAATTTTTATTATATTTTATTTTTTAGGTTTATTTTATTTTTTCAATTTAGTTTAGGTTTTTATTTATTTTAATTTATTTTAGTTTTTATTTTATAATTTATTTTATTTTGAGGTTTTGGTTTGGGAGGCTTCAGTTTTAAATTCAGTTTTAACTCGACTTACCTTTAGTTTTATTTATGTTTAGGGTTTAGGGTTTAGTGTTTCAGGTTTTAGGGTTTAGGGTTTATGTCTTAGGGTTTTGGGTTTAGGATTTAGGGTTTAGGGTTTAGGGTTTAGAGATTAGAGTTGTAGGTTTAGGGTTTAGGATTCGGGTTAGAGTTTTTTTATTTTTTTAATTTTTTAATTTTTTTAATTTTTTTAAATTACGTAAACCGGTAGGCTTAGGTTTATTTAGTTTATTTATTTTATTTTTCTATTTCCATTTAGGTTGATTTTTAATTTTATTTAGTTTAGCTAATTTATTTTAGGTTTATTTATTTTAGTTTAGGTTTTTAATTTATTATTTTTTAGGTTTAGGTTTAGGTTTAGGTTTATTTTCTAGTTTAGTTTTATTTTTATTTTACTTTATTAGGTTTATGTTTACATTTTTTTATTTTTTTAGAATTAGGATTTAGATTTTTATTTTAAGTTTATTTTTAGTTTATTTTTTATATTTAGTTTAGGTTTAGGTTTAGATTTTATTTATTTTAGTTTAGGTTTATATTTATTTTATTTTATTGTTAGGTTTAGTTCAGTTTAGGTTTTATTTTTTATATATTTTATGTTTTATTTTTTAGGTTTATTTATTAGGTTTAGGTTTTATTTAGTTTTTAGTTTATTTTATTTTAAGTTTATTGTATTTTATTTTGTAGTTTAGTTTTATTTTATTTAGTATTTTATTTTAGTCCATGTTTTATTTATTTTTATTTTATTTAGGTTTAGGTTTTAGTTTATGTTTATATTTTATTTGATTTTTTTATTTTATTTTGGTTTAGGTTTTTTTATTTATTTTATTTTTTATGTTTTATTTAGTTTAGATGTTTTAGCTTTTTAGGGTTTTTAGGGTTTGTTTAGTAAGGTATGGTTTAGGGGTGGTTTAAGGTTTATGGTTTAAGGTTTAGGATTTTTGATTTAGGTTTAGGATTTAAGTTTTAGGTTTTTGGGTTTTTCGATTCAACATTTCTTCTTTTGGATTTCATCAACCAAGTAACACACCAAGTTTTCTAAGACACAAGTGGCAACTTAGTTAAAATATGGTCACTCATAGAGCAAATTAGAAACCTTAGATAACTAGAACCATCTTTACTGTAAAGACATAGTTCCATAAGCAGCATATAAGATAAGCCATTCTTCAATTTCTCTAGTTCCCATCAGAACCACCTTGGCCTCTTGAGTAGTGGGATGCACCATCATATTCCTGATCTCTCCCTCTGCCACCACCATGGCTGTATCCTCTATCACTCTTCCCATCTCCATAACCACATCTACTCTGACCTCAGATCCACCAAGACCTCCGTGACGCACCATCACTGCAATAATGGTCGCCCTTGCCTTTTCCTCCACCACTAGATCTAGACTGAGCCTGGTTGACGGTGATGTTCCTCGCCTTTTTTCTTATTTCTTTATTTTATTTAGGTTTAGGTTTTTTTATTTATTTTATTTTTAGGTTTAGGTTTTCACATCTTTAAGGTCTAGGTTTATGGTTTAGGGTTTAAGGTTTTAGGTTGGGGTTTAGGTTTAGGTTTAGGTGGTGTGCTTTAGAGTGGGTTTTTGTGGATTTAGGGCCCAGTTTAGTGCATAGTGTTTAGGGTTAGTTTAGGGCCCAGTGTTTAGATAGTCTTAGGTGGTTAGATATAGTAAGATTTTAGTCTTTAGAGTTTGGTCAGGGTCACCCATTTAGTTTAGTGTGGGTTTGGGTCATGTTTAGGGTTTAGGGTCAGGGTAAGATTTAGGGTTTAGTCCGGGTCAGAATGGTAGGGTTTTATGGTTTTTAGGTAGGTTTTAGAATTAGGGTTTAAGGTCATTGTTTAGAGTTTTTAGGATTAGGGTGTTTAGGGATCAGGGTTGGGTTTTATCATGTTATTTTTTAAAATTTATTATTACTTTAAAATTAAGCAAACCAGTATGTTTAGGTTTTATTTTTTATTTATTTATTTTAGTTTATTTTATTTTTATTTTGATTTAGGCTTATTCTTATTTTATTTAGTTTAGTTTATTAATTTTAGTTTAAGTTTTATTTTATTTATTTTTTTTAGGTTTAGCTTTAGGTTTATGTTTATTTTTAGTTTAATTTTATTTTTATTTTATTTTTTAGGTTTAGGTTTTATTTTTTATTTTAGGTTTAGGTTTAGGTTTTTATTTTATTTTTTTAGGTTTAGGATTTAGGTTTATTTTTAGGTTTTATTTTAGTTTATTTTATTTTATTTAGTTTATGGTTTAAGTTTTATTTATTTTAGGTTTAGGTTTTACATGTTTTAGTTTTTTTTATTTTAGTTTAGGTTTAGTTTTTTTTTATTTAGTGTTTAAGTTTGATTTTTTATTTTATTTTTAGGTTTATTATTTAAGTTTAGGTTTTTATTTAGTTTTTAATTTATTTTATTATTTTATTATTTTATTTTATTTTATTTTATTTTATTTGGCCTGGGTTTCAGGGCCTAGGTTTGGGTTTAGGGTTAGGGTTTGGGCCTGGGGCCTCTGCCTGGGGGTTTAGGGTTAATGTTTAGTGGCCCAGGGTCCCAGGGCTCAGTGTTTGCCTGCCTTTGTGGCTCTATGGTTTAGGTCTTAGGTCCAGGGTTAAAGCCTTTAGTTTAGTCAGTTTTTGTCTTGGTAGGGGTGGTTTGTTTAGGTTTAAGGTTTAGGGTGGTTTTTTTTAAATAAACCCAGGTTTAGGGGTTTATTAGGGTTTTTTTTTTAAAATTACAAACCAAACAGGTTTAGTTTATTTAGTTTATTTTTATTTATTTTAGTTTATTTTATTTTAAATTTTATTTGGGTTTATTTTTATTTTATTTATTTTAGTTTATTTATTTTAAGTTTATTTATTTTAGTTTAGGTTTTATCTTAGTTTATTTTGGGTTGGTTTATTTTTTAGTTTTTTTAGTTTTAGTGTTATTTTATTTTAGGTTTAGGTTTGGGTTTATTTTAGGTCCATTTTCAAGTTTTATTTTTTAGTTTTGGTTAAGTTTATTTTATTTACTTTATTTTATTTAGTTTTGGGTTTTTAGGTTTATTTATTTAGTTTATTTAAGTTTAGGTTTTATTTTATTTTATTTTTATTTTAGGTTTAGCTTTTTTTAGTTTATAATTTAAGATTTTTTTATTTATTTTTAGGTTTATTGTTTAGGTTTAGGTTTATATTTAATTTTTATTTTTTTTATTTTTTGGTTTATTTTATTTAGGGTTTAGGGTTTAGGTTTAAGTGTTTAGGGTTTAGAGTTTAGGGTTTAGGGTTTTAGGGTTTTGGGTTTTGGGATTTTATAGTTTAGGGTTTAGGGTTGACTGTTTAGGTTTTAGGTCTAGGGTTCAAGTTTATGTTTTTTTTTTTTGGGAAATTAGGGAAATTTTATTGCCACAAAAAAAGGTACAAAGTCCTTAGAGGGGGAAAATCTTAAAGCTAATGCTGAAAGAGCTACAGAAAGTCCTAAGGAGATATGCCCCCTAGCAGAAAGTCCTAAGGAGATATGCCCCCTAGCTAATACAATAGATAATGAAAGTAAGCAAATAAAAAAAGAAATAGAGATCCACCAAAAATAATTCTTGAAATCAGCAACAAACTTCATCTGCTCCTTTTGAAACCAGCACAATCCAGTAGCAAAAGTCTTGCAAATATCCATATTTCTCTAATCCCTAAAATTTCCTTTGAAAATTTTTTAGTTATATCCAACTCGACTAGAATTCGAGCAACAGATGGCTGGGTATTAGAAGTAGTCACCTCATCAACTTGAGGAGGATGACCAAATAATGCACCCTGATCAGAAAGAAACTCATGATTAATGAAATGGTCATGTAAATTAGGAATAGAGATCCAAATAAGAATAATAGGAGATTCCTCCTTAATATCAAAATGGGGCGTCCATTTTAACAATCAAATCTAACAATTGAAAACAAAATATAAGCATCAAGAGAAAACTCGAGAATAATCTAGTCATTTGAAAGCTGAATCAAGACATGATAGGAATCAATCAATTCAACAAAGAAGATATCAGAGAGTTTCAAGCTATGGAAAAATGATCGAATATTCTCTAATGTAGGACAACATAAAGCAAATTTACACACCAATGTGAATACAAAGGGTTTCACAAGACTTTCCATAATGAATCAAAACACATTATCATGGGTACACCTCAGAAGGAGGTAGAGATAAGCTCGATAGACTCACCAGTGTAATTGGCCCCACCAGTAAGAACATCCTTTAAAGATTTCAAATCCAGTGATCGATTTAATCCAGAGACCCCCAAGGAGTTAGAAACTTTAACGGGAGCAGTCAAAATCTTAGGATTTCCATGGGAAGTAGAAACAGTAGCCAAGGTCAACCACGACACATGCTAGAGAAGCCAAAATATGAGCAAAGCTGTCAAAATGGAATCCCCAGCCAAAATGTCCATAAGAAAAGCCACAAAGGAGACGTGCCTCTATAGGGAATTGAAATTTGCTAGAGCACCAAAAAAAATGGAGGAGAGAGAAGATGCCCAAACGATTTGAATTTGTTTGGGTTCAAGTTCAGGTTCAAGTTCAAGTTTAGGTTTTAGTTTAGTGTTTAGGGCTTTTTGGTTTTAGGGTTTAGGCTTTAGGGTTAGTTTATGGTTTAGGATTTAGGGCTGATGGTTTTTTAGGGTTTAAAGTTTAGGGTTTAGGGTTTAGAATTTTTTTTAAAAAAAATTAAGTAAATAAATAGGTTTTGGTTTATTTAGTTTATTTAGTTTATTTTTTATTTATTTTAGGTTTTTTTATCTAGTTTAGTTTATTTATTTTAGGTTTTTTATGTTTATTTTTTATTTTTATCCAGTTTAGTTTATTTATTTTAGTTTATTTTTTCGATTAAGGTTTAGGTTTATGTTTATTTTTTAGTTTAGCTTTAGTTTTAATTTGTATTTCAAGTTTAGGTTTTAGGTTTATTATTAAGTTTTATTTTATAGTTTAGCTTTAGGTTTATTTTTAGTTTATTTTACTTTATTTAGTTTAGGGTTTAGGTTTAGTTTATTTTAGGTTTTATTTATTTTAGTTTAGTTTATTTTAGCATAGGTTTATGTTTATTTTATTTAGTTTATTTTATGTTTAGGTTTTTTTCTTAGTTTAGGGTTTATGTTTTATTTTTAAGTTTATTTTTTAGGTTTAAGTTTTCATTTTATTTTATTTTCAATTTATTTTATTTTTATTTTACATTTAGGTTTTATTTTATTTAAATTTCTTATTTTTAGGTTTATTTTATTTTTTAATTTAGTTTAGGTTTTTATTTATTTTATTTTAGTTTAGTTTTTATTTTTTATTTTATTTTATTTTAGGTTTAGGTTTAGGTTTAGGTTTAGGTTTTATATTAGGTTTTTATTTTATTTTATTTAGGTTTAAGTTTACTTATTTATTTTATTTTTTATTTTATTTAGTTTAAGACTAGGTTTTTAGGTTTTTAGGGTTTATGGTTTAGGGTTGTAGGTTTAAGGGTTCAAGGTTTAAGTTTTAGGGTTTATAGTTTAGGGTTTTAGGGTTTATGGTTTAGGGTTGAAGGTTTAGGGTTTTAGGATTTTGGGTTTAGGGTGTAGTGTTTAGGGTTATAGGTTTAGGGTTTAGGGTTAGGGTTTGTTTTTTATTATTATTTAGGATTTAGGATTTGTTCAGATTTATTTTTTATTATTTAGGTTTTAAGGGTTTAGGATTTATTTGTAGGTTTACTTACTAGTTTTTTAGGGTTTTTTAAATTAAGTAAACCGGAATGTTTAGGTTTATTTAGTTTATTTTTTATTTATTTTAGTTTATTTTATTTTTCATTTTTTTATTTATGTTTATTTTTTATTTTTATTTAATTTAGTTTATTTATTTTAGTTTAAGTTTTTTATTTTAGTGTAGGTTTTAGGTTTAAGTTTAGGTTTATATTTATTTTTTTAGTTTATTTTTATCTTTATTTTATTTTTTAGCTTTAGGTTTTATTTTTTATTTTTAGGCTTCGGTTTAGCTTTTTATTTTAGTTGTGTTAGGCTTAGGTTTAATTTTTTAGTTTAGGTTTAGGCTTATTGTTAGTTTATTTTTCTTATTTAGTTTAGGTTTTGGTTTAGGTTTAGTTTATTTTAAGTTTAGGTTTAGGTTTTATGTATTTTAGTTTAGTTTAGTTTAGTTTAGGTTTAAGTTTTTTTTTTTTAGGTTTAGTTTCTTTTATTTAGTTTTGGGTTGATTTTTTATTTTTTATTTTGGTTTTCTTTTTAGGTTTATTTATTAGGTTTAGGTTTTTATTTAGTTTATATTAAATTTTATTTTAGGTTTAGTTTTTATTTCGTTCAGGTTTTATATTTTTAGGCTTATTTTACTTTTTAGTTTAGTTTAGGTTTTTATTTATTTTATTTTATTTTAGTTATTATTTTTATTTTATTTTATTTTTAGGTTTGAGTTTAGGTTTATATTTTATTTTTTAGGTTTAGGTTTTAGGTTTTTATTTTGGGTTTATCTTTAGGTTATTATTTTTTAGTTTAGGTTTAGGCTTATTTCTAGTATATTTCATTTTATTTAGTTTAGGGATTAGGTTTAGGTTTAAGTTTAGGTTTTATTTATTTTAGTTTAGTTTAATTTTATTTTATTTTTATTTTAGTTTTAGGTTTTTTTTTAGTTCACGATTTAGGTTTTTTTTTATTTTAAGGATTTTTTAGGTTTATTGTTTAGGTTTAGGTATTTATTTTGTTTTTAATTTATTTTATTTTTGGTTTATTTTATTTAGGGTTTAGGGTTTAAGGTTAGGGTTTAGGGTTTAGGGTTTAGGGTTAGTTTATGGTTTAGGATTTAGGGTTTAGGGTCATATGTTTAGGGTTTAGGGTTTATTTTAAGGCTTAGGGTTTAAGGGTTTTTAAAAAAATAATAATAAAGTAAACTGGTAGGTATAGGTTTATTTAGTTTATTTGGTTTATTTTTTATTTATTTTAGTTTATTTTACTTATTATTTTTATTTATTTTATGTTTTTACTTTTATATAGTTTAGTTTATTTATTTTAAGTTTATTTATTTTAGTTTAGGTTTTTTATTTTAGTTTATTTTTTAGGTTTAGGTTTTTTTTAATTTTATTTTTTTATTTTTAGGTTTAGGTTTAGGTTTATTTTATTTTATTAATTTTATGTTTAGGTATTTATTTTTAGTTTAAGGTTAAAGTTTTATTTTTTATTTTCTTAGGTTTTATTTTTAGGTTTATTTTTTAGGTTTAGGTTTTTATTTAGTTATTATTTTATTTTAGGTTTATTTTATTTTTATTTTACATTTAGGTTTTATTTTATTTAAGTTTTTTTTTAATTTTTAGATTTATTTTGTTTTTTAGTTTATTTTAGGTTTTTATTTATTTTCTTTAGTTTAGTTTTATTTTATTTTATTTTATTTTTAAGTTTAGGTTTAGATTTAAGTTTTAGTTCAGGTTTCTTATTTTATTTTATTTTTTTGTTTTATTTAGATTTAAGTTTATTTATTTAATTTATTTTTAAGTTTTATTTAATTTATGTTTAAGTTTTTGAGTTTTATGAGTTTAGGGTTTATGGTTTAGGGTTTGGGTTTAGGGTTCAGGGTTTAGCGTTATAGGTTTTAGGGTTTAGGGTGGGGGTTTTTTAGGTCAGTGGTTTTCTTTAATTTTTTTATTCTTTATTTAGGATTTTGGGTCATGGTTTAGTGGAGGGTTTTATGGAATAGGTTTAGGGTTGTAGGTTTAGGGTTTGTTTTATATAGATTTAGGGATTATTTATGATTTAGGGTTTAGGTTGTGGTTGTGGAGGTCAGGTTTTAGGGTTAATTTTAGGGTTAGGGTTTTACTTTAATTTTTTTTATTTTTTTATTTAGGATTTTGGGTTTATGGTTTAGGGTTTAAGGTTTTTTATGGCTTAGTTCTTAGGGTTGTAGGTTTAGGGTTTATGATTTAGGGTTTAGGGTTATGTTTAGGTTTAGGGTTTAGGGTTTAGGTTTAGGGTTGCTTAGATGATTTTTCTAAAATTAAGTAAACTACAAGGTTTAGGTTTATTTACATTATTTTTTATTTATTTTAGTTTATTTTATTTTATTTTTATTTAGGTTTATTTTTTATTTTTATTTAGTTTAGTTTATTTATTTTAGTTTAGGTTTTCAATTTTAGTTTACTTTTTAGGTTTTGGTTTAAGTTCATGTTTATTTTTTAGTTTATTTTTATTTTTATTTTATTTTTTAGGTTTAGGTTTTATTTTATTTTAGGTTTATGTTTATGTTTTTCTTTTATTTTTAGGTTTAGGTTTTAGGATTTTATTTTAGGTTTATTTTTAGGTTTTACTTTTTAGTTTAGGTTTAGGTTTATTTGTAGTTTATTTAATGTTATTTAGTTTAAGTTTAGGTTTTGGTTTAGTTTATTTTAAGTTTTGGTTTAAGTTTTATTTATTTTTATTTAGTTTATTTTAGTTTAGGTTTAGGTTTATTTTATTTTATCGTAGGTTTAGTTTTTTTTAGTTTAAGGTTTTCATTCTATTTTTTATTTATCTTTAGGTATTATTTTTATGTTTATTTATTAGGTTTATGTTTCTATTAAGTTTTTATTTTATAATATTTTAGGTTTATTTTTTTTTAGGTTTAGTTTTATCTTATTTAGGTTTTTTATTTTTTAGTTTAGTTTAGGTTTTTATTTATTTTATTTTAGTTTAGTTTTTATTTTTTATTTTATTTTCTTTTTAGGTCGATGTTTAGGTTTAGGTTTAAGTTTTAGTTTATGTTTTTATTTTATTTTATTTTTGTTTAGGTTTATTTATTTATCTTTATTTTAGGTTTTATTTTCATTTTTTTTTTGGTTTAGGGTTTAAGGTTAATTTGGGTTTAGGGTCAGGGTTTTAGGGTTTAGGATCTAGGGTTAGGGTTTAGGTTAGGCCTGGGTGTTTTACGCTTTAGCTTTAGGGTTTAGGGTTAAGATGTGGTTTAGGGTTTAGGGTTTAAGCTTTAGGGTTTATGCTTTTAGGGTTTTTGAGGCAGTTAGAGGTAGCCCATGTCTTGGGTTAGGGTTAGTGTTATGGTAGGATTTAGGGTTTAAGGTTTAGGGTAGGTGTGGTTTAGGGTTTAGAATCCATGGTAGGGTTAGTGCAAAGGTGAGTAGGGTTTAGTGTTTATGGTAGTGGTTATTTTAGGGTTTAGTTTTTTCAGTTTAGTGTTTAGAATTTATTGTTTAGGGTTTTTTAAATTAAATAAACCCATAGGTTTAGGTTTATTTCGTTTGTTTTATTTTTTTATTTATGTTTTTTATTTTAGGTTATTTTTCAATTTATGTCTAGGTTTATACTTATTTTTAAGTTTAGTTTTATTTTATTTTATTTTATAGGTTTAGGTTTTATTTTTAATTTTTAGGTTTAGGTATAGGTTTTTATTCTATTTTTTAAGGTTTAGGTTTTATGTTTTTATTTTAGGTCTATTTTTAGGTTTTTTTTTGGTTTAGGTTCATTTTTAGTTTATTTTATTTTATTTAGTTTTGGTTTAAGTTTAGTTTATTTTAAGTTTAGGTTTAGGTTTTATCTTTTCTAGTTTAGGTTTAGGTTTCTTTTATTTTTATTTTAGGTTTAGGTTTTTTTATTTATTTAGGGTTTAGGTTTTATTTTTTTATATATTTTTAGGTTTTATTTTTAGGTTTAGGTTTAGTTTTTATTTTATTTTTATTTTATCTTTAGGTTTTATTTGATTTAGGTTTTTTATTTTTTAGGTTTATTTAATGTTTTAGTTTTGTTTGGGTTTATATTTATTTTATTTTAGTTTAGTTATTATTTTTTATTTTATTTTATTTTCAAATTTAGGTTTAGTTTTAGGTTTAGGTTTAGGTTTTAGTTATGGTTTTTATTTTATTTTATTTATTTTACTTTATTTAGGTTTATGTTTTTTATTTATTTTATTTTAAGGTTTTATTTACTTTATGTTTAGGATTTTAGGTTTTTAGGGTTTAAGGTTTAGGGTTTGGGGTTTAGGGTTTAGGTTTAAGGGTTTACAGTTTAGGGTTTAAGGTTTAAGGGTTTAGGGTTTATGGTTTATTGTTTAGGTTTTATTTATTTTAGTTTAGTTTATTTTATTTTGTTTATTTTATGTTTAAATTTTTTTTTAGTTTAAGCTTTAGGTTTTATTTTTTGGTTTATTTTTAAGGTTTAAGTTTTTATTTAGTTTTTTATTTTATTTTAGGGTTATTTTACTATTATTTTATGTTTAGTTTTTATTTTATTTAGGTTTTATATCTTTAGGTTTATTTTCTTTTTTTTTTTACTTCAGCTCACATTTTTATTTATTTTATTTTAATTTAGTATTTAATTTTTATTTTATTTTATTTTTCCATTTAAATTTAAGTTTACATTCAGGTTTAGGTTTTAGTTTAGGTTTTTATTTTATTTAGGTTTAGTATTTTTCATTTATTTTATTTTTAGGTTTAGGGTTTTAGGTTTTTATGATTTAGGGTATAGGGTTTAGGGTATAGGGTTTAGAGTTTTAGGGTTTAGGGTTGTAAGTTCAGGGTTTAGGGTTAGTTTTAGGGGTTTGGGTTTAGGGATATGGTATATTTTATTTTATTTTATTTTATTTAGTTTAGGTTTAGGTTTAGGTTTAGTTTATTTTAGATTTAGATTAGGTTTTATTTGTTTTAGTTTAGGTTTGGTTTATTTTGTTTTTATTTTTGGTTTATGTTTTATTTTTAGTTTTATTTTTTATGTTTAGGTTTAGGTTTTCTTTTATTTTAGGTTTAGTTTTATTTTAGTTTAGGTTTAGTTTTTAGTTTAATTTAATTTAATTTTTTTATTTTATTTTGGTTTAGGTTTTTTATTTATTTTATTTTTACATTTTACTTAGTTTAGGTTTAGGTTTTTAGCTTTCTATGGTTTAGGGTTTATTTAGGGTTTAGGGCTTTAGGTTTAGGGTTTGGGGTTTAGGGTTTAGGGTTTTAGGGTTTAGGGTTTAGGGTTTTGGGTTTTGGGTTTTTTTTAATAGGGAAAAAAATTAAGATTCAATATTTCTTTTTTTTTTTTTGATTTCATCAACTAAGTAACATACGAAGTTTTCTAATACACAAGCGATGACTTTGATAAAAAATGAGCATGCATAGAGCAAATCAAAAACCCTTGATAACTAGAACTGTCTCTACTATAAAGACACTATTCTATAAGCAACAGATCTGATTTATCATTCTTCAGTTTCTCCAATTCCTGTCAAAACCACCTCAGCCTCTCGAGTAGTAGGATCCACCATCATATCCCCAATCTCTCCCTCCTCCACCACCATAGCTGTTAGCTCCATCATTCCTCCTGCTTCTATAGTTACCATTTCTCTAACCACTACCTCCATATCCACCAGCACGTCCAGAACCCCCATCACCACTATATAATAACCGCCTCGCTTTCACCTCCACTGCTAGATCTTTATAGAGCCTGGTTGACAGTGATGTTCCTGCTATCAAGGTTCTACCCATTCAGAGGGTTTATGTTTAGGTCTATTACGATTTAGGGTTTAGGTTTTATTTTTTATTTTTTATAGTTTTTTTTAGATTTATTTATTATGTTTAGTTTTGATTTTATTTTATTATAGGTTTATTTTATTTTTATTTTACATTTAGTTTTTATTATATTTACATTTTTTATTCTTAGGTTTATTTTAATTTTTAGTTTAGTTTAGGTTTTTATTTATTTTGTTTTTGTTCATTTTAATTTATTTTAAGGTTTAGGTTTAGGTTTTAGTAGAAGTATTTATTTTTATTTATTTTTTTATTATATGTAGGTTTAGGTTTCTTTATTTATTTTATTTTTAGGTTTTATTTAGTTTAGGTTTAAGTTTTTAGGTTTTTACGATTTGGGTTTAGGGTTTAGGGTTTAGGGTTTTAGGGTTTAGGGTTTTTTTAGGATTTAGGATTTAGGGTTTAGGGTTTACCATTTTAGAGTTTAGGGCTTAGGGTTTAGGGTACAGTGTTAGGGTTTTTCTTAATTTGTTTATTTTATTATTTTATTATTCGTGTTCATGCTGTCGTCTTGAATGATCCCGGTCGATTACTTTCTGTCCATATAATGCATACAGCTTTCTGGTTTTTTGTTTAAATTAAGTAAACTAGTTGGTTTAGGTTTATTTAGTTTATTTTTTATTTTATTTTATTTTACTTT
Organism: Cymbidium sinense; assembly: GCA_021442155.1. NCBI lineage: Eukaryota > Viridiplantae > Streptophyta > Magnoliopsida > Asparagales > Orchidaceae > Cymbidium > Cymbidium sinense. Next base: position 56,830,142 of record CM038214.1, on the reverse strand, counting down.
TTATTTTTATTTAAGTTTACTTTTATTTTTTATTTTGTTTAGTTTATTTATTTTATGTTTATTTATTTTAGATTAGGTTTTTTATTTTAGTTTTTTTTAGGTTTAAGTTTAGGTTTATGTTTATTTTTTTAGTTTAACTTTATTTTTATTTTATTTTCTTAAGTTAGGATTTGTTTTTGATTTTTAGGTTTAGGTTTAGGTTTTTATTTTATTTTTTTAGGTTTAGGGTTTAGGTTTGTTATTTTAGGTTTAATTTTTTTAGTTTAGGTTTAGGTTTAATTTTAGTTTATTTAATTTTATTTAATTTTATTTAATTTAGGTTTAGGTTTAAGTTTAGTTTATTTTAGGTTTAGGTTTAGGTTTTATTTATTTTAATTTAGTATATTATAGTTTAGGTTTAGGTTTATTTTAATTTTATTTTAGGTTTAAGCTTTTTTTAGTTTAGGGTTTAGGTATTATTTTTTATTTATTTTTAGGTTTATTTTATATTTATCTTAGATTTAGTTTTTATTTTATTTAGGTTTTTTTAGTTTAGTTTAGGTTTTTATTTATTTTATTTTAATTTAGTTTTTATTTTTATTTTATTTTATTTTTAGGTTTAGGTTTAGGTTTTAGTTTATGTTTTTATTTTATTTTATTTTTGGGTTTTATTTAATTTACGTTTAGGTTTTTAGCTTTATAGGTTTTAGCATTTAGGGTTTAGAGTTTAGTGTTAGCTTAAGGTTTAGGGTTAGGGGTTTACTGTTTAGGGTTTAGAGTTTAGGGTTTAGGGTTTAGGGTTTAGGGTTTAGGTTTTAGGGTTTAGTGTTTAGGGTTTAAGGTTTTAGGGTTTACTATTTAGGTTTTAGGGTTTAGGGTTTTGGGTTTTTAGGGTTTAGGGTTTAGGATTTAGGGTTTAAGTTTTAAGTTTGGTTCAATTTTAGTGTAGGGTATAAGGTTTTTATTTTTTTTATTTTTTAATAAAGAACAAATTTAGATTCAATATTTCTTCATTTCAATTTCATCAACTAAGTAAAACACCAAGTTTTCTAAGACGTAAGTGATGACATAGATAAAAAATTAGCAGTCATAGAGCAAATAAAAAACTCTAGAAAACTAGAACCATCTCTATTATAAAGACAGTTCCATAAGTAGCAGATCAAATCAGTCGTTCTACACTTTCTCAATTCCCATCAGAACCACCTGAACCTCTCGAGTAGGGATCCACCATCATATCCCTGATCTCAACCTCCGCCACCACCATGGCTGTAACCTCCATCGGTCCTCCCGCTTCCATAATTACCACTACTCCGACCACCACCTCCATATCCACCATCACCTCCAGATCCCCCGCCACCACTACGATAACCGCCGCCTCCACCTTCGCCTTCACCACTAGATCTAGATTTAGCCTGGTTGATGGTGATGTTCTTGTCATCAAGGTTCTGCCCATTCTTAGGGTTTAGGTTAAGGTTTAGGTCTATTAGGTTTTAGGGTTTAAGTTTTATTTTTTATTTTTTAGGTTTTATTTTTAGGTTTATTTTTTATGTTTAGGTTTTATTTAGTTTTTATTTTATTTTTTTAAGTTTTTTTTAGGTTTATTTAATTTATATTTTACGTTTAGTTTTTATTTTAGTTGGGTTTTTTTTTCTTAGGTTTTTTTTTTTTTTTTTGTTTAGGTTTTTATTTATTTTATTTTAATTTAATTTATTTTATTTTTAAGTTTAGGTTTAGGTTTTAGTTTAGGTTTTTATTTATTTTAATTTTTTTGATTTTATTTAGGTTTAGGTTCCTTTATTTATTTTATTTTAAGTTTATCTGGGTTTTAGTTTTAGGTTTTAGGGTTTGGGTTTAAGGTTTAGGGTTTATGGTTTTAGGGTTTAGTTTTAGAGTTTAGGTTTATGGTCAGGGTCCGGTGGGGTTTAGGGTGTGTGGCTCAGATGGTAGGTGTGAGTCAGGGTATGGTCAGGGTCCATAGGGTTTAGGGCTTAGCAGTGGAGTTTGTGGAGGGTTTAGGGTTTAATAGGGCTCAGTTAGGTTAGGAGGTTAGGGTAGTGGTCCAAAGTTAGTTTAGGTGGGTCAGGTTTTAGATTAACCGAGTGGTGGGTCAGGGTTAGGGTTTAGGGTTTAGTTTAGGTTTAGGTTTAGGGCTCAGGGTTTAGGGTTTAGGGTTTAGGGTTTAGGGTTTGGGTTTTTTTATTTGCTTATTATTTATTTATTATTATTTTTTTAAATTAATTAAACTAGGAGGTTTAGGTTTATTTAGCTTTTATTTATTTATTTTATTTTATTTTTTATTTTGATTTAGGTTTATTTTTATTTTTATTTAGTTTAGTTTATTTATTTTAGGTTTATTTATTTTAGATTAGGTATTTTATTTTAGTTTATTTTTTAGGTTTAGGTTTAGGTTTATGTTTATTTTAAGTTTTGTTTTATTTTTATTTTTTAGATTTAGGTTTTATTTTTTATTTTTATGTTTATGTTTTCATTTAGTTTTTATTCTTTAGTTTAGGTTTTCATTTATTTTTTGTTTATTTTATTTTACATAATTTAAGTTTAGGTTTAGGTTTAGTTTATTTTATGTTTAGGTTTATGTTTTATTTACTTTAATTTAGTTTATTTTAGTTTAGGTTTACATTTAGGTTTATTTTTATTTTAGGTTTAGTTTTTTTAATTTAGGTTTAGGTTCTATTTATTATTTATTTTTAGGTTTATTATTTAGGTTTTAGTTTTTATTTAGTTTTTATTTTAGATTTCATTTTCATTTTATTTATGTTTTTTATTATTTAGTTTAGTTTAGGTTTTTATTTATTTTATTTTAGTTTAGTTTTTCTTTTATTTTAATTTTTTTTTAGGATTAGGTTTAGGTTTAGGTTTTAATTTATGTTTTCATTCTATTTTATTTTTTATTTTATTCTAGTTTAGGTTTTTTATTTATTTTATTTTAAAATTTTATTTAGTTTACATTTATATTTTTAGTTTTATAGGGTTTAGGGTTTAGAGTTTAGGGTTAGTTTAGGGTTTATGGTTTAGGGTTTACGATTTAAGGTTTAGGGTTTGGGGTTTAGGGTTTAGTGTTTAGGGTTTAGGTTTTAGGGTTTAGGGTTTATGGTTTAGGGTTTATAGTTTAGGTTTTAGGTTTAGGGTTCAGGTTTTAGTTTAGGGTTTAGAGTTTTTGGATTTTTTTTAACAAAGAACAAATTTAGATTTAATATTTCTTCTTTTCAATTTCCTCAACCAAGTAAAACACCAAGTTTTCTAAGACACAAGTGACGACATAGATAAAAAATGAGCATGCATAGAGCAAATCAAAAACCCTAGATAATTACAGTCGTCTCTATAATAAAGACACAGTTCCATACGCAGTAGATCGGATTAGTTGCCCTTCAGTTTCTCCAGTTCCCATTAGACCATCCCAGCCTCTCGAGTAACCGGATTCACCATCATATCCCCGATCTCTCCCTCCACCACCACCATGGTTGTAACCTCCATCGCTCCTCCCACTTCTATATCCACCACTGCTCTGACTACCACCTCCATATCCATCATCATATCTAGATTCCCCACCACCACTGCGATAACTACTGCCTCCTCCTTCGCCTCCACCACCAAATCTGGATTGAGCCTGGTTGACGGTGATGTTCTTGCCATCAAGCTTCTACCCCTTCTTAGGGTTTAGGTTTAGGTTTATTAGTTTTAGGGTTTAGATTTTATTTATTATTTATTTTAGGTTCTAACATTAGGTTTATTTTTTAGGTTTAGTTTTATTTAGTTTTCATTTTATTTTATTTTAAGTTTATTTTATTTTTATTTTACATTTTGTTTTTATTTTATTTAGGTTTTTTATTCTTGGGTATTATTTTCATTTTTAAGTTTAGTTTAGGTTCTTATTTATTTTATTTTAGTTTATTTTTATAAGATTATTTTATTTTATTTTTAGGTTTTATTTTAGGTTATTATTATATTTTATTTAGGTTTAAGATTTTTATTTATTTTATTTTTAGGTTTTATTTAGTTTAAGTTTAAGTTTTTAGAGTTTAGGGTTTATGGTTTAGAGTTTAGGGTTTAACATTTTAGGGTTTAGGGTTAGGGTCATTTAGTGTTTAGGTTTAGTGTTTATGGTGATGGAGGCTTAGGGCTTAGCTTAGCAGGGTTAAGATTTGGTGGTTAGATATTTGGATCAGTTTTAGGTTTTAGGTTTAGGGTTTAAGATGGTTTAGCTTTAGGGTTTTAGGGTTTAGGATTTTAGGGTTAGGGAGTTTAGGGGGTTTAAGAGGTTTAGGATATGTCACTAGGTGCAGGATTAGGGGATAGTTTTGTGGTTAGTTTAGGGTTTAAGGTTTAAGGTTTTAGGGTTTAGGGTTTAGGGTTTAAGGTTAGGGTTAGGTTTTAGGGTTTAGGATTTAGGGTTTTGGGTTTAGGGTTAGTTTAGGGTTCAAGGTTTAGGATTTAGTGTTTAGGCTTTAAAGTTTAGGGTTTCAGGTTTAGGGGTTTTTTTATGGTTAGTTTAGAGTTTAGGGTTTAGGGTTAGCTTAGGGTTTAGGGTTAGTTTAGGGTTTAGGGTTTAAGGTTTAGGGTTTAGGGTTTTTAGGGTTTAAAGTATAGCATACACAAGCCATCCAAGGAAAGTAGTGATCCAGTACAAATAAACAGAGGAAACAACCACCAAGAAATTATCGAGCGCCCAACCCAACTAAAACCCACAATAGGCCAATCACATAAAGCCATCAACCCAGAAGTTATTGTAGGATCATTGGCCAACCTAATGGAACCAAGCAGTAATACCATAAAAACCACCACCAGCATACCTGAACAAGTCAACAACCAAGACCAATACACACGAAAGGAAGCCAAAGGCAACCACCAACCACCAAAAACAAAAAATCCCAATTTAGAAGGATCAGCAAAGGTTCGACCAGCACAGCAAAAGGCTGCAGCAAATTGGCCAAGAAGAAGAAGAAAAATAACAAACAAAGAGAAAGACAGCCAACCAAGATTCTAAGGACAACTAAAAGTCCTCCCACCAAAGCAGCTAAGTAAAACATCCATAAGGCGGCCACCAGAGAATAGCCCATCATTAATAACCAACAAATGATAGATCCCCATCAGTCAAGAAAAAGCAAAAAATACTAGCAAAACACCACGCAATAGAGAAACAAACAACCAATCCATCTAGCCAACATAGCCTCCTAGCCAACCACCACAGCAACAAAAAACCCAAGTCAATGTAAAGACCAACAGTAGGCATCAAGACAATATCACCCAAGATAGCCAAGAAAATAACAGCCACCAAAAAGCCTAACACCAGCCAACCTAGAACAATAACCAAACCCAAAGTCACTGCAGCCAAGGGAGGATGGCTAAAACAGGAGGATGCCAAAACTAAAACCAAAAGAAACAAAATAAAATTTGCAAAACTAACCACCAAGGCTTAGTCAACAAGAAAAAGAAAGTAACAACCAAAAAAAAATCTCCACCATTCCAAAATGAAGCAAGAGCTAAACCACCAACAGTCTCCCAGATATGTCACCAATAGATAAGGAAAAAATAGTCAAAACAACCAACTAGCTAGCCAACCTAACCAGCCAACACTACCAGTCAACCCAGCCAGCCAACAAAACCACCCATTCAACCACCACAGTAGGAAATCCAAAATAGGTAAGTGAGGAACTAGCCCTAAAATGAGGCAAAACCCATATAAGAGGAAAAACCAAAAGTAGACAAAGCCACAACCTAATAGGAAGTTATCAAAAATAGCCATGGAAAAAATGTGGTAAAACCAGTGTGATAGCCAAAAAGCCAAAACCAAATCAACCAAGGCTGCAATAATAATAACCACCAGGGAGTGAACACCAGGCCAACCCAATAGTAAAAGTTCAAAAGTAACAATCAGCTACAACCAAAGAGTTAAAATTAGCATATAACCACAACCCAAAGAAGGTTTAACAAACGGCAAACAAAAGCAAAGGCTCATCAAAAACCAACACAAAAGAAAACAAGCCAAGAAATTATAATCTCAGATAAGGCAATCCGGTATTATCCAGATTAACCAAGCCTCTTAATAGTTTAGGCAACATTTGGTTGTCAAATAAAGTGAACTCAGTTAAGTTGGCACCTAAATTAGCCAAGAAATCAACACAAGCATTACCTCCATGAAGGATGTGGAAAATTTTAAAACAAACTTGAGAAAAAGATTTTTTGTATGATTAAGGAGATAAAATATTTTAGGTTTCCCATTTCTATTGGAATTAAGCATGTCTAGAAGCAAGAGAGCTTCAACTTCAATATAGATGTTGAGAAAACCTCTATTCAAACAAGTTTCAATAGCTTTATTAATAGCCATAAGTTCAGCAAAAATAATAGAGTAGGCTCTGAGAGGATAGGAAAAAGCACACATGATAATACCTTTAGAATCCCTAAGGATACCACCACATCCATGTTTATTGAAAGCTATAGAACCATCAATATTCACTTTAATCAAGTCGTCTTTAGGTTTGATCCAATGGATAATCCTAGCACCTTTATATGGGTCCAAGTCAAGCAAAATGATACCCAATTTTTTAGCCACAAGATTATAGCCTCTAAAATGAATGTCACTAATAAGATTGGCATTAAACAGAGCATGAATTTATTTTTCTTTAGTTTTATCCAAAATCCTTTTATGGTTCATAGGAGTTCCACGATATTTAACATCATTTCTATCCATCCAGATGAACCAGAGAAGGGTAATTGCAATTAAAACTTGTATATGACCTTTCATAGTTTTTTTGAAACAAACTTTAAGAAGTTGATATAAAGAAAGAGAACCATGAAAATAGTTGGTTTTAAATAAAACATCATACCAAAGCCATAATTTAGAAGCAATAGCACCATTGACAAAAACATGATTTAGATTTTCAATATGAAAGCAACAATGGCATTTGGATGGTAAATAAAACCCTTTAGTCCAGAGAAAAGAGTCCATAGGAATAAAGTTATTCAAAACCCTCTAAGCAAAAAGCTAAATAGGAAATGGAAATTATATTGTTCCAAAGTTTAATAAAGGCATTGGAGTGGTTCTACTTAACTCTAATAAAACTGCAAACCTCTTTAAGAACAAAATCACCATTATAAGCTTTCTCAAGTTGACAAAAAGAAATGGGGATATTTCTAAAATTTACAAAAAGATAAATAGGGATATAATTCTCAAGTTTCCTTTCATTCCAATTATTATTAAGCCAAAAAGAGTTAACTTTGATAGTGAAGTATAGTGGGTAGATAAAAAGGTGTCAATGGAGCAGTTGCTAGTCTAATTGTCTTGCCAAAAGAAAGAAGTACCCGAATGAATACCCTGACACATTAAGAATTCAACAACCTATTTAATGGCTCAAAGCCTTTTCCAAACTGGAGAGTCACCAACTTTATAAGCACAAATAAGAGGGTGTTTGCCTTGGCAATATTTTTCCATCGTAAACATAGCCCAAAGGCTATCATTCTTTCTAAAATTCCACCAAAACTTATGAGAGAAAGCGATGATAGCTTCACGAATAGGTTTGCAACCTAGAGCACCTTCACCCAATTGACCACAAAATTTTTTCCAATATGTCTAATGGATTCTTTTGGTAGAGTTATTGTAGGCCAAAAAAATTTATTAAGCAAGCGATCAATTTTGATGAGAGTAGCATTAATGGTGATAATGGTTTGAATCAAATAAAGAGGCATTGAATTGAGAGTGCTTTTAAGAATGGTGAGCCTACCACCAAAGGAAAGTAAATGGAATTCCCAAATGGAAATTTTATTTAAAATTTTTTAATTAACTTGTCAAATAGATGGGATCATTTTGGGCCTTTAAATGGAGGAGTACCCAAGTACTTTAGAGATAAGTGTTGATGCTTAAAATTACTGATATGTAGGATTTGACTAATTTTATTATTAAAGATAGGAGAGGAAGTGATAAAATAGCTTTTGTTATCATTGATAGAAAGGCCACTTTCTCTACTAAATTAATTTAGAAAATACTTGAGATGCTTGATATGATGAATAGAAGCATTTAAAAAAAATAATGAAATCATCTGCAAAGCTTAAATAGAAAATATGAAGACCACCAAGAGTTCTGTAGTACATACTAGGATTGTTAAAAAATAAATCATTGATGCTCCTAGATAAGTACTCAACAATAATAATAAATAAAGTAGGAGATAATGGATCCCCTTGTCTTAAGCCATGTGAAGAGGCAAAGAAACCCAAAGCTTCCACATTAAGCAAAGTGGAAAACCAGGCATTATTAATAATCGATTCCTTAATATCATTATTCTCCGTAATCCAAACACCATTGTCATCTTTAATTTTTTAAATATTATTTAAAGCTCTCTTTTTATTAACTAAAGCATGGAAATACCTAGTATTCCTATCACCATCCGCAATATGCTTACTAGCAGCTTTTTGGTGCAAGTAAATCTCTTCCATATTCTAAAAGTTAACGAGTTTATCTTTCGCCTCAGTCAAGTCCTTAATCTTAGAAGGATTAGACATAATAGAGACTTCAAGATTACAAACCAATTTTTCCATATCTTTAATATTAGCAAAAAAGTTTTTAAAATAATGCTTGTTCCACCAACCCAAATTTTGTATAAGTCTTTTAAGTATAAACCAAAGTCTATTCATCCCCATAATCAAATTATCAGGATTTAAAGGGGCTTTCCAATTATTAGCCACAACATAAAAAAAATCAATATACTGAATCCACATGTTTTGAAATCTAAAAGGAGAAGATTTATGTATTCTATTAGAAGTATCTTTAATAGAAACTAGAAGAAGAGCATGATCAGACAAGGTTCTGCTTAAATGATCAACTGAAGTAATAGGACATTGAGTGATCCAATGAGTATTAAAAAGAATCTAGTCCATCCTTTGCCAAAGTCTAGAGTTTTGCCAAGTATCATTAGAAACCTTAAAGCTAATTTCAATCAAATTATAATAATATTACAATCAAGGATCAAATTGGAAATATCTTTCATGGAATGAATATTGGGAGAGCATCCACCACTTCATTTAGAAGAGAATAAAATAGTGTTGAAATCACCACCCACAAACCAAGGTTTGTTGACCTTGGTAGCAAAATTCCTCAGATTATCCCAAAGAAGATTTCTATTAGATCTATACAAGATGCATAAATAAAAGAGCCCAAAAACACAATAATCACCATAAGAGATTTAAGCATTGAAAACTTGTTGAAAATCCTGAATAAAAGAAACCTCAATGAAATTATTCCAAAAACACCAAATTTTATTACTAACATTACAAAAAGATTTATTAAAGCTGATAATTCTAGCAACATGGTTAATTTTATTAGCATGAATAAGAGGCTCTAGAATAATAAGTAAATAAATATTATGAATGCAACAAAGATTTCTAATATGATTATGAATAAAGAGGGTACTGATCCCTCTAACATTCCAAATAAGAAAATTAAACATAAGTAAAATAAAAAGGGGTTAAGCAAAGGTTAATTAAGAGAGTAGTGAGAGGCCGCAGTAGATCTAGTGTTTTCGACAATTTGGAAGAGTAAGTTTTAACACTTTTTTTTAGCATGATAAGTTTGAAAACCATTATTTTTCCCCTAGAGTCATCATCCGAGTAAGATTTAGTAACATTGCTCACAAATTTAGGAGAATTCTCCAACTATTTGGAGAAGAGTTCACCCTCTTTGAAATCCATATTAAGTTGAATAGTAGGATTAACATGAATATCAAGATTAAAAATGATAGACGGTGATGATTTAGAACCATTTAAAGCACAAGTAGTTAAATCCGGATCAAAAATGTTTTCAGCATGCTCAACATCATTTAATTCCTCATTAAAAGCTTTATTTTCATTGATCAAAGTTGGCATAGATGCAGGAATAGAATCAGAGGAAATAGAATTGTCTTCTAATAACCTTAAATAAAATATTATTCTCCGCATTATAAATATTCAAATTCAAAGATAGAAAAAGAGGTAAATCATCCTTCACATTTTGAAAAGAGTTGAATCTATATCAGCAGTAGGAGCAAAAATTTGTTCAACAGGATTAACTTAGATATCCACATAATCGACCTCAATAATAGCCTTCATACCGTTCTTAGGATCCGAGGTCAATTTCTGAACATAAATAGGTATCAGCTTATGGGTAGGAATAACATTCTCTTTAGGAGGATTTCATTTTTTTAAGTGGGGATGGAGAATATAACATTTCAAATTTTCATGGTCAAGAATTTTTCAGTGTTAACAAAAAATCAGAAGGTTCTCCAATTCAACCTTATGTGAATACACATATTTTTTGGAGCCAATCAAAACTTCCTTAGGGTATTTTTTAGTTATGTTTAATTCCACGAGGATTTGAGCAACAAAAGGGTGAGATTGCTCAGCAGTCGCTTGGTCGAGTTGTAAAGGCCAACCAAATAAAGCCCCAACAGCAAAAAGAACATGATGAAATAATAAAATGAATGCACCATTTAGTAAGAGATAACCCCACAGGGACAATAGAATATTCTTCCTTAATGTCAAAAAGGGGTGACCACTTCAACAAATGTATTTGTCAATTAAAGAAGAAATAAGAATGACGTACAAAAACACATGAATAATCTAGATCATTAGAAATTTGAATCAGGATATGTTGAGGGTCAATAAGACCAATCGAGAAAGCACCCGTAAGCTTGAGATTATGGTAAAAAGAGAGAATCTTATCCAAATTTGGATGACGTTAAGCAAATTTATCGATCACAGAAAATTCAAATTATTTTGCCATGTTTTCAACATCTACATCAGAGCACATTACTGCCATCAAACCTCTAAAAGATGTCAAAATTATATTAACCGAATCAACAAAGTGAGAAGGCTTATGAGAGAGCACCTCTTTAAAAGATTTAGTTGAAGCGGCGACATTAGGCTGCAAGCCCTTAAGTGTGGGATACTATTTGAATTTGAGGTGGAGCCCAAGGAATAGAACTCACCACAGCCATGATCAATGATGAAGCATCATGCAAATGTCCATATGCCGTTCAAGCCTTTGAATTTGGTAAAATCATGGCCAAAGCCATAGAAATCCCCAGTCGAGGATGTGCCACCAAGAGGGATTCAATAATTTCTTAAAAGAGAGAATGCTTTGGGAGGGGTGGTAGGGGTTTAGGATTTAGGAAAGTTTAGGGTTTCTGATTCTGATATAAGGTTTAAGGTTTAGGGTTTATGGTTTATGGTTTAGGGTTCTAAGTTTAGGGTTTAGAATTTTGATTTTAGGGTTAGTTTTAGGGTTTAGGATTTAGGGTTAAGGTTTTTTTAAAAAAAAAATTAAGTAAACTCACATGTTTATGTTTATTTAGTTTATTTTATTTATTTTACCTTAGGTTATTTATTTTAGTTTATGTTTTACATTTAGGTTTAGATTTAAGTTTATTTTTTAGTTTAGTTTTATTTTTATTTTAAATTTTAGGTTTAGGTTTTTTTTTTATTTTAGGTTTATGTTTAGGTGTTTATTATATTTTTTTTAGGTTTATGATTTATATTTTTTTGTCAATTTTATTTTTTTGTTTTATTTTTTAGATTAAGTTTAGGTTTATTTTATGTTTATTTTATTTTATTTAGTTTAGGTTTAGGTTTATTTTATTTTTATTTTAGGTTTAGGTTTTTTATTAGTTTAGGGTTTAGGTTTTATTTTTTATTTATTTTTAGGTTTTATTTTTAGGTTCATTATTTAGGTTTAGGTTTTTATTTAGTTTTTATTTTATTTTATTTTAGGTTTATTTTATTTTTTATTTTAGGTGTAGTTTTTATTTTATTTAGGTTTTTTTATTTTTTAGTTTAGATTAGGTTTTTCTTTATTTTATTTTAGTTTAGTTTTTATTTTTTGTTTTTATTTTTTTTAGGTTTAGATTTATGTGTTGGTTTAGGTTTAGGTTTTAGTTTATGTTTTTATTTTATTTTACTATTTTATTTTATTTTGGTTTAGGTATTTTTATTAATTTTATTTTTAGGTTTTATTTAGTTTAGGTTTAGGTTTTTAGATTATTAGGATTTAGGGTTTAGGGTTTAGAGTTTAGGGTTAGTTTAATGTTTTTTTTGGGTTTAGGGCTTAGGGTTTAGTGTTTAGGGTTTAAGTCTTAGGGTTTAAGGTTCAGGATTTTAGGATTTATGGTTTAAGATTTAAGGTTTAGGGTTTAGGGTTTAGGGTTTTGGATTTAGGGTTTAGGGTTTAGAGTTTAGGTTTTGGTTTAGGGTTCAGGTTTTAGTTTAGGATTTAAAGTTCTTTATTGTTTTTTTGTTTTTTTTTGACAGAGAACAAATTTAGATTCAATATTTCTTCTTTTCAATATCATTAGCCAAGTAACACATCAATTTTTCTGGGACATAAGCGATGACATAGATAAAAAATGAGCATGCATAAAGCAAATCAAAAGTCCTAGATAACTAGAACCATCTCTACTATAAATACACAATTCCATAAGCGATAGATCAGATCAACCATCATATCATTTAGGCTCACGATGTGCTTTAGCCCTCGCTAAAGCTCTCTAGACTTAAGATCTGAGGTTATTATTTCCCCTCTGTGCACAAGTATAAATCCTCACCTATTAGGTATTTCCATAACATTGTGTTGTGAGATTATAAGTCTTGGCTTTCTAATAAAATTCCAATTCAAACATATAATTCTCTTCAAATTGAAATATACAAAACCCAACCATACGATAGGCTCGAATGCTTACTAGGTTTCCTAGTATCATGAGTATTTCCTATTAATCTCTTTTTGGCTTCGGTAATAAGACTCTCCTTTTTGAACTATCTCGATTAGTCTTATAAACATAGCCAATTTATTGAAAGTCCAATCTTTGAAATCTTTGGAGACTACAATTGCCTACTTTAATCAAGAGTATTCCTAAGGAACTCACCTTCCTTAGGATGTAATTAACTATGAGGGCTTGCCCCCATATGAAACTTTAGAACCCAGCTTAAATAAACCCTGCTTCCTAAACCCCAAACCCTAAACCCAAAATCCTAAACCCTAAACCCTAAAAACCTAAAAACTTTAACCTAAACTAAATAAAACCTAAAAATAAAATAAATAAAAAAACCTAAAACTAAATAAAATAAAATAAAAATAAATAAAAACCTAAAATAAAACCTAAACCTAAACTTAAAACTAAAACTAAAAATAAAATAAGCTAAAAACTAAACTAAATATAAAATAAATAATAACATAAACTAAATTAATAAAATAAAATAAACCTAAAAATGAAACCTAAACATAAAATCAAAATAAAATCATCCTAAATTAAAATAAAATAAAAACTAAATAAAAACCTAAACCTAAACAATAAACCTAAAAAAGAAAACCTAAAAATAAGTAAAAAATAAAACCTAAACCCAAACCTAAAATAAATAAATAAATAATAACCTAAACTAAAAGAAATAAAGCCTAAACCTAAATATAAACCTAAAGTAAATAAAATAAAATAAACTAAAAATAAGCCTAAACCTAAATTAAAAATAAAACATAAAAATGAACCTAAAATAAAAACCTAAAACCTAAACCTAAAAAAATAAAATAAAAACCTAAACCTAAACTTAAAAATAAAAAATAAAGCCTAAACCTAAAAAATAAAATAAAAATAAATCTCAACCAAAAAATAAACCTAAACCTAAGCTTAAACCTAAAAATAAACTAAAATAAAAAACCTAAACTAAAATAAATAAACTTAAAATAAATAAACTAAACTAAATAAAAAATAAACATAAATAAAAATAAAAAATAAAGTAACCTAAAATAAATAAAAGGTATACTAAATGTACAAAATAAACCTAAACCTACTGGTTTGCTTAATTTTAAGATAAAAAAACCTTAAACACTAAATCCTAAACCATAGACCTTAAACCCTAAATTATAAACCCTGAAAAACCCTAAACTAACCCTAAACCCTAAATAAAATAAATAAATAAATAAACCCTAACCTTAAACCATTAAACTAACCATAAACTCTAAACCCTAAACCCTTAACCTATAACCTTTAACCCTAAACCCTAAACACTTAGTTCTAAACCCTAAACCCTAAACCCTAAATCCTATAACCCTAAATGTAAACCCTAAACACTAAACCCTAAAACCTAAACCTAAACCTAAACTTAAACCTAAAAAATAAACTAAAGTTAAAAAACTTAACTGAAATAAATAAACCTAAAATAAGTAAAAAAAATTAAATAAAAATAAAAAATAAACATAAATTAAAATAAAAATTAAAATAAACTAAAATAAATGAAAAATAAAGTAAATGAACCTAAACCTATCAGTTTACTTAATTTAAAAAAAAATCTTAACCTTAAATCCTAAACCCTAAACCCTAAAACCTAAACCCTAAACCCCAAACCTACAACCCTAAACCTTCAACCATAAACACTAAATCCTAAACTCTAAAAAACCCTAAACCCTAAACCCTAAACCCTAACCTTAAACATTAAACCCTATAATCATAAATTCCAAAACCCTAAACCCTAAACCTTAAACCCTAAACCCTAAACCTTAACACTAAACCCTAAACCCTAAGCCCCAAACCCTAAACCTAAACCTAAAGTAACTAAATAAATTAAAAAATAAACCTAAACCCTAAAACCTTATAAACCTAAACCTAAACTTAAACCCTAAGAATCGATAGAACCTTGACGGTAGGAACATCACCATCAACTAGGCTCAGTCTAGGTCTGGCAGTGAGATGAAGGTGGAGGCGGTGGTTATCGCAGTGGTGGTGGGGGATCTGGAGGTGCTAGTAGACATGGAAGTGGTGGTCAGAGTAGTTGTGGTTATAGAGCAGGAGGAGCGATGGAGCTTACAACCATGGTGGTGGAGGGAGAGATCAGGGATATGATGGTGGATCCTACTACTCAGGAGGGCAAGGTGGTTCTAATGGGAACTAGTGAAATTAAACAATGGTCGATCCGATCTGCTGCTTATGGAACCGTGTCTTTATAGCAGAGATGATTCTAGTTATATGGGATTTTTGATATGCTCTATGCGTTCTCATTTTTGATCTATGTCATCACTAGTGTCTTAATAAACTTGGTGTGTTACTTGGCTAATGAAATTGAAAAGAAGAAATGTTGAATTTGAATTTATTCTCTATTAAAAAAATACCAAAAACCCTAAACCTAAGCCCAAAACACTAAGCTCTAAACCATAAAAACCCAAAACACTAAACCTTAAAACCCTAAACACTAAACCCTAAACCTTAAAACCTAAACTCTAAATCCTAAACCCTAAACCTTAACCCCTAAACCCTAAACTCAAAACCCTAAACTCAAAATCCTACACTAACCCTAATCCCTAAACCTTAAACCCTAAACCATAAAAAGCTAAAAACCTAAACCTAAACAAAATAAAACCTAAAATAAATAAATAAATAAACTTAAACCAAAATAAATTAAAAAATAAAATAAAATAAAACCATAAACTAAATCTAAACGTAAACCTCAATTCAAACAGGAAACAAATAAAAAATAAAAACCAAACTAAAATAAAATAAATAAAAACCAAAACTAAACAAATAAAATAAAGGAAAAACTAATCTTAAAATAAAAATAAAATAAACCTAATATAAAATAAAATAAAAACTAAATAAAAACCTAAATAAAATGAAAATAAAAATAAACCTAAATAGAAAAAAAAATAAAATAAATAAAAATAAACTAAATAAACCTTAACCTACTAGTTTATTTAATTTATAAAAAAAAAAGAAAATAAAAAATACAAAAAATAAAAAAACCCTAGACCCTAAAACTAACCTTAAACCCTAAACCCTAAACCTACAACACTAAACTTTAAATCTTAAACCCTAAACCCTAAACCCTAAGCCCTAAATCATAAACCCTAAACCCTAAACCTTAAAGCCCTAAACCCTAAACCCAAATAGCTAAACCTACAACCCTTAATCCTAAACCTTAAACCCTAAACTGCAAACCCTAAACCCAAAAAATATAAAAAAACTAAATTTAATCTAAATAAAACCTAAAAACACAATAAATAAAAAAAACCTAAACATAAATAAAATAAAAAATAATATAAAATAAAAACCTAAACTTAAACTTAAACCTAAACCTAAACCTAAACCTAAACCTAAACCTAAGGATGATATAATATAAAAAATAAAAACTAAACTAAAATAATATAAATAGAAACCTAAACTAAGCTAAAAAAAAAACTAAAATAAACCTAAAATAACCTAAATAAAAAAAAACTAAATGTAAAATAAAAATAAAATAAACCTAAAATAAAGTAAAATAAAAACATAAACCTAAAATAAATAAAATAAAATAAACCTAAACCCTAAAACCTAAACCCAAAACCCTAAACCCTAAACTCTAAACCCTGAACCCTAAACCCTAAACCCAAAACCCTATAAAATAACTCTTAAAAACCTAAAAACCTTAACCTAAAATAAATAAAACCTAAAAATACAATAAATAAAAAAACATAAACCTAATTTCTTTTTAAAATATAAAATAAAATAAAATAAAAACCTAAATATAAACCAAACTTAAAAATAAAAATAAAATAAAATAAAAAATAAAAATTGAACTAAAATAAAATAAATAAAAACTTAAACTAAACTAAAAAAAGAAAATAAACCTAAAAATAAAAAACTTAAATAAAATAAACCTAAAAGAAATTAAAATAAAAACTAAATAAAAACATGAACTTAAAAAATAAAACTCAAAATAAATAATAAATAAAAGCTAAACCATAAACTAAAAAAACCCTAAACCTAAAATAAACAAAATAAAATAAACCTAAACCTAAAATAAAATAAACTAAACTAATATAAATAAAACCTAAACCTAAACCTAAAATAAACTAAACCTAAACTAAGGAATAAAACATGAAAATAACCCTAAAATTAATACCTAAAACCTAAACCTAAGAAAATAAAATAAAAACCTAAACCTAAACAAAAAAATAAAAAATAAAACTAAACCTAAAAATAAACTAAAATGAAAAAGCTAAACTAAAATAAATTAACTAAATTAAATAAAAATAAAAAATATACCTAATAAAAATAAAAAGTAATATAAACTAAAATAAATAAAAAATAAACTAAATAAACTAAATAAACCTAAACCTATCGGTTTTCTAAATTTTATTTTTACAAAAAAACCCTATACCCTAAACACTAAACCCTAAACCCTAAACCTGAAATCCTAAACCATGAACCTTAAGCCCTAAACCCTAAAACTAACTCTAAACTCGTAAACCCTAAACCTAAAATAAACTAAACCTCAGCCTAAAGCTAAGCTAAATAAAAATAAATAAACTAAAAATAAATCTAAACCTAAACTAATAAATAAAAACTAGAAATAAACCTAAAATAAAAACCTAAAACCTAAACCTAGAAAAATAAAAATATAAACCTAAACCTAAAACTAAAAATAAATAAATAAAACATAAACTTAAAAAATAAAACTAAATTAAAAAATAAACCTAAACTTAAAAAATAAACTAAAATGAAAAACTTAAACTAAAATAAACAAACCTAAAATAAATAAACTAAACTAAACAAAAATAAAAAATAAACCTAAATAAAAATAAAAAATAAAATAAAATAAAATAAAATAAATAAAATAAACTAAATAATCTAAATAAACCTAAACCTATTGGTTTACTTAATTTAAAAAAAAACCATAAACCCTAAATCCTAAACCTTAAACCCTAAACCCTAAACCTACAACCCTAAACCCTAAACCCTAAAAAACCGTAAACATTAAACCCTAAACACTAACCCTAAGCCTTAAACCCTAAATGCATAAACTGAAAATCCTAAACCCTAAACCTTAAACCCTAAATCATAAACCCTAAACCATAAACCCTAACACTAAACCCTCAACCCTAAACCCTAAACCCCAAACGCTAAACCTAAAGAAACTAAATAAATTAAAAAGTAAACCTAAACCCTAAGAATTGGGAGAACCTTGATGGCAGGAACATCACCATCAATTAGGCTCAGTCTTGATCTCGTGGTGGAGGTGAAGGTGGATGCGGCCATTGTTGCAGTGGTGCTGGGGGATCTAGAGTGCTTGTGGATATGAAGGTGGTGGTCAGAGCAGGGGTGGTTATGGAGGCTAGAGGAGCCACAAAGGTTACAATCATGGTGGTGGCAGAGAAAGAGATCGAGGATATGATGGTGGATCCTGCTACTTAAGAGGCCGGGGTGGTTCTGATGAGAACTGGAGAAACTAAAGAATGGCCGATTCGATCTATTATGGAAGAGTGTCTTTATAGTAGAGATGAATCTAGTTATCTAGGGTTTATAATTTTATCTATGAGTACTCATTTTTTATATATGTCATCGTTTGCGTCTTAGAAAACTTGGTGTGTTACTTGGTTCATGAAATCCAAAAGGAGAAATGTTGAATTTGAATTTGTTCTCTATTAAAAAAACCAAAAATCTAAAACCCTAAACTAAAACCTGAACCCTAAACCTAAAACATAAATGCTAACTCTAAAAACCCTAAACCCTACACCCTAAATCGTAAACCCTATAACCCTAAACCCTAAACCCTAAACCCTAAAATCTAAGCAAACACTAAACCCTAAACCCAAAATAAAGAAAAACCATAAATCCTAAACCTTAAACCCCAAACCCTAAACCCACCCTAAGCCCAAAAAGACTAAAAACCTAAACCTAAATTAAATAAAACCTAAAAAAAAAAATAAATAAACATAAACCAAAATATAATAAAAAAATAAAATAAAATAAAAGTATAAACTAAATCCTAAACCTAAACCTAAACCTAACAAGAAAAGAAAAAAGATAAAAATTAAATTGAAATAAATAAAAAAATATTTAAACTAAACTAAAAAAATAAAAAACCTACATAAAAAAAACTAAACCTAAAATAAAAATAAAATAACCTTAAACCCTAACCCTAAACCCTAAACCCTAAACCCTAACCTAACTCCCTAAACCCTAACCCTAAACCCTAAACCCTAACCCCTAAGCCCTACAACCCTAAACCCTAAACCCTAAACACTAAACCCCAAACCCTAAACCCTAAACACTAAAAACCTAAAAACCTAAACCTAAACAAAATAAAACCTAAAAATAAAATAAATCAATAAACTTAAACAAAAATAATAATAAATAAAAAAAATAAAAACCTATACTAGAACCTAAACCTAAACCTAAAACAAATTAAAATAAAAATAAAACTAAACTAAAATAAAAACCTAAACTAAGCTAAAAAATAAAATAAACCTAAATAAAATAAAAACTAAACATAAGATAAAAATAAAATAAACCTAAAATAAAATAGATTAAAAACCAAAAAAAACCTAAACCTAAAATAAATAAAATAAAATAAACCTAAATGTGAACTAAAATAAACTAATCTAAATTAAATAAAACATAAACCTTAACTTAAATGAAATTATACATAAACACTAAACTAAATAAAATAAAATAAACTAAAAATAAACCTAAACCTAAACTAAGAAATAAATCCTAAAAATAAACCTAAAATCAAAACCTAAAAAAATAAAATAATAACCTAAACATAAACCTAAAAATAAAAAAATAAAACCTAAACTAAAAAAATAAAATAAAAATAAAACTAAACTAAACAATAAATATAAACCTAAACCTAAACCTAAAAAATAAATAAAGAAAACATAAATTGAAATAAATAAACTAAAATAAATAAAAATAAAAAATAAACAAAATAAAAAAAAAAATAAAATAAACTAAAATGAATAAAAAATAAACTAAATAAACCTAAACCTATCAACTTTCTTAATTTAAAAAAAAAATCCTAAACCCTAAACCCTATACCTCAAACCCAAAAACTAACCTTAAATGCTAAACCATATATAAAAAACATAAGAAAACCCTAACCATAAACCGTAAACCCTAAACCATAAAACCTATAACCGTAAACCCTAAACCCTAAACCCTAAACCTTAAAAAGCTAGAAACCTAAAACTAAACTAAATAAAACATAAAAATAAAATAAATAAAAAACCTAAACCAAATTAAAATTAATAATAAAATAAAATAAAACATAAACTAAAAATTAAACCTAAATCTAAACCTTAAAAGAAAATAAAATAAAATAAAATAAAACTAAACTATAACATAATAAATAAAAACCTAAATTGAACTAAAAAATAAAAAATCTAAATAAAATAAAAACTAAGAGTATTATAAAATTAAAATAAATAAAATTAAATAAAAACCTAAACCCAAAAACACCTAAAAATTAATAATAATAAATATTAAATAAAACCTAAACCCTAAACTAAAAAAAACCTAAACCTAAAATAAAAATAAAATATACCTAAAGCTAAACTAAAATAAATAAAACCTAAACCTAAACCTAAAATAAGCTAAACCTAAACCTAAAGCTAAACTAAATAAATTAAAATAAACTAAAAATAAACTTAAACCAAAACTAAAAAATAAAACCTAAAAATAAACCAAAAATAAAAACCTAAAACCTAGACCTAAAAAAATAAAATAAAAACCTAAACTTAAACCTAAAAATATAAAATAAAACCTAAACCTATAAAATAAAATAAAAATAAAACTAAAAAATAAACGTAAACCTAAACCGAAAAAATAAACTAAAATAAAAAACCTAAAATAAAATAAGTAAACCTAAAATAATTAAACTAAACTAAAAAAATAAAAAATAAACTTAAATAAAAATAAAAAATAAAATAAATTAAAATAAATTAAAAATAAACTAAATCAACAAAATAAACCTAAACCTACTGGTTTACATAATTTAAAAAAATACCATAAACCCTAAATCCTAAACCCTAAACGCTAAACCCTAAAAACCCTAAATTCTAAACCCTAAACCCTAAACCCTAAACCATAAATCCTAAATCCTAAACCCTAAACCCTAAACCCTAACCCTAAATTCTAAACGCTAAACTCTAAACCCCAAATCCTAAATTTAAACCTAAAGTAACTAAATAAATTAAAATGTAAACTTAAACACCAAAACCTAATAAACCTAAACCTAAACCTTAAGAATGGGTAGAACCTTGATGGTAGGAACACCACCACCAACCATGCTCAATCTAGATCTGGCGGTGGAGGCAAAGGTGTATGCGGCTGTTATCATAGTGGTCGTGGGGGATCTAGAGGTGCTAGTGGATATGGAGGTGTTGGTCGGAGTAGTGCTAGTTATGGTGGCAGGAGGAGCGATGAAGGTGACAGTCGTGGTGGTGGCGGAGGGAGAGATCGGGGATATGATGTTGTATCCAGCTACTTGAGAGGCTGGGGTGGTACTGATGGGAATTGGAGAAATTGAAGAACAGTCGATTCTATCTACTGCTTACAAAACTCTAAACCTTAAACTGACCCTAAACCCTAAACCCTAAACCCTAGAAAGATAAAAACCTAAACCTAAACTAAATAAAACCTAAAAATAAAATAAATAAAAAGGGTAAATAAAAATAAAATAAAAATAAAATAAAATAAAAACATAAATTAAAACATAAACCTAAACCTAAACCTAAACCTAAAAAGAAAATAAAATAAAAAAATAAAAACTAAACTAAAATAAAATAAAATAAAAATTAAATAAAAACTTAAACCTAAAAAATAAACCTAAAAATAAATAAAACAAAACCTAAAATAAAAATAAAATAAACTTAGACATAAACTAAAATAAACTAAACTAAACTCAATAAAACCTATACCTAATCCTAAAATAAACTAAACCTAAGCCTAAACCTAAACTAAATAAAATAAAATAATCTAAAAATAAACC
Source organism: Cymbidium sinense (assembly GCA_021442155.1). NCBI lineage: Eukaryota > Viridiplantae > Streptophyta > Magnoliopsida > Asparagales > Orchidaceae > Cymbidium > Cymbidium sinense. The sequence continues at coordinate 56,808,392 of CM038214.1, read as the reverse complement.
TAAACTTAAACTAAAAAATAAAACCTAAAATAAAAACCTAACACCCGTACTTAAAAAAATAAAATAAAAACCTAAACCTAAAAATTAAAAATAAAACTTAAACCTAAAAAACAAAATAAAAATAAAACTAAACTAAATAATAAACTTAAGCCAAAACCAAACCTAAAAAATAAACAATAATAAAAAACCTAAATGAAAATAAATAAACCTATAATAAGAAAACTAAACTAAATAAAATAAAAAAAACTTAAATAAGTAAAAAGAAAACTAAATAAACAAAATCCTACTAGTTAATTTAATTTTAAAAAATAAAAAATAAAAAATAAAACCCAAACCCTAAACCCTAAACCTAAACCCTAAAACCCTAAACTACTACAAACCCTAAAACCCTAACCTAAAAACTAAACCTAAACAAAATAAATAAAAAAACCTAAACTAAAATAAAATAAAATAAATAAATACCTAAACTAAAACCTAAACCAAACCTAAACGTAAACCTAAACCTAAACCTAAAGCAAAAATTAATATAAAATAAGAAGTAAAAACTAAACTAAAATAAAATAAATAAAAACCTAAACTAAACAAAAAATTTAATAAAGATAAAAATAAAAAATGTAAATAAAATAAAACCTAAATGTAAAATAAAAATATAATAAACCTAACATAAAATAAAATTAAAACTAAATAAAAACCTACCTAAAATAAATAAAGCTAAATCCTAAACCCTAAATAAAAAAAAGCTAAACCTAAAATACAAATAAAAGAAACCTAAACCTATATTAAATAAACTAAAATAAAATAAATAAAACCTTTCCAATCCTAAAATAAACTAAACTAAATAAAATAAAATAAACTAAAAATGAACCTAAACCTAAACTAAAAAATAAAACCTAAAAAAAACCTAAAATAGAAACCTAAAACCTAAACCTAGAAAAAATAATATAAAAACCTAAACCTAAACCCAAATATAAAAAATTAAACCTAAAACTAAAAAACAAAATAAAAATAAAACTAAATGAAATAAATAAACGTAAACCTAAACAAAAAAAACAAACTAAAATTAAAAACCTAAACTAAAATTAATAAACTAAACTAAATAAAAGTAAAAATACAAATAAAATAAACTAAAATAAACAAACAAATAAACTAAATAAACATAAACCAACTAGTTAATTTAATTTTTTTTTAAAAAAAAACCCAAACCCTAAAGCCTGAAGCTAAACCCTAAACCCTAAGCCTGCAACCCTAAATGCTAAACCCTAAACCTTAAACCCTATACCCTAAAACACTAAATCTTAAACCTTAAAACCTAAACCCTAAACCCTAAAACCTACAGCCCTAAACCCTAAATGCTAAACCCTGAACCCTAAACCCTAAATCCTAAACGATAAACCCTAAAATCCTAAAAACCTACACCTAAACTAAAGAAAACCTAAAAATAAAATAAATAAATACACGTAAACCTAAAAAAATAAAAAATAAATAAAAAAAATAAAAACCTAAACTAAAACCTAAACTTAAACCTAAACCTAAACCTAAAAATAAAATAAAATAAAAAATTAAAATTAAATTAAAATAAAATAAATAAAAATCTAAACTAAACTGAAAAAATTTAATAAACATAAAAATAAAAAACATAAATATAATAAAACCCAATTATAAAATAAAAATAAAATAAATCTAAAATAAAAAATAAATAAAAACCAAATGTAAAAAATAAACCTAAAAATAAATAAAAAAAAAACCTAAACCCTAAACCTAAAATAAACAAAATAAAATAAACCTAAACCTAAACTAAAATAAATTAAACTAAAGTAAACTAAACCGAAATAAATAACACCTAAAATGAACCTAAGAATAAAAAACCTAAATAAAATAAAAACTAAATGTAAAATAAAATAAAATAAACCTAAAATAAACCAAAAATAGAATAAAATAAAAACTAAATAAAATCCTAAACCTAAAAAATAAAACTATAAAAATAAATAAAAAATAAAACCTAAACCTTAAACCAAAAAAAGATCTAAACCTAAAGGAAAAATGAAATAAATAAAAATAAATAAACTCAAGCCTAAACTAAAATAAACTATATTAAAATTAAGCCTAAACTAACTAAAATAAAATAAACTAAAAATAAACCTAAATCTAAACTAAAAAATAAAACCTAAAAACAAACATAAGAAAAATTTAAAACCTAACCCTAAAAAAATAAAATAAAAACCTAAACCTAAACCTAAAAATAAAAAATAAATTCTAAACCTAAAAAATAAAATAAAAATAAAACTCAACTAAAAAATAAAACTAAACGTAAAACTAAACCTAAAAAATAAACTAAAATAGAAAATGTAAACTAAACATAATAAAAATTAAAAATAACCATAAATAAAAAAAAAATAAAACAAAATAAAATAAATAAAAAATAAATGAAATAAACTAATCCCTAAACCCTAAGATAACCCTAAACCCTAAACCCTAAAAACCCTAAACCTTAAAGCCTAAACACTAAACCATAAATCCTAAAACCTAATCCCTAACCCTAAACTCTAAAACCCTAAACCATGAAAACCTAAACACTAAACCCAAAACCCTAAACATTAAACCCTAATAACCTAATAACTTAAACCTAATTAAAATAAAACTTAAAAATATAATATATAAAAAAACCTAAACCTAAATAAAATTAAAAATAGAATAAAATAAAAACCAAAACTATAACCTAAACCTAAAACTAAAAAAATTAAACTAATAAAACTAAACTAAAATAAAATAAATAAAAACCATAACAAAACTTAAAAATAAAATAAACCTAAGAATAAAAAATCTAAATAAAATAAAAACTAAACGTAAAATAAAAATAAAATAAACCATAAATAAAATAATAAAAAAAGCAAATAAAAACCTAAACCTAAAAAATAAATCTAAAGATAAATAATAAAATAAAACCTAAACCCTAAACTGAAAAAAACTAAACTAAAAAATTAAAATAAAACTAAACATAAATTAAAATAAATAAAACCTAAACCTAAACCCTAAACAAAATAAAATAAAATAAACTAAAAATAAACCTAAATCTAAACTTAAAAATAAAAGCTAAAAAATAAACCTAAAATAAAAACCTAAAACCTAAACCTAAAAAAATATAAGAAAAACCTAAGCCTAATCCTAAAAATAAAAAAATTAACCTAAACCTAAAAAATAAAATAAAAATAAAACTAAAATAAAAAATAAACATAAACTTAAACCTAAACCTAAATAATAAACTAAAATAAAAAGCCTAAACTAAAATAAATAAACATAAAAAAAACCTAAATAAAAATCAAAAATAAAAAATAAACTAAATATACTAAATAAACCTAAACCTACTGGTTTACTTAATTTTTTTTTAAAAAAACTTAAACCCTAAATTCTAAACCTTAAAACCTAAACCCTAAATTCTAAACCCTAATCCTACAACCCTAAACCCTTAAACCTAAAAAACACTAAACCCTAAACACTAAACCTTAACCGTAAACCCTAAACCCTAAAACAAACCACTAAAAAAATAAACCCCAAACCCTAAACCCCAAACCTTACATTGTAACCCTAAACGCCAAACCCTAAACCCTAAAACCTAAACTTAATCCTAGAGTAACTAGATAAGTTAAAAAAATAAACTTAAACCATAAAACCTAATAAACCTAAACCTAAACTCTAAGAATGGGTAGAACTTTGATGTTAGGAACATCACCATCAACCAGGCTCTGTCTAGATTTGGTGATGGAGGCGAAGGTGGAGGCAGTGGTTATCACAGATATGGTGGGGGATCTGGAGGTGCAAGGGGATATGAAGATGGTGGTCGGAGCATTGGTGGTTATGGAGGCGGGAGGAGCGACAGAGGTTATAGCCATCGTGGTGGCGGAGGGATAGATCGAGGCTATCATGGTGGATCCCAGTACTTGAGAGGTTGGGGTGGTTGATGGGAACGAGGCGAAAAGAATAGTCAATCAATCAACTTTGGAGCGTGTCTTCATAGTATAGATGGTTCTAGTAATCTAGGGTTTTTAATTTGCTTTATGCATGCTCATATTTTATCTATGTCGTCACTTCTGTCTTACAAAACTTGGTGTGTTACTTGATCGATCAGATCAAAAAAGGTTGAATCTGAATATGTTCTTTGTTAAAGAAAACCAAAAACCCTAAACCCTAAACCTAAAACCTAAACCCTAAACCCTAAACCCTAAAAACCCTAAACCCTAAACTCTAAACTCTAAATCATAAACCCTAAAACCCGCAACCATAAACCCAAAACCTTGAAATCTAAACCCTAAACCTAAACCCTAAACCTTAAACCCAAAACCATAAACCCTAAACCCCAAACACTAAACTCTAAACCTTGAACCCTAAACTAATCATAAACCCCAAACCCTAATGCTTAAAAAGCTAAAAACCTAAACCTAAACTAAATAAAACCTAAAACTAAACTAGAATAAAATAAAAAAATAAAATAAAAGAAAACATAAACTTAATTCTACTAAACCTAAACCTTAACCTAAATCTAAAAAGAAAATAAAATATAAAATAATTAATCTAAAATAAAATAAATGAAAATTTAAATTAACAAAGAAATACAAAACCTAAATAAAATAAAAACTAAACCTAAAATAAAAATAAAATAAATCTAAACCCTAACCCTAAAATAAAAACAAAATAAAAACCTAAACCTAAACAAAACCTAACAATAAAACCCAAAAATTAATAATAAATAAAACCTAAACCCCAAACTAAAAAAAAAACTTTAACCTAAAATAAAAATAAAATAAACCAAAACCTAAACTAAAATAAATAAAACCTAAACCTAAACCTAAAATAAACTAAATATAAGCTTAAAGTTAAACTAAATTAAATAAAATAAACTAAAAATAAACCTAAACCTAAACTAAAAAATAAAACCAATAACCTAAAAAATAAAACCTAAACCTAAAAAAAAAATAAAATAAAACCTAACCTAAAATAAAAAAACCTAAACCTAAAAAATAAAAATAACCAAAAGATAAACCTAAACTTAATCCTAAACCTTAATAATAAACTAAATAAAAAACCTAAACTAAAATAAATAAACCAAAAATAAATAAACTAAACTAAATAAAAATAAAAAATAAACCTACATAAAAATAAAAAGTAAAATAAACTAAAATAAATAAAAAATAAACTAAATAAACTAAATAAATCTAAACTAGCCAGCCAGTTTACTTAACTTTAAGAAAAAAACCATAAACTCTAAATCCAAACCTTAAACCCTAAACTTAAAACCCTAAAAGGTAAACCTTAACCCTAAACCCTAAGCCCTAAAAACATAAACCATAAAAACCTAAATCCTAAACCCGAAACCTTAAACACTAAACCCTAACCATAAACCCTAAACCCTAAACCCTAAACCCCAAACCCAAAACTTAAACCTAAAGTAGCTAAATAAGTTTAAAAGTAAACCTAAATCCCAAAACTTGATAAACCTAAACCTAAACTTAAACCCTAAGAATGGGTAGAACCTTGACGGAAGGAACATTACGTCAACCAAGCTAAATCTAGATCTGGTGGTGGAGGCAAAGGAGGATATGGCCATTATCATAGTGGTAGTGGGGGATTTGGAGGTGCTAGTGGATATGGAGGTGGTGGTCGGAGTAGTGGTGGTTATGGAGGCGAGAAGAGCGACGAAGGTTACAACCAAGGTGGTGGCAGAGGGATAGATGGGGGATATGATGGTGGATCCCTCCACTCGAGAGGTTGGGGTGGTTCTGATGGGAACTAGACAAACTAAAGAACGGTCGATTCAACCTGTTACTTATGGAACTATGTTTTTATAGTAGAGATAGTTCTAATTATCTAGGGTTTTTGATTTTCTCTTTGAGTGCTCATTTTTTATCTATGTCGTTGCTTGTGTGTTAGAGAACTTGGTGTGCTACTTAGTTGATGAAATCAAAAATAAGAAATGTTGAATCTAAATTTGTTCTCTGTTAAAAAAAAACCAAAACCCCAAAACCTTAAACTAAAACTTGAACGATAAACCTAAAATGTAAATGCTAAACCCTAAAACCCCCTAAAACTTAAATCCTAAACCCTAAACCCTAAACCCCAAACCCTAATTCCTAAACTAAACCAAAACCCTAAACCTTAAACCCTAAAAAGCCAAAAACCTAAACCTAAACTAAATAAAACCTAAAAAGAAAAAAAATAAATAAAACTAAACAAAAATGTAATAAAAAAAAGAAAACAAAATAAAAACATAAACTAAAATGTAAACCTAGACCTAAACCAAAACCTAAAAGAAAAATAATAAAAATAAAACTAAACTAAAACAAAATAAATAAAATCCTAATATAAAATAAAAAAAACCTAAATAAAATAAAAACTAAACCTAAATTAAAAATAAAATAAAATAAAAACTAAATAAAAACTTAATCTTAAAAAATAAACCTAAAAATAAATAAATAATAAATCCTAAACTCTAAACTAAAAAAAAAACCTAAACCTAAAATAAAAATAAAATAAACCTAAAATTAAACTAAAATAAAATAAACTAAAATAAATAAAACCTAAAGCTAAACTTAAAATAAACTAAACCTAAACTTAAACCTAAACTAAATAAAATAAAATAAACTTAAAATAAAAATAAACCTAAATTACAAAAAAACATAAAAATAATCCTAAAATAAAAACCTAAAACTTAAACCTAAAAAAATAAAATAAAAACCAAAACCTAAACATAAGAAAAATCAAATGTCAACCTAATAAATAAAATAAAAATAAAAATAAACTAAAAAATAAACCTAAATCTAAACTTAAATCTTAAAAATAAACTAAAATGAATAAACTAAACAAAATAAAAATAAAAATAAACCTGAAAAAATGAAATAAAATTAACTAAAATAAATAAAAAAAATAAACCAAATAAACTTAAACCTACTAGTTGACTTATTTAAAATAAAAAAATAAAAAAAATAAAAAACCCAAACACTAAAACAAACCTTAAACCCTAAACCTACAACCCTAAACACTAAACCCTAAAACCCTAAACCCTAAACCCTAAAACTAAACCCACCTTGTAATAACTAAATCACTAAACTTACAAATCCTAAACCCTAAACCCTAAAAGCTTGAGAACATAAACCTAAATTAAATAAAACCTAAAAATAAAAAAATAAAAAAGCTTAAACATAAATAAAATAAAAAATCAAAATAAAATGATAACCTAAACTAACACCTAAACATAAAAATAAAATAAAATAAAAATAAAAACTAATCTAAAATAAAATAAATAAACTAAATTAAAAAATAATATAAAACCTAAAAATAAAAATAAAATAAAATAAATGCTAAACGTAAAATTAAAATAAAATAAACCTAAAATAAGATAAAATAAAAACACAATGAAAACCTAAACCTAAAAAACAAAGCTAAAAAACCCAAATAAAATAAAATAAAAGCTATACTGTAAAAAAACCCTAATTATAAAATAAACAAAATAAAATAAACCTAAACCCAAACTAAAATGAACAAAACTAAAATTAATAAAACCTAAAATAAACTTAAAATAAACCTGAGAATAAAAAACATAAATAAAATAAAAATTAAACTTAAAATAAAAATAAAATAAACATAAAATAAACCTAAAATAAAATAAAATAAAAACTAAATAAAATCCTAAGCTAAAAAATAAAACCTAAAAGTAAATAAAAAATAAAACCTAAACCCTAAACAAAAGAAAAAAAACATAAACCAAAAATAAAATTAAAATAACAAAATAAAATAAACTAAACCTAAACCAAAATAAACTAAACTAAAATAAAAACCTAAAACCTAAACCTAAACATAAACCTAAAGATAAAAAATAAAACCTAAACCTAAAAAATAAACTAAAATAAAAAACCTAAACGAAAATAAATAAAAATTAAAATTAAAGATAAATAAAAATAAAAAATAAAATAAACTAAAATAAATAAAAATAATCAAAATAAAACTAAACCTATCGGCTTACTTAATTAAAAAAACCCTAAACCTTAAGATAACCTAAAACACTAAACCATAAAAACCCTAAACCCTAAACACAAAACCCTAAACCTTAAAGCCTAAAGCCCAAAACCCTAAACTTTAAACCCTAAACCCTAAAAACCTAAAAACCTGAACCTAAATTAAATAAAACCTAAAAATAAAATACATAAAAAACCTAAACCTAAATAAAATAAATTAATAAAATAAAATAAAAACTTAAACTTAAACCTAAACCTAAACCTAAAAATAAAATAAATAATAAACTAAAATAAAATGAATAAAAACCTAAACTAAACTTAAAAAGAAAATAAACATAAGAATAAAAAACCTAAATAAAATAAAAACTAAACATAAAATAAAAACCAATAAAACAAAATAAAATGAAATAAAACTAAATAAAAACATAAACCTAAAAAAATAAAAAATAAATAAAAAAAAACCTAAATGTAATAAAATAAAAAAAAACCTAAACCTAAAAAATAAAATAAATATAATAAATAAAACCTAACCCTAAACCTAAAATAAAATAAGCGAACCTAAACCTAAACTAAATAAAATAAAATAAATAAAAATAAACATAAACCTAAACAAAAAGAAAACCTAAAAATAAACCTAAAATAAAAATGTAAAACCTAAACCTAAAAAATAAAATGAAAACCTAAACCTAAACATAAAAAATAAATTAAAATAAAAAACCTAATCTAAAATAAATAAACATAAATAAATAAACTAAACTAAATAAAAAATAAAATATTATAAATAAACTAAACCTCTGGTTTGCTTTATTTAAAAAAAACTAAAAACCTAAACCCAAACTAAATCCTAAACCCTCCCAAGTGACCTCAAACCTAAACCTACTCACTCCTAGGCCTGACTACCCAGGCTAAATGTTAAAATAAATAACCCCTAACCCACCCTACCACAACTAGGCCCTAAAAAACCAGGCCATCTAAACTGACCCCAACCCCACAAAAAAAAATATCAGGCTGGGCCCTTAAACTAGTCAGACCCTAATAGACCTGACCCCTGGGTTGACCTTAACCCTGATCCATAAACCCTACATGCTAAACTTTAAAACACTAAATTCTGACACACCCTAAACTCTCCCTAAACCACTAAACTGGGCCCTAAACCCTAAACTCTAAACCTCTTTGGGCTCTTAAACTTAAACCTAAACCCTGGGCACTGGGCCCTAAACCCTAAAAAACCTAAACCTAAAATTAAACCAAGAAAATAAATAAGAAAAAACCAAATAAAATAAATAAAATAAAATAAAATAAAAACCTAAACTAAAACCTAAACCTAAACCTAAAAATAAAAATAAACTAAAATAAAATAAATAAAAACCTAAACCTAAACTAAATAAATAAAATAAACCTCAAAATAATAAACTAAATAAAATAAAAAAAACTTAAATTAAATTGAATTAAAATAAAAACTAAATAAAAACTAAAACCTAAAAAGGTACACCTAAAAATAAATAAAAAATAAAGCCTAAACCCTATACTTAACCAAAACTTATAGTGAAAATAAAAATAAAAGAAACCTAAACCTAAACAAAATTAAACTAAACTAAAATAAATAAAACCTAAGCCTAAACCTAAAATAAACTAAACCAATCCTAAACCTAAACTAAATAAAATAAAATAAGCTAAAAATAAACATAAACCTAAACAAAATGATAAATCTGAAAAATAAACCTAAAATAAAATCCTAAAACCTAAACCTAAAAAAATAAAATAAAATCCTAAACCTAAACATAATAAAATCATAAACCTAAAAAATAAATAAAAATAAAAAACCTAAACTAAAATAAAAAACTAAACTAAATAAAAATAAAAAATAAAGTACACAAAAATGAATAAAAATAAACTAAATATACTAAATAAACCTAAACCTACTAGTTTACTTAATTTTTTTAAAAAAACTTTTAACCCTAAATCTTAAACACTAAACTCTAAACCCTAAACCCTAAACCTACAACCCTAAACCCTAAACCTTAAAAAATACCAAACCCTAAACTCTAAACGCTAACCCTAAACCCTAAACCATAAACCCTAATTCCCATACCCTAAACCTAAACCCTAAACCCTAAACCCCAAACCCTAAATCTAAACCTAAAGTAACTAAATAAATTAAAAAAATAAAGCTAAACCTGAAAACCTAATAATACTAAACTTAAACCTAAACCCTATGAATGGGTAGAACCTTGACGTCAGGAACATTACTGTCAACAAGGCTCGGTCTAGATCTAGAAGTGGAGGCGAAGGTGGAGGCGACGGTTATCACAATGGTGGTGGGGGATATGGAGGTGCTGGTGGATATGGAAGTGGTGGTCGGAACAATGGTGGTTATGGAGGCGGGAGGAGCGATGGATGTTACAGCCATGGTTGTTGCAAAAGGAGAGATCGGAGATATGATGGTGGATCCTGCTACTACTAGAGAGGCCAGGGTGGTTCTAATGGGAACTGGACCGATCTAATCTGCTGCTTATTAAACTGTGTCTTTACAGTAGGGATGGTTATAGTTATTTAGTGTTTTTGATTTGCTCTATGCGTGCTAATTTTTTATCTATATCATCACTTATATCTTAGAAAACTTGGTGTGTTACTTGGTTGATGAAATGAAAAAGAAGAAATGTTGAATCTGAATTTGTTCTCTGTTAAAAGAAAAAACCAAAAAACTAAACCCTAAACTAAAACTTGAACCCTAAACCTAAAACCCGACAATTTCTTAGAGCCTTTGCTATGCTGGCTAAACCTTTGTTGATCCTTTTGGATCAAACTTTTTGATTTTTGGTGGTTGGTGGAAGCTTTTGGCCCTCTTTTGTGTTGTTATTTTATCTTATGGTGATTTCCACTAGCTGCAACTTATGTTTGCTTCAATTAATGGTTTCATTTCTTAGCTATTTAGTCATTTGTGGGTCTCACCCTCATTAAGATTGGTGACTGCTTATTGATGGGACTTTGGATTGAGGGCTCCCATCTTAGTTTTGTTGGCTATTTCTCTATTAATTGACATTCATCTGGTGCTTACTGATGGCTGGTTCTGGATTTCCCTGGTTTGGAGCTTGGATGGGTATTTGGTTAATGGCTATTGTTAGAGTTATGATGTTGTTCTAGCCTCTCTCTGGGTTATTGTGATTAGTCTATTGTAATTTTTGTTTGGTGGTTTGGCTACTAGCTAGTTTCTTGCTAGTTGTTCTTTGTTTAATGGTGCTGGATCTAGAGCTCTATGGACTACTAGCCTTAGATGTTTGCTTGTATCAGATATGCTGGCTATGATGGCTTTGATGTTACTCACCTCTTCTCTCTGGTTGGTAGCATTACATATTATTGTAACCCTTCTTTATGAAGTTTAGATGCTCATATGTATTGTTGCCCCTTGAGATGATCCTAACTAAGCCTGGGCCTTCTCTTTCTCAGTTCTCCTTTTTAGCTATGACTTTTGCTTTAGTAGTGTTTAGTAGATTTCTTTTACATGTTGGAACTTTATAGAGGGAATGGTCATTGCTTAGTCAACCTAAGTGTTCTTGCTATGGATCTTGATTATCTTGCTTTCTGAAAAGAATCATGAACTACTACTGACTCATCCTTTTACTATTTTTAGGATTTATTTTATTCAAACTCTATGTCTTTTTCTCTTATGCTTTTTAAGCACTGTATTTGCTATTTTGTTTTCTTTTCTTTTCTAATGTACTTAGATGAGGGTTTAGCTTTTTAGGTTTCTTGTAGTTGTGAGAGCAGTAGAATTTTAGAGCTTCACCCCCTTTAAGTACATTGTATCTTTTCCTTTTATGCTAATAAAATTATAATTTACCCAAAAATAACTCTAAACCCTAAACAACCCTAAATACTAAAACCCTAAACCCTAAACCCAAGCCCTAAACCCTAAACCCAAAACCCAAAGCCCTACACCTTAAACCATAAAACCCTAAACCCTAAATTCTAAACTAACCCTAAACCTTAAAGCCTAACCACTAAACCCTAAACTGTAAACCTTAAACCCTAACCATGAACCCTAAACCCAAAAAGCATAAAACCTAAATTCTTAAACCCTAAACCCTAAACCCTAAACCTTAAACCCTAAACCCTAAACCCTAAACCCTAACCATAAACCTTAAACCATAAGCCACAAACCCTAAACCTAAACCTAAACCTAAAGTAACTAAATAAATTAAAAAATAAACCTAAACCATAAGAATTGAGCATAACATTGATAATAATAACATCACCGTCAACCAAACCTAGTTTAGATATGACGGTGGAGGTGAAGGTGGAGTGGTAGTTATCGAGATGGTGGTGGCCTATCTGAAGATGCTTGTGGATATAGAGTTGGTGGTCGGGGCAGTGGTGGTTATGGAGGCGGGAGGAGTGACAAACGTTACACTTATGGTGCTGGAGAAGGGGGAGATCAGAGATATGATGGTGGATCCCACTACTCGAGAGGCTGGGGTGGTCCTGATGGGAACTGGATAAACTAAAGAATGGATGATCTGTCTACTACGTATGGAACTGTGTCTTTATAGTGGAGACAATTCTAATTATCTTGGGTTTTTGATTTGCTTTATGTGTGCTCATATTTTATCTATGTCGTCGCTTGTGTCTTACAAAACTTGGTGTGTTACTTAGTTGATGAAATCAAAAATAAGAAATATTGAATCTAAATTTGTTCTTTATTAAAAACCAAAAACCCTAAACTCTAAACCTACAACCATAAAACCTAAACCCTAAATTGTAAAACTCTAAACCCTAAACCCTAAACCCTAAACCTTAAAACCCTAAGCCCTAAACACTGAACCCTAATCCCAATCCACAAATCCCTAACCACAATCACACCTAAACCATAGACCCAAACCCTAAAACCACTCAAAACCTAATCCCTAAATACTAAACCCTAAAAACATAAAACCCTAAACATAAACTAAATAAAACCTAAAAAAAAATTTAACTTAAATAAATTAAAATAAAATAAAAACCTTAACTAAAACCTAAACTAAACCTAAAAAAATAATAATAATTAGCTAAAATAAAATATATAAAAACCTAAACTAAACTAAAAGATAATATAAACCTAAGAATAAAAACCCTAAATAAAATAACAACTAAGTGCAAAATAATAACAAAATAAACCTAAAATAAAATAAAATAAAAACCTAAACCTAAAAAATAAACCTTAAAGTAAAACCTAAACCCTGAACTAAAAAAAAAATAATCTTAAAATAAAAATAAATAAAATAAAATAAAATAAACCTAAACCTAAACTAAAATAAACTCAACTAAAATAAAAAAAAAAACCTAAACCTAAACCTAAACTAAATAAAATAAAATATACTAAAAATAAACTTAAACTTAAACTAAAATAAAACCTAAAAAGAAACCTAAAATAAAAACCTAAAACATAAACCTAAAAATATAAAATAAGAACCAAAACATAAAGTTAAAAATAAAAAAATAAAACTAAAACATAGAAAATAAAATAAAAATAAAACTCAACTAAAAAATAAACCTAAACCTAAACCTAAACCTAAAAAAATAAACTAAAATAAAAAACCCAAACTAAAATAAATAAACTTAAAATAATTAACTAAACTAAATAAACTAAATAAACTAAAATAAAAATAAAACAAATAAACTAAAATAAATAAAAAATAAACTAAATAAACTAATTAAACCAAAACCTATTGGCTTACTTAATTTTAAAAAAACTATAAATATTAAATCCTAAACCTTAAACCCTAAACCCTAAACCCGAAACCCTAAACACTATACCCTAAACCCTAAACTCTAAAAAATCCTAAACCTTAAACCTTAAACCATAAACCTAAAATCGAAAAAGCATAAACCCTAAAACCTTATACCATAAACCCTAAACCATAAACCTGAACCCTGAACTCCAAACCTAAAGTAATTAAATAATTTAAAAAATAAACCTAAACCCTAAGAATGGTATCTCCTTCTGATGAAGGTGGGGATTATTTCAAGTTGGTATTGGTGAGCTTTGGTTGCCCTCTAGTTTTGGTGGCTCTCTCCTCTTATTGGTCTCCTGTTGTGTTAGTTTCAAGATGGCCTGGTGATTGGTAAGCTTTGGAGCTTGCATGTTTGCCCTTTTCCCTAACATCTTTTTTTCCCTGTGGGGGTTTATTGGCTGGTGGTTGCTTGATGGTTATTATTTTTTCCAACCTTTTGCTATCAATTTTTGGCTATTTAGCATCATGATTATTAGTTGAGCCTGGCCATGGGCTTTATTCTTTCTTGGGTTGAGTTGCTCTCTCAGGAGCTATTACCCTCCATCTAATTTGTGTTCCCCTTTTTTGTTATTTTTTTGAAGTTTTTTTATGGTGTTTACTGCTGGATGGTGGCCCATTGACTTGTCATTTCTTTCTGTTGTGGGATGAACCTATATGTGGTTTTGGCTGTTCTTGGCTTTGTTGCTATTTTTGGCTAATTCCTGTTGCTATGGTTGGTTGGGTGGCCTTGATGCCTTACTGCAGCTGTGCTGTTGGTTGGTGGATCTGCATAATTTTTAGTTCTTTACCTTTGTTCTTTATTTCTTTTGGGTGGTTTTAATGGTGGTTGTTTATTGGCTGATTTCTTATTTATTTAGTTGCTTTACTCTAGTTTGGCTTGATGTTTTATTTGTCAGTTGCCTATTTAATCTTGATGGTAAATACTGGAACTTGGCTAGCTCTTCGATGTTGGCTGTTTGGTTTAATCTAGGAAAGTTGGCTATGATGGCTGAGATGTTTCCACTATTATCCTTCTGGATGGTAGCACCATATGTGATTGTAACCCTTCTTCTAAAGTTTGGATTCTCACATATCCTATTGACCCTTGAGATGAATGTGACTGAGCCTGAGCCTTATCTAAAATTTTTATCATTTTGTTCCTTTTGTGTACTTAGCTTGTCGTATTTCTAGATGCTTATCTCAATATTAAGTTCTTTGTAGGTTTTTAGTAGGTTATGGGGTTGTAGGTGGTATGTGCATCTCTCAGAAGATTTCGGGATATAGATGGCTCTAACTGCTCTATGTGGAATTTTGTGCTATTTCATTCTTAGTTTTTATCTTTTCTTTCTTTAGCTTTTGTTTTCTTGTAATAGGTAGAGGATTTATCTTTTTAGGCTAATTGTAGCTCTCTGAGCAATAGTTTAGTGATTTACCCCCTTCAAGGACCTTGTATCACTTTCTTTTTGGCAATAAAATTGTCCCACTTTTGATTTTAAAAATAAAAAAACCCTAAGAATGGGCAGAACCTTGATGGTAGGAACATCATCATCAACTAGGCTCAGTTGAGATCTGGTACTTGAGGCGAAGGTGGAGGCGGCGGTTATCACCATGGTGGTGGGGGATCTGGTGGATATGGATGTGGTGGTCGGAGCAGCGGTGGTTTTGGAGGGAGGAACGACAGAGGTTACAGACGTGGTGGTGGTGGAGGGAGAGATCAAGGATATGATTACGAATCCTGCTACTTGAAAGGTCGTCATGGTTTTGATGGGAACTAGAGAAACTAAAATGGCCAATCAGATCTGCTGCTTATGGAACTATGTCTTTACATTAGAGACGATTCTAGTTATCTAAGGTTTTTGATTTTCTTTATGCGTGCTCATTTTTTATCTATTTCGTCGCTTCTGTCTTAGAAAACTTGGTGTGTTATTTGGTTGATGAATTCGAAAAAAAGAAATGTTGAATCTGAATTTGTTTTCTGTTAAAAAAATATCAAAAATCCAATATCCTAAACTAAAACATGAACCCTAAACCTAAAACCTAAACTGTAAACCCTAAACCCTAAACCGTAAAACCTTAAGCCCTAATCCCAAATTCCTAAAACCTAAACCCTAAACCCTAAACCCTAAACCCTAAACCCTAAAAGCTAAAACCAAACCTAAACTAAATAAAACCTAAAATAAAATAAAAAAAACCTAAACCAAATAAATAAAAATAAAATAAAAAGCTAAACTAAAACCTAAACCTAAACCTAAACCTAAAAAGAAAATAAAATAAAAAGTAAAAAAACTAAAATAAAATAAAAATAAAAAATAAACCTAAACCTAAACTAAAAAAGATAAAATAAACTAAAAATAAACCTAAACCTAAACTAAAAAATAATACCTGAAAATAAACCTAAAATAAAAACCTAAAACCTAAACCTAAAAAAATAAAATAAAAATATAAGCCTAAACTTAAAATAAAAAATAATACCTAAACTAAAAAATAAAACAAAAATAAAACAAAACTAAAAAATTAAACTTAAACCTCAACCTCAACCTGAAAAATAAACTGAAATAAAAAAACCTAAACTAGCATAAATAAACTAAACTAAATATAAATATAAATAAACCTAAATAAACAGATAAAGTAAAATAAACTAAAATAAATGAACAATATACTAAATAGACATAAACCTACCATTTTACTTAATTTAAAAATAAATAAATAAATAAATAATATAAACCTGACCTGGACCCCTGACCAAACCTAACCCACAAAACCCTAAGCCCACACCCTCCACAAACCTAGGCCACAACACTAAAACTCCTCACTGACTAAAACCCTAAACCTCCTAAACCTAAAACCTACCCAGGCCACTCTACCCACCTAAACTATATTAAAACTTTAAACCAAATCCTTATAAATCCTAAACAAAGACCTAAACCATAAACCTAAAACCTAAACCCTAAACCCTAAAAACCCTAAACCCTAAACATTAAACCATAAAAACCCTAAACCCTAAAACCCTAAATAATAACCCCTAAACACTAAACCCTAAAACCTAAACATAAATAAGAAAATAAAATAAAATAAAATAAAAAGATAAACTAAAACCTAAACTTAAAAATAAAATAAAATAGAAAATTAATACTAAACTAAAATAAAATAAATAAAAACCTATACTAAACAAAAAAAATAAATAAAATAAACCAAAAAATAAAAAATCTAAATAAAATAAAAACTAAACCTAAGATAAAAATAAAATAAACCTATGAAAAAATAAAATAAAAACTAAATAAAATTCTTAACCCAAAAAATAAACCTAATAAAAAAACCTAAAAATAAATAAAAAAAATAACACCTAAACCCTAAACTAAAAAAACCTAAACTTAAAATAAAAATAAAATAAATCTAAACATAAACTAAAATAAAGTAAAGTATAATAAATAAAACTTAAACCTAAACCTAAAATAAATTAAATCTAAACCTAAACCTCAACTATATAAAATAAAATAAACTAAAAATTAACCTAACCCTAAACTAAAATATAAAACCTAAAAAACACTTAAAATAATAACCCTAAACCTAAAAAAATAAAAGAAATACCTCAACCTAAACCTAATAATAAAAATAAAACCTAAACCTAAAAAATAAAATAAAAATAAAACTAAACTAAAAAATAAACCTAGACCTAAACCTAAACCTAAATAAAAACCTAAAATAAACTAAACCTAAACTAAAATAAATAAACCTAACATAAATAAACTAAACTAAATAAAAAATTAAACCTAAATACAAAAAAAATAAAATAAACTAAAATAAATAAATAATAAACTAAATGAACTAAATAAACCTAAACCTACTAGTTTACTTATTTTTTTTTAAAAACCCCTAAACCATAAACTAAAAAATAAAACCCAAAAATAAACCTAAAATAAAAACCTAAAACTTTAACCTAAAAAAATAAAATAAAATCCTAAACCTAAACCTAAAAATAAAAAATAAAATAAAAATAAAACTAAATTAGAATATAAACATAAATTAAATAAATTAAAATAAATAAATAAAACTAAATAAACTTAAACCTCCAATTTACTTAATTTTAAAAAAAAACCCTAAACCTTAAATCTTAAACCCTAAACCTACAATCTAAATCCTAAACCTTAAATCCTAAACCCTAAAAAACCTTAAACCCTAACCATAAACCCTAAACCCTAAAAGCATAATCCCCAAAACCCTAAACCCCAAACCCTAAACCTAAAACTAAAGTAACTAAATAAATAAAAAATAAACATAAACCCTAAAACCTAATACAGCTAAATGTAAACCTAAACCTAAAGAATAGTAGAACCTTGACGGCAGGAACATCACCATCAACCAGACTCAGTCTAGATCTAGCGGTGGAGGCGAAGGTGAAGGGCGGTTATCATAGTTGTGGTGGGGGATCTGGATGTGATGGTGGACATCAAAGTGGTGGTTGGAGCAAAGGTGGTTATGGAGGAGGGAGGAGCTATGAAGGTTACAACCATGGTGGTGGCGGAGAGACAGACAGAGTTATGATCATGGATCCCACTACACGAGAGGCCGGGGTGGTTCTAATGGGAACTAGAGAAATTAAAGAAAGGCATATCCGATCTGTTGCTTATGGAATTATGTCTTTACAGTAGAGATGGTTCTATCTAGGGTTTTTCATTTGCTCTATGCGTGCTCATTTTTCATAAATATCATCACTAATGTCTTAGAAAACTTGGTGCATTACTTGGTTGATGAAATCAAAAAGAAGAAATGTTGAATATGAATTTGTTCTCTATTAAAAAAAATACCAAAACCCTAAACCCTAAACTAAAACCTGAATCATAAACCTAAAACCTAAAACATAAACCCTAAATCATAAAAACCCTAAACCTAAACACAAAACCCAAAACCCTAAATTGTAAACCCTAAACCATAAATGCTAAAACCTAAACCCTAAATCCTAAACCCTAAACTTTAAACCCTAAACCCTAAATCCTAAGCCCTAAACCCTAAACCATAAAATGTTAAAATGCTAAACCTAAACTAAATAAAAATTAAAAATAAAATAAATAAATAAAAACTTAAACCAAAATAAAATAAAATAAAAACATAAACTAAAACCTAAACCTAAACCTAAAAAGAAATAAAAAAGATAAAAAGTAAAAACTAAACTAAAATAAAAAAATAGAAACCTAAACTAAACTAAAAAAATGAGAAATAAAATAAAATAAAAACTAAACCTAAAATAAAAATAAAATAAACATAAAGTAAAATAAAATAAAAACTAAATAAAAACCTAAATAAAAATAAACCTAAAGAAAAATAAAATAATAAAATAAATTTAAATTAAACTAAATAAACCTAAACCTACTAGTTTACTTAATTAAAAAAAAATAAAAAAATTAAAAAAATAAAAAATGAAAAAAAACCCTAACCCTAACCCCTAAAATTTAAACCATAAATCCTAAACTCTAAACCCCAAAACCCTAAACCTTAAACCATAAAATTTAAACTATAAACCCTAACCAAAACCTATGATCCTAAACCACTAAACACCCCAAACCCAAAGATAAACCTTAAATCATAAGACAAAATAAAGACCAAACCCTAAACTAAATAAAAAAACTAAACCTAACCAAAAAAAATAAAACCTAAAAATAAACCTAAAATGGAAACCTAAAACCTGGACCTAAAACATAAAATAAAAACCTAAAGCTAAACTTATAAATAAAAAATAAACCTAAGCCTAAATAAATAAAAATAAAAATAAACCTAAACTAAAAATAATAACATAAATCTAAACCTAAACCTAAAAAATAAACTAAAATAAAAAACCTAATATAAAATAAATAAACATAAAATAAATAAAGTAAACTAAAGAAAAATTAAAAATAAACCTAATTTAAAATATTAAATAAACTAAATAAACTACATTAACCTAAACCTACCACGATTTACTTAATAAAAAAACCCTAAATGCTAAACCCTAAATCCTAAACACTAAATCCTGAGCCACCACCTCAAAATCTTGGACCCAAGCTGAGCCACCCTAGGCCACAGATCCTAATCCACCTGACCTGAGCCCTGGGCCCTAAACTCTCACCCTAATCACTGAGCCACTGACCAAACCCTTAGGCATACTACCCAAAACTCTAAAACCCACCCAAACCTTGGGCCCTTTATCCCTGATCCTCTAAACTATGGCACTAAAACTAAACCTTAAACCCAAAAACCCAAATGCTATACTGAGCCACAGACCACAAAACCAGGCTGAAAGGCTGTGCTGACCCTTATGGAGTGACCACAGGCCACCTGGCTGGGCTCCTAAACCCTAAACTGCTAAACCCCACTGAGCCTGATCCTAAACCTAAACCAAATGGTAAACCCAAACCATGGGCACCAGGCCCTAAACCCCAGGCCATATCCCTAAACCTTAACCTGGACCTGAGCTGGGCTAGTAAACCTAAAAAGAAAATAAATAAAAACATAAAATAAAAAAATAATAATAAAAGAACCTAAACTAACCTAAACTTAAAAATAAAATGATAAAAATAAAATAAACAAAATAAAATAAAATAAACTAGACTAAAAATAAAATAAACCTAAGAATAAAAACTTAATTAAAATAAAACTAAATAAAACCTAAACCTAAATAAATAAAATAAAACCTAAACCCTAAACCAAAAAAACCAAATAAAATAAAATAAATTAAATAAACTTAAACCAAAACCTAAACTAAAATAAAATAAATAAAACTTAAACCAAAATCTAAAATAAACTAAACCAATACCTAAACCTCAACTAAATAAAATAAAATAAACTAAAAATAAACATAAACCTAAACTAAAAAAATCAAACAAAAAAATAAACCTAAAATAAAATCTTAAAACCTAAACTTATAAAAAATAAAATAAAATCCTAAACCTAAACCTAAAATTAAAAAATAAAACCTAAACCTAAAAATAAAATAAAATAAACTAAACTAAAATAATAAACCTAAACCTAAAATAAACTACTATAAAATTTAAATAGAAAAAAAAAAACTAAATAAAATAAAAATAAACCTAAATAAAATTAAAAATAAAGTAAACTATATACTAGTAAACCTAAACCTGCACGTTTTACTTAATTTAAAGAAAACCTAAACCACACACTACGCTAAATGCTAAACCCTAAACCCACTACCCTAAACCCTAAACCTTAAACCCTAAACCTTAAAAAACCCTAAACCCTGAACCCTAACCCTAAACTCTAAACCCTAAAAGCATAAACCCTAAAATCTTAAACCCTAAACAATAAACCCTAAATCCTAACCCTAAACCCTATACTCTGAATAATAAACCCTAAACATAAACCTAAAGTAACTACGTAAATTAAAAAATAAATTGAAACCTAAAACCTAATAAACCTAAACCTAATCCTAAACCCTAAGAATGGACAAAACCTTGATGATAGGAACATCACCCTCAACCAAGCTCAATCTAGATGGCGATGGAGGTGAAGGCAGAGAGGTCAATTATCATAGTGGTGGTGAGGGATCTAGAGGTGGTGGTCAGAGCATTGGTGGTTATAGAGGCAGGAGGAGTGATGGAGGTTACAGGTGTGGTGGTGGTAGAGGGAGAGATTAGAGATATGATGGTGGAGCCCACTACTCAAGAGGCCAATGTGATTCTGATGGAAACAATAGAAATTAAAGAATGATCTAACCGATCTGCTGCTCATTATAGTAGAGATAGTTCTAGTTATCTAGGGTTTTTGATTTTCTCTATGCGTGCTCATTTTTGATCTATGTCACCACATGTGTCCTAGAAAACTTGGTATGTTACTTGGTTGATGAAATTGAAATGAAGAAATGTTGAATATGAATTTTTTCTCTTTTAAAAAATAATAAACCCTAAACCCTAAAATAAACTTGAACCCTGAACCTTAAACCTAAACCTGACAATTTGCCAGAGCCTTTTATTGTGCTGGCTAAACCATTATTGATCCTTTTGGATTAGACTTTTTGGTTTCTGGTGGTTGGTGGTTGCCTTTGGCCCCCTTTTATGTGGTTGTTTTGTCTCTAGTGTTTTGCACTGGTTGTAGCTTATGTTTCCTTGAGTTGATGGTTTCATTTCTGAGCTATTTAGTCATGTGTGGTTGCTTACTTTGGTTTGGCTTGGTAACTGCTTGTTGTTGGGACTTTGGCTTGAGAACTCCTATATTGGTTTTATTGATTATTTCTCTATTAACAAGCATTGGTTTGGTGCTTGTTGATGGTTGGTTCTAATTTTCCCTAGTTTGGAGCTTGGATGGGTATTTGGTTAATGGCTGGTGTTGGTTCTCTAACTTTGTTCAAGCCTTTCTCTAGGTTATTGTGATTAGTCTGTTGTGGTTTTTATTTGGTGGTTTGGCTGCTAGTTGGTTGCTTGCCAGTAGCTCTTTATTTAATGGTGATGGAGCTAGAACTCTTTGGATTGCTGGCCTTGGATGTTTTCTTGTATCAGATATGCTGGCTATGATGTCTTTGATGTTACTCACCTCTTCTCTCTGGATGGTAGCATTACATATGATTGTAACCCTTCTTTCTAGCTATCTCCTTTACCTCTCTTTATCCTTATCCTTTTTAGCTATGACTTTTTCCTTTGTACTATTTTGTAGATTTCTTTTATAGGTTGGAACTTTATAGAGGGAATGGGCGTTGCTCAGTCAACCCAAGTGTTGTTGCTGTGGATCTTGCTTATCTTGCTTTCTCCAAGGAATCATGAACACCTGCTAACACATCCTTTTACTATTTTCAGGATTTGTTTTAGTCTTACTCTGTGTCTTTCTCTCTTATGCTTTTTAGTCATTGTATTTGCTCTTCTATTTTGCTTTCATTTTCTAATTTACTTAGATGGGGGTTTAGCTCTGTAGGTTTCTTGTAGCTCTGAGAGCAGTAGAATTTTAGAACTTTACCCCTTTTAAGGACATTGTATATTTTCCTTTTATGGTAATAAAATTTAACTTTCTAGAAAAACAAACCCTAAACCCTAAATCTTAAACACTAAACCCAAACCCTAAACCTTAAACCCTAAACCCTAAACCCTAAACTCTAAACTCTAAAACCCTAAACCTGAAACCCTAAACTAGCCCTAAACCCTAAAGCCTAAAAACTAAACCTTAAACCCTAAACCCTAAACCCTAAATCCTAACCCTAAACCCTAAACCCCAAACCCTAAACATAAACCTAAAGTAACTAAATAAATTATAAAATAAACTTAAATCCTAAAACTTAATAAACCTAAACCTATAGTTAAACCTTAAGAATGGGCAAAACCTTGATGGTAGGAACATAACCATCATACAGGCTCAGTATAGATTTGGCAGTGGAGGTGAAGGCAGAGGCAATGGTTATCATAATGGTGGTGGGGATCTGGAGGTGTAGGTGTGGTGGATATGGAGTTGGTGGTTCGAGCAGTGGTGGTTATGGAGGCAGGAGGAGCGACAGAGGTCACATCTGTGGTGGTATTAGAGGGACAGATCGAGGATATGATGGAGGATCTCGCTAGTCAAGAGGTTAGGGTGGTTTTGATGTGAACTGGGCAAACTAAAGACGTCTGATCTGATCTGCTACTTATGGAACTGTGTCTTTACAGTAAAGATGGCTCTAGTTATCTAGGGTTTTAATTTCTTTGCGTGCTCATTTTTTATCTATGTCATCGCTTGTGTCTTAGAAAACTTGGTGTGTTACTTGATTGATGAAATCAATAAGAAGAAATGTTGAATCTAAATTTATTCTCTGTTAAACAAAAATTTAAAACCCTAAACCCTAAAATAAAACTTTAATCCTTAACCCTAAACCTTAAACTTACAACCGTAAATCATAAACCCTAAAACCTAAAACCCTAAACCATAAACCCTAAACCCACACCCAACCCTACCCTAATCCCTCCTAACAACCTACCCTAAACTAAACCACACCAAACCCTAAACCCAAACCCAAAACCCTAAACCCTAAAGCCCAGATCCATAACCCTAAACCCTAGAACCTGAAACTAAACCTAAACTAAATAAAACCTAAAATAAAAACTTAAACCTAAATAAAAAATGATAAATAAAACCTAAACCTAAATAAAATTCAAAAAATAAAATAAAATAAAAACCTAAACCTAAACCTAAAAATAAAATAAAATAAACTAATAATAATAAACTATGAGAAAATAAATAAAACTCTAACAAAACTAAAAAAATAAAATAAACCTAAGAATAAAAAACCTAAATAAAAAAAAACTAAACGTAAAATAAAATAAACCTAAAATACAATAAAATAAAAACCTAATAAACCCTAAATAAATAAATAAAATAAATTAACCTATAAAATAAATAAAATAAAATAAACTAAAATAAGCCTAAACTAAAAAATAAAACTTAAAAAAACCCCTAAAATAAAAACCTAAAACCTAAATATAAAAACATAAATAAAAACCTAAACTTAAACCTAAAAAAAATAAAACATCAACCTAAAAAATAAAATAAAAATAATACTAAACTAAAAAATAAACCTACACCCAAAAGATAAACTAAAAAAAACACTAAACTAAAATAAATAAAAATAAAACTCAATAAAAAATGAACCATAACCTAAACCTAGAAAATAAACTAAAATAAAAATGTAAAATAAACTAAACTAATAAAAAATAAACCTAAATAAAAATAAAAATAGTAACTAAATTAAATAAAAATAAACTAAATATACTTCTAAAACTTAATTTGTTTTAAAACTAAAAAATCCTAAACCTGAACCCTAAATGTTAAAAAACCTATAAACCTAAACCCTAAAACTCCCCTAAACTCCAAACCCTAAAGCACCAAACTACTAAAAAACCAAACCTAAAAAATAAATCCTAATCCACTAAATACTCTTAACCACAACTAAACCTAAACCTAAATAAATTAAAAAATAAACTTAAACCCTAAAACCTAATAAACCTAAACCTAATCCTATACCTTGAGAATGGGCAAAACCTTGAAGGTAGGAACATCACCATCAACCAAGCTCAATCTAGATCTGGCGGTGGAGGTGAAGGCGAGAACTATCGCAGTGGGGGGGATCTCGGTGGTCTTGGATGGAGGTGGTGGAGCATTGGTGGTTATGGAGGTGGGAGGAGTGACGAAGGTTACAACTGTGGTGGTGGCAGAGGGAGAAATCGGGGATATGATGGTGGAACCCACTACTCGAGAGGCTAATGTGATTCTGATGGAAACTAGAGAAATTAAAGAATGATCAATCCGATCTGCTGCTTATGGAACTATGTCTTTATAGCTGAGATAATTCTAGTTATCTAGGGTTTTTGATTTGCTCTATGCATGCTCATTTTTGATCGATGTCACCATATGTGTCTTAGAAAACTTGGTATGTTACTTGGTTGATGAAATTAAAAAGAAAAAATGTTGAATATGAATTTTTTCTATATTAAAAAAATAATTAACCCTAAACTCTAAACTAAAACTTGAACCCTAAACCTAAAACATAAACCTAATAATTTGCTAGAGCCTTTTGCTATGCTGGCTGAACCATTATTGTTCCTTTTTTATTTGACTTTTTGGTTTCTCTTGGTTGGTGGTTTCCTTTGGCCCCCTTTTGTGTGGTTGTTTTGTCTTCTAGTGATTTTCATTGGTTGTAGCTTTTGTTTCCTTGAGTTGATGGTTTCATTTCTGAGCTGTTTAGTCATTTGTGGTTGCTCACTTTGGTTTGGCTTGGTGACTGCTTGTTGTTAGGACTTTGGTTTAAGAGCTCCTATCTTGGTTTTGTTGATTGTTTCTCTATTAATTAGAATTGGGCTGGTGCTTTAATGGTTGGTTCTGATTTTCCCTAGCTTGGAGCTTGGATGGGTATTTTGTTAGTGGCTAGTGTGGGTGTTCTGACTTTGTTATAGCCTCTCTCTTGGTTATTGTGATTATTCTATTGTGGTTTTTGTTTAGTGGTTTGGATACTAGTTGGTTGTTGGCTAGTTGCTCTTTGTTTAATGGTGCTGGATCTAGAACTCCATGGATTGCTGGCCTTGGATGTTTGCTTGTATCAGGTATGCTGACTATGATGGCTTTGATATTACTCACCTCTTCTCTTTGGTTGGTAGCATTACATATGATTGAAACCCTTCTTTCTCAACTCTCTCTTTTACCTCTCTTTATCCTTATCCATTTTAGCTATGACTTCTGCCTTTGTACTATTTTGCAGATTTCTTTTATAGGTTGGAACTTTATAGAGCGAATGACCATTGCTCAGTTAACCCAAGTGTTATTGCTGTGGATCTTGCTTATCTTGTTTTCTCATAGGAATAATGAACAACTGCTCGACTCATCCTTTTACTATTTTTAGGATTTATTTTAGTCTTACTTTGTGTCTTTCTCTCTTATGCTTTTTAGTCATTGTATTTGCTCTTTTGTTTTGCTTTCTTTTTCTAATCTACTTAGATGGGGGTTTAGCTTGTAGGGTTTCTTGTAGCTCTCAAAGCAGTAGAATTTTAGAGCTTTATCCCTTTTAAGAACATTGTATATTTTCCTTTAATGGTAATAAAATTCTAACTTTCTTAGAAAAACCCTAAACCCTAAAACCCTAAACCCAAAACCATAAACCCTAATCCCTAAACCCTAAAATCTAAAACCATAAACCCTAAACCCTAAACCCTAAACACCAAACCCTAAACCCTAAACCCTAAACTGTAAACCCTAAACCCATAAACCTAAATCCTAAGAACCTAAGAAACCTAAACCTAGACTAAATAAAATCTAAAAATAAAATAAATAAATAAACCTAAACCTAAATAAAACCTAAAAGAAAAATAAATAAAAAAACCTAAACCTATATAAATTATAAAAAATAAAATAAAATAAAAACCTAAACTAAAACTTTAACCTAAACCTAAAAATAAAATAAAATAAACAAATAATAATAACTAAAAGAAAATAAATAAAAATCTAAACTAAACTAAAAAAATAAAACAAACCTGAGAATTAAAAGCCTAAATAAACTAAAAACTAAATGTAAAATAAAAATAAAATAAAATAAAAACCTAAACCTAAAAAATTAACCATAAAATAAAACCTAAACCCCAAACTAAAAAAAAAATAAATAAAACATAAACCTAAACATAAACTAAATAAAATAAACTAAACTAAACCTAAACCTAAACCTTAACTAAAAAATAAAACCTAAAAAGAACCTAAAATAAAAACCTAAAACCTAAACATAAAAAAATAAAATAAAAACCTAAACTTAAACCTAAAAAAAAATAAAACCTAAACCTAAAATATATAATAAAAATAAAACTAAACTAAAATAAACCTAACCAATAAAAATAAATAATAAAAAGCTAAACTAAAATAAATAAACTAGACTAAATAAAAATAAAAAATAAACTTAAATAAAAATTAAAAATAAAATAAATTGAAATAAATAAAAATTAAACTAATTAAACATAAACTTACCAATATACTTAATTTAAAAAAATAAACCTAAATCCTACTCCTTAACCCTAAAGCCAAAGCCTTACAACCCTAAACCCAAAACCAATCCATAAAACTCTAAACCATAAAATAAACTAACCCTAAAAAACCATAAACTACCCTACCCTAAACCCTAAACCCTAAACCCTAAACCTAAAAACCAAACCTAAACTAAACCCTAAACCTAACTAAACCTAAACCAACTCACCATAAACCTAAACTTAATGTAACTAAATAAATTAAAAAATATACCTAAACTCTAAAAGCTAATAAACCTAAACCTAAACCTGAACCTTAAGAATGGTATCTCCTTCTGATGGAGGTCGGGATTATTTCTGGTTGATACTACTGAGCTTTGGTTGCCCTCTGGTTTTAGTGGCTCTCTCCTTTTATTAGTCCCTTGCTATGTAGGTTTTAGGATGGCCTAGTGATTGGTAGGCTTTAGAGCTTGCTTGTTTGCTTTTTTCCGTAGCCTCTTTATTTCCTTGTGAGGGTTTATTGGCTGGTGGTTGCTTGATGGCTGTGGTATTCTCTAGCCTTTTTGCTTTCAATTTTGTCCGTCTAGCATCATGATTATTGGTTGAGCCTGGCTGTGGGCATTATTCCTTCTTGGGTTGAGTTACTCTCTCTAGAGCTATTACCTGCCATCTAGTTTTTGTTCCCATTTTCTAGTGGTTTTTTTGAAGGTTTTTTGTGGTGTTTGCCTATTGGCTAGATGGCCCATTGTCTTGTCATTTCTCTCTATATGGGATGAACCTGTATATGGTTTTTCCTGTTCTTGGCTCTACTACTATTTCTACTAATTTTTACTGCTATGGTTGGCTGGGTGGCCTATATGGCTGGCTGCAACTATGCTATTGGTTGGTGGATTTGTAGAATTTTTGGTTGTTTACCTTTGGTCTTTGTTTGTTTTAGGTGGATTTGATGGTTGTTGTTTCTTGGCTATTGTCTTGTTTGGTTGGTTTCTTTGCTTTGGTTTGGCTGGTTGTTTTGCTGGTTAGTTGCATATTTAATCTTGATGATAGATACTGGAACTTGGCTAGCTCTTGGCTATTTTGTTTAATTGAGGTAAGTTGGATATGATGGCTGGGATGTTTCCCCTATTATCATTTTAGCTGGTAGCACCATATGTGATTATAACCCTTCTTCAAAAGGTTGGATGCTCACATATCTAGTTTCCCCTTGAGATGAATGTGAGTGTGCCTGAGCCTTATCTAAGATTTTCATCATTTTTTTCCTTTTGTGTACTTAGCTTTTCCTTATTTCTAGATGCTTATCTCTATCTTAAGTTCTTTACAGGTTTGTGGCAAGTTTTGAGGCTGTAGGTTGTTTGCAGATCTCTCAAAAGATTTCAGGATATAGATGGCTTTGGTTTTCTTATAATAGGTAGGGGATTTATCTTTTTAGGATAATTGTAGCTCTTTGAGCAATAGTTTAGAGATTTATCCCCTTTAAGGACCTTGTATCCCTTTCTTTTTGGCAATAAAATTCTCTCACTTTTGACTTTAAAAAAACCCTAAAAACTTGCATGAATTTTAATGGTAGGAACATCACCAGTAATCAGGCTAGATAGTAGAATGGTGGATAAATTGAGTGGTGGGCATGGTGGTTATGGAGGTGGGGAGGGGAAGCGGAGGAGGTATAGCCATGGTGGTGGTAGAGGGAGAGATCGGGGATATCAGGGGTGATTTTGATGGGAATTGGAGAAATTGAAAAATGACCGATCCAATCTGCTGCTTATGGAACTGCGTCTTTATAGTAGAGACAATTCTAGTTATCTAGGGTTTTTGATTTGCTCAGTGCGTGCTCATTTTTTATCTATGTCATCGTTTATGTCTTAGAAAACTTCGTGTGTTACTTGTTTGATGAATTTGAAAAGAAGAAATGTTGAATCTGAATTTGTTTTCTGTTAAAAAAATACCAAAAACCCTAAACCCTAAATCCTAGAAATCCTAAATTGTAAAAACCCTAAACCCTAAATCGTAAACCCTAAACCTTAAAACCCTAAACCCAAAAAAAACCCTAAACCCTAAAAAGCTAAAAACCTAAACCTAAATTAAAAAAAACTTAAAATCTAAACCAAAAAAAAATGAAAAAAAAATATAAACTAAAATCAAAACCTAAACCTAAACTAAAAAGAAAATAAAATAAAAAATAAAAAATAAACTAAAATAAAATAAATAAAAACCTAAACTAAACTAAAAAACTAAAACCTAAATAAAATAAAACTAAACCTAAAATAAAAATAAAATAACCTAAATAAACTAAAAATATAAACTAAACCTAAAATAAACCTAAATAAATAAAATAAAACTAAATCCTAAACTAAAACTAAACCTAAAATAAAATAAAACTAAACCTAAACTAAAATAAACTAAAATAAAATAAATAAACTGGCTAAAATAAACTAAACCTAAACTAAATAAAATAAAATAATCTAAAAAACCTGAGCCAACTAAAAATAAACCTAAAATAAACCTAAAGATAAACCTAAAACTTAAACCTGGAAACATAAACTACCTAAAAATAAATGAAACCTAAACCTAAAGATAAAATAAAATAAAACTAAACTAAAATAAACTTAAACCTAAAAATAAATTAAAATAAACCTAACTAAATAAATAAATAAACTATATAAATAAAAAATAAAATAAATAAAAGATAAAAATAAGCTAAGATAAATTAAAGAAAACTAAATACCTAAACCGTTTTACTAGGTTATAAAGATGAAAAGATAAAAATATAAACCAAACTGCTAAGATCTACCCTGGGCCTATGACCCTAAATCTACATGACTCAAGGCCTGGGCCTGAACCCTAAAATGGGCTCTGGGCCTAGGCTAAACCATAAATACCAATAAACTTTGAAAAATAACCTGGGCCACCTTTATGGGCCCTGATCTACCTAAATCTTGGCAAAACACCCTGGGCTCAACCCTGGGCCCTGGGCCAAACTACCACAACACTATAGGCCCAACCACAAATATAAAGATAAAGAGAAAACCTAGCTAAACCAAGACCAAAGATAAAATAAAGATAAAATAAAACTAAAATAAGATAAAGAAAACCTAAACTAAATAAAAGGAAAATAAACCTAAAAAAAACATAAATAAAATAAAATTAAACTAAAATAAAAGAAAATAAAACTATGATAAATAAAATAAAACTAAATAAAACCTGCACTGAAATAAAATAAAAATAAAACTAAATAAATAAAAATAACACCTAAAAACTAAAACTAAAAAGAAACCTAAAATAAAATAAGATAAAAAATAAAATAAACCTAAACTATTAATAAAACCTAAACCTAGGCCTAAATAAATTACTATACCTATGTATGCAAACTAAATAAAATAAAATAAACTAAAAATAAACCTAAAAAAACCCTAAAATAATAACCTAAAACCTAAACCTAAACCTAAACCTAATAATAAAAAATAAAACATAAACCTAAAAAATAAAATAAAAATAAAACTAAACTAAGATAAACAAAGACCTGAAAGTAAATAAACCTTATAAATAATCAAACTAAATAAAATAAAAATAAACCTAAATAAATAAATAAGATAAAACTAAATAAATAAATAAATAAACTGGAAACTAAAGAAACTAGCTGTTGCTTGGGTTTTTTAAATAAAACCCTAAAACCTAAACTCTGGCTTTAAGGCCTAAAGGCCCTGGATCCCTAGATCCACCCTACTGGGCTAACCTACCTGAAACTAAACCCTGGGCCTCACATACTGAGGCCATGAGCCCTAAAACCATAAATATTAACCACCACTAAGGCCCTAGGCCTGGGCCACATCTACCTTAATTATCCTGGGCCCCCTGATCCTAGGCCCTGACCACTGGCCCTAAACCTACCACATGTCTAAAATCCACAGCTTAACCTACCACAATCCAGGCCCTACCACAGGCCCTGAGCCCCACCTCTATAAACCACCACTGAGCCCAGGCATGGGCTAAACCAAAGATCTTGACCACAAACCTAGGCATTACCACACCACCCTAAACCCCTCTTACTTTAACTTGCCCATTTAAACCACTAAATCACAGGCCCTGGTAAACTTTAAACCTAAACCCAAACCCAAAACATAAAACTAAAGTAAAAATAAATTTAAAAAAACTAAACCACTAACCTAAAAACTAAACTAAACCAGAATAGAACCTTGATAGTAGGAACATCACCATCAATTAGGCTCAGTCTAGATCTAGTAGTGGAGGTGAAGTTGTAGGCGACATTTATCATAGTTGTTGTGTAGGATCTAGAGGTGCTGGTCGATATGGAGGTGGTGGTTGGAGTAGTGGTGGTTATGGAGGTAAGAAAAGGGATGAAGGTTACAACCATGGTTATGGCGGAGGGAGAGATTAGGGATATCATGTTGGATTCTGCTAATCGAGAGGCCAAGGTGGTATAGATGGGAACTAGAGAAATTGAAGAACGATCAATCCTATCTACTACTTATCAAACTGTGTCTTTATAGTAGAGATAATTCTAGTTTTCTAGGGTTTTTGATTTGCTATATGAATCTTCATTTTTTATCTAGGTTGTCGCTCGTATCTTAGAAAACCTAGTGTGTTACTTGGTTGATGAAATCAGAAGAAAGAAAAGTTGAATATGAATTTGTTCTCTTTTAACAAAAAAATAAAAATCCTAAACCCTAAACTAAAATGTGAACCTTTAACCTAAAACCTAAACCCTAAACCCTAAAAACCCTAAACCCTAAACCCTAAACCATAAATCCTAATCCTTAAAACCTTAAACTCTAAACCCAAACCCTAAAACTTAAACCCTAAACCTTAAATGCTAAACCTTAACCTAAACCCTAAACTAACCCTAAACCATAAACCCTAAACTCTAAAAAGTTAAAAACTTAAACCAAAATTAAATAAAATCTAAAAATAAAATCAATAAAAACCTCCTAACCCAAAATAAAATAAAATAAATAAAATAAAACTAAAACCTAAACTTAAACCTAAAAATGAAAAAATAATAATAACATAATTAAAATAAAATAAACAAAAACCACTATACTAAAAAAATAAAAACATAAATAAAATAAAAACTATACCTAAAATAAAATTAAAATAGACCTAAAATAAAATAAAATAAAATAAAACAAAACAAAAACTAAATAAACACCAAAACCTAAAAAATAAACCTAAAAATAAAACTTAAAAATTAATAAAAAAATAAAACTTAAACTCTAAATTAAAAAAAAAAACATGAACATGAAATAAAAAACAAATAAACTAAAACCTATACTAAAATAAACTAAATTGAAATTAAACTAAACCTTAACCTAAAATTAAACTAAATAGAAAATAACCTAAACTTAAAGTTAAAAATAAAACTTAAAAATAAACCTAAAATAAAAACCTAAAACATCAACTTAAAAAATAAAAAATAAAAACCTAAACCTAAGCCTAAAAATTAAAGATTAAACCTAAACCTAAAAAATAACATAAAAATAAAACTAAACTAAAAAATAAACCTAAACCTAAAAAATAAAATAAATGAAAAACCTAAACTAAAATAAATAAACCACAAAATAAATAAATTAAGATAAATAAAAATAATTTTGAACCTTAATAAAAGTAAAAATAAAATAAACTAAAATAAATAAAAATAATCTAAATAAACTAAATAAACTAAATAAACCTAAACCTACTAGTTTACTTAAATTAATAAAAATAAAGAAAAATAATAAATAAAAAACCATAAACCTTAAACCTTAAACAAACCGAGCCCTCCCAACCTAAACCAAACCTGTACTAAACCCTACTACCCTAAAACCCCCAAACCACCCCTAAAGCTTAAAATACAAGCTAACCTGACCCTAAACCACTACAAAACACTAAAATCCTAAATCCAAAAACTACACTAAACCCACAAGCCCACAAGCCCTAACCTAAATCTTAACCTCTAAAACCCTAAACCATAAACCCTAAACCTTAAACCCTAAATCCTAAACCCCAAACCCTAAACCCTAAATCCTAAACCTAAAATTAAAGAAACTAAATAAATAAATAAAATAAACCTAAACCTAAACCTAAACTTAAACCCTAATAATGGGCAGAACATTGACGACAGGAACATCAACATCAACTAGGATCAGTCTAGATCTAGCGGTAGAGGCGAAGGCAGAGGCAACGGTTACCATAGAGGAGGTGAGGGATCTAGAGGTGTTGCTTGATATGGAGGTGGTGTTCAGAGCATTGGTGGTTCTGGAGGTAGGAGGAGCGATGGAGGTTACAACCATGGTCACCACGAAGGGATAGATTGGGGATATGATGGCGGATCTCGCTGCTCAAGAGGCAGTGGTGGTTCTGATGGGAACTGGAAAAATTGATGATCGACTGATCCAATCTACTACTTATGGAACTGTGTCTTAATTGTAGAGACTGTTCTAGTTATCTAGGGTTTTTGATTTTCTCTATGCATACTCATTTTTTATCTATG
Source organism: Cymbidium sinense (assembly GCA_021442155.1). NCBI lineage: Eukaryota > Viridiplantae > Streptophyta > Magnoliopsida > Asparagales > Orchidaceae > Cymbidium > Cymbidium sinense. The sequence continues at coordinate 56,774,713 of CM038214.1, read as the reverse complement.
TCATCACTTGTATCTTAGAAAACTTGGTGCACTACTTGGTTGGTGAAATCAAAAGAAGAAATGTTGAATATGAATTTTTTCTTTATTAAAAAAACCTAAACCCTAAATAAACTAAAATCAACCATAAACCTAAAAACCCACAACCCTAAGCCCTAAAATCATAAACCTAAAACAAAAAACCAAACCTAAAATACTAAATAAAACCTAGGCAAACCACAAACCCTAAAACCCTAAACCACAAACCCAAACCCTAAACCCTAAACCCTAAAAGCTACCTCAAACCTTAAAACTAAACCAAAAAAACCACAACTCTGTATTCTAAACCCTAAACTCTAAACTTAACATGGCCAAACCATAAACCCCATCAGCACGGACCCTAAACCTGGGCCACAGACAAACCTAAATTATGACCTGATCCTAAACTAAGCCTAAACCTAAACCTTAAACCCTGAAACTGAAACTGAGGCCTAAACTGGGCCACCAGGCCCTGAGCTGAGGCCCTAGGCATGAGGCCTAGCTGGCTGAGCCTGAGTCTGAGCCTGAGGCCTAAGCAGGCCTAAGGGCCCTGGGCTTTGACCCTGAGGCCAGGCCCTAAGTCTGGGCCTGGGCCCAGGCTGAGCCCTGGGCTGAGCCTGGGCTAAGGCCTGGGTCTCGGCTGGGACTGAGTCTGAGGCCCTAGGCTTAGGCTGAGCCACAGGCTGATCCTGAGGCCCTAGGCTAAGCCAGGGCCCAAGGCCTGGGCTGAGCTTGCTTAAGGCCAGTATGGGCCCTGGGCCTGAGGCTGGGCCCTGGGCCTGAAGGCCTGGGCAGGCCTGGGCCTGGGCCCTGAGCTAACTGGGCCCTGGGCCTGAGTCTGAGCTGAGCTGGGCCCAGGCTGAGCCTGGGTTTAGGCCCTGGGCCTGGGCTGGGCCTGAACAGGCCTGGGCCAGGCCTGGGCTGAGTCTTGATCAGGCTGAGCCCTGGGCCTTGAGGCCTGGGCCCAGGCTGGGCTGGGCTGGCTGAGCCAGGCTAATGAGGCCCTGAGGCAGGCCCTGGCCTAAACTAAACCTAAGGCCTAGAATCTAGCCAGGCCAAACTTAAACCCTAAATCCAAACCTGAGCTTAAACCTAAAGCTTACACTAGGCCCTAAACCTAAACTAACTAAACCCTTATCCTTAAACCCTAAACATAATCCCTAAACCTAAACCCTAAACCCTAAACCCTAGATCTTAAACCTAAACCTAAACCTAAACCCTAAACCTAAACCTAAACCTAAACTAAACCTAAACACTAAACAAAACAAAACTTAAACCTTAAGCTAAAACCAAAAAACCCAAAATATTGTTACCTGAGCCCTCATCCTTGTGCTCTGGCAATTTCCCTTTCCCCCTCTCATTTTCAACTTTCTGGCTGCTACTTGCTAACTATTTTGCTTGATTCTCACTGGATTCCTTCTTGAATCAATGGCCACTGGCCTATTTCGTGTCTTCATTGGAGTGGCATCGTGGCTTGGCATCTTCCCTGATGATTCTTTGGGGAAAATTGAAGGATCCTATGGATCATGCTTGGACATCAACTAACTTTCCTTCGACTGGTTTGAAATCATTCAAATATGTTCCAGTTTAGATTTCTCTCCCCAATATGTGAATTCATTTCATTAACCATCAATTCCTTTTTATTGTGGGTGCTTTATTTAGTCGGTCATTGCAAATTGATTAGGCAATAACTACAAAATCTCATCTTTAGTGGCTAAAATCCTTATTGAATTGGACATTATGAAGAAACACCCCAAAGAAATCTAGATGGGATTTGAAAATTATGGATATATTCAAAGAATTGAATTTAAAAATCTCCTTATCTATTTTCTCACTATAAAATCCACGGGCATGATTATTCTAAATATTTCATTTTTCATCCTCACCTAAAAAAGAAGATCCCTGTTAAGGAAACTTCTATTCCTGACCATAGGTCGATCACTGTTAAATATCAAAATGCTACTTAAAAAAGGAATTTTTGAATGTTCCTAATAAGGCTGTTTTACATCTAACTTCTTCTATGCAAATGAAGGCTTATAATGTGAATAATAATAGTTTTTCTAAACTTTTGGATGACAATTTTGTTTCCTCTAATTCAATCCCTGCATCTTTGCTAGCTTTGATTGATGAAAATAAAGCTTTGGTTGAGAATATAAATGAGGATATTAATGTTATTCATCATTCAAATTCAATGGAGAATATGGAGAATATGGATTTAATACCTCATGATATTCAGGTTGATAAAATTGATTCTATTTTCTAGATTCAGGATGATTTAAATTGTCATAAAGATTTGGCTTTGTCTAATAATTTGGGTCATGAAGCAGAAGGGCTAGGTGTTCACACTTGCCTCTAAATAAATATGTTTCTGCTCCCTCTCTTCCTATTCCTAATGCTCATTTGGCTTTAAATATTCTAATGTCTTGGAAGAAGAAGAGCTCAATTCTAATCAAGAGATTTCTCTTAAATCTATGACTAATGTTGCTAAATCCTTCTTGAATGATGATTATATGAGAAAAGAAAATGATTTCCAAACTTATCATGCTAAAAATAGAAAAAATGTTAAACATTTCTCTCCCAAATTACCAAGAAACACTAGATCAGTTACGACCTCCCTCTCCTCTCTTAATTAACCTTTTCTTAACCCCATTTTATTTATTTATGTTTAATTTTATTATTTAGAATGTTAGAGGGATCGCTACCCTCTCTATTTGTAACCATATTAGAAATCTTTATCGTAATCATCTTATTCATGCTAACAAAATTAACCATGTTGCTAGAATGATCCGTTTCAATAAATTTTTCACTAATGTCAGTAATAGATTTGGTGTTTTTGGAATAACTTTATAGAGGTTTCTATTCTTGATGATTTTTAACAAGTTGTCAATGCTCAAATCTCTTATGGTGATTATTGTGTTTTGGGCTTAGATCTAGTAGAAATAATCTTTGGCATAATTTAAGGAATTTTGCTACCTCTATCAAAAAACCTTGGTTTGTTGGTGGTGATTTTAACACTATTTTATTCACTTCTGAACTAAGTGGTGGTTTCTCTCCTAACATTCATTCTATGGAAGAATTTTCTAATATGATCCTTGATTGTAATTTGATTGATATTGGTTTTAAAGGTTCTAATTATACTTGGCAAAACTCTAGACTATGACAAAGGTTCAATCAGATTCTTTTTATAAGTCATTGGATTACTCAATGGCATATTACTTCTATCAATCATTTAAGCATAACCTTGTCTGATCATGCTTCTCTTTTGATTTCTGTTAAAGATAATTCTAATAGATTAAAAATTTTCTCTCTTTTTTGATTTCAGAACATGTGGATTCAGCATATTGATTTTTTTAATGTTGTGCCTAACAATTGGAAAGCTCCTTTACATCTTGATAATTTGATTATGGGGATGAATATACTTTCGTTTAAGCTTAAAACACTTAAGCAAAAGTTGGGTTGGTGGAACATGCATTATTTTATAAACCTTTTTGGTAATATCAAAGATATGGAAAAAAATGGTTTGTGATCTTGAGGTCTCTATTATGCCTGATCCTTCTAAGATTAAGGAAATGATTGAGGTGAAAGATAAACTTGTTAATTTTCAAAATATGGAAGAGACTTATTGACATCAAAAAGTTTCTAGTAAACATATTACAGATGGTGACAGGAACACTAGGTATTTCCATGCTTTAGTTAATAAAAATAGAGCTTTAAATAATATTCAAAAAAAATAAAGATGATAATGGAGAATGGATTATGGAGAATAATGATATTAAGGATTTGGTTATTAATTACTTTAGAAATATGCTTAATAAGAGTTGCTCTTATGAAGCTATTTCTAAATCACACTTAATTCCTTTTATTATTACAAATGATGATAATGATTTGCTTACTATTATGCCTAATGAAGATGAAATTTTTAAACTTCTTAATAGCATGAACATAGATTATGTTAACAGTTTGGAGCGTTCCACTACTCAATTTTTTCAAAATTGTTGGTTTATTTTTAAAAAAGATTTGATTGATGATGTGGTTGATTTTTTTTAATGGTAATCCTTTTCTTAGATATTTTTCTAGCACTTCTATTGTTCTTATACCTTAGAAAGATAATCTAGACTATTAGAGTAATTTTAGACCTATTAGTCTTTGCACCTTCTTCAATAAGCAGATTTCCAAAATTCTTGCCAATAGGCTTAGTCCTTTACTTCATAAGGTAATCAATCTCAACCAAACTGGTTTTGTTAGAGGTAGATCTTTTCTGATAACATTTTACTTGCCCAAGAATTAATTCATGGCTTAGATGCTAAGACTAGAGGTGGAAACATTCTTTTCAAGTTAGATATTACCAAAGATTTTGATAATATCTCTTGGGATTTCCTTTTCCATATTCTAAATTTATTTGGGTTTTCTGATAAATTTACTTTTCTTATTAAAATTATATTAATAATGTCTGGTTTTCTATTTTTTTAATAGGGATACTTTGGGCTTCTTTCCTTCTTCTAATGGCTTAAGACAAGGGGATCCTTTATCTCCTACTTTATTTATTATTATTGTTGAGTACTTATCTAGGAGCATCAACTAGTTATTTTTAAACAATCCTAGTATGTACTATAGAACTCTTGGTGGTCTTCCTATTTCGTACTTAAGCTTTGTATATGATTTTATTATTTTTTGGAAGGCTTCTATTCAACATATCAAGAACCTCAAGATTTTTTTAAATAAATTTGGTAGAGAAAGTAGTCCTATCAATGATAACAAAAGCTATTTTATTATTTCTTCAAGTATCTCTACTAATAAAATCAATCAAATTCGACATACACTAAACTTAAACATCAACACTTACCTCTTAAGTACTTGGGTGCTACTTTATTTAAAGGTCCAAAACAAGCCCATCTATTTGATGAGTTGATTCAAAAAATTTTAAATAAAATCTTTGTTTGGGAATTCCATTTACTTTCCTTTGGTGACAAGCTCACTATTCTTAAAAGAACTCTCAATTCTCTAAATTTTATGCCTCTTTATTTGATTCAAACTAGTATTCCCACTAATTCTACTCTTATTAGAATTGATCGCTTGCTTAATAAATTTTTTTGGGGATCCAATAATTCTATTAAAAGAATGCATTGGACATCCTAGCATAAATGTTGTGATCTATTGGGTGAAGGTGGTCTTGGTTGCAAACCTATTTGTGAAATTATGACTGCCTTCTCTCATATGCTCTAGTGGAATTTTAGAAATAATGATAGACTTTGGGCTAATATGATGGAAAAATATTACCAAGGTAAAAACCATCTTATCTATGCTTATAAAGTTGGTGACTCTCCGGTTTGGAAAAGGCTTTGCTCCATTAAATGGGTTGTTGAATCCTTAATATCTTGGGGTATTCATTCAATTTCTTCTTTCTTTTGGAAAGATAATTGGATTGGCAATTGCTCTATTGACTCCCTTTATCTACACACTCTACTGCTACTATCAAAGTTAACTCTTTTTAGCTTAATAATAATTGGAATAAAAACAAACTTGAGAACTACATTCCTATTTCTATTTTTGACAAGTTTTGCAACATCACTATCTTTTTTAATAAACCTAATCAAATTCTTTTCAAGCTCTCTTATAATGGATATTTTATTCTTAAAGAGGTTTGGAATTTTATTAGAAATAAATAAAAAAACCTCTAATGTTTTCATTAAACATTTGAACAATATCATTCCCATTTCTTATTCTTTTTTCGCTTGGAATATTTTGAATAACTTCATTCCTGTAGATTCCTTGCTCTGGCTTAAAGGGTTTTATTTACCTTCCAAGTGCTATTGTTCCTTTCATATATAAAATGTTAATCATGTTTTTTTCAATGATGTTATTGCTTCCAAACTTTGGATATGGTATGATGATTTATTTAACACTAACTATTTTCATGGCTCTCTTTCGTTATATCAACTTCTTGAAGTTTGTTTCATAAAACTGTGAAAGGTCATTTGAAAGTTTTAATTTCTATTACCCTTATTTGATTCATTAGTATGGATAGAAATGATTGTAAATATCAATGCATCCCTATCCCATAAAAGGATCCTTCCTAGAACTAAAGAAAAAATCCATGCTTATTTTAATGCAAATTTAATTAGTAATCTTCATTTTAGAGGTTATAAATTTATGGCTAAAACATTAGGTATCACTTTGCATGATGACCCTTCCTACAAGAGTATTAGGATTATACATTAGATTACGCCTAAAGATAATTTTATTAAGATCAATATGGATGGTTCTGTTTCCCCGAACAAATATGGTTGTGGTGGAATTCTTAAGGATTCTAAAGGTACTGTCATTTGTGCTTTTGCCTACCACCCCAAAGCTTGATCTATTATTTATGCTGAGCTCATGGCTGTTAATAAAGCTATTGATATTTTCTTAAGCAAAGGCCTCTTTAATATTTGGATTAAAGTTGATTCTCTTCTTTTACTTGATATGCTCAATACAAATAAAATGGGGAATGCTAACTTATTTTATCTTCTTAATCACACTAAAAAGCTTCTTTCTCAAGTTTGCTACAAAATTTCTTACATTCAAAATGAAGGTAATGCTTGTGCTAATTTCCTGGCTAATTTAGGAGCTAAATTAAAAGAGCTCACTCTATTTGATAAACATAGCTTTCTTAAGCATTTGCATAGTTTGGTCAATCTGGATAACACTGAACTGCCTTACCTCAGATTTTAACTTTTGGCTATTTTACTGATCATATTACTATGGTGGTTTTATTCAGTATATTTTTTGGTTGTTTTTTTTTGTACTTCCCTCACGAGGAAGTGGTTTTTACCATTTTTTTAGGTTCCTGGTCAATCTCACTTTATATGAAAGCTGCCTTCTTGGTTTTAGTTTATTTCTAAACTTAAACCCCCTTCCTCTTTACCCCATTATATACTTGACTAACCCTTATTTAGGTCATAGGGTGTTATTTTTAATGGATTTTCCTATCCTCTAAGACTAGTGGTTTTATTTCTATAGCTCATGTTATGCTTCTTTTGTCACACAGCTAGTGATGTTTTGGGGGTCTCCTATTAGGTTATGGCTATGCTTGATTTTGGCCTACCCCTTTATACTAATTGATCTTGGATTTACCTCTAGTTTAGGCTGGATATTACCTTATTTCAATTGGATTTTCAACTGCTATGGTTGGTTCTGTTGGATGCTACTATTTGCTTCTTCCATCTACCTGACTATTATGGGTGGTCATTTTTCATGGCTACTATTGGTCTCTTCTGGTTTGGCTTAGTTTTGGGCTTTTTGGTGGTTGTTGTTCTCATCTCCTAGTTTCGATTGGGGCCTTCTACTATTTGGTTTTTCCCTCTGCCTTGTGGATTGGAGGTAGCTTTTTTTTGGTTATTGCCTTCCTATTTTCTCTTTTGTGATGATTGTTTGCTCTATAGGGTTTGGAAGGGACTTTATTTGCCTCTGGCCTTATTCCTTTCCTCACTGATTTGCTGCTTATTTTTGCTTGGTTCTCCTTGGCCTTTTCTACCTTGGTTTTTTCTCTAGTTGAGTGACTACCAATTTTGTTTCTTGGATTTTTTTAGATCTCCAGGTGGGTTGTGGCTATTCCTGTTGTTCTTTCCCTCTATTCTGGGCTCCATATTGGGTTAACCTCTTATTTGGGCTGGCTGCTCCTTTACTGATTTGGAACTTCTGCTACTATGGTTGGTTGTTGGGTGGCAGCTATTGGTCTCTTCAGGATTTGCTTAGCTTTGGATTTTTCAATTCTTTTTTGTTGTTTTCCTAGTTTGGGTTGATGTTTTCTTTTTGTTGGTTGTTTTCTCTTTTGATTGGTATGAGGATAGATGCTTTGTGGTGTTTACTTTATCCTTCTCTTTCTCAAGCCTTCTCTTTCTCAGCTCTCTCTAAATTGTTTACTTTATCCTTTTCCCTTGAGCTATGATTATTGCCTTTGTAGTGTTTTGCAATTCTTTTGTGTTGGTACTTTACGTGATAGAATGAGTTTTACTACCAACTCAAGTGTTGTTGCTATGGATCTTGCTTATCTTGCTTTCTCAAAGGGATTAAGAGTTGTTGCTGACTAGTCCTTTTACTGCTTTCATGAGCTGTAATAGTCTTATTCTATGTCTTTTTCTCATATGCTTCTTAGCTATTGCATTGTTTTTCTTTTTCTTTTGTTTTATTTTCCTTTTTTATTGTACTTAATGGGGTTTAGCTCTTTAGGTTTCTTGTAGTTCTGAGAGCAATAAAACTTTGAGCTTTACCCCTATTAAGGACATCAAATCTTTTCCTTTTATGGTAATAAAATTCTAACTTTTCCCAGAAAAAACACTGAACCCTAAACCCTAAACCCTAAATCCTAAACTAATCGTAAACCCTAAAAACTAAATCGTAAACCCTAAACCCTAAAAACCTAAAAACCTAAAAACCTAAACTTAAACTTAATAAAACCTAAAAATAAAATAAATAAATAAACCTAAACCTAAATAAAATAAAATAAATAAAATAAAATAAAATAAAAACCAAAACTAAAACCTAAACCTAAAAATAAAAAAAATAAAAAAAACTAAAATAAAATAAAATAAATAAAAACCTAAACTAAATTTAAAAAGAAAATAAAATTAAAAATAAAAAACCTTAATAAAATAAAAACTAAATCTAAAATAAACCAAAAATAAAATAAAATAAAAACTAAATAGAAACCTAAACCTAAAAAATAAACCAAAAAATAAATAAAAATAAAACCTAAACCCTATACTAAAAAGAAAAACTTAAACTTAAAATAAAAATAAAAGTAACAAAATTAAATAAATCTAAAAAAAATAAATAAAACCTAAACTTAAAATAAACTAAACCTAAACCTAAACCTAAACCTAAACTAAATAAAATAAAATAAACTAAAAATTAACCTAAACCTAAACTAAAAAATAAAACATAAAAATAAAGCTAAAATAAAAACCTAAAACCTAAACCTAACAAAATAAAATCAAAACCTAATCCTAAACATAAAAAAAAAACATAAACCTAAAAAATAAAATAAAAATAAAACTAAACTAAAAAATAAACCTAAACTTAAACCTAAACTGAAAATAAAAAAAAACTAAAATAAAAAACCTAAACTAAAATAAATAAACCTAAAATAAATAAACTAAATTAAATAAAAATAAAATTAAACCTAAATAAAATAAGCTAACATAAATTAAAAATAAACTAAATAAACATAAACCTAATGGTTTACTTAATTTAAATAAAAAAATAAAATAATAAATAATTAAATAAAAAAACCCTAAACCCTAAACCTTAAATACCCTAAACCCTAAATCCTAAACTTTAAACCCTAAACCCTAAACTCTAACCCTAAACCCTAAACCTAAACCTCAAAACCTAAATAACCCTAAACCCTAAAACCCTAAGCCCTAAAACCTAAGTTCTAAACCCTAAACCTAAACCTTAAACCCTAAATCCTAAACCCATACCCAAAACCCTAAAATCCTAAACCCTAAACACTAAACTAACCCTAAACTCTAAGCTAACCCTAAACCCTAAAAGTCTAAACACTAAACCTTAAACCCTAAACCCTAAACCCTAAACCTTAAAAACCTAAACTTAAACCTTAAAAAAACTAAACGTAAAAGATAAAATAAAAATAAAACTAAACTAAAAAGTAAACCTAAACCTAAACCAAAACTGAAAAAATAAACTAAAACAAAAAACCTAAACTAAAATAATCAAACTTAAAATAAATAAAATAAACTAAATAAAAATAAAAATAAGCCAATAAAAAAATTTAAAAAATAAAATAACCTAAAATAACTAGAAAATAAACTAAATAAAATAAATAAACTGAAACCTATCGGTTTACTTAATTTAAATAATAAATACATAAAAAATAATAAAATAAAAATCCCTAAATCCTATACCCTAATCCTTAACACCCTAAACCCTAAATCTTAAACCCTAAACCCTAAACCCTGAACCCTAACCATAACCCTAACCTTAAATTGTAAACACTAAACCCTAAACCCCAAACTTAAACGACCCTAAACCCTAAACCCTAAATCCTAAACCCAAACAATAAACCCTAAATCTTAAACCCTTACCCTAAACCCAAAACCCTAACTCTTAAATCCTGAACTAACCATAAACCATAAGTTAACCTTAAACCCTAAACCCTGACTCCTAAAAACTTTAAACACTAAAGCCCAAACACTAAATCCTAAACCCTAAACACTAACTCTAAGCCTTAAAACTTAAAAACCTAAACCTTAAAACCCTAAACCCTAAACCCTAAACCTTAAACCATAAACCTAAACTTAAACCTTAAACCCTTAAACTCCTAAACCTAAAACCTAAACCCTAATTTAAACTCTAAATACTAAAACCCTAAACCCTAAACATTAAACCACAAACCCTAAATCCTAAATCCTGAACCCTAAAATCTAAAACCATAAACCCTAAACCTTAAACCCTAAACCCTAAAACCCCAAACCCTAAATCCTAAACCCTAAAAACCTAAAAATCTAAACCTACACTAAATAAAACTTTAAAAATAAATAAATAAAAAACCTAAACCTAAATAAAATAAAATAAATTAAAACATAAACTAAAACCTAAACCTAAACCTAATAATAAAATAAATTAAAAAAAATTTAAAACTAATCTAAAATAAAATAAATAAAATCCTAAACTAAAATAAAATATAAAATAAACCTAAAAAAAAAAAAAACCTAAATAAAATAAAAACTAAACCTAAAATAAACATTAATTAAAACTAAAATAAAATAAATAAAAATTGATTAGAAACCTAAACCTAAATAATAAACCTAAAAATAAATAAAAAATTAAACCTACACCCTAAACTAAAAAAACCTAAAACTAAAAAAATTTAAAGTAAACAAATTGTAATAAACCTAAACTAAAATAAACTAAACTAAAATAAATAAAACCTAAACCTAACCCCAAAATAAACAAAACCTAAACCTAAACCTAAACTAAATAAAATAAAATAAACTAAAAATAAACCTAAACCTAAACAAAAGTAAAATCTAAAAATGGACCTAAAATAGAAACCTAAAACCTAAACCTAAAAAAATAAAATAGAAACAAAAAAATAAAAAATAAATTAAAAATAAGAGTAAACTAAAAAATAAACCTAAACCTATTTCTAAAACTTAAAAATAAATTAAAATAAATAAACCTAAAAAAATAAACTAAACTAAATAAAAATAAAAATAAATCGCAATAAAAACAAAAAATAAAATAAACTAAAATAAATAAAAAATAAAGTAAATAAACTTAAACCTACACATTTACTTAATTTAAAAAAAAATAACAAAAACCTAAACCTTAAACCCTAAATAATAAAAACCCTAAACTCTAAACCCTAAACAATAAACCCTAAACCTTAAACCTTAAACCCTAAACCCTAAACCCTAAACAACCCCAAACCCTAAAACCCTAAACCCTAAACCCTAAACCCTAAGCCTTAAACACAAACCATAAACCTTAAACCCTAAACCCTAAACCCTAAACCCTAAACACTAAACCCTAAATGCTAAAACTCTAAACCCTAAGCCCTAAACCCTAAACTAACTTTAAATCATAAGCTATCCCTAAACACTAAACATTAAACCCTAAAAAACTATAAACCCTAGAGCCTAAACATTAAACCCTAAACCATAAACCATAAACCCTAACCCTAAACCATAAACCTAACCCTACTATGGATATGGACATGGTGGTTATGGAGGTAGGATCTAGAGGTGGGGGATCTGGCAGTGCTTATGGTTCTAGACATGCTGATGGTTATGGAGGTGGTGGTTATGGAGGCGGTTGGAGCGTCGGATGTTACAGCCATGGTGGTGGTTATGGAGGCGGGAGGAGCATCGGAGGTTACAACCATGGTGGTGGTGGAGGGATAGATCAAGTATATGATGGTGGATCCCGCTACTCGAGAGACGAGGGTGGTTCTGATGGGAACTAGAGAAACTAAAGAAGGGTCAAACTGATTTGATGCTTATGGAACTGTGTCTTTATAATAAAGATGGTTCTAGTTATCTTGGGTTTTTGATTTGCTCTATGCATGCTCATTTTTTATCTATGTCGTAGATTGTATCTTAGAAAACTTGGTGTGCTACTTGGTTGATGAAATCAAAAAGAAGAAATGTTGAATCTGAATTTGTTCCCTATTAAAAACATATCTTAAATCCCAAACTAAAACCTAAACACTAAAAATCCTAAAACCCTAAACCTTAATCACTAACCCTAAACCCTGAACCCTAAAGCCCAAACTTAAGTAACTTAAACATTAAAACTCTAAACCCTAAATCCTAAATCCAAATCGTAATCCTTATATCTTAAACCCCTACCCTAAACCCTAAAACCCTAAACCCTAAACCCTAAACTAACCCTAAACCTTAAGCTAACCCTCTACCCTAAAAACCCTGAACCCAAAAGCTCAAAAACTAAATCATAAACCCTAAACACTAAATCATAAACCCTAAACCTTAACTCTAAACCTTAAACCCAAAAATCCTAAACCATCAAACCCTAAACCATAAACCCTAAACCCTAAACCCTATATTGTAAACCCTAAACCCTAAACCCTATACCGTAAACCCTAAACCCTAACCCTAAACCCTAAACCCTAATCACTAAAACCTAAAACCTAAACCTAAACCATAAACCCTAAGCCCTAAACTCTAAATACCATAAATCCTAAACACTAAACCCCAAACCCTAAACCCTAAGTCCTAAACCCTAAACTCTAAAACCCTAAACTAGAAATCCTAATCCCTAAATCCTAAAACCCCAAACCCTAAACCCTAACCCTACTGGTGGATATGGAGGTGGTGGTTATGGAGGCAGGATCTAGAGGTGGGGGATCTGGATGTGCTTATGGTTCTAGACGTGCTGGTGGGTATGGAGGTAGTGGTTCTGAAGGAGGAAGGAGCATCAGAGGTTACAACTGTGGTGGTGGTTATGGAGGCGGGAGGAGCATTGGAGGTTACAGTCGTGGTGTGGCGGAGGGATAGATCAGGGATATGATGGTGGATCCAACTACTAGAGAGACGAGGGTGGTTTTGATGGGAACAGGAGAAATTAAAGATACGCCGAACCGATCTGCTGCTTATGGAACTGTGTCCTTTCAGTAGCGATGGTTCTAGTTATCTAGGGTTTTTGATTTTCTCTATGCGTGCTCATTTTTTATCTATGTCGTAGCTTGTATCTTAGAAAACTTGGTCTGCTACTTGGTTGGTGAAATCAAAAAGAAGAAATGTTGAACATGAATTTGTTCTCTATTAAAAAAATAACTTAAACCCCAAACTAAAACTTAAACACTAAAAATCCTAAAACCCTAAACCCTAATCCCTAACCCTAAGCCCTAAACTCTAAAGCCCAAACCTAAACAACCATAAACCTTAAAACCAAACCTTAAGCTAAACCTCAACCCTAAACCCTAAACCCTAAAAACCCTAAACCCAAAAGCCCAAAAACTAAATCATAAAGCGTAAACACTAAACCCTAAACCATAAACCTTAACTCTAAACCTTAAACCCTAAACCCTAAACCCTATAACATAAACCCTAAACTCTAACCCCCAAACCCTAAACCCTAAACCCTAAAACCTAAACCCTAAACCAAAACCAGAAACCCTAAAAACCTTAAATTCTAAACACTAAACCCCAAACCCTAAACCCTAAATCCTAAACCCTAAACCCAAAAACCCTAAACTAAAAACCCTAATCCCTAAACCCTAAAACCCTAAACCTTATCCCTAAACCTTAAACTCTAAAAACTTAAAACCTAAACCTAAATTAAATAAAACCTAAAAATAAAATAAATATAAAAACTAAAACCTAAATAAAATAAATAAAAACATAAATTAAAACCTAAACCAAAATAAAAAACCTAACTTAAACCTAAAAATAAAATAAAATAAAATATAAAAACAAGTCTAAAGTAAAATAAATGAAATCCTAGATTAAACTAAAAAATAAAATAAACCTAAAAATAAAAAAACTAAATAAAATAAAAACTAAGCCTAAAATAAACATTAATTAAACCTAAAATAAAATAAAATGAAAATTAAATAAAAATCTAAACCCTAAACTTAAAAAAAATTAAAATAAAATAAACCTAAACTAAAATAAACTAAACTAAAATATATAAAACCTAAACTTAAACCTAAAATAAACTAAACATAAATCTAACCGAAACCTAAACCTAAACTAAAGAAAATAAATTAAATTAAAAAAAAAACTAAACATAAACTAAAAAAAAACCTAAAATAAATCAAAATAAAAAAAACCTAAACCTAAAAAATAAAATAAAACATAAACCTAAACCTCAAAATAAAAATAAAACCTAAACATAAAAATAAAATAAAATAAAACTAAACTAAACCTTAAACCTAAACCTAAACCTAAACTAAAATAAAAAACTAAAAGAAAATAAACCTAAACTAAAATAAATAAACCTAAAATAAATAAAAATACAAATTAACCTAAATAAAAATAAAAAATAAAATAAACAAAAAATTAATTAATTAATTAATTAATTAATTAATTAAGCTAAACAAACCTAAACCTACTCGATTAGTTTATTTAAAAAAATTAATATAGATAAATAAATAAATAAAAACCTTAAACCTTAAACCCTAAACTCTAAACCCTAAAATCACAAATCCTATATCCTGAATACTAAACCCTAAACCCTAAACCCTAAACACTAAACATCCCCTAACCCTAAACCCTAAACCCTAAACCCAAACCCTAAACCCTAAACCCTAAACCCTAAACATTAAACCCTAAACCCTAAATCCCTAAACCCTAAACCCTGAACACTAAACTAACCCTAAACCATAAACTATCCCAAAACCCTAAACCCTAAATCTTAAAAACCCTAAGCCTAAAGCATAAACCCTAAACCCTAAACCCAAACCCTAAACCTAAACCCTACTAGAGGTGCTGGTGGATATGATGGTGGATATGGAGGTGTGGTTTTGGAGGTAGGATTTGGAGGTTCTCATGGATGTGGAGTTGCTGGTTATGGAGGTGGGAGGACCGACGAAGGTTATAGCTATGGTGGTTATCGAGGGATATATTGGAGATATGATGGCAGATCCAGCTACTCGAGAGGCAACTGTGGTTCTGAGGGGAACTGGAGAAATGAAGAATGACAGTCCGATCTACTGCTTATGGAATTTTGTCTTTACAGTAGAGATGTTTCTAGTTATCTAGGGTTTTTAATTTTCTCCATGTGTGATGATTTTTTATCTATGTCACCGCTTGTATCTTAGAAAACTTAGTATGCTACTTGGTTGATGAAATTAAAGAGAAGAAATGTTGAATCTGAAATTGTTCTCTATTAAAAAAAACCTTAAACTTTAAACCCTTAACCCCTAACCAAAAGCAAAAACCTAAACCTTATACCCTAAAAACCCTAAAATTCTAAACCCTAATATCTAAAGCCTAAACCTAAAACCCTAAACTTAAAACTAACCAAAAACTAAACCCTAAACCCTAAATCCTAAACCCTAAACCTTAAATGCTAAACTAAAGAAACCCTAAACCCTAAACTAAACCCTAAACCCTTTTCCCTAAAAACCCTAAACCTTAAATAATAAACGTTAAACCTTAAACCCAAAACCCTTAACCTTAAACCCTATAACAGTAAACCATAAACCCTAAACCCTAAACCTAAACCCTACACCCCAAACCTTAATCCCTAAACAAACCCTAAACCCTAAAGCCTAAACACTAAATCCTAAAAAACAAAAAACATAAACATAAACTAAATAAAACCTAAAATTAAAATAAATAAATAAACCTAAACCTAAATAAAATAAAAAATAAAATAAAAGAAATACCTAAACATAATCCTAAACCTAAATGTAAACTAAAATAAAAATTAAATTAAACCTAAAAAATAACAAAACTTAATAAAATAAAAACTAAACCAAAGATAAAAAGAAAATAAACCTAAAATAAAATTAAATAAAAATTAAATTAAAATCATAGCCTAAATAATTAAAATAAAAATAAATAAAAATAAAACCTAAACCCAAAATAAAAAAAACATAAATCTAAAATAAAAATAAAATAAACAAAATAAAATAAACCTAAGCAAAAAATAAACTAAACTAAAATAAATGAAATTTAAACCAAAACCTAAACTTAATAAAATAAAATAAACTTTAAATAAACTAAACCTAAACCTAAACCTAAACTATAAAATAAAACTTAGAAATAAACCTAAAATAAAAACCTAAAAATAAAATAGAAAACCTAAACCTAACAAATAAAATAAAAATAAAACTAAACTAAATAAATAAACCTAAAATAAATAAGCAAAACTAAATAAAAATAAAAATAAACCTAAATAGAAATAGAAAATAAAATAAACTAAAATAAATTAAAAATAAACAAAACAAACTAAATAAATGTAAACCTAACGACTTACTTAATTTAAGAAATAAATAAATAAACACTAAAACCTAAACGTAAACCCTAAAACCTAAAAACCCTAAACCCTAAATCCTAAACCCTAAACCATAAACCCAAAACCCTAAACCCTAAACCCTAAACTCTAAACCCTAAACTTACAACCCTGAAAACTCAACACTAAACCTACAACCCTAGGCCCCAAAAAAATCTAAAAACTATACTGATTTGTAAACTTTAATCAGATCCTGTGCCCATCCTACCCACAAACTGACCACAAAACTGATCCCACTCTAAATCTTTGGACCTAATCCCTAAATCCTAAACCTTGACCTTCCACACCCTAAACCATACCTTGCCCTAACCACTACCCTAAACCCTAAATCACTCCACTCCTAAATCTAAACTCCTAAACCCTCACTCCTTCCCAGGCCCTAAACCTAAACTTCTGACTTACCACTATAACCCTCCTAACTCCTCCACTCCCACAAACCCTAAACAACCATAAACCCAAAAATCCTAAACCCTAAACCCCAAAATGTTATACCTTAAAACCTTAAACCCAAAAACCCAAAACCCTAAACCCTAACCCCTAAACCCTAATTCCAAAACACTAATCCTAAACCTAAAGCAACTAAAAAAATAAAGCAAAAACCTTAAAGCTAAAAAACCTAAACCTAAACTTAAACCTTAAAAATGGGTAGAACCTTGGCTATGAACATTATCAACAAGTCTCGATCCAGTCGTGGCTGAAGGCGATGGTTATTATCGTGGTGAGGATCTAGAGTCGGTGGATATGGAGGTGGTGGTTGTATGAGGAAGCAGAAGCAGACATTATAAGCTTGTGGTGGCGGAGGGAGAGATGAGGGATATGATGGTGGATCTCACTACTCAAGATGAAAGGGTGATTCTGATGGAAACTGGAGAATTTGAATAACGATCGATCCGATCTACTGCTTATGGAACTGTGCCTTTATAGTAGAGATGTTTCTAGTTATCTAGGGTTTTTGATTTGCTCTATGCGTGCTCAATTTAGATATGCGTCATCGCTTATGTCTTAGAAACCTTGGTGTGCTACTTGGTTGATGAAATCAAGAAGAGGAAATGTTAAATCTGAATTTGTTCTCTACAAAAAAAAAGACCATAAACCCCAAACCATAAACTAGAACATAAACCCTAAACCTAAAACCTAAACCTTAAACCCTAAACCCTAAACCATATAAAAAATAAAAAAACCCATAAAACCTAGAACATAAACCCTAAACTTAAAACCTAAACCTTAAACCCTAAACCCTAAACCCTAAACACTAAAACATATAAAAAACAAAAAAACCCTAAAACCTAAATCTTAAACCGTAAACCCTAAAACTCTAAACCCAAAACCCTAAACCTTAAATCCTAAAACCTACAACCCTAAGCCCTAAACCCTAAACCCCAAACCCTAAACCCTAAACTCACCCTAAACACCTTAAACTCTAAAACTAAACCTAAAATAAAATAAACCCTAAATCAGAACATAAATATAATAAAAAAATAAAATAAAGATAAAAAACTTACTAAAACCTACTAAAACCTAAGAAACTAAATAAAATAAACTAATAAAATAAACTAAAACAAATATAAAAAAAACTAATAAAAATGAAATAAACCTAAAATAAAACCTAAATAAAATAAAAACTAAATGAAATAAAAAATAAAATAAAACTAAAATAAAAATAAAATAAAACCTAAAAAAAACCTAAAAATTAAAACTAAAATAAAAAAAAAAAAAATAAAATAAAACACAAACCCTAAATAAAAAACAACTTAAATAAAATAAAAGAAATAAAACAAATAAAATAAACTAAACTAAAATAACTAAAACCTAAACCTAAAACTAAAATAAACTAAAGCTAAACTTAAATGTAAAATAAATATAAAGAAATTAAACTAAAAATAATATAACCTAAACTACTCTAAAAAATAAAACCTAAAACTTAAACCTAAAAAAATAAAATCAAAATCAAAACCTAAACCTAAAAAAAAAAATCTGGAACTAAAAAAAAAAAACCAAATAAAATAAATAACTATATAAATAAAATAACTAAATAAATAAACAAACCTAAATAAAAATAACAACTAAAATAAACCTGGACATAACAAGCATTTAAAAATAAACAAAAACCCTACCCTAAATTGTAACCTCCCTAAGGCCCTAAACTAAACCTGAGCCCTACCAATGATGTTGTTCTACCAACCTGACCCTACCACCAACCCTAAACCTCTGACCCTACACTAGGCTCTGGTATAATCATAAAATACTACTAACTAAACCAAATCTAAATAATCTAAACACCAACTACACCTCTAAGATCTTAATCCACACCACTACCCTAAATCCTAACTAAATGCTACTAACTAGGCCACTACCCCCTAAAACTAACAAAGAAACCAACCCAATTGCCTAAACAAAAACCAAAGCCTAAACCCAACCCAAAATAAAACCCTAAAACCTAACCCTAAACCTAAACCCAAACATTAAACCTTAAACTGAGATCACAAACTAAACCTAATGACTAAAACCTAACCAAAAAACATAAACAAACTAAATGAACCTAAAATAAAATAAATAACCTAAAATAAAAAAAATAAAATAAAATAAAACTAAACTATCTTAACCTAAAATGATAAAAAAATAAAACTATAAAATAAAATAAAAAATCTATAAAATAAAAAAACTAACCTAAAATAAAATAAATAAACCTAAATAATAAATAAAAATAAATTAAAACCTCACCTAAATGGTTAAAATAAAATAAATAAAAAAATAAAACCTAAACCCAACTAAAAAAAATTTAAACTGTAAAAAATAAAATAAACAAAATAAAATAAACTTAAAAGAAATAAACTAAACTAAAATAAATGAAATTTAAACATAAACCTAAATAAACTAAACGTAAACCTAAACCTAAACTAAATAAAATAAAATAAACTAAAAATAAACTAAACTTAAACTACTAAAACTAAAAAAAATAACTTAAAATAAATAAAATGAAAACTAAAAAATAAATAGAAAACCTAAAACCAATAAAATAATAATAAAAAATAAAAATAAAATAAAATAAACTAAAATAATAAAATAAAATAAAATAAAATAAAAATAGAATAAAATAAACTAAAATAAATTAAAAAATAGACTAAAAATTAAATAAATAAAACTACTTACTTAATTTAAGAAATAAATAAACCCTAAAACCTAAACTGTAAACCTTAAAACCTAAAAACCCAAACCCTAAATCCTAAACCCTAAACCATAAACCCTAAACAATAAACCCTAAACTCTAAACCCTAAACCTACAACCCGAAATCCTCAACACTAACCTACAACCCTAAACCTTAAACTCTAAACCCAAAACTCTAAAAAACCATAAACCTTAAACCCTAATCTATAGAACCTAAACCCTAAACCCTACACCCTAGACCATAAACCCTAAATCCTAAACTAACCCTAAACACTAAATCCTAATCCCTAAACTCTAAATGCTAGACCCTAAACCCTAAACCCTAAACCCTAAAAAACTAATCCCTAAACCCTAAACCTTAAACTACCCCTAAACATCAAACACTAAACCCTAAACCCTAAAACCCTAAACCTTAAACCTTAAACCATTAACCCCAAACCATAAACCCAAACCCTATACCCTAAACCACTTAAAAAGTTTACCAAAAAACCTCTCGGTTGCGGCCCTCTCTAGCGCTTTCATGTTCTCTTGCATTTTCCTTGCAGCTTGGCTGATTTTTGATCCTCCTCGATCATAATTTTGGATTTTTGGTCTCTGTTTGGCCGCTAATGTGAGTGTCCCTTGCTCTTTCAATGGCAGCGCTTTCTGCGCTACCGAGCTCTTCAAACTTGGAGGCGTCGGCTAGGGCTTCTGATTTATAAGGTATTATGGATCCGACTCCATCTATTACTCTGCCTACTGTTAAGTCCTTCAAGGATGCATTATCTGGTAATAACACTTCTTCTAATGCTTCGGTCAATTTGATTTCAACATCTTTTTATGGAATGCCTATTGTAATGTGCTCGGATCTTGACGTGGAAAAATTGGCGAAGCCTTTTGAATTCTCTTTAGTTGGTAAATTTTCCTTACGTCGCCCGACTCTTGATAACATCCGATCCTTTTTTCATAGCCTAAAGCTCTCTGGCGTTTTCACTATCGGGTTGATTGATCCTTGGCATATCCTTATTCAGCTATCTAATGACTTAGATTACTCAAGAGTTTTTGCTCGTCGCTCCTACTTTGTGTATAATTATCAAATGAGACTTTTGAAAGAAGATGTTCCTTTATGGCTAGCTCCAAACATGAGAATACATTACATTACCCATCAAGTTCTTTTTGCGGTTGGGGCTCTCTTTGGTCCCTTCAAATTGATCGACCCAGCGAGATCATGGCCATCAGTTGCTCGTATTTTAGTTGAGATTGATATTATCAAAAAGTATCCTAAATAAGTATGGATCGTCTCTAAGAAATTTGGTTATAATCAAAAAGTGGAATTTAAAAATTTCCTTATTTTTTGCACGCACTGTAAGATTCTTGGTCATGATCATTCTGAATGCTTTGTGTTGCATCCTCATCTTGAAAAGATTAAACTGTCGGATCCTAATCCCACTCCAGCAAATGAAAAAACTAATAAATTGGCTTATGTGCCTAAAGTCACTCAAAAGGGATTACTATCTATTGATTTGTCTATTGGAGAGCATTCTGAGTAGGTTAATAATAAGGCTCATAAGGTTGATGAGGAGGACAATGATAACTTACTTATTATTGCTTCTAATTGTAATAATTTGGTTCCTCTAGGTAATACCTTGATTCATTCTACCTTGCCCCTTTGGCTAGTGAACCCGACGAGACTCATATGAACACTAATGGTGACTTGAATGGGAATTTTAGGTCAGAACAAAATCTAAAAACTAATTCTGAAAGTGCCCATTTGATGAAAGAACAAAATCTGAAAAATGTTGATCCTTTGGTAGTGGAACAAAATCTGAAAAGTATTTTTGAAACTGAACATGAAAATTGCGCTATTAATGGTTTCACAACCTCTCCCTCTCTTACCCTTCAGAGTGATACTCAGGCTAACCCAATTCCACATCTCAATTCTGACACTGAAGAAGGGGAAATTACAATTAAAAATGTTTTGGCAGATACTGGCCCTACTCTAAATTTCACAAATCACTCTCTCTCGGATGGAGATACATTAGACATAGATAGACCTTTTCAAACTGTTACTAAAAAATAATCCTTTAAAGCTAGAATGTTCACTAATAGCTCCACTAGAACCACTAGATCTTCTCTAACTTCCCATAAATGATTACATCATGTGTCTTTCTTCTTATTTTATCCTTCTGTTATCTTTCCTTTTTTCTTCTTATTTATTATGATTAATTTTCTTATTTGAAATGTTAGGAGTATTGGGACTCTCATTTTTCGCAACCGTATTAGAAGCCTTTGCCGTACTCATAACATAGCCTTACTTGTTGTTATTGAACCATTCATACACTCCTCTAAGATCACCCAGGTTGCTAGAATGTTTGGCTTTCAAAACTTCTTTTATAATATTAACAATAAAATTTGGTGTTTTTGGAATAATTTATTCAACATCTCTATCCTTGATGACCTTCATCAATTGCTTAATGTTCAAATCTCATTAGATGAATTTTTTGCTCTTGGTTCATTTATTTATGGATCTTGTAATAGAACTGGTAGGAACATCCTTTGGGATAACTTAAGAACCTTTGCCTCCTCTATCAACAAACCTTGGTTGGTTGTTGGTGATTTCAATACTATTCTCGCTTCCTCGGAAAGAAGGGGAGGTTGCTCTCCTAATATTCATTCCATGGAAGACTTTTCTAATATGATTCTTGATTGTAATCTGATTGATATTGGCTTTTCAGGTTTAGACTACACGTGGCATAATTCTAGACTTTTGCAGCGGCTTGATAGGACTTTCTTTAATTCCCTTTTGACCAATCAATGGCCTCTTACTTGGGTTGAACATTTAAGAAGAACTTTATCTGACCATGCTCCGCTTTTGATTTCTGTCAAAAATCCCTCCACTAGACCATCCTCCCCTACTCCCTTTAGATTCCAAAATATGTGGATCCATCATAGTGAATTCATCAATGTTGTTTCCATTAATTGGTGGGCCCTTATTCATCCTGATAATTCTGTTAAAGGCATGATTCACCTTTGGCTTAAGCTAAAAAGGCTTAAATAAAATCTAAATCTGTGGAGCAAGTATCATTTTAAAATATTTTTGCTAATCTGAAAAATATGGAACAACTTGTTTGCTCTCTTGAAGATGTTGTTTTGCCAGACTCTAATAAGCTTGATGAATTGAATGCAGCTAAAGATAACTTGATTATTTATCAAAATATGGAGGAAACCTACTGGCGCCAAAAGGCTACTAGAAAGCATATTGCTGATGGTGAGAGAAACACAAAGTACTTGCATGCTCGTTTTTAAAAAAAAAGAAAGCCTAAAACTCTATTAAAAAAAATCAAAAATGATAACGGCACCTGGATTACTAATAATAATGATATTAAAGATTCTGTCATACATCATTTTCAAAATTTATTAAACAATAAACCCTAAGCCCTAAACCCTCAAACACTAAACCATAAACCCCAAACCCTATAACCCTAAATCATAAACCCTAAACCCCAAGCCTGAAAACCTAAACCATGAACCCTAAACTAACCCTAAACCCTAAAGCCTAAACCCTAAATTTGAAAATAAAATAAATAAAAATTCTAAACCTAAATAAAATAAAAAAATAAAATAAAATAAAATGTTAAACTTAATTCTAAACTTAAAAATAAACTAAACTAAAAAATAAAATAAACTTAAAAATAAAATTAACCTAAAAATAAAAAACTAAATAAAATAAAAACTAAACCTAAATTAAAAATAAAATAAACCTAAAATTAAATAAAATAAAAAATAAATATAAACTTAAACCTAAATAATTAACCTAAAAATAAATAAAAAAATAAAACCTAACGCTAAATAAAAATAAAATAAACAAAATAAAATATATCTAAACTAAAATAAATAAAACTTAAACCTAAACATAAAATAAACTAAACCTAAACATAAACCTAAAATTAATATAATAAAATAAACTATAAATAGGCTAAACTTAAATATAAACCTAAACTGACAAATAGAACTTAAAAATAAACCTAAAATGAAAACCTAAAACTTAAACCTAAAAAAATAAAATAAAAATTGAAACCTAAACGTAAAATTAAAAGATAAAACCTAAACCTATAAAATAAAATAAAAATAAAACTATACTAAAATTAATAAACGTAAAATTAAAAAACTAAAAAAAATAAAATTAAAAATTGAAAATTAAATAAATTTAAATAAATAAAAAATAAGCTAAACTAACAAAATAAACCTAAACCTACTCACTTAATTTAAGAAATAAATAAATAAAGAAAAACCCTAAATGCTAAACCTCCACAAATGCTAATAAATCTTAAATCTACCTAAACCTAAACCTACTCTCCCTACCTGCACCCTGACCTCACTCAACCTCCTAAACCTAAACCCTAAAACTATCCCCCTACTAACTAAACTTTTGGGCCGGGACCCTGGCCCTGGGCCATGGGCCCATTGACCTAAACCTAAACTGATCCTGACCCTAAATGCTCACTCCCTAAATCCTGACTCTGACCTATTAACTGGGCCACTAACTAAACCCTACCACTAATCCATAAACCTTATACATGCCTGTGCCCTCCTACAACCTTCAGATCCTGGCTATGTCATCCAGGCTCTCCTACCTGGGCCTCTTTCCAGCCCAGGCCTAATCCTAAATCCACCTCCAAACTTTGATCCACTCTACTACTTTCTAAACCCATCTTTCCTGATCCTGGAGTCTTAAATCATGAGCGCTAAATCCTGGGCTCTCCCTCCTGCCCTCTCTCACTACCTCTGGGACTAATCTACCCTACTATAAACAGGCCCTGGGACAGGCACCCACCCTCCCTAAACTCCTTCTCTAGGCACTACCTGATCCCACAACCTTGCTGGGCTTCCTTTGACAAATGTTAAACCCTCCTAAATCCACCAAACACCCAAACCCTACTCTATATTAAAATCTAAAACCTTAAGATCACCCTAAACCCTGGCGTGACCTAAACCACAAACTCTACCATCCCTAAAAACCTACCAAAAAAACACCCTAAATCAAACCCTAAACCCAACCCTACTAACCCAAACCTAAATTCTAAAACCTAAATCATAAACCAAACCAAGTAACTAACCAGGTATCCTTAAACCAAAGCCTAAACACAAAATGAAAACCCTATCACCTAAATAAAACCATAAAATAAACCTTAAACCCTGCTAATTTTTTTAAACCCAAACCATAAACCCTAAACCTAAATTTAAAGTAACAAAAAAAATAAAGCTAAACCATA
Organism: Cymbidium sinense; assembly: GCA_021442155.1. NCBI lineage: Eukaryota > Viridiplantae > Streptophyta > Magnoliopsida > Asparagales > Orchidaceae > Cymbidium > Cymbidium sinense. Next base: position 56,749,795 of record CM038214.1, on the reverse strand, counting down.
AAAGCTAATAAACCAAAACCTAAACCTAAACCTTAATAATGGGCATAACCTTGACGGTAGGATCAATACCATCAACTAGTCTCCGGCTAGCTTTGGCCGTGTAGGCGAAGGCAAAGGTGACGGTTATCGTAGTGGTGGTGGGGGATTTGGAGGTGCTGGTGGATATGAAGGTGGATGTTATGGAGGTGAGATGAGCGATAAAGGTCATAACTGTGGTGGCGACGGAGGGAGAGATCAGGGATATGATGGTGGATCCCTCTACTCGAGAGGCGGGGGTGGTTCTGATGGGAACTGGAGAATATGATGAATGGTCGATCTAATCTGCTCCTTATAGAACTGCATCTTTATAGTAGAGATGGTTCTAGTTATCTAGGGTTTCTAATTTTCTTTATGCGTGCTTATTTTTGATCTATCTCATCGCTTATGTCTTGGAAAACCTGGAGGGCTACTTAGTTCATGAAATCAAAAAGATGAAATGTTAAATTCGAATTTTTTCTCTATTAAAAAAAACCATAAACCCTAAACCCTAAACCATAAACTAAAACATAAACCCTAAACCAAAAACTTAAACCCTAAACCCTAAACCCTAAAACTTAAAAATCTTAAACCTTAAACCCTAAACCCTAAAACTCTAAACCCAAAACCCAAAACCCTAAAACCTAAACCTTAAATCCCAAATCCTAAAACCTACAACCCTAAACTCTAAACCCTAAACACCAAACTGTAAACTCTAACCCTAAACCCTAAACTAACCCTAAACCATAAACCTTAAAACTTAAAAATCAGAAAACCTAAACCTAAATTAAATAAAACCAAAAAATATAATAAACCCTAAACCCTAAACGTAAATATAATAAAAAATAAAATAAAATAAAAACCTTAGCTAAGACCTAAACATAAACCAAAAAATAAAATAAAATAAAATAAAATAAATAAAAACCTAAATTGAATTAAAAAATAAAATAAACCTGAGAATAAAAATCCAAAGTAAAATAAAAACTAAACATAAAATAAAAATAAAATAAACCTAAAATATAATAAAATAAAAACTAAATAAAAACCTTAACCTAAAAAATAAAAATTAAACTAAAACCTAAAAATAAATAAAAAATAAAACCTAAACCTTAAATAAAGAAAAGAATAAACCTAAAATAAAATGAAAATAAACCTAAACCTAAACTAAAATAAATAAAACCTATACATAAAACTAAAATAAACTATACCTAAACCTAAACGTAAACTAAATAAAATAAATTAAACTAAAAATAAAATAAACCTAAACCTAAACTAAAAAATAAAACCTAAAAATTAACCTAAAATAAAAACCTAAAACCTAAACATAAAAAAATAAAATAAAAATTGAACCCTAAATCTAAAAATAAAAAATAAAACATAAACCTAAAAAATAAAATAAAAATAAACTAAAATAAATAAACCTAATATAAATAAGCTAAACTAAATAAAAATAAAAATAAACCTAAATAGAATAAAAAATAAAAGAAACTAAAATAAATAATAAATAAACTAAATAAATAGAATAAACATAAACCTACCGGCTTAATTAATTTAAGAAAAATAATAAAAAAAATACTAAACCCTAAAATGTAAACCCTAAACCCTAAAATCGAAAACCCTAAATCCTAAACCCTTAAACCTAAACACTAAACCCTAAACCCTAAATTCTAAACCCTAAACCCTTAACCCAAAAAAAAGAAAGCCTTAAACTCTATTAAAAAAATTAAAAATGGTAACTACAGCTGGATCACTCATAATAATGATATTAAAGATTCAGTCATACATCATTTTAAAAACTTATTAAACAACAACCCTACCTTTGAATCTCTCTCCAACTCTCACCTGATTCCCTCAATGATTACTAATGATGACAACCATTTGCTTAATTGGCATCCTAAGGAAGCTGAGATTGGTAGTATTCTCAATAGAATGAACACTGATTCTGTTGCTCTCCCTGAAGGCTACACGACTCAATTTTTTTAGTAATGTTGGCCTATTATTAAGTCTGACCTTATCGATGTTGTCATTGATTTTTTTATGGCAATCCTTTAACTAGATATTTTTCTAGCACTTCCATTGTTCTCATTCCCAAAATTAATAATCCTGAATCTTGAGGTGATTTCAGACCTATCAGCCTTTGAACCTTCTTTCATAAACTCATTGCTAAATTAATTGCTAATAGAATTAGTCCACTGCTGCCTAAAATTATTTCTCCCAACCAAACTGGTTTTGTTAAAGGTAGAGCTATATCTGACAACATTCTTTTAGCCTAAGAGCTGATTCATGACATTGATGCTTCTACCAGAGGTGGTAACATCCTTTTCAAATTAGACATCTCTAAAGCTTTTGACAACCTCTCTTGGAATTTTCTCTTCCAAATTCTTCTTTCGTTTGTTTTTTCTGACTATTTTATCCGCCTCATTAAAAATTGTATTACCAATGTTTGGTTCTCCGTTATCATGAATGGTGAGTCCCTAAGTTTTTTTTCCTTCTATGCATGGTTTGAGACAAGGAGATCCCTTATCTCCCTCTCTTTTTATTATTGTTGTTGAATATCTTTCAAGGAGCCTCAATGATCTTTTAAATAATAATCCTAGCATGTTTTTTAGAACTCAAGGTGGCCTTCCTGTCTCTCATCTTAGTTTTGCTGATGACTTCTTAATCTTTTGCAATGCCACTACTCATCATATTAAAACTACTAAGAATCTTTTAAATAAATTTGGTAACGAAAGTGGTCTCTTTCTTAATAAAGGTAAAAGTTATTTCATTCCTTCCTCTAAAATATTTAGTAATAGGATCAACCAAATCTTGAGAATTACTAATTTTAGCAACAATAACTTCCTATTAAATATCTTAGTGCTCCGCTCTTTAAAGGTCAGAAAAGATCACATCTCTTGGATGAGTTAATCCAAAAAATCTCTAATAAAATTTCTATTTGTGAATTTCATTTACTCTCATTTGGTGGTAGGCTCACTTTGATTAAGAGCACCCTTAACTCCATGCCTTTATATCTCATTCAAACTATTGTTCTGACCAATTCTACCATTAATAGAATTGAGCGCCTCCTTAACAAATTCTTCAGGGGTTTTAATAATTCTACTAAAAGAATACATTGGATCTCTTTGTATAAAAGTTGAGGCACTCTTGCAGAAGGTGGGCTTGGCTGTAAGCTAATCAGGGAAGCTATCACTGCTTTTTCTTATAAACTTTGGTGGAATTTTAGGAGCAACAATTATCTTTGGGCTAATTTCATGATCAAAATCGCCGGGTAACCCTCTCATTTGCCCTTATAAAGTGGGAGACTCTCCTGTATGGAAAAGACTTTATTCCATCAAATGGGAAGCAAAATCTTTAATCTCTTGGGGATTAACTCTAGAACCTCTTTCTTTTGACAAGATAACTGGACTGGAGGTGGGTCCATTGATGAATTACTTTCTACCCACTCCACTGCTGCTATTAAAGTGAACTCTTTCTGGAAGAATAATAAGTGGAACAATAGAAAGTTTACTGACTTTATTCCTTTCTCTCTTTTAGATAAGCTTACTATTATCCCAATCATTCCTAGAAATCATGATCAGATCTTTTTTAAGCTTTCCCAAAATGGTGATTTCAACCTTAAAAATGTTTGGATTCATATTAAAGAAGCTCATGATTTCTCCAATGTGTATTTTTAACTTTGGAATAACACTATTCCTATTTCCTATTCTGTTCTAACTTGGAATATTTTGAAAAACTTTATCCCTGTTGACTCCGTGATGTAGGGTAAAGGTTTTTACTTACCTTCAAAATGCTACTGCTGCTTTCACCTTGAGAATGTGAATCATGTATTTGTTAATGGAGCTATTGCATCCAAACTTTAGATTTGGTATGATGATCTCTTTAATATTGTCAAATTCAATGGATCCTTAACTCTATACCAACTTCTTGAAGTTTATTTTGAAAACACTATTAAAGTCCACATTAAAGTCATAAATGTTATCACTCTTATTTGGTTCATATGGATGGACAGAAATGATGCAAAACATTATGGGATTCCAATAAACTACATGAGGATAATTGCTAGAATTAAAAATAAAATTTGTGACTTGTTTAATTCCAATTTAATAACTACAATCAATTCAAAGGCTTTAAATTTGTGGCTAATAAATCGGGCTTTAACTTATCGGATCCACCCAACTGTAAAGATGACAAGATTATTTATTGGGTAAAACCTCATGTTAATACTATTAAAATTAAGACTCATGGCTCTGTCTCTCAAAATGCTTCTGGCTATGGTGGAATTTTTAGAAACCTTAATGGTAAAGTCCTATGTTCTTTTGCTTACCCTCTTAATACTTGCTCTATTCCTTTTACTTTGCTAATGGCGTTTACTAAGCTATGGAGATTTTCCTTCAAAAAGGTTGGCTCAATATTTGGATTGAGGTGGATGTCATGTTGCTGATTGATCTTTTGACTTCAACTAAAATGGGCAATACAGAATTGTACTACCTTATCAAGCGACTAGAGCTCTCCTTTCTCAACTTTATTTTAAAATCACTTATGTATGGCATCAAGGTAATGCATGTGCTGATTACTTTGCTAATCTAGGTGATAGATTAGATGGCATAAAATTCTTTGATCAACTTACACTTCCTAAACATTTGCGTGATTTGGTTAATTTGGAAAATTCTTGATTCCCTTACGTCAGAAATTAATCCATCCTATTGGTTTGGCCTATTATATTACCTGTTTAACTGCATGATCAACTTCTATATAGTGTTGTTGTTTCTCTGGATTTTCCTGATGCATTTTTTTGATACCCCTTCCTAGTTAATTGCTGATCTCTGTGACATCTGCTGTTGGATTAATTACCCTAACCTTTTTTGGGGTCTTACTGCTTCTACTATTACCACTATTAATGGTAAGGTGTTTCCTCTCTGCTAGAGGGAGATGTATTACCTTATGCTTTACTTTCTGCTTTACTTTCTGATCAACAGGGACAAACTTCTTGCCATCAATATTTTGTTAAGGGGTCCTACTGTATCTATTTTCCATTATATGATTAAGGCTATCTTCTATCTTTTTTCCTTTTTCTAGAAATCTATTCTGGGGCTCATGACTTTATTGTATCAATGTTTAATTGCTATATTGCTGTATAGCTTCATGATAGGCCCTAATTTATCTATTTTTTCTCCCTTTATTATGGATGTGGACCCTCTTATGCTCCCTAACCTCTGCTCCACAACCTGTAAGGAGGGAAAATGCATTACCCTTGTTACTATAACTTCTTCTTTCCAGGATTGGAATTACTTCTTGATTTCCTTCCAGCCTATTTTTACTGATGATGTGGGCTTAGCTACTGGTCTGCTTTTCAGTGTCTTGAAGGATTCAAAGATGGCATTCCTTTGAACCACTTTCGACTTTATGATGTTCCACTATTATTTACTAGATTATCTTATGGTGGGTGTAATAAATGTTTTGTTGTTTTAATTATTGGCTATTGGATTTTCTGGTCTTATGTCCAACAGGCTATTTTTGGGGATGTTTTTCTGATTGCTTTTGCTAACCTCACCTTACCAAGCTGTAAGGAGAGAAACTGTCATACCCTTGTTATTATTATTGTCTCTATGTAGGATTGGACATACTTAACAATTTCTTTCCAGTCTTCTTTTACTGAGGATGTTAGTTTAGCTGCAAGCCTGTTCTCCTTTATTTTGAAGGATTTCAATGATGGCTCCCTTTTGAACCCCTTTTGTGTCTATGTTGTACCACTATTTTTTACTGTCTTATCTTATGGTGGGTACAATAATTGTATTATTGTTTTAATTATTGGCTGTTGGATTTTTGGATCTTATGTCTAGCAGGCTACTTCTAAGGTTGTTGGCTTTTGTTTTTTTGATTTTTTGTTGTTTACAACTGGGCTGCAGCTGATCACCACATGTTTGTGGTCTATCTAAGCTGTTATTGTTTTTTCCATCTTGATTTAGTTAGACTTGTCCAGATCACTGTGATTATGCTATTACCTACTTGGAAATTAACTTATGCACTGTCTTTTCTGAATGGGTGGTTTTATGGCCAGCTTGCTGTTATTTGTTGTCTTGGTTGTTGGCTGAACTGGATTATCGGGTTTTATGCCCAGCAAGATGCTGCTGGGGTTGTCTCTCATGTCCAGCAGGCTACTTTTGGGGTTGTAAGTAGAAACTGCAATACCATTATTATTATTATTATCTCTTAGCAGGATTAGACTTACTTAATGATTTCTTTCCAGTCTGCTTTTACTGAGGATGTTGGTTTAGCTGCAAGCCTACTGTTCTTTGTTTTGAAGGATTTCAATGATGGCTATCTTTTGAACCCCTTTTGTATCTATGTTGTACCTCTCTTTTTTACTGGCTTATCCTATGGTGGGTGCAATAATTGTATTGTTGTTTTAATTATTGGGTGTTGGATTTTCTGGTCTTATGTCCAGTAGGCTGCCTTTGAGGTTGTTGGCTATTTGTTATTGTTTTTCGATTATTTTCTTGTTTCCAACCTAATCGGTGATGTTTGTTATTTAATGCTACTATTTTTTCATCTTGGTTCTGTTAGACTAGTGCAGATCACTATGATCATGCTATTACCTACTTGGATATTATCTTATACACTTTCTATTTTGAATGGGTAGTTTTATGGCCAGCTTGCTATTATTTGCTGTCTTGGTTGTTGGCTGAACTGGATTATCTGGTTTTATGCCTAGTAAGTGCTACTGTGGCTGTCTCTATTGTCCTTATTTGGAATTGTTTGTGGTGGGGAGCACCTTATTACCTGTGGCTTCTGGTCCATCTAATCTGCTGCTGCATTCCCATCTTAGCTCTGTTAAACTTTTGCATTTCTTATTTGGGTTTGGGTTATGCTATCTTACTTTACACTTGCTGGTTATTAACTTTTGCAATGATTATTAACAAGGGGGTTGTTAACATCAATGCTTATTCTGATTGGGTACCTTTTTCAGAGCTATATTCCGGGCTATATACCAGGACTGTAAGTTTCATATATGTCCCATATGTTTAGGATGGAGTTAATTACATGCTATTTGATTTGTCTTGCTGGATTTCAGCAGGCTTTTAAATTGGTTGTATATTTGCTTCTTTCCTCTGCCTGGCCTTTTCTGCTATTTTCTTGTGGTGGGTTTTCATGATGGTCTAATTAAACTCTTGGCCCTAGTAAAAAATAAGGTGTATCAGGCAAAGATGTTTCATTTTCATATGTGTAGAGATTCTCATGCCATGGTGACTATATTGATGATACTTACTCTGCATGGGATCCCCTTTCTCATTCTGCTCTTTATTGTATCCTTTTCTATTGTGTTTATGGCTTTGTTTAGGTTTGCAGGTACTAAGGCTCAAAAGACTTTCAACAAATGGTTGCTATCTTCCCACAGGTTTGTTGGCTATGATGACTGTGATGATTTCACTCCTTTTTGGTTTGGTAGTAGCTCTTGTGATGTAACCCTTCTGCTGAAGTTTGGATGCTCATATTTACATCTGCCCCAATTTGGTGTGACTGAACCTGAGCCTTCTCTCACACACTTCTTTATAATCTTTCTCAATTTATGTTGTTTTCAATTTTCATTTTGTATGTATTACTTTAACTGCTCTAATTTCTATCTTTCTACAATTTTGCAGGTGCGTTTATCTTATTCTCTTGCAGATTTGCTCCCTAGTGTCATGCATTCTCTCATCCTGAAGAGCTTTGGCCTACATCTATTCATTGGCTAATCTAGGTTAATCAATTTGTATCTTTTGCTTTCCTTTACTCTTTCATTTTTCTTTTGGTTGTACTTAGATAAGGGATTTACTCTCTAGGCTGATTGTAGCTCTTTGAGCAGTAGTTGTAGAGTTTATCCCTTGTTAAGGATCTTGTAACCCTCTTTTGTGGCAATAAAATTCCCCCTATGTGGGGTTTCCCAAAAAAAAAAACCCTAAACTTGCAACCCTAAACACTAAACCCTAAACAATAAACCCTAAAAAAACCATAAACCTTAAACCTTAAATCCTAAACCCTAAACCCTAAATCCTAACCCCTAACCCTAAACCCTAAATCCCAAACCCTAAAGCCTAAACTAACCCTAAACTCTAAACCCATAATCCTAAACCTAAGCTAAACCACAAAGCTAAAAAACCCAAATAACTTAAACCAAACTAAGCCTAAACCCTAAACCTAAACCCTAAAACTATAAACCTAAATGCTAAACCTAAACCTAAACCTAAATGCTCTAAACCTAACTAAATACTAAACCCAAACCTAAACCTAAACCCAACCCAAACTTAAAACTTAAAACTTAAACTAAACCCAAACCCAAAACCTAAATCCTAAATCCTAAACTCTAAACTTGACATACACAAACCTAACCTAAACCCTAAACACTAAATCCTGAGACTAAAACCTTAAACCCAAACCTAAACCCAAACTCCCACTAAACCCAAACCCAAAATCCTAAAAACCAACTAACCTAAACCCTAAACCATAAACTTAAACCTAAAGTAACCCTAAACCATAAACCTCAACCTAAAGTAACTAAATAAATAAATAAAAATAATCCTAAACCCTAAAAGCTAATAGACTTAAACCTAAACCTAAACCCTAAAATTGGCAGAACCATGACGGTAGGAATATCACCATCAACTAGGCTCAAGTTAGATCTGGTCGTTGAGGCGAAGGTAGAGGCAGTGGTTATTCTAGTGGTGGTGGGGGATCTGGAGGTGCTGGTGGATATGAAGGTGCATTTATGGAGGAGGGATGAGGGATAGAGGTTACAACTGTGGTTGTGGAGAAGGGAGAGATCAGGGATATGATGGAGGATCTCGCTACTCGAGAGGGGGTAGTTCTGATGGGAACTAGAGAAAGCGAAGAATGGGCGATCTGATCTGTTGCTTATGGAACTAAGACTTTACATTAGAGAGGGTTCTAGCTATCTAGGGTTTTTGATTTGCTATATGCATGGCCATTTTTTATCTATGCCGTCGCTTGCATCTTAGAAAACTTGGTCTGGTACTTGATTAACAAAATCGTAAAGAAGAAATATTGAATATGAATTTGTTCTTCGTTAAAAAAAAGTATTAACCTAAACCTAAAATAAAACCTAAACCCTAAACACTAACATAAACCATAAACCCTAAATTAACCCAAAACCCTAAATCCTAAACACTAAACCCTAAACTCTAAAAACCTAAATTCTAAACCCTAAAACCCTAAACCCTAAACCCTACAACCCTAAACCTTAAATCCTAAACCTTAAACCTAAACCTACATACCTACCCAAACACTACCACCCTAAACCTCCCAAACCTCTCTCCCCAGGCCACTCTCCCCACAACCTCCATCCACTCTCCCACCACCACTCTAAACACTACCTCCCTCCCTTAACCCAGGCTACTGACCTGGGCTAAAATCCTAACTACATTCCCAACAAACTAACCCTGACCTTGTGAATCACTAAATCTTCCCTGGGCCAGCCAGGCCCTGATCTCTCCTCTCAGGCTGGGCCATATCCTGGACTGGCTAACCTAAACTGGGCCACTGACCTTAAACTGACAGAAAACCTACCTAAATAACCCAAAAACTCCACTAAATCCTAGACTGAGCCTAAAACAATCCATAAACCATAAACCCTGGGACCCTAAACACTACCTGTCCCAGGCCCTACCCCCCAAACCATAAACAAATGTTGGGCCCTAAACTAAACCACAAAGCCTGTGCTGATAACCACAAAAACATAACAATAAACCTAATAATAAAGATAAACATGATCCTAAATAAAATAAATAAAATAAAATAAAATAAAGCTAAATCTGATCATAAACCTAAAATAAACTAAACTAAAATAAAATAAACCTAAAAGATAAACCTAAAATAAAAAATTAAAATAAAATAAAACTAAACATAAAATAAAAATAAAGACCTTTAAATAAAATAAAACTAAATAAAACCTACATAAATAATTAACCTAAAATAAATAAACCCTAAACATAATAATTCTAAACCTACACCTCTGACTAGGCCCACCCTAAACCTCCTAAACCCTAAACCATAAACCTTAACCTGACACCTAGTAAACCCTTGCACCTGACCCCCTGACCTGACCTAAACCCCCAGGCTGACCTGGCACTGAACACTGATCCATGGACCCTAAATGCTGTTCTAAATCTAAACCCTGGCCTCCTACCCTAAATCTAAAACTCTCACTAAATCATAAACCTTAAATAACATCCACTACCATCCTAAGACCCTCTCCTAAATCTGAGCCAGTCACTCCTAAATCCTCCCTGGCTATGACCCCTAAACCTCTCTCCCTATCTACCAATGACCTTAAATTTTCTTAAACCCTCCACACCTAAACCTGGACCACTACCCACCTACTTAAAAATCTCTCTCCTAAACCTAAACTCTATAAACCCTACCCTGACCTCCATAAAGCCAACCTACATCCACTACCCTAAACCCTAAACTCCCTAAACCCACTAAACTCAACCCCACCTAAACTAAACCCTAATTTCTAAACCCTAATCCTAAACCCTAAACCTAAACCTAAAGTAACTAAAAAAATATTACTAAACCCTAAAACCTAGTAAAATAAAACATAAACCTAAACCTTAATAATGGGTAGAACCTTCACGACAGGAACATTATTGTCAATTAGTCTCAATCTAGATCTGGCCATGTAGGGGAAAGCAGAGGCGGCGGTTATCACAGTGGTGGTGGGGGATCTGGAGGTGCTGGTGGATATGAAGGTGGCGGTTATGGAGGCGGAATGAGCGATGGAGGTTATAACTATGGTGGTGGTGGAGGGAGAGGCGTGGGTGGTTCTAATGGGAATTGGAGAATATGAAGAATGGCTGATACGATCTATTGCTTATGGGACTATCTTTATAATATAGATGGTTCTAGTTATGAGGGTTTTTGATTTGCTCTATGTGTGCTTATTTTTGATCTATGTCATCGCTTTTGACTTAGAAAACCTGGTGTACTACTTGGTTAATGAAATAAAAAGAAGAAATGTTAAATCTAAATTTGTTCTATGTTAAAAAAAATCATAAACACTAAATCCTGAACCCTAAACCATAAACTAAAACATAAACCATTAACCTAAAAGCTAAACCCCTAAACCCTTAAAGTCTGAAACCCTAAATCCTAAACTTTAAAACTCTAAACCCAAAACCCAAAACTCTAAACCCTAAATCCTAAAACTTACAACCCTAAACCCTAAACTATAAACCCTAAACTAACCCTATACCCTAAAAACCTAAAAACCTAAACCTAAACTAAATAAAACCTTAAAATAAAATAAACCCTAAACCCTAAACCTAAACGAAATAAAAAAAGAAAATAAAACTAAAACCTAAACCTAAACCTAAAAAAATAAAATAAACTAAAATAAAATAAATAAAAACCTAAATTAAACTAAAAAAATAAAATAAACCTAAGAATAAAAAATCTAAATAAAATAAAATTAAACATAAAATAAAAATAAAATTAACCTAAAATAAAATAAATTGAAAACTAAATAACAAACAAAACATAAAAAATAAACCTTAAAATAAAACTTAAAAATAAATAAAAAATAAAACCTAAACCCTAAAGTAAAAAAAAACTTGAATGTAAAATACAAATGAAATAAACCTAAACCTAAACTAAATTAAATAAAACCTAAGACTAACCCTAAACCTAAACCTAAACCAAAATAAAATAAAATAAATTAAACTAAAAATAAACTAAACTTTAACCTAAAAATAAACCTAAAACCTAAACCTTAAAAATAAAATAAAAACCAAAACATAAAGCTAAAATAAAAAAATAAAACCTAAACTTAAAAAATAAAATAAAAATAAAACTAAATTAAAATAAATAAACCTAATATAAATAAACTAAACTAAATAAAAATAAAAATAAACCTAAATAAAAATAAAAAAATATAACAAACTAAACTAAATAAAAAAAATAAACTAAATGAACTAAATAAACCTAAAGCTACTTGCTTACTTAATTTAAGAAAAAATCAAGAAAAAACCCTAAACCCTAAACCTTAAACCCTAAACCCTAAAATCCTTAAACCTTAAACTCCCTCTACCTCAACCTAACCTCGGCCCTAACCCCTAAACCTAAACCCTGACCCAAATAATAAACCTCCCTCCCTCCCTCCCAATCCCAAACCCTGGACTCGTGGAGTCCTAAACCCTCCACTCTACACTGACTGGGCCACTGACCTGCCAGATCATAAACTCTCCACTGATATGACCTGACCTTGGACTACCCAGGCCTTAAACCCTACCACAAACCCTAAACTGATATCCCACTTAAACTATCACACCACACCCACCCTCCCTAAACCTAAACCACTGACCTAAACTACTAACAAATCACAGGCCTAAACCCTCTAAACTATAAGCTAACCCCACCTAAATCCCTAAATCCTCACTAAACCCACTTCCCTAACTCTATGTTAAACTCAACCTAAACCCAACCACCAAACCCTAAACCCTAAACCCTAGACCCTAATCCCTAAACCCAAACCCTAAACCCTAAACCCTAAACCTAAATCAAAAGTAACTAAATAAATAAGTAAATAAACCTAAACTCTAAAAGCTAATAAACCTAAATTGAAACCTAAACCCTAAGAATGGGCAGAACCTTGATGGCAGGAACATCACCGTCAATTAGGCTTAGTCTAGATCTAATGTTGGAGGTGAAGGAAGAAGTGAAGGTTATTGCAATGGTGGTGGGGTATCTGGTGGTGCTGGTGGATATGGAGGTGGTGGTCCGAGTAGTGGTGGTTAAAGAGGTGGGAGGAGCGACGGAGGTTACAGCTGTGGTGCTGGCGAAGGGAGATAATGGGGATATGATGGTGGATGCCACTACTCGAGAGGCTGATGGTGGTTGATGAGAACTAAAGAAATTGAAAAATGACTGAACCAATCTACTACTTATGGAACTATAACTTTATAGTAGAGATGGTTCTAGTTATCTAGAGTATTTTATTTGCCCTATTTGTGCTCATTTCTTATCTATATCATCACTTATGTATTAGAAAACTTCGTGTGCTACTTGGTTGATTAAATCAAAATGAATAAATGTTGAATCTGAATTTGTTCTCTATTAAAAAAAACCATAAGCCCTAAACCCTAAACCCTAAACCCTAAGTAAAATATAAACCCTTAACCTAAAACCTAAACTCTAAATTATAAACCCAAAACCCAAAACCCAAAACCTTAAACTAAAACACAAACCCTAAACCTTAAACCCTCAGCCCTAAACCATAAAAAACCTAAACTCAAAACCCTAAACCCTAAAAATTAAAAAAAAAAACCTAAACCATAAACCTTATACCTTAAAGCCTAAAACCCTAAACCCTAAACCATAAACCCTAAATCTTCAAACCTACAACCCTAAACCCTAAACCCTAAACCCTAAACCCTAAACCATAAACCCTTTACTCCTTAGGCTGGTTGTAGCTCTTTGAGCAGTAGTTTTGGAGTTTATCCCCTTTAAGGACCTTGTAACCCTTTTTTTTGTGGCAATAAAATATCCCCGCATCATGAGGTTTCCCCAAAAAAAAAAATCCTAAACCATAAACCCTAAAAACCTAAAAACCTAAACCTAACTAAATAAAACTTAAAAATAAAATAAATAAAAAAGCCTAAACCTAATAAAATAAAATATAAAATAAAATAAAAACCCAAACTAAACTAAAAAAAATAAACCTTAAAATAAAAAACCAAAATAAAATAAAAACTAAACCTAAAATAAAAATAAAATATACTCTAAAAAATAAAATAAAAACCTAAACCTAAATCTAAAAATAAAAAATAAAATGAAAATAAAACTAAAATAAAAATAAACCTAAACCTAAACCAAAAAAATAAACTAAAATAAAAAACCTAAACAAAAATAAATAAACTTAAAATAAATAAACTAAACTAAATAATAAAAAAAATAAACTTAATTAAAAATAAATAAAATAAAATAAATAAAATAAATAGAAAAGAAACAAAGTAAACTAACTAAACCTAAACCTAAAAATTTACTTAATTTAAAAATAAAAAAAATAAAAAAACCTTAAACCCTAAAGCCTGAACCCTAAACCCTCAAATCCTAAACCCTAAATCCTAAATCCTAAACCCTAAACCCTCAACTAAACCCTAAACTTACAACCCTAAACCCTAAACCTAAAACCCTAAACCCTAAACCCTAAACTCTGACCCTAAATCCTGGCAAAACCTATAACCCTAAACTTAAAAACAAAACCCACTAAATCAAACCCTACTAAACAAACCCTAAATGCTAGGCCAAACCTAAACACAAACCATAAACCCTAAAGCCTAATCCCTAAAACCCTAAATCCTAAACCCTAATTTAGCTTTAAACCTTAAACTAATAACCCTAAACCTAAAACCCTAAAAATCGTAAACCTTAAAGCTTAAACCATAAACACTAAACTCTAAACCCTAATCCTAAACCCCACACTCTAACCCTAAACCCTAAACCCTAATTCTTAATCATTCCAATTTTGATTTCTCTCCCTAATATGCTAATTCATTTTGTTAACCATCAATTCCTTTTTATTGTGGGTGCTTTATTTGGTCAGCCATTGTAAATTGATCAAGCAATAATTATGAAATCTCATCCTTCAGTGGTTATAATCTTTATTGAATTGGATAATACCAAGAAATACCCCAAAGAAATGTAGTTTGGATCTAAAAATTATGGTTACATGCAATGAATTGAATTTGAAAATTTTCCTTTCTTTTGTTCTCACTGCAAAATACATGGGCATGATAATTCTAATAGTTTCATTCTTCATCCTCACCTAAAAAAAAAAATCCCTATTAAGAAAACTTTTGTTCCTAACCCTAGGTCGACTACTGTTAAATATAAAAAAAACTACTTTGGAAAAAAAGATTCTTTGAATGATCCTAATTAGGCTGATTTACCTTTCGCTTCTTCTAAGCAATTGAAGGCCTCTAATGTGAACAATAATAGCTTTTCTAAACTTTTGAATGAGGATTCTATTTCCTCTGATTTGATCCTTGCATCATTGTTGACTTTGATAGATAAAAATGAAGCTTTAATGAAGAACATAAATGAGGAATTTAATACTATGTATCATTCTAATTCAATAGAGAGTATGGCTTTAATACTTTATGATAATCAAGTTGAAAAACCTGATTCCATTTTAGGATGATTTATCTTCTTAAAAAGTTTTTCTTTTATCTAATAATTTGGCTAATGATGAGGAAGCGTTTGGTGTTCCCACTTGCCTTTTTAATAAATCAAATTTTTTCTCCCTCCCTTGGTATTCTTGAAGCTCATTTATCTTTAATAAATTCTAGTGTCTTGAAAGAAGGAGAATTCACTTCTCATTAGGATATTTCTCCTAAATCTATGACTAATGTTGCTAAATCCTTTTCGGATGATGATTCAAAGGGAAACAAAAATGGTTTCCAAACTTTCTATTTGAAAAAGACAAAAAATTTTAAAAAATTTCCCACTAAATTGCTATGAAACACTAAAGTTGTTGCGGCCTCCCTCTCTTCTTTCAATTAATTTTTACTCCCCCTCCCCTTCTTTTCTTTTCTTTATGTTTAATTTTTTAGTTTGGAATGTTCGAGGGATTAGTACCCTCTCTATTCATAACAATATCAGAAATATTTATCGTAACCATAATATTTCCTTACTTATTATTCTTGAGCCACTTATTCATGCTAATAAAATTAACCATGTAGCTAGAATGATCGATTTCAAAAAAAAATTTCTCTAATGTTAGTAATAAGACTTGGTGTTTTTGGAAGAACTGTGAGACACTATAGCACCCAAGAGGGGGGGTGAATTGGGTAATATTAAAATTTTCAAAACTTACTTTAAATTTTAATTTTAAGAAAATTAGATTTTGATTTTATAATGATAAGATATAATTCTAAATGCAAAATAAAAAATACAATAAAGTAAATAGAGACAAGAGGCACACGATTTTACTTGGTTCGCCAAACCCCAAAGCCTACGCCCACGCCTAGCCACGGCTAGGAATCCACTAAATGAAAATGGTTTACAAAAGTACTCTCTATAACGGGCAGTACAACCTACAACAATATGTACTCCCTACAAAGTAGTACAACCCCAAAATAAATTTTACAATAAAAAAATACAAAATAATAAATTTTGATAAAGTAAATCTCTCACAAATATACCAAGCAATCAAATTCAAAAGTGATCTCACAACTTATAAATGATCACTTTACAACTTAAAAAATTTGGCAAGGCAAAATGCTAACTTAATAAAAATAAATATCTTAAAGTGATCTTACTAGGATGCTTATGTTATTATAATTTGTAGAATAATACAAAATGATTTCAAAATAAATTCACAATATTTTTTTTCATAATAAAATAAATTTCAGCAAGGAGTAATTTTAACCAAAAAGATTCTTTCAATTAATGCTAATGATCACAAAATAAAAAAAATAAGTATATGATAGATCTAAGTTGGCTAGTAAGCTTTCAATTAAAAGAGAGATCTAGCAAATATGAAAATAATTTCAGCACAATAATTTATTTTAAAATGCTTAAAATATACTTCTAAAATAGATCTAAGAATAAATGATCTTTCAAAATAAGACCAAAGAAGAAATATTTCAAGAAACCAAAAGAAATTTGTAGGAAGCTAAAAATTTCAAAGTTGAAATAGATCCTACAAATTATCACAAGAGTTTTTCACCAAAAAAATGATTGAGAAACTTTGATGTGAAAACCAATGTTCAAAGACTAATCCACCAAAAGTATAAATTAGAAAGAAGAAATAGATGGTGAAAATAGCATGAACAACTAAGAAGTATTAAGATCAAGAAAACAAACTCAAGTAATTTAAAAGGCTTGCTTTGTTGAAGATGTTGAAGCTTCCAAACCAAGGATTTGATCTTGCAATATTTGGAGAACACTTGGAAGGAACATTTAAGAGATTTTCTTAGATTTGCTGGAGAGATTTTGAATTTTGAATGAGGGATGCTTTCATGAAGAGAATGAGGGCTATTTATAGGCAAGAAGGTCATTTAAAAAATTATTTCAAAGAAATATATTATACAAACCTCATCCTATCATGTGATAATTTAATATTCAATAAAAATATAATTTATATTAAACAAATATTAAATTTAGCAGCAAAATTTGGCTATTCACATGGGAAAGTCAAAAGTAATCAAATGTAGCTCTTAATATATTCAAAGCATGTAGCATGCATCCATTATTAAAATCGGTAATGTTTAAAAATCATAATAAATTAAAATTTAATGCAAAGTGGGTTATGTAACCACTTGTTTTAAAGGAAAAATCCAAGGAATCCGAGGAGAAATGGATATGAATTCTTTGATTAAACAATGACTTTGGCTAAAATACAAAATTTTATATATTTTTGTTAATTTTGACATGTGACATTTAAAAATTATGATATAATTTATATATAATCATAAATATGTTAGTTATCATATAACCAGCAAATTAAATTAAAATACCTAATTATATTAAGTAAATAAAATAATTATACTTAATAGTTATGATCATTTATCACTTTGACAATTTTATTGCTATGTAAAAAACATATAATTGAATGTTAATTAAATAAAGATTTATATTAATTAGCCTCATTAAAATAGTATGTTAGGTTGTGAGTAAATTGATTCATGCCAAAGAACTCATATGAATAGTCATATAACCTAAAATCATGAGCTTCACATAATCCCTTTCATTCTTTTATTCTTGCAATTTCTTCTAACAATTTGTGAGATGTATTGGATATGTAATTAGCAATTGATATATCAAAACACATAAAATATTCATTAGAACATCAAGCATTTGTTTGTTATCATCAAAATTAATCAAATTGAACATGAGGCTAATTAAAAACAATCTCCCCTTTTGATGATGACAAACTAATGTTGGTATTGATTTTGATGAAGGTGCAAATTGACCTTTCATCATAGTTTTTGAAAGAAATTCTAAAAAAAAATTTATGCATATGAGATGAATAATGTTGCTCCCCCTAAATGTATGCATTAAATAGACTTTAATATTAACCAACATTTTACTCTTCTCCCCCTTTTGACAACATCAAAAGTGAGAACAAACTACATACAATTTTAAATATTAGGATCTAACATTCCAAGCATGCATCTTAAAGTACAAAACGTTCTTACGGTAAGGGTTTTGTAAAAATATCTGCAATTTGTAAATCATGCTAATAAAATTAATATTAACATCACCTTTCAAAACATGATCCCTAATAAAATGATGTCTAATTTCTATATGCTTGGTTTGAGTGCTCGGATAGATTTTTAGTCAAACTAATAGCACTAGTATTGTCACAGAATGTGATCTTGCTTAATACCAAAATCTTCTAATTGTTTCTTTAACCAAAGGACTTGAGCAATAGAACTACCGGCAGCTATGTACTCAGCCTCAGCAGTGGATAAAGCTACAGAATTTTGTTTCCTAGATGACCAAGACACAAGTGATGATCCTAAAAAATGACATATGTGCCGATTTTCTATCTACTTTGCATCCCAAAAGTCGATCGAATAAGCAACCAAATCACATGATAAAGAATTTTAGGATACCATAAACCTAACCTAGTTGTTCTATCAAATACCGAAAGATACGCTATCTATTAAATGAGATTCTTTGTTGAAATGAGCACATAAATAAACAAACATAATATCAGGCCTACTAGTAGTAAGGTATAAAAGTGAACCTATCATACTCCTATAAAGTTTTTTGATCAACAGATTTTCCTAATTCATCTAAATCCAATTTTATAGATGGGCTCATAGGAGTTTTACTAGATTTAAATCTTTTCATGTCAAACCTCTTAAGCAATCTACTTGGTTTGATAGATGAATGTGCCATTTTCTTGTTGCTTCACTTGAAGACCTAAGAAAAATTAAGTTCTCCCATCATACTCATTTCAAACTCTTTAGACATCAAAGATGAGAACTCATGGCATAAAGATTCATTTGTACTTCCAAATAATATATCATCTACATACACTTGTACACAATCAAATCATCATCTATGCTCTTAAGGAATAAGGTGGTATCTACTCTACCCTTTCTAAATCCATGATCTATCAAAAGTTACTTAACCTATCATACCAAGCGAGAGCCTGTTTTAAACCATATAAGGCTTTCTTTAATTTATACATGATTTGGACAATCAAGGCTCTCAAATCAAGGTGGTTGCTCTACAAATACATTTTGGTCAATAAATCCATTCAAAAATGCACTTTTGACATCCATTTGAAATAGTTTAAAATTTCTAAAACAAGCATAAGCAAGGAGTAACCGATAGCTTCTCTTGCTACGGGTGCAAAGATTCCTCAAAATCTATACCTTCAACTTGTACCCTTGTGCAACTAACCTAGCTTTATTTCTAACAATACAACTGAATCATCTAGCTTATTCCTAAAGATCCATTTTGTTCCAATGACATTTTGATCTTGGGGTCTTGGGACTAATTCCCAAACATCATTTCTTACAAATTGATTCAACTCCTCTTCCATAGCAATAATCCAAAATTATCATTTAATGCTTCTTCTAAATTTTAGGTTCAACCTGACAAAATGTTGAATGATCTACAACTTCTACTATGTCTTCTAGTCATAACTCCTTTTGAAGGATCTCCTATAATTAGTTCCTTTGGATGATTTTATTATATTTTTATTCTTTAGCAATGAATCATCCATATTATCTTCTAAAGATATTTTCTTAAAGTTATCAATCTCTTCATCAATCACTTCATTTCTAATAGGATCAATCAAATTTTCATCAAAAATAACATGTATTGATTCTTCTACAATCATTTTTCTTTTATTGTAAACTCTATAAGCTCTACTAGAAAGAGAGTATCCTAAGAAAATACCATCATCTGATTTGCAATCAAACTTACCTAAATGATCTTTTCCATTATTCAAAATAAAGCATTTACATCCAAATACATGAAAGTGTTCAATCTTAGGCTTCTTTCCAAAAAACAATTCATAGGGTGTCTTCTTTAAAATTGGTCTAAAATAGATCCTATTCATCACATAACATGCAGTATTTACTGCTTCTGCCCAAAAATATTTTGGCAATTTATACTCATCAAGCATAGATCTACTTAATTCAATTAATATTCTATTTTTTCTCTCTACTAATCCATTTTGTTGGGGAGTTCTAGGTGCAAAAAAATTATGTCTAATCCCATGTTCATCACAAAATCCTCAAATAATTTATTTTCAAATTGCCACCATGATCGCTTTGAACCCTATTAATCAAAAGGCCTTGTTCTCTTTGAATATATTTAGAAAACTTTCTAAACTCACCAAAACATCATCCTTGTAAGTTACAAATAAAACCCAAGTATATCTAGAGAAATCATCAACAATCACAAAACCATAATTTTTTCCACCTAAGCTAGTGGTGCTAATAGGACCAAATAAATCCATGTGCAATAATTCTAGAGGTCTAGAAGTAGAAACAATATTTTACTTTTAAATGAGCTTCTAGAATGTTTACCATGAATACATGCATCATAAAACATAGTTTGAATGAAAATTTAATTTAGGCAAACCAACTACTAAATCAAGTTTAGCAATTTTATTAAGTGTATGTTAATATGACATAGTCTCCTATGCCATAACCATATATCATCATGAGTGCTTTTAAAACAAAGTAAGTTTAAATTTACATCATGAAAGCTATCTAAATCAATGACATAAATATTTTTGTATCTTTTCCCTACTAGCAAAACATTTTCATTATTTTTGCAATATGATGCATGGAATACTACATTCAAACCTTTATCACATAATTGACTAATAGAAATTAAATTATGTTTTAATCATTCTTTATCTAAAGTGATAGAATTGTTACAAATAGAACCAATGCCAATGATTTTTCCCTTCGCATTCCATATGTAACAAATCCTCCATCACTTGATTCTAAAGTGTGCTTCGTTCGGTTACGTATTGCTATCATATGCTAATCCACTTGTCCAAGTACCACATGCCTTCTTTGATTTTTCTTTGAAGGCATTCCTACAAAATAAACTCACATGTTAACTTTTGGAACCCAAACATGTTTGGGTCCACATTCTAAATTTGAAGTAAGATATTTAGCATGCATGGTTTGTGTAGTGCTTGTACCTTTTGGTACCCATACATAAGATGATTGCTTAGTATTTTGTATTTTACATGCATAGCAATCAAATGAAATATGCCCTTTTTTTTTATTACAATAGTTGCACCAAACATTAGTGTTTGCATATGATTTAGAATGATAATTATAAGGTATATGAGTGGGATGTGTATGATGCAAATAATTTTTATTAAATGTTTTTCTTGATGAAGTATTATAATGAACTTGTGATTTTAAACATAATTCTAATCTTGCTTTTAATAAGATATTCTCTCTTTCAAGTTTACCTACAACTAAGGAACAATTTAATAAAGAAGTATTTTTACTTTTAAATTATCACATTCATTTTTAAATCACAAAATGCATATCTAAATTTTTTATGTTCTTTTCTAAGGTTTTGTATTTTCTTTTTAATATTTTATATTCAATAACTAAATCATTAAAAGCATCATCTAATTCATCATAAGATATATCATTACATACCTCTTGAGAATCTAAGTCGATTCTCCATTTGCCATAAGACATATGTTGACCTCTTCATCGATGAGCTAGTACTTGATTCATTTGAATCTGGATTATAAAAATCTTCTTCTTCTTATGGTACTTTTTCTCCTTCATATTTTTTCTTTGTTTACATCAATTTCTTTTTCTTTGATTCAACAAGTTCGGACAATCACCTCTTATGTGTCCGGGCTTTTTTCTGATGATAGCAAATGATCCCTTCACTGTAGGAAATTTCTTAGTTTGAAATTTATAATTTTAGATTTTTTATACCTTTGATTCTTCTTCCTTAGTAAGTTCCCAAGCCTTTTGGAAAGCATGACCACCTCATCACAATCACCATCCGAGCTTGAGGTGTTATGCTCATCACTATCATCAACTTGTAGTGCAATGGCTTTTCCTTTCTCCTTCTCCTTTTTTGCTTTGAGTTATCCATCTTATCCCTTTGAGCAATAACTGTTCATGTGCTATCAAAGAACCCAAAAGCTGATCAAGTGGATAAGTAGATAAATCTTTAGCTTCACTAATAAAGTTACTTTAGCTTCCCATTCTTTTGGAAGACATCTAAGAATCTTATAAACTAAGTCTTGATTCCTATATGTTTTCCAAGAGAATGTAATAATTATTTTCATAAATCTAGTATACATATCAGAAATAGATTGAAGGAGACATATGAAATAACTCATAATCATGAACAAGTCTATTTATGTGAGCATCTCTAACTTCACTAGTTCCTTCATAAGTTATAATAAGTTTATCCCATATTTCTTTTTTCTACTTAACATAGAAATTTTCATGTAATCATCGGGTAATAAAGCACAATGTAAAGTATTACAAGCCCTAGCATTTAATTCATCAAGTTCTCTTTCACTATAGACCATTCCTCAAAAGGTTTTTTACTTTAATGTCATTTACTTCTCGTGGGTGTATGATATTGATGTGTCAACATATACCACATCGTGCATCTTGACCTCTTAAGAATGTACTAATTCTATTTTTCCAATAATCAAATGGTACACTATCTAAAAGTGGAGGTCTATGAGTGGATTGTCCCTCTGAACCCTTTGAAACCTTGTGCCATAGTGAAAAGATTTACTCTTGGATGTTAAGCCAATAAAAGAGCCTAGGCTCACCAATTGAGACACTATTGCACCCAAGAGGGGGTGAATTGGGTAATATTAAAATTTTCAAAACTTAAATTTTAATTTTTAAATAGAAAATTAGATTTTGATTTTATAATGATAAGATATAATTCTAAATGAAAATAAAAAATACAATAAAGTAAATAGAGACATGAGGCACATGATTTTTTGTCCAAACCCCAAAACCGCCTCGTCCACTAGCCACGGCTAGGAATCCACTAAATGAAAAATGGTTTACAAAAGTACTCTCTATGAGGAGTACAACCCTACAACAATATGTACTCTCCTAGGGCAGTACAACCCCAAAATAAATTTTACAACAAAAAAAAATACAAAATAATAAATTTTGATAAAGTAAATCTCTCACAAATATACCAAGCAATCAAATTCAAAAAGTGATCTCACAACTTATAAATGATCACTTTACAACTTAAAAAATTTGGCAAGCAAAATGCTCACTTAATAAAATAAATATCTTAAAGTGATCTTACTAGGATGTTTATGTTATTATAATTTGTAGAATAATACAAAATGATTTCAAAATAAATTCACAATATTCTTTTCATAATAAAATAAATTTCAGCAAGGAGTAATTTATTTTAACCAAAAAAGATTCTTTCAATTAATGCTAATGATCACAAAATAAAAAAAATAAGTATATGATAGATCTAAGTTGGCTAGTAAGCTTTACAATTAAAAGAGAGATCTAGCAAATATGAAAATAATTTCAGCAAAATAATTTATTTTAAAATGCTTAAAATATACTTCTAAAATAGATCTAAGAATAAATGATCTTTCAAAATAAGACCAAAGAAGAAATATTTCAAGAAACCAAAAGAAATTTGTAGGAAGCTAAAATTTCAGCAAGTTGAAATAGATCCTACAAATTATCACAAGAGTTTTCACCAAAAAAATGATTGAAACTTTGATGTGAAAACCAATGTTTAAAGACTAATCCACCAAAAGTATAAATTAGAAAGAAGAAATAGATGGTGAAAATAGCATGAACAACTAAGAAGTATTAAGATCAAGAAAACAAACTCAAGTAATTTAAAAGGCTTGCTTAGTTGAAGATGTTGAAGCTTCCAAACCAAGGATTTGATCTTGCAATATTTGGAGAACACTTGGAAGGAACATTTAAGAGATTTTCTCTTAGATTTGCTGGAGAGATTTTGAATTTTGAATGAGGATGCTTTCATGAAGAGAATGAGCTATTTATAGGCAAGAAGGTCATTTAAAAAAATTATTTCAAAGAAATATATTATACAAACCTCATGCTATCATGTGATAATTTAATATTCAATAAAAATATAATTTATATTAAACAAATATTAAATTTAGCATAAAAATTCGGCTATTCACATGGGAAAGTCAAAGTAATCAAATGTAGCTCTTAATATATTCAAAGCATGTAGCATGCATCCATTATTAAAATCAGGTAATGTTTAAAAATCATAATAAATTCAATTTAATGAAAAGTGGGTCATGTAACCACTTATTTTAAAGGAAAAAATCCAGGAATCCGATGGAGATAAAATCAGATATGAATTCTTTGATTAAACAATGACTTTGGCTAAAATAAAAAATTTTATATATTTTGTTAATTTTGACATGTGACATTTAAAAATTATGATATAATTTATATATAATCATAAATATGTTAGTTATCATATAACCAGAAAATTAAATTAAAATACCTAATTATATTAAGTAAATAAAATAATTATACTTAATAGTTATGATCATTTATAACTTTGACAATTTTATTGCTATGTAAGAAAAAACATATAATTGAATGTTAATTAAATAAAGATTTATATAAATAACCACATAAAATAGTGTTAGGTTGTGAGCAAATTGATTCATGCCAAAGAACTCATATGAATAGTCATATAACCTAAAATCATGAGCTTCACATTATCCCTTTCATTCTTTTATTCTTGCAATTTCTTCTAACAATTTGTGAGATGTATTGGATATGTAATTAGCAATTGATATATAAACATATAAAAATATTCATTAGAACATCCAAGCATTTGTTTGTTATCATCAAAATTAATCAAATTGAACATGAGGCTAATTAAGCCAACAAGAACTTTATAGACAGTTCTATTCTTGATGATTTTCATCAAGTTGTCAATGCTCAAACCTCTTATGGTGGTTATTATGTTTTGGGCTCTTTTGTTTATGCATCTTGTAATAGATGTAGTAGAAATCTTCTTTGGGACAACTTGACTAATTTTTCCACCTCAATAAATAAATCTTGGTTTGTTGGTGGTGATTTCAACACTATTTTGTTCTCTTCTGAATGAAGTGGTGGTTGCTCTCCTAATATTTATCCCAAGAAATAATTTTTCATTATGATCCTTGACTGTAATTTGAATAATATTGGTTTTAAGGGTTCTAAATATACTTGGAAATATTGTAGACTTTTGCATAGGTTGGACCAGATTCTTTTTACTACTCATTGGATTACTCAATGGCCTACTACTTTTATAGATCATTTGAGCAAAGCTTTATCTGATCATGCTCCTTTTTTGGTTTCTATTAAAAAAATTCTAATAGATTAAAGAATTTTTCTCCTTTAGATTTCAAAACATGTGGATTCAGCATATTAATGTTTATCACTTTTGGAGTGAGTTCTCAACCTTCTCTTCTTAGACCTAGGGATCTTCTAGACACTAAGACTTCCTTAATCTTAAGACACTTCTAGTGATTAGCTAAACACTTAACCTAAACCTAAAGACTTATAATGGTTAATCATAGGATTAAGCTATGCCTTATGGATTAAGGAGACTCACCTACTCTATAGCCTAAATTTGACCTGTGTTCACCTTCTCAAACCAAACCTCAAATTCAATTCAAATATAAAAAATCCAAATTCAAATCCAAATCAAATGATTGAATCCCATGATTGAATCCAAAATTGAAATCCTTACTGTGCCCTATGATTTATTTTTTGGAATAGCCTTAGCCAAATCCAAATCAATCCAAATTCAATTGATTTTCTCAAAGATAAATTCAACCCTTCAATCAATTTATCAAATTGAAACTCAAACTCAACTTTAAATCATGATCTAAACCAAAATCCAAATCCAAACCCTTAAGCCAATTTCTTGGACTTAGCCAAGTTCTACCTAAAATCAATCAATCTTTCAGTCATCATTCCAAGTTCTACTTTTAAAATCACAATCAAAATCATGCAATTTTAGTCAAGTTTAAGCCAAATTAAAAAAAAAATCATGATTTGAATGTTAAGTCATTTATATATAAAAGAAAATGATAATAACAAATAATAAATTTTAATACACAACATTTTGAAATCTAAAATGAACTACAAGAGAGAGAGAGAGAGAGAGAGAGAGAGAGAGAGAGAGACAATTCTAAACATAAAAAAATTTATTCAGAATTAAATCAAAATAAAAACTAAAATTAAATGTTATATAAAATATATTAACCACTAAATAAAATTAATTAATTTATCAAATTATGAATCCATATTACCAACAATTATTAATCATAATTAAAATTATCTTACATGACTTATAAATTTTCATTCAATTATTTACTAAAGTTATTAAAATAATGTAAATCCTTTAAAATCATTTATTTAAAAAAGTAAAATAGACAAAACTATTAAATGACATACTCCTTGCTAATTTATCTGATCATGAAAAAATATTAAAAATGCAAAAAAAATGAAATAAAAAGAGGGAATGTGGGAGAAGTTGAGGCATGTAGGACAAAATTAGCTTCTCTCTCTCTCTCTCTAGACTAGCATACATGACACACTAAAAAAAATAAAAAACTAATGAGGCCTAGTCTTTTTTCTCATCTCCCTTCAGGTAAGAGAAGTCAAAGCCCTCTCATTCCTACTTCACTCGAGAGTGGCTCTCCCGTCCCATAGCCCTAAAAAAAATAAAAAATAAAAAATCTCTCCAAACACTTCTCCTCCGATAGAAGCAAAGCCGAAAGGGAACTCTCCCTCATCTCCATCTCTTCCTCTCAACGAAGCAAATCCTAGCCGACCCAAGCAGCATCCACGCCTCCCTCTTCCTCTAGTAGGTGACCTCTCTTCTCTCACTTTCCAAAAAGTGAGACACACAGTAGCATGCAGTAGGTGATCGAGACTTTCTTGATCCCAACTAGCCCCCTTATATCTAGCTACCTACAAAAAGCACATGAGACATCCCATAAATTTTCTATTGATCGACCGAACCATGCCACTAAAATAACCTAGCCACCAACGAACTCTCCCTCTATGCCACCATCCTCTTTCATGAAGACCACAACTTTCTAGCCCCAAGCATCGGTCCCATTCTTCATTGATTCTCCCATTGCATTACTCATTGTAGAAGAATCCCTTTGAAGGTCTCTGGTGAATAGTTCTATGGATTTAGTGTGAAGAAATAATCCCTACCTAAAATTATCTAGGTTGGTGATCCAGTCCTCCACAAACCCATCATTGAGGTCTCCATGGAGGATATCGTATCGAAGAAGATCCAGAAGATCATAGATGACATGATTGGGATCATGCGAAAGGCCCCTACTGTCATCCTTGCTTCTCCATAAATTGGTATTCCTTTATAGGGAAATGAGCTGAGGGGAAATGGAATAGGTGCAAGTATTGATGCAGAATAGTATGCTAGAGATTTAATTACCCAGAAAGCCATGCTCAATGATCTGTATAGAATTTTCAAATGCACTGCTGGTAGTGCTTGGAGGGTTCTTTAATGATCCATAGTGGTATGCTCAGCTTCTAAAGGCTTTTGAACCTATTGTTCTCAATGCCCTAACACATCATATTTATAATCTGGGTAGAGATTATTATTCTTGAAGACACAAAGGAATGCATTAGCTATGCTCCTAAGAGTGAAACTGATGCACAAGACCATCGACCTTTTAATCTACTGGTAATATTTAATCCAAAGCTTCAGAAAAGGAGAAGCAAAATAGCTTTGTTCTATGAAAGATGTTTGAGCATTTCTAAATTTAGATCTATGGTAGAGTGGCATCTGTAGGTGGAGGTGATAGGTCACGATCATTTTGGTCAACCTATCAAAATTGCTAGTTCTAGATGGATGGCATGCATATTACAACATGAGTTTGATCATCTGAATGGGACTATATATGTGATAGATTATTCTCGAACATTCAAAGTCAAGAACTGATTTTCCTAGAGGATGCCCAAAGCAACGTGTCTATGAGCAAGTGAGGAGGAAGCGAACCATGGGAGCAAAGAAAAAGAATGCTAGCTGAAGTATTGATCTGACCCAACAAAAACCTCAATAAGGCTTTATTTCTTCCAAATGAAGCCACCTCTTGGTTGAAATCCATAGGACATTAGCTCCGGTGAGGTATAATTCTTAAATGCTTATAAAGCATTATATATCTCATGTTTGATGTGTTGAATATGACTGTCATTAGGATCCAACCTTTAGAGCCCAAGCACTTTACTTTTTAAGCCTTTCAGTGAGAGTTTATAGACAGAAGTAAGACTATTCATTTTATGTGTTTGAAGTAAATAGTTTTGATTAGGTCGAATGGCATAGTGATTTGATTCCACCTATCAAGCCATGATTAACTCATGGGCCATTTAATATTTAATCAAATGATCACGATTAATCCAATATTTTATTTATTATTAAATTCAATCAGATCTAAAAAGGAGTTAATCAATCTTTAGAATAAAAAAAAGAAAGAATATGTGATCAAACAAAATCCAAAAAAATATACAAATTAAATTATCATTAAATTTATGTAAAACTTTGTAAAAAAATTAATTAAACAAATAACATTATAAATATTATAATAGAATATAAAAAGTTGTTTGAACACAATTTATGAATGTCAATTATAAAAATCAATTCAATCCCTAATTATTATATGTTGATCTTAAAAGTCAAAAAGAAAATTTAGTTATGAGACATATCCTTAATTATAATTAATTTAACTATTAATTACAATTGACTAAGCTTTATTTGTTTAGTTATTCATATAAAATATATGAGGAAAATGATTAGGTCTTCTTTCCTAATTGTTTCCTCTAATTTATTTTATTAAAAGAGGGGATTTATGGAATAGGATTGGGACCTCTTTCCCAACCCATTCCTTAAATCCATTTCATTTGAAGGATAATTAATCAATTTGGCTAATTAAGTAAGAGAAATTGATTAATTAATTAATGATTTCATTAATCAAATTAAAATAACAATCATATTTGATCTTCATTAATTAATTCATGGGTAGATCTTTAGGTATTTAATTGCCTAAAGAGAGTTAATGAAATTATGATTTACCCATATGTGTTGGAAAATCATAAAACTAATTAATTAAGTTCCTTAATCTTATTAATCAATAATTATGAGCTAATTACATTAGGCCATTTCATTTCTTAGGATCATTGCATGTTATTTTTCATGCATATCATGTTGGCTCAAAATTATTTAATTAATTACTTTAAGGTAACATAGGTAAGGGTTAATTGGTGGATCTAATGCATATTACAACCTAATTAATCCATAAAATCCACTTAATTACATTTTATTAAACCAAATTAATTCAAAAACATGGGAATGGGTTAGGATCAACAAACTTTCCTTCATTTCATTAAATCAAATCGGAACATAAAAGTTAAAAGTGACATAAGAAACTTTGGTTTGCTTGAAATGTTTTTATTTGATATGATTTTCCTTAGGAATTAATTTAATTGAAAAAAATCAATTGTTTATGTTTAGTTATTCCTCTCCAATCATATTAAATGTTGTATGTCATTTGATTCATGCATTCATCTTTTGCAAAATTAACTAAATCAAATGGTTCCCTTTATGTCAAGCTTGCATGTGTTGATTTTATTTAATATAAGTGTTGCTATTATCACTATTAAATCAAAGTTAATTTCAAACATTTATAAGTCAACAATAATATTTGGAGTGATAATAGTTATAAATATTTATAAGCTTGCATGTGTCTATGGCTTAGAACATGCGATATGGAGTTCTCTTTCTTTAGTCTATATGGATTTACATAAAGTTTGAATGTTAAAAAGTGTATAGTCCATTTAAAAAGGACACAACATTTATTTGAGTTCATTCCAATGTATTTCTATGTTAGAATTTTGATAGAACTTTAGCTCACATGTATAAATAATTCAATTGAAAGAAATATAACTTTTGCATGACTTTCCATTCTTGTAGTCACTTGTACATTCATGTGTATTCAAGAATAGTGGGTATATCTAGTTTGGATATTCCAGGGATGCAAGGCCTTAAGTATCCCCAAGGAGGTCTTTACCTCACTCCTGGTTTAACATTGGTGAAGTATCCACTTAAAACTTTTATACACTTGTATGACCTAATCCTAAACCTCAAAAGACTTTCCCTTGAATATTTGAAAAAATGTCTTCAAAAGACTTTCCCCGAGGAAGGACAGGACCTAGACTTGAAGAAGTTAGGAGAGAAGGAGTTGCTACGGGACTTATCCTAAACCTTATATATACTCAACCTAGTTAGTCCACGAAGGCTAATCTAATAAGGAAGCATAACACCCTCACATACTCTTAAACGAAGCCAACATGAGGTAGTTTTTTGGCTACACATTTAGGCCCACCAAACAAATAAGGTGCTCATCGGTGGGTAGTGGCCAAGTAAGGAAGGAAGGCATAGAAGACTTACACCCTCCAAAGCAAGAAGACCACTAGGGAGACACACTAGCAGGGTAGCACATCAGCCTGACCTAGAGCAGTTATAGTGTGAGTGATGCTCGGGGTGTTATCTCAACTTAGAGTAGCCTGAGATAAAAGATATGTGTTTATTTTATATGTGTGTGTAGTTTGTGTTTATGTTGTATCGATGAAGATAAGATGTCACTTGGGTTCCTTACACCTACCCTAAACACATCATGGAGGACTCACAAACAAGAATACTTTCAAGATGGAGGACATTGAATTCAAAATGGAATTTTCATTGATGATAATTATTTTCAAACATGATTTATAATATTTCTTTAAGTAGAGCCCATTGATTAGAAGCATTAGGCGCTCTCCCTTATGATTAATAAGTTGATAAGATCCTCTTGGTAGGCCTTCTCTATGGCTAAAAGGCCTTCCCAAGGGGGTTCAAACTTGCCTCCCATCTTATGATGGGCAACAACCGATCTCCTTAGAACTAAAATAAGATCTCCTACTTGAAAAGCTCTAGGATAGACCAACTTGTTTTGAGCTTGAATCATTTTAGATTTGTATTACTCAAAGTTTTGGCATGCCCACAGGAATCTCTCCTCCAAAGCTTTGAGCTCTTCTAACCATAACTTAGCATTTTGCTTTGTTGTGATCTTACTACCCACAACTATCCTTAGTGATGGGAGTTGGACTTATAATGGTAGAACAACTTCAGACCCATACACTAAGTAGAAAGGAGGAGACTGAGTTGGAGTTCAATATGTGGTGCGGCAGGACCACAAGGCTTTCAACTAACTGCTCATGCCACTATTACTTCTTATTGTTGAGTGTCTTCTTTAGTATTTAGATGAGAGTTTTCTTGAAGGCTTCTACTAAGCTATTTTCCCTTGAGTAGTTGATGGTAGCATATCTCCAATCTATGGGGTGTCTTCGAGAAAAGTTGTTGATCTTAGTTCTCTTAAATGTAGAACCTTTATCAGATATAATTCATAGAGGCACTATGAACCTATATACAATATGGTTCCTTAAAAAATGGAGCACATGTTGTATTGTGATCTCTCTGAGCAGAATCATCTTCTTCCATTTGGAAAAGTAGTCAGTAGAACCTAAGATGAATCGATAACCCTCGAAAGAAGAAGGATCAATTAGACCCACTATGTTGGTACCCCCAACACTCGAATGGCCATGAGGCCAATGTAGGATGTAGAATTTTGGGTGATTGGTGTAGGACCAGATCGTGTATTTGATATTGGTGGCATCGCCCAGCCGTTTCCATGCAATCTTTGATCATCGATGGCTAGTAGTATCTTAGTCTCTTGATATTGGCTTTCATCTTCTAACCCGATTGGTTGGCTCCACATAATCTTGAGTGTATCTCGGTCACGATCTTACGAGATTCATGCTTATCTAAATAACGTAACCATATATGATCAAAATACCACTAATATAAGAAACCATCCACAAGAGCATATGAAAGTGCTTCATGCTTCATCTGATAGGCTTGGGACTTCTCTTGAGGTAGTTTACCTTTATTTAGGTAATCCATGAATGGTTGCCTCCAATCCAACTCCTTATCCTTCTTAGCAATGGAAACCTCCCCTTCAAGAGAGTACTTTTGGATGAGTTCAATATCAATAAGGGATAAGACTTGTCTATTTTGGACCTTTATTGGTATGGACTGATCCTCTAGATGTGCCAACTCCTTGGCAAGCTTAGTTAAAGCATATGCTATGACATTCTCTCCCTGAGGAATCTTATAAATGGGAATCTATGGGATTTGGGCCAACAACTCTATGGGGCACATGTAGTAGTGATGGAGCTTTAGGTTTTATAACCTTATAGGACCCAATGATTTGGTTAATAACTAGTTGAGAATCCCCAAAGATGTTGATGTTATGGATGCTTAGAGTAACGGCTAACTATAGACCGACAATCAGAGCCTAATATTCAGCTTCATTATTGGTGCAAGGATTGTACATATGATATGAGAATCTCATCACATCTTAGTTCGGGGCTAAGAGAACAATTTCTACCTTTGCTTTTCTTGGAATAGTAGATTATGGTTCATCTACTCTTTGATAAAAATCCACACCATTAAAGTACATCTCCCAGCAATGAATGCTAGTATCCCTTAAGTTCA
Organism: Cymbidium sinense; assembly: GCA_021442155.1. Classification (NCBI taxonomy): domain Eukaryota; kingdom Viridiplantae; phylum Streptophyta; class Magnoliopsida; order Asparagales; family Orchidaceae; genus Cymbidium; species Cymbidium sinense. The sequence goes on along the minus strand of CM038214.1, from coordinate 56,717,149 downwards.
TGATTTGTTCATTGGGGAGATCACTAAGCATAGAGTCACTAGGAAGTGGGTGTCCCGCTAAGAAATCCACTAGCGCTTATCCTTTCACCACACAAAAGGGTACGAAGGTAATGTCAAACTGCGAGAGGATCATGGACTGTCGTGCCAACCGTAGATAGCATCGACCGTGTCATGAGTTATTATAGTGGATTGTTCCTAGAGATTAAGTTCACCTTATGAGGAAGCATGTAGTGTTATAGCTTTTGGGATGCAAAGATTAAAGCTAGGAAATGCTTCTCAATGGGTGCATAATTAGCCTCAATATGGATTAGATAATGGATAAAATAGTAGAGTGCATTATCATTCCATTCGTCATTAGCTTGGGTCAACAAAGCATCAAAGGAGTCATCTAAAGCAACAGTGTAAAGTATAAGCAGCTTGTCTGGGATAAGGGCTATTAGCACTAGCTGCATCATGAGGTAATGCTTGATGTCTTCGAAAGCATGATCACTCTTTTCATCCTACTTGAACTTGGCATCCATTTTACTAAGTATTGAGAATGGCTGACAACTTCCCGATAACTTAAATATAAAGCATCTTAGATATGCCAATTGTCCTTGGAATGATCTGACTTGAGTTAAAATTTTTGGGGGTGGAATTTCTAATATTGCCTTAATCTTCTCTCGATTGATTTTAGTTTCCTGGTGTCAGACAATTAACCCAAGGAATTTCCCTGAAGCTACTCTGAATGCACACTTCATGGGGTTCATTTTGATGTTAAATTATCTTAACTATTTGAAAACAATTCTCAAGAGATGGCATTAATTTTTTCTACTTTTGACCACAAGATCATTGACATAGCACTTGATTTGATGATGAATGAGTTCATCAAAGATTTGAGTCATGGCCCACTGGTATGTAGCATTGGCATTTTTAATGCTGAAAGGATGACCTTATAGTAATAGATTTCGATCCGGATTCTAAACATAGTGTTTCTTTCATTTTTTTGGTGTCATCTTTATTTGGTTATATCCACATGAGCCATCCTTGAAAGAGGAGACTGCATGAGATGAGGCAATGTCCACCATCAACTCTGGGATTAGTAGTGGAACTTTGTCTTTTGGACATTCCTTATTTAAATCCTAAATCTACTCATATGTGAATTTGGTCATTCTTTTTCTTAACTGGGACATCACTGACTAACCAGGTAGGGTATTTTTCTTCCTGGATGAAGCTAGCATTGGTCAATTTCTTGACTTCAGAAATGACTTGTTGTTCTATGTCTGGGACCTTGCTTGATAGGGTTATCAGTAGGCTCTATCTATTGCTAGTTTATGGACTGCTACATTAGGAACCAATCTAGGAATCTCTTCATAACTCTCTGAAAACCAGTCCTTAAACTTAGTCAATAGCCTAACTAAGTCATTACTTTTAGTATCATTCAATAAAGAACTGATGTATTTCAGGCGTGGATCTTCTTTAGTTTCTAAGTTGATTTCTTTGAGCAAGTCGATGGTTGACTTGATCTCTTCTTCGAACTCTAGTGGAATATCTATGAATTAAAATCATCTAAATCATCTAAAGTTTCTAAGCATAGTTCCTCATATGAGTTAATGTGATTTGAAAAGAACCTATCAAATTCCAAATGATTGGTGATGACTAAGAAGTAATTATCATCATTGACTGGACCCACTATACTGAATCCTAGTCCCGGTCTTGATTGAGAGATTTTGCATTTGTTCTTTCATATTCTTTTAAAGTATTCTAACCTGTGCATTGACCAAGTATGTGGGATTAACCCTTTCTTTGCTAAATTATGAACATAAGGCAAGTAACAATCAAAAGGCAATTCTATTAAATTCTTATATGGATCATCCTCAAGTTCTACATCAACTTCTTAACTTGAGGATGATGCTCCCAGAAAGAACCTCTGAGTCTTCACATATGTGGATGACTTAGGGGCTTCCTTAACTACCTAACCCTTAGCTTTTTGAGAGAAAAGTGGAGTTAGAGATAAGGTTCCCAACTAATGTCTAATTATTTCACATATAGACTTGGATACAATTATGCTTTGCTTTGAAGCCCGATCTTCATCGCTATCTGGCTCAAGTGTCACCTCCAAGGGATTTTACTACTGAGAAGAGCTGGCTGGTGTGCTATCCATATAAGACTCATCCTATGAACTAGATTCTAAGTCTATATGGATAGTAGGTGTAATCCTGCTAGCTAGGACATATCTTTTATTGGATGGCCAATAAGGAGGTTTTCCACCACTAGAACTGCCATGAAACTGGCCTCTTCCTTTGGAGGTCAGGTCGTCATACCCATATGTTCGAATGGATAACGAACTATGGGTGGAATATAATGTCATGCTCCACTTCCTCCTCCAAGTTTATTTTCATTCCCTTTTGTTTTCTTTTTTATTTTCTCTTTTCTTTTCTTTTTCTTTTTCTCTTTCTTTTCTTTTTCTTTTTCTTTTTTGTATTTTTAACCTTTGGCCAGGTTCACGAGAATAGACTTGTTGATTTTGAGGGAGGTAGTAAGCCGCATCCTCATATATGGCAACCTCATGAACTGTAAATGCCTTAAGATTACCTTTGACACAGTAGATGATCCAACCTCTCACAAACATCATACATTGAAGTAGAGAGGATGGAACTATGTTGTTCTCATGTATTCGTGTCTATAATGTGAAACTTGGCTTCGGTCTTCCAATCATCTATCTCCAAGGGCAATAGTATGGAGCCTAAAGCTTGTTGACCTCACTTTTGGAGTGCATATTGAATCTTCCCATTTTAGACTTAGGTGTCTTCTAGACAGTAAGACTTCCCTAGTCATAAGACACTTCTAATAATTAGGTAAACACTTAACCTATGCCTAAGTACTTAGAAGGGTTAACCATCAGATTAGGTTATGCCTTATGGATTAAGATAATCCATCTACCCTACAACTTGAATCCAATCCATGTTCACCTTCTCAAACCAAAGATCAAGTTCAATTCAATCATCAAATTCAAATCCAAATCTAAATCCAAATTCCAAAACCAAATGATTGAAGCCCATGATCAAATCGAAACTTGAAACCCTTCTTAAGCCATATGACCTATCCCATAGACTTAGCCAAATCTTAATCCAAATCAATCCAAAATCAATTGATTTTCAAATTTATATCTTCAATCATCTTCCTAAATATAAATCAAATCTACATTCAAATGATCAAAACTAAATTAAACTAAAACAAATTAAATCAAAACCCTTCCTAAGCCATATGACCTATCCCATGGACTTAGCCAAATATTAATCCAAATCAACTTAAACTCAATTGATTTTCTCATAAATCAATCATATTTTCAATCATCTTCACAAATTTAAATGAAATATACATTTAAATAATCAAAACTAAGTCAAACCAAATCAAAATACATACTTAAGCCACATGACCCAACTCTGTGGACTTAGCCAAATTCCTTCATAACAAAACCCAAATTCAATTGATTTTCTCATGAATCAATCATACCTTCAATCACCTTCATAAATATAAATGAAATCTACAATCATCAAGCCAAACCAAAATCAACCCAAGTCAAACCCAACTTAACCCTTTTGACCTGAAATGTTCAAATGAACCAAAAACCATTTGAACCCAAGCCAATTTCAATTGAATTTATATATCACTCCAAAATCCATATATAAACTCAACTAAGTCAAACTCAACCCAAAATCAAGCCAACTAAATTCAATTGGTCCACTTGACCCAAAGTGGCCAATTTGACTTATTTGAGTTAAGTTTTAATCTTACCCAAATTGGATTGAACCAAGCCCATCAAAACCTCCAATCATGATTGTTAATCACACTACATTGATCAATTATCACAAATTGGGTCAAAACCGTCAACTTGGTCATTTGACCAAGTCAACCCCTTAACCCATATGAAACCATACTAGCCAAATTTCAACCTAAGCTAAATCCCTTGAAACCAATGATTCATACCAAATCAAAATCAATATTTGAATATGACTTGAACTTCAATTGAGTCAAACCAAACCCAATTGGCCATCTTGACCCAAGTTGACCCAAATTGACCTAAAAGACCAAATTAGGTCAAACTAAAATTTAATCCAAATTGATTGCAACCAATGGCTCAAGTTCATTCCAAATTGATTGTTGAACTTGACCAAAGCCATGATTGGACCCAATTGAACCCAATTGACCTAAAGATTCAAGTTTGACTAAATAAAAGGGAAATCAAAATTAATTGAAACTGAATCCTACAGTCATCTTCAATTGGTCAACTAAACCCAAACCAACACCCAACCCAAGCCAATTAGGCCAATTTGTCAAATTGGACAACTTAACCCATTTGACCCAAATGAATTCAAATGAGCCAAAATCAAATCTAAGCCAAACTAAACCAAACCAACTGAACTAAAACATCCCAAATGATCATATGAACTTGACCCAATCCTTGGTTTGACTCAATTTGGACAATTGGTCAACTTGTCCCAACCTAACCCAATTTGACCTAAATGAGTCAAATTGAATGAAACCTAACCAAATAAGCTCCAATTAACTTGAAATTTGGTCTAACCCACTTTTGGATCATTTCAAATTTTCCCAAATCAAATCCAATGCCAAATGATCATTCTACTCTTTGGTCAAGGGCATGACATGAGACAAATCACCCATGTAAGTTGTCATTTCCATTCCTTGGCCACTTGGTACTCTCCCAATGGTCCATCTAAGCACCTAGGACACTTATTGGGTCGGCCATGACCCATGGGAGGTAAAATAACCTCACCATCCCCATTGGAGAATTTAAAACCCATAGGACATCCACGATTCCTCCTTGGCACCTCCACACCTTCAACCAACCAAGCTGAGTCAACTCACCTCCTCTCTACACCCATGACTCTCTGAGATGGTCGGACGGCCACTAGAAGCCAAACCTGATCCCACCATCTGATCAAGATGAAGGGGGGTATACACCCTCGCATTTCTACTAAAACACACAGAAAAATTATTCCTTAGAGCCCTAGCTACCCAAGATGAACTTCTAAAGCCATTCTCTAAGCTCCCAAGCTCGTTCCTCGATTGAAAAATGCCATTCGCATCCATTCTGAAATAGGACACTCCCATTTCCATCCTAACTTCCCCATTTCTCCATCAAACTCAAATTAACTTTATAGGCACCTTCCCTAGGCCTCATTAAGAAGAACAAATTATCTCCCAAGCTTCACGAGCACTGGAGGTGGGACATCGATCAAAGCTGAGCTCCAAATCATTAGTTCGTGGCCTTCCTAGCAAACATCAAGAAATTGATCTAATTGCTTGTCAACAGGGGGTTCATCTAAACTATATGAAGCTTCCACAATCATTCAAGCCATCAGTGTTGAGCTTTGATGAGGTATGCTTCCAAAACTGATCCTTAGATAAAAATGGGTTGGAGCTTTTTAAAGAAAACTTGCTTCTTGTGTGATATTGACCATTGGGTCCCCTCTGATCGATGTTGTGAAGGTGTGGGATCCTTTTGGAGTTGATCTGAGCTCTGGTAAGTGTGGATCAAGTGAGCAATGGTAGATAAACTCCATTCTCCCTCACTCGGGTGATGTTTGATCACAAACCGTCCATTTCACATGATCAGAATGGACGGTCATGATTAGATCCACTAGAACAATCTGATTTAATCCTATTAAGCTATGATATTAATTATAGCCATTTGATCTTAGATCGGATGGAGGACAAGAAAGTACGTCTGCCATCACCATGTAGGCAATGAGTCGGATAAGTTTTAAGTAGCCTATCTCATAGCGCCAAGTGGAAAGCGCACCGCGTCAGCACGCCATGTGGCACCAACAGGATTAGGCTTTAATTTGGCTTAATTAATCATTTTAATGGCTAAAAATTCTAAAAACATAAACAAGTCATAGAAAAATAAAAAAATGCAAATAAATATTCATTTTAAAGGTATTTAGAGGAGAATAAATTAAAAATGATCTTAACTAATTTTGAACAGTAATTAAGGTTTAATTAAGATTTAATTAAAAATGTATTAGCTTAATTAGTCCTTAATTACTTGAGCAATTAATCTCAAATTTTGTGGGTTAATTTAATGGGATGACCTTTGCCTCCCATATTTTTCTTGACATTTATTGCTCACTTAATTAGAAAAATTGACTAACTAAACCTTAACTACTCTTTTAAGTTAATTAATGATTAATTAATCTCATGAACAATAATAAATTGGTTAATTAAGTTTAATAATCATTGTTCAATAGAAAGTGAACAAAGGAATAGGTTTGGGACCCCTTTCCTTAAGTTCATTTCACCCTTTTTTACAATGAAATTAATTAAAATTTTACTAATTAATTAAATCACTTAATCAAATTAAAATCATAATCACATCAGACCTAAATTAATTAAATCACGGGGTAGATCTTTAGGTGTTTAATAACATAATGGAGTTTAATGAAATTTTGGTTAGTCCACATGTGTAGGAAAACCAAAAGAGTAATTAATTAAGTCACTTCATCTAATTAACTATTAATCATGAGCCAATTGCATTAGGCCCCTTTTATTTCCTAGGATCATTGCAAGTTTAATTTCCATGCATATCATGTTGGCTCATAATTATTTAGTTAATTACTTTAAGGTGACATATGTAAGGATAATTATTTCATCTAATTAAGGGTTCAACTTAATTAACCCACAAAATCAACTTAATTACATTTCCTTAAATTAAATCAAATCACTAATGTGGGAATGGGTTTAAAACAACAAGTGATGATTTCTCTTCTCCTCTTTAAATCAAATAAAATCCAAAACTTAATTAATAAAGAAGCTTTGGTTTGCTTTAAATAATCTCATTTGATTTGATTGTCTTTAAGAACTAGTTTGATTGTATGAATCACATGCTTATATTTGATTGTCCTCTTTCCAGTCATGTTAAATTTGGTATGTTATTTGAATTCATGCATCCATCTTTTCAAAATCAAGTAAAATAAAATTAATTTCCTTTATGTAAGCTTGCATGTGTTGATTTAATTTAATATATGCTTGGCTATTATCACTATTAAATCCAAATGTATTTTTCAAAAGCTTATAAATGAATAATAATATGTGTTATGATGCTAGTTTTAAATACATAAGGAATGCATGTGCTTATAACCTAAGTGTATGAATGTTGAGTTCTCTTTCCTCTATTCATGTGTTGATTTATATAAGATTGAATGGTAATGGGTATATAGTCTAAACATCTCGGGAACATAAGCCTTTAGCTAGCCCCAAGGAAGTCATTTGATTACCTCACATCCCTGGTTTAATAATGGCACATACCCATTCGATTTCATTCTTATGTATTTCAACATTAGAATTTGGATAGAGTTTTAATTAATATATATAAATGATTCAATCAAACGAAATATACAATCTTCATGATTTTATTTCCCTCATTTATGTATACATTCATGTGTGTCCAAGAAAGCAAGTATATAGTCTGGACATCTTGGGAATATGATAATTTAGTTAGCCCCAAGGAGGTCATTTGATTGCCTAACTTCCCTGGTTTAAAAATGACACATACTTGCCTATATCTTTGTACATGTATATGTGATTAGTGAATCAAAATCTCATTTTACATTAAAATTGCATGCATTCATAATCGACTAAGTGGTTGAATTAATTAGCCATATGATTTGGAGCTTACTTCCTATGTTCATGTATATGAATTTACATATATTTGAATGCAAATGGGTATGTAATTTAGACATCCCGAGATTATGAGACTTTAGCTAGCCCTATGGAGGTCATTTGATTACCTCACTTCCCACGTTTAACAATTGAACATGCCTATTTAATTTCATTCTTATGTCCTTTTTGTGTAATAATTTGGATAAAGTTTTTAATTAATTTGTTTAAATAATTCAATCAAATATAATATTAATTCTAAACATACTCACACATTCATCATTTAAGTGTGCTAAAATATATTGCATGTATGGATACACTTAGGATTAAATCATATGCATGTTACATGTGATGGAAATGAAAGATTTAATATATTTCATGTGGTAGTAATTAAATTAAGTTAATCTTAAGATGCCTTTCATTTTAATAGGATTATTTAAATTGAACCTAAACTTAGGATTAATTAAATTAATTAATAAGTCATTCACTAAAGAGAACTAAATCAAATTAATATACTTTAGAAAGTGACTTAAGTTATGGATAAAAGAGGGAAATCCTCTCTTCCTCTCTTTATAACACTTAGTTGCTAAATGAAATAATAGAAAACACAAATTAAAATTAAACTACTTCAAGTGAAATCAATCTTTCATGTTAAATTGAATCCTTCTACAATTAGAAAATAAAACACTAATGCCTCACAAGACATACCACACAAGCCTTAATACACACATTAGAATTAAGTCACCACTTCTAACTCTAAGTTAGAATAGTGTATGATATGATGTATGTTTTGTTTTATGATGTATTATTTTAGATTGGATGTTATGGTGTATGCTTTGTAGACTGGATGATAGGACAATATTAGCCTAATCATGTTTTCTGTAGGGGATTATGCTCAAGGGATGCATAAAAATAAATATGAATGCTCTTTTTGCAGGTTGCTTAAATCTTTAAGCATAATACAAGTAAGGACAGGTGGGCTTTGTTACCCTTACTTAGGGTGATAAGTCCAAATTATAAATTCAACTTCTTGGGATTATATGTATATTCTAACCTCTATTTTATAGGTGTAGTTAGATTTACTTTTTCCACATAAATGTAATTTTTGCAATAGGATTAGGATTAGTGCAATGGGGCATTAGGATGAGCAGTGGGCTAGAAGGCTTTGTCTTGGGGTGCCCTATGATGCCTTTGAAGTAAGCACCATCCAAATCAAAGAAAGAACAAAATCAAAATGGAAATATGAATAAAGAAGACCCCCATAGCATTTAATACAATTATAATTATTCTTCCATATTCCAAGTTGTATAAGGGTAGAGCTAGCTACCCATGTCTTGAATGTTGTCGACCAGGACTTTTATTATTTTATGATAGTTTTTATAATTGTTTGATGTTATGTTTACATTATGTATTAGGACGGCATGCTTTTCTTAGTTTCTTAAATGATTGATGCTTTAATATGTGGCTTGGATACAATTAGGCTCTTACAATAAAAATAAATTTTCTACCAACTAATCACTCATAACTAAAGTTTAAATAACTCATAACCTCATCATAAACCTAAGACATAAATAAGATAATTAAAATATTTAGCAACCCCTTAGCTGTATGGTTGTATATTTCACATCATGCATGCATATTCTTTCTATCTTGAACATGAAGGATCTCCATCCTTGCAAGATAAAGGAATGCTTGACTTGTGAGGGAATCCCTTGTGATGGAGAACACCTTCTTCTAGCTGATTTGACCCATAACCTATTTAATCATGCATTTAAGCATAAAAAATCCTCAAGCCTTTATTAAAATGATGTGTTTAAAATGAAATAAAATTTTAAAAAAGATTTTGCATCTATAGATTAAGTCATATGCTCATACCACTCATGCCCTAGTCTCTTAGAGGCTGTGTTTAGGACTTTAGTATCTTTCTAATTAAATAACTACCCTAGCTATCTTGCAATTCATAAGACCAGACTACATTATTTTAAAATCATAGGAGAAGTTAGCTGGTGGCCACTCCAAGCAATTATAAGTCCAAAAGTCACAATTTAATCTCTTTTATGGAGTTAAACCCTTATGTCCACCTGTCGCTTAGATTTATTTCATGCTTTATCTCATACTAAAGCTCCCTAGATTTAGGATTCAATATAGCTATTTCCTTCTAGCAATGGACATAAATCCTCACCTCTTTGGCATTCCCATAACCTTGTGTTGGTGGATTATAAGCCCTAGTAATCTAATAAAATTTAAACTCAAAACATATAAATCTCCTCAACTTCAAAATTATAAAGCCCAACCACTAGCTTCCTAGTATCATGAGCATTTCCTACTTATTTCATTTGGATTCCAAAAATAAGCCTTCACGTTGAACTTTCCCAATTGATTTTCCAAATACAACAAATCTTTTGACAGTCTAATCTTGAAATCTTTGGATATGATAATTTTCTACTGTGATCGACAGTATTCTTAGAAAATTTCATTTCCTAAGATGTAATTAACTATGGAGACTGGCCTCTATAGGAAACTTAAGAACTTGGTTTAATATAAACCTTGCTTTATGTATCTATGCAAAGTAGGGGAAAAATCTCTGGTACATTCGAAGACCCATCATGCCTTGCGAGTCTTTATTATGTGATTAGGTTTATTGTAGGATAATTCCTCTATCTTTTGATATAGTACATAATATCCCAATGTTGTACCTGATCACCTCAAATAGTAGCCCCCCCTCCCCTCCCCTTACATTCAAAATTAAACACCACAAGGCCCTCTCGCCTTGTTCATTGAACCTCTTAACATCATCCTTTCTTTTTGGAGTTTGGAGATGTCGATCCTCAAGTAGGCAAGAGTTCTTAGACTCATAATGTTGGCTGATACACTTGGGTCAACCAAAACTCTGGATAGCCTATATCTGCCAACATCCACTCTAATGTAAAGAGGCGATTGTGCTTGGTCATCCCTAAGAGTAAGTCTTCATCATTGAATGTAACTTTTAAGATGTCCTTCGAGAGGCATGCCACCTCTTTAGTAGTGGCCAGCTGAGCTAAGCATATCTCTAGATCAAGTAAGGCCTTGATTAGAGATTCCCTCATCTCTTTGGATAAGACAAGGGCATCGTATATGCTTAACTTAGCTAGAAACTTTCTAATATGAGCTAGGACATTTCAATCAACTCTAGCTTGGTCCTCCACAAGCATATCCATTGGTGGAGCATCTTATGGAGGGGCTATCTACTCATTGGAACAAATGACTTGCTTACCCATATCCTGAGGTGCTACCCTAGGAGGTAGAACTTTACCACTGTGTAGGTTGACTTCAATGTCTTCTTGGAATGATGAGCTTGTGTAAAGTTCTACCTTCTTATCGGGTATACCTACATCTTCTCTTATGGGATCCTCAGAGTTAGTTGACTCCAAGTTAATCTCAAGAGGTGAACCTGAATGATTCAGAGAAGGGTATTCTGACTTTAAATCAGAAAGGAAAGGATAGAAACTACTAAAGCTATTATTTTTATTTAGACTCAGAGAGCTTTCAATAGGAATAAAATTAAGAGCATCAGAAGTAGACAATATATAAGTAGAATCAACTTTCTTCATTAATTTCTTTTTAGGTGGAGGTACATGATAAAAATTAAGTAAAGTAAGTGGAGTAATAAATTTAGTGCCCTTATCTGCAGATACAATGCTCGCCATAGAGAGGAGCAAAAGAGGTGGTAGCAATGGAGGAGGAGACTGACTCAGCTTTCAATGCTATTGGACTATCCCGGGCAAGTATGGTGAGTTGATCTTCCTGGGCTGTAACCCTCCCTGAGTTGTCCTTTGCAACTAACAATCCTTCCATGGTATTGGTGATTTGAGCTACTTCAAGCACCTACAAGAAAAGTTTCTTGATCTTAGAAATGATCTTCTTAGAGCTTCAGGATAGGGAGATACCTTAACCTTCTTTGGTCTTAAGAGGATCGCAAGAATCCCCAAGGATTACTCTAACAGAACTGGATGGTTGTTCTAATAAGTATTCCTAAGGGATAACTATGGCTCTCAACTTTTAGTTGCACTCAAGCTAGTCCTTGAAAGTGATACAATCCTCTAAGACATGGCCTAACATGTGTTGGTAGGGGAAATAGCTAGGATCATCGTTCTTGCCCATTTTCTACTGCCTCTTATGCTCTACTAACTGAAAGTCAGGTTTCTTTAAGAGAATTGCAAAGATTTTCCTAATTATCTCCCACTTGAATGAATATGGCTTATTCAATCTATCAGTAAGAGTAGGTGGAAAGTAGCTACTTGCTTTGGATATGAGTACCGCTGTTTGGTAGGCTACTGAGGTGGTGGAAATGGTGATTGTGGTGGCTATCGGTGGCCGGTATGATGATCGAGGTGGTGGAAGAGGAGGTGGCAAAAGAGGCTGTTGAGCTCGTAGTCTCAAACTCGGCTACTTCCTTTGTCCACACAACCACTATTCTTCTTAAACACCATCTACAACTTGGGCCTTGATGATTCGTGGGGAAAGGGCAATTGTTTGGCTTTCTCTTGTAGGCCAACTACCTTGTTAATTAATTTCTTGAATGTTTTGATGGTAAAGCCCTTAAGCATGAAGGCGACCAGGCCATCTATATTCTTGAGAAGAATCTCAATGGCATGTTGCTCAAATAGTTGTGGTTCACATTTCATGCTCAGGTTGTGCCACCTGAGAATGTAATCAATAAGGGACTTGTTGAGTTTGTGTTTCTCTACAATGAGGTCCCCTACAATCACCCTCTATCGAAAAGAAACCTTCTAAGAGGTGCTAACTCAAAGAAAAAGTCTTCACCAAACTATTATATACCAATCAAATGCAATGCTTAACATACTGCTAATGAAAAGGCAGAAGAGGAGTGCATTGTTGCCACCGGTGTTGCAACAACCCTAAAGTGTGCAATGTGTTATGGATTCCCACTTCCATCAAAGATCTTGAAGGATGGTGGCACAAAACCCTAAAAAATAAACTAAATAAAAATGTAAATCTAAAAATAAACCTAAAAATAAATAATAAATTAAACCTAAACCCTAAACAAAAAAAAACCTAAACTTAAAATAAACAAAATAAAATAAACTTAAACTAAAATAAACTAAACTAAAATAAATAAAACCTAAACCTAAACTTAAAATAAACTAAACCTAAACCCTAAACTAAATAAAATAAAATAAACTAAAATTAAACTTAAACCTAAACTAAAAAAAACCTTAAAAAAAAACCTAAACTAAAACTTAAAAAAATAAAATAAAAACCCAAACATAAACCTAAAAATAAATAATAAAACCTTAAAAATAAAAATAAAAATAAACTAAAAAATAAACATAAACCTAAACCAAACCTAAAAAATAAAGTTAAATAAAAAAACCTAAACTAAAATAAATAGAACTAAAATAAATAAACTAAACTAAATAAAAATAAAAAAAAAAAAAACTAAAATAAACAAACCTAAACCTACCTGTTTACTTAATTTAAAAAAAAACCCTTAAACCATAAACCATAAACCCTAAACCATAAATCCTAAAGCCTAAACCATAAACCCTGAAACATAAAACTAATCCTAAACCTTAAACCCTAAACCTACAATGATAAACCTACAACCCAAAACCCTAAAAAACCCTAAACCCTAAACCCAAAATCCAAAATCCTAAACCCTAACCCTAACCTTAAACCCTAAACCCTAAACCCTAAAACACTAATCCCTAAATCCTAAACTAACCCTAAATCCTAAAGCCTAAAGCTTAAAAACCCTAAACCTAAACCTTTAACTAACCCTAAACCCAAAGCTAACCTTAAACCTAAACATAAACTACATAAAATAAAATAAACTAAAGATAAACATAAACCTAAACTAAAAAAATAAACCTAAAAATAAACCTAAAATAAAAAACTAAAACCTAAACCTAAAAAAATAAAACAAAAACCTAAATCGAAACATAAAAAAAAATCTAATCCTAAAAAATAAAATAAAAATAAAACTGAACTAAAAAATAAACATAAATCTAAACCTACACATATAAAAGAAACTAAAATAAAAAACCTAAACTAAAATAAATAAACTAAACTAAATAAAAATAAAAATAAAAAAAATAAAAAAAACTAAAATAAATAAAAAATAAACTAAATAAACTAAATAAACCTATACCTACTAGTTTACTTAATTTTAAAAAATATAAAAATAAAATAAAAAAATTAAAAAAATCCTGACCTTAAACCTACAACCCTAAACCCTAAATCCTAATCCCTAAAACCCAAAACCCTAAACCCTAAACCCTAAACCTAAGCCCTAAACCTGAAACCCTAAACCCTAAACCTGCAACCCTAAAATAATAAAAACCTAAGAACCTAAACTTAAACTAAATAAAACCTAAAAATAAAATTAATAAAAAAATATAAAAATAAATAAAATAACAAAATTAAAAATAAAATAAAAACCTAAACTAAAATGTAAACTTAAACCAAAACCTAAACTAAAAAATAATAAAAATTAAAAAAATAAAAACTAAACTAAAATAAAATAAATAAAAACCTAAACTAAATTAAAAAATAAAATAAACCTAAAAATAGAAAACCTAAATAAAATAAAACACAAATGTAAAATAAAAATAAAATAAACCTAAAATCTACAATAATAACAACAACAACAAGCCCTTATCCAACTAAGTGATGAATCCTTCTCAATCAGGTCCTATGTGTCAAATTCTCATTTAATTCAAATATATTAAGGTCAATTTTTATACATCTTAACCAAGTCTTTATACATCTACCTATACCTTTCTTAACATAAGGCAAATCTAATGCATCTACTCTCCTAACCGGGTCATCGGGCGACCGATGCTTTATGTGGCCAAACCAGATAAGGCGACACTCTCTAATTGTATATGCCATTAGAGCTACTCCAACTTTTTCCTGAACTTACTCATTTCGTATCTTATCTCTAAGAGTAAAGCCACTCAACCACCTGAACATCCTCACTCTATAACATTTAACTTAGTCTTATGCTTCTCTTTTATTGGCCAACATTCTGCAACATAAGTCATTATAGGTCTTACCAACATCTTATAAAATTTTCCCTTAAGTTTAAGTGGAACTTTTCTATCACACAATAGGCCAAATGCAATCCTCCACCTCACCCATCCAACTTGAATTCTACTAATAACATCTCCATCTATTTCACCATCATTTTGAACAATATAGCCTAAATATTTGAATCGCTCACTCTTATTAATGACTTGTTCACCTAATGTCACAACACTACCACTAGAACTTCTACAACTAAAATTACACTCCACATATTAAGTTTTAGATCTACTTAAACGAAAACCTTTAGACTCTAAAGTTGACCTCCATAATTCATGTTTCTCTTGGTCTCCCTCTCTAGTATTATCAACAAGAAGAATCTCGTCAACAAAAAGCATACAACAAGGTACATTTTTTCTATAAATGCCTAGTAAGAACATCCATAACTAAAGTAAAAGGATAATGGATTAAAGTTGATTCTTGATGTAATCCAACTGAAATAGAAAATATTTTGTCAATCCTCCTTGGGAAGTAATAGCTATAGTATACATATCCTTAATGACTTGAATATAACCATTATTAACTCCTTTCTAATCTAGAACTCTCCAAAGAACATCTCTTGAAACTTTAGCATAACCTTTCTCTAAATCAATAAATATCATATGTAGATCCTCCTTACTTTCTTTATACTTCTCCATCGAACCTCTTAACAAATGTGTAGCATCCATCTAGATCTGCATGAAACCAAACTAATTGTGAGAAACTTTTGTATCACATCATAACCTATGCTCAATTCTCTCCCATAATTTTAATGTATGGCACATTAACTTAATTCCTCTCTAATTTGCACACTCTTGAGCATCACCTTTATTCTTAAATATGAGGACCAACAAACTCTTCATCCACTCATCTAACATCTTTTTAGTCTTTAAAATAACATTAAAAAGATTTGTAAGCCAAGAAATTCCTTAATCTCCTAAATATTTCCACACTTCTATTGGAATATCATCAGGTCCTACTATTTTTTCACATTTCATTTTCTTTAATTCTTCTCTAACTTTATATTTACTAATACGACAATAAAAATGAAATTCTCTATTTTTATTTAGGGTATTAAGGTTCCTAAAATCAATCATACTTTCAGATCCTTCATTGAAAAGTTTATCAAAATACCTCATCCACCTATTTTAAATATCCTTTTCTAAGAAAAGTATTTTATTATTTTCATCCTTAATACACCTCACTTGAACTAATTCTTTACTTCTCCTATCTCTTTGGTTGGCTAATCTATATATACATCTTTCACCTTCTTTGGTATCTAATCTATTGTATAAATCACTAAAAGCTAAATTTTTTGCATCATATATAGATTTCTTAGAATCTCTACATGCCACTTTATATCTTTCCCAATTCTCTGAGTTTTTATATTGAAACCATGTTTTGTAACAATGCTTCTTATTTATTATCTTTTCTTGCACACTCTGACTCCACCACCAACTAATTTTATTAAAAGAAGCTTTTCCTTTTGATTCTCTAAGCACATTTTTAGCAACTTGCTTAATTTCACTTGCTATTTTTTTCCACATAACATTAGCTTCCTTATGAACATCCCAAATTATAAGCTCTTCTAGCTTGCTCTTAAAAATATTTTTATTTGTGTTCTTTAAGTGTCCCCATCTAATCCTAAGATAATAATTTAATTTTTCCTCTTATAATCTTTCATCTTAAAATATAAAACTAACAATCGATGTTAGGTACTTAAACTTTCACATGAAATGACCTTACAATCTTTACAATCTAAACGATCTATTTTTCTTATCAGAAAATAATGAATCTATGTTTTACTAGAACTATCTTTATAAGTAATAATATGTTCATCTCTTTTCTTAAATAAAGTATTAGCAACTACAAAATCATAAGCTAAGGCAAAACCTAATATAGTCCTACCTTATTTTAGTAACTCCAAATCCATAACCACCATGAATACTTTTAAAATCTTCTAACACTCCACCAACATGTCCATTTAAGTCTCCTCCAATAAATATTTTTTCTTTGAGAGGTATCTTTTGTATTAATCCCTCTAATTCATTCCAAAATTTTTTCTTTTTAGCTTACATCCAAACCCACTTGAGGTGCATTAACACTTATAACATTGACAATCTTAGTATCAATAATAATCTTTAAAGCTATAATTCTATCTCAACATCTATTAATATTTATAACATTATCCTTCAAAATTTTATCTATAATCACACTTACACCATTTCTAGTTCGACTTCTACTTGAATACCAAAGTTTAAAACATAAACTATCAATCTCCTTAGCCTTATCCCCAACCCATTTAGCTTCTTGAACACATAATATATTTATCTTTCTATGAAACCTAGTATCTACTAATTCCATTAATTTATTTATAAGAGTACCTATATTCCAAGATCCTAACCTAATTCTAGTTTCATGGACTAACTTCTTTGCTCGTATCCGTCCATGATGTGGGAACCCTTGCTTATTTAACACTACACCTGGGAGCTGATGTAGCGGCCCTTGCACATTTTTCACTGTATTCAAGCCATACAACACGTCACTTCCAAGGGAGGCCCTAGCATTAACACAATGATTTAAAGGATTCATGTCATGATTATTTTGACAAGTTTTACGCTGGTTGTCGACTACCTATCACAACCCTCCACTTTTCACATCCAGACTTGGGACTGGCAAAGGTAGTGTTAAAATAAACCTAAAATATAATAAAATAAAATCTAAATAAAATCCTAAACCTAAAAAATAAACCTAAAAATAAATAAAAAATAAAACCTAAACCCTAAACTAAAAAAAACTAAACCTAAAATAAACAAAATAAAATAATCCTAAACCTAAACCTAAACTAAAATACATTAAACCTAAACAAAAACCTAAAATAAATAAAACATAAACCCTAAACTAAGTAAAATAAAAGAAATTAAAAATAAACGTAAACCTAAACTAAATAAAATAAAATCTAAAAATCAACCCAAAATAAAAACCTAAATCTCAAACAAAAAAATAAATAAAATAAAAACCTAAACCAAAAAATAAAAAATAAAACCTAAACCTAAAAAATAAAATAAAAATAAAACTAAACTAAAAAATAAAAATAAACATGAACCTAAACCTAAACTTCAAAAATAAACTAAAAATAAAAAACCTAAACTAAAATAAATATGCTTAAAATAGATAAACTAAACTAAATAAAGAAGAAACCTAAATAAAATAAAAAATAAAATAAACTAAATAAACCTAAACCTACCAGTTTACTTAATTTTAAAAAAAACCTAAACCCTAAAACTAATACTAAACTCTAAACTTTGAACCTACAACCTTAAACCCTAAACCCTAACCCAAACCCAAAAAAACCCTAAACCATAAACCATAAACTAACACTGAACCCTAAACTATAAACCCTAAACCCTAAACCCTAACCCTAACCCTAAACCCTAAACCCTAAACCCTATACCCAAAAACCCTAAAATCTAAACTAGCTATAAACCGTAAACTAATCTTAAACCCTAACCTAACCCTAAACCCTAAAGCCTAAACACTAAACCCCAACCTTAAAACCCTAAACACTAAACCCTAAACCCTAAACCCTAAACCCAAAGCCCTAAAAACCTGAAAGACTAAACCTAAACTAAACAAAACCTAAAAATAAAATAAATAAAAATCCTAAACAAAAATAAAATAAAAGAATAAATAAAAATAAAAATGTAAACTAAAACCTAAACCTAAATGTAAAAATAAAATAAAATAAAAAAGTAAAAATAAACTAAAATAAAATAAATAAAAACCTAGACTAAATTAAAAAAGAAAATAAACCTATGAATTAAAAACCTAAATTAAATAAAACTAAATGTAAAATAAACTTAAAATAAAATAAAATAAAAAATAAAGAAAAACCTTAACCTAAAAAATAAACCTAAAAATAAATGAAAAATAAAACCTAAACCCTAAACTAAAAAAAAAAACCTAAACCTAAACCTAAACTAAAAAAATAAAACCAAAAAATAAACCTAAAACTTAAACCTAAAAAATAAAAATAAAAACCTAAACCTAAAGATAAACCTATAAAATAAAATAAAAATAAAACTCAAGTAAAAAAATAAACCTAAACCTAAAAAATAAACTAAAATAAAAAACCTAAACTAAAATAAATAAACCTAAAATAAATAAATCTAAAATAAATAAAGTAATCTAAATAAAAATAAAAATAATAACCTAAATAAAGGTAAAAAATAAAGTAAACTAAAATAAATAAAAAATAAACTAAATATACTAAATCAACCTAAACCTATCGATTTACTTAATTTTTAAAAAAAAGAAAAAAACTTTAAACCTTAAATCTAAATCGTAAACACAAAACCATAAACTTAACACCCTAAACCTACAACCCTAAACCCTAAAACTCTAAACCATCAATTCTAAACTGCAAACCCTAAACCCTAAACGCAAAACCATAAACCTTAAACACTAAACCCTAAATGCTAAATCCTAAACCCTAAACCCTATCCCTAAACCCTAAACCATAAACCTAAACCCTAAAACCTAATAAACCTAAACCTAATCACTAAACCTAAATACTAAACCTAAACTAAAATTTGAACCTAAACTAAAATTAACCTAAACTTAAACTAAACTAAACTAAACTAAACCTAAACTCCAAATCATATAAACAACCTAAACCCTAAACCAAACTCCTAAACTATAACCTAAACATAAACCTAAACTAAACATGAAACCCTAAAACCTAAACTAAAATAATAAACCCAAACCTAAAACCATAAAACTAAACTATGCTAAACCCTAAACTAAACTTAAACTAACCTAAAACTTAACCCTAAACCCTAAACCCTAAATCAAATCAGAAACTTAAAAGCCCTAAAATAAAAGAAACATTAAACCTTAAACCCTAAACCCTAAAAACTTAAAAACTTAAACCTAAACTACATAAAACCTAAAAATAAAATAAAAAATTAAATTAAATTAAAACTAAAACTAAAACCTAAACCTAAACCTAAAAAGAAAATAAAAAAGTAAAAATAAACTAAAATAAAATAAATAAATAACTACATTAAACTAAAAAAAAAAACTTATGAACATAAATAAAATAAAACTAAATGTAAAATAAAAATAAAATAAACCTAAAATAGAATAAAATAAAAAATAAATAAAAACCTAACCCTAAAAAATAAACCTTAACCTAAAAAGAAAATAAAAAATTAAAAATAAACTAAAATAAAATAAATAAAAACTATACTAAACTAAAAAAACAAAACAAAAACTTATGAATAAAAAACATAAATAAAATATACCTAAATGTAAAATAAAAATAAAATAAACCTAAAATAAAATAATAAATAAATAAAAACCTAAACCTAAAAAATAATTCTAAAAATAAATAAAAAATAAAACCTAAACCCTAAACTTAAAAAAAGAACCTAAACCTAAAATAAAAATAAAATAAACAAAATATAATAAACCTAAACATAAACTAAAGTAAACTTAACTAAAATAAATAAAACCTAAACTTAATCCTAAACATAAACTAAACAAAAATAAATAAACTAAAAATAAACCTAAACTAAAACTAAAACCTAAAAATAAACCTAAAATAAATACCAAAAACCTAAACCTAAAAAATAAAAATAAAAACCTAAACCTAAACCTAAAAATAAAAAATAAAACCTAAACATAAAAAATAAAATATAAATAAAATTCCACTAAAAATAAACCTAAACCTAAACATAAACCTAAAAAATGAACTAAAATAAAAAAAACCTAAAATAAATAAAATAAACTAAATATAAAAAAATTAACCTAAATAGAACAAAAAAATAAAGTAAACTAAAATAAATTAAAAACAAACTAAATATAGTAAGTAAACCTAAATTTATCGGTTTACTTAATTTAAAAGAAAAATGAAAAAAACCTTAAACCCTAAACAATAAACCTAAAACCCTAAACCTAGAACAAAACCCTAAACCCTAAAAGCATAAACCCTAAATTCTAAACCCTAAACCCTAAACCCTAAATGTTAAACACTAAATCTTAAACATTAAACCCTAAATGCTAAACTCTAAACCCTAAACCGTAAAACCTCAAAACCCTAAACCTAAGACCCTAAACATTAAACCCTAAACCCTAAACCCTAAAAACTTTAAAATGTAAACCTAAAGTAAACAAACAAAAACAACGACAACAACAAGCCTTAATCCACTAAGTGGGGTCGGCTACATGAATCCTTCGTTTCCATTGTGTCCTATTATGTATCAAATTCTCATTTAAATCAAGTATACTAAGATCATTGTTTATACATCTTAACCAAGTCTTTTTAGGTCTTCCTCTACCTAAACTAAACAAAACTAAAATAAAAAAAAAAAAAAAAAACCTAAACATAAAAAAATAAAAATAATAAAAATAATTAAAACTAAAATTAAAACCTAAACCTACACCTAAAAAGAAAATAAAAAAGTTAAAATTAACTAAAATAAAATAAATAAAAAACTAGACTATACCAAAAAAACTAAATGTCAAATTAAAATAAAACAAACCTAAAATAAAATAAAAAATAAACCTACAAATAAAACATAAAAATAAATAAAAAATAAAACCTAAACCCTAAACTAAAAAAAGATCCTAAACCTAAAATAAAAATAAAATAAACAAAATATAATAAACATAAACATAAACCTAAACCTAAATTAAATAAAAATAAATAAACTAATAATAAACAGGAACCTAAACTAAAAAATAAAACCTAAAACCTAAACCTAAAAAATAAAAATAAAAGCCTAAACCTAAACCTAAGAAATAAAATAAAAATAAAATTCAACTAAAAATAAACCTAAACCTAAACCTAAACCAAAATAAACTAAAAAATAAAAAAACCTAAACTAAAATAACTTAACTTAAAAATAAATAAACAAACTAAATAAAAAATAAAAATAAACTAAATAAATATAAAAAATAAAGTAAACTAAAATAAATATACCAAAAAAACCTAAACCTATTATTTACTTAATTTTTTTAAAAAAAGAAAAAAACCTTAAAAACTAAATTGTAAACCCTAAACCCTAAACTCTAATCCTACAACCCTAAACTTACAACCTCCAACCCTAAACCCTAAACCCTAAGCCTTAAAAAACCCTAAACCCTAAAAGCATAAATCTTAAAACCCTAACCCCTAAATCATAAACCCTAAACCCAAAACCCTAAATGTTAAACCTTAAACCATAAACCCTAAATACTAAACTAATGCCTCTAAAGCATAAACCCTAAAACCCAAAACCCTAAACCTAATCTATAAAATTAAAAAAAATAAATCTAAACCCTAAAACCTAATAAACTTAAACCTAAACCTTAGACCTAAAACTTAAACCTAAATTAAAAAAAAATCATAAAACATAAACCCTAAAACTAACCCTAAACCTACAACGCTAAACCCTAAAACACCCTAAACCATAAATGAACTTTAAACCCTAAACCCTAAACACTAAACTTAACCCAAAACCCTAAACCTTAAACCTAATCCTTAAATCTAAAACCCTAAAACCCTAAACCCTAAAATCCTAAACACTAAAGCCTAAAGCCTAAACCCTAAACTAATCATAAACACTAAGCTACCCCTAAACCCTAAACCTTAAATACTAAAAACACTAAACCTTAAACCCTAAACCCTAAACTTAAACATTAAATCCTTAAACCATAAACCCTAAACCCTCAAAACCTATAAACCTAAAATCCTAAACCTAAGCTAAACAAAACCTAAAAATAAAAAAAAAAAAAAAATCTAAACCAAAATAAAATAAAAAATAAAATAAAATAAAAGTGTAAACTAAAACCTAAACCTAAACCTAAAATTAAAATAAAATAATTAAAAAATAAACTAATTTAAAATAAATAAAAACTTAGACTAAACTTAAGAATAAAAAGCCTAAATAAAATAAAACTAAATGTAAAATAAAAATAAAATATAATAAAAAATAATTAAAAACCTAAACCTAAAAAATAAACCTTAAAGTAAAACCTGAAAATAAATAAAAAATAAAATCTAAACCCTAAACTAAACAAAAAACCTAAACTTAAAATATAATAAACCTAAACCTGAAAAATAAATTAAACTAAATAAAAATAGAAGATAAACCTAAATAAAAATAAAAATATATAGTAAACTAAAATAAATAAAAATAAACTAAATATATTAAATAAACTTAAACCAACCAGTTTACTTAATTAAGAAAAAGAAAAAAAAACCTTAAACCCTAAATCCTAAACACTCAACCCTAAACCCTAATCCCTAAACCCTAACCCTAAATCCTAAACTAAACTAAACCTAAACTAATCCTAGTAACTAAATTTATTAAAAAATAAACCTAAACCCTAAAACATAATAAACCTAAACCTAAACCTGAAACCTAAATTTTAAAAAAAAACCTTACACCCTAAACCCTAAATCCTAAACTATAAACCCTAAACCCTTAAAAACCTTAAACCATAAACCCTAAACCCTAAAGTCTAACCCTGACACTAAACCAAGCCCTAAACTTTAAACCTTAAACCCTAAACCCAAAAATGCTAAAATACTAAACCTAAAATCTAAACTAACCCAAATTAAACCTAAAACCCTAAACTAAAGCCTAAACTAAAGAAACTAATCCTAAACTTTAAAATAAAACCCTAAACCCTAAATCCTTAAAACCCTAAACCCTAAAGCATAAACACTACACCCTAAACCCTAAACCCTAAAACCCTAAACCCTAAAACCCTAAACACTAAACCATAAACCATATACCCTAAAAACCATAAAACCTAAACCTAAACTAAACAAAACTAAAAAATACAAAAAATAAAAAAACTAGACCTATTTAAATTAAAATATAAAATAAAATAAAAAAGTAAAAGTAAACTAAAATAAGATAAATAAAAACCTAGACTAAACTAAAAAATAAAATAAACTTATGAATAAAATACTTATATAAAATAAAACTAAATGTGAAATAAAAATAAAGTAAACCTAAAATAGAATAAAATAAAAAATAAATAAAATCCTAAGCCTAAAAAGTAAACCTAAAAATAAAACCAAAAAATAAATAAGTAATAAAACCTAAACCCTAAAAAAAACCTAATCCTAAAATAAAAATAAAATAAACAAAATATAATAAACCTAAACTGAAACTAAAATAAACCAAACTAAAATAAATAAAAGCTAAACATAAACCAAAAATTAAATAAACGTAAACCTAAATCTAAACTAAATAAAATAAATTAAACTAAAAATAAACTTAATCCTAAACATAAAAATAAAAACTAAAAAAAACTTTGAATAAAAACTTAAAATGTAAACCTAAAAAATAAAAATGAAAACCTAAACCTAAACCTAAAAATAAAAAATAAAACCTAAACCTAAAAAATAAACCTAAACCTAAAACTAAACCTAAACCTAAAAAATAAACTAAAATAATAAACCTAAATTAAAATAAATTAACCTAAAATAAATAAACTAAACTAAATAAAAATAAAAAATAAACCTTAATAAAAATAAAAAATATTGTAAGGTAAAATAAATAAAATATATGCCAAATATACAAAATAAACCTAAACCTACTGGTTTACTTAATTTAAAAAAAATGAAAAAAACCTTAAACTCTAATTCCTAAACCCTAAACCCTAAACCCAAAACCCAAAACCCTAAACCTTAAACCCTAAACCCTAAACCCTAAACCCTAAATCTACATCCCTAAACCTACGACGCTAAACCCTAAACCTTAAAAGCAAAAACCCAAAAAGTATAAACCCTAAAACCCTAAACCCTAAACCCTCAACGCTAAACCCTAAACCCTAAAACCTAACCCTAAACTGTAAACCCTAAACCCTAAAACCTAATAAACCTAAACTTAAACCTAAACCCTAAGAATAACCTTACAGAACATCACTGCCAACCAGTGCTCAGTCCGACAAGGGTGGAGAAGCCATAGGCGCTAGTTATCGTAGTGGTGGTGGTGGATCTGGAGGTGTTGGTGCATATGGTGGAGGTGGTCAAAGTAGTGGTAGTTATGGAGGTGGGAGCAGGGATAGAGGTTACAGCTATGGTGGTGGAAGAGGGAGAGATCCAGGATATGATGGTGGATCCTACTACTCGACAGGCTCGGGTGGTTCTGATGGGAACTGAAGAAACTTAAGAACGACAGATCCGATCTGTTATGGAATTGTGTCTTTATAGTAGACACGATTCTAGTTATTTAGGGTTTTTGATTTCCTCTATGACTGTTCATTTTTTATCTATGTCATCATTTGTGTCTTAAAGAACTTGGTGTGTTAGTCGGTTGATGAACTTAAAAAGAAGAAATGTTGAATCTGAATTTGTTCTCTATTAAAAAAAACCAGAAACTCTAAATACTAAAACCTAAATCCTAAACTAAAACATGAACCCTAAACTTAAACCCTAAGCCCTAAACCTTAAACCCTAAATCCTAAACCCTAAAAATAAAAAATAAATAAATAAATAAATAAAATCAATAACCTTAAACCCTAAATCCTAAATCCTAAAAACCCTAAACCCTAAATCCTAAATCCTAAAAACCCTAAACCCTAAAGCCTAAACACTAAACTCTAAACCCTAAACTATAGACCCTAAACCATAACCCTAAACCCTAAACCATAAAACCTAAACCCTAAAAACCAAAAAACCTAAACCTAAACTAAACAAAACCTAAAAAAAGAAGCCTAAACCTAAATAAAATAAAATAAATAAATAAAAATAAAAATGTTAACTTAAACCAAAACCTAAACCTAAAAAGTAAAAAAAAATCAAAAATCAAAAATAAACTAAAATAAAATAAATAAAAACCTAGACTAAATTAAAAAAATAAAGTAAACCTATGAAAAAATACCTAAATAAAATAAAACTAATCATAAAATAAAAATAAAGTAAACCTAAAATGAAATAAAATATAAAATAAATGTGAACCTAAACCTAAAATTTAAATCTAAAAATAAAACCAAAAAATTAATAAAAAATAAAACCTAGACCCTAAATAAAAAAATCTAAACCTAAAATAAAAATAAAATAATCAAAACATAATAAACCTAAACCTAAACTAAAATAAAATAAACTAAAATAAATAAAACCTAAATCTAAACTTAAATTAAACTAAACCTAAACCTAATCCTAAAATAAATAAAATAAACTATACTAAAAATAAACCTAAACATAAACTAAAATATAAAACCTAAATATAAACCTAAAATAAAAACCTATAACCTAAACCTAAAAAGTAAAAACAAAAACCTAAACCTAAACCTAAACCTAAAATTAAAAAATAAAACCTAAACCTAAAAAATAAATAAAAATAAAACTCAACTAAATGATAAACCTAAACCTAAACATAAAAGATAAAGTAAAATAAATAACCTAAACTAAAATAAATAAACCTGAAACTAATAAACTAAACTAAATAAAAAACCTAAATAAATATAAAAAATAAAGTAAACTAAAATAAATAAAAAATATACTAAATATACTAAATAAACCTAAACCTATCATTTTACTTAATTTCAAAAAAAAAAAAACTTTAAAACCTAAATCCTAAACCCTAAACCCTAAACCTACAACCCTAAACCTACAACACTAAACCCAAAAGCCTAAACCCAAAACCCTAAAAAACCCTAAATCCTAAAAACATAAACTCTAACAGCATAAACCCTAAAACCCTAAACGCTAAACCCTAAACCCTAAACCCTAACCCTAAACCATAAACCCTAAACCAAAAACCCTAAACATAATCCTAAAGTAACTAAATAAATTAAAAAATAAACATAAACCCTAAAACTAAATAAACCTAAACTTAACCAATACCCTAAGAATGGGTAGAACCTTGATAGCATGAACATCACCATCAACCAGGCTTAGTCTAGGTCTGGCGGTGGAGGTGAAGGTGGAGGCGGTGGTTATTGCAGTGGTGGTGGGGGATCTGGAAGTGTTGGTGGATATGGAGGAGGTGGTTGGAGTAATGGTGGTTATGGAGGCGGGAAGAGGGACGAAGGTTACAGCCATGGTGGTGGAAGAGGGAGAGATTCGGGTTATGATGGTGGATCCTGCTACTCGAGAGGTCAGGGTGGTCTTGTTGGGGACTGAAGAAACTAAAGAACGGCCAATCTGATCTGCTACTTATGGAACTGTGTCTTTACATTATAAATGATTCTAGTTATTTAGATTTTTTGATTTTCTCTATTGTGCTCATTTTTGCTCTATTGCATCATTTGCGTCTTACAAAACTTGGTATGTTACTTGGTTGATGAAATCAAAAAAAAGAAATAAATGTTGAATCTGAATTTGTTCTATAAAAAAAACTTAAAACTTTAAACCCTAAACTAAAACCTAAACCCTAAATCCTAAACCTTAAAAATAAAAAATAAAAAAAAATAAAAAAGTCATAATGCTAAACTCTAAACCTTAAACCCTAAACCCTAAACCTTAAAAATCCTAAACCTTAAAGCCTAAACACTAAACCCTAAGCCCTAAACCATGGACCCTAAACCATAACCCTAAACCCTAAACCCTAAAACCCTAACCCTAAACCCTAAATCCTAAACCCTAAACCCTAAACCATATAAACTTAAAAACTTAAACCTAAATAAAATTAAACTTAAAAATAAAATAAATAAAAAAACTTAAACTAAAATAAAATAATAATAATAATAATAATAATAATAATAATAATAATAATAATAATAATAATAATAATAACCTAAACTAGAACCTAAACCTAAACTTAAAAACAAAATAAAATAAAAATAAGCTAAAAGAAAATAAAATAAATAAAAACCTAAACTAAACAAAATAATAAAATAAACCTAAGAATAAAAAACTTAAAATAATATAAAAACTAAACATAAAATAAAAATAAAATAAACTATATAAAATAAAATAAAAATGAAATAAAAACCTATACCTAAAAAATAAACCTAAAAATAAAACCAAAAAATAAATAAAAAATAAAACATAAACCCTAAATTAAAAAAAAAACTAAACCTAAAATAAAAATAAAATAAACAAAATAAAATAAACCTAAAACCCTAGGTTAACCCTAAACACTAAGCCCTCAATCCTTAAAAGCCTAATCCTTAAAGCTTAAACACTAACCCTAAACCCTAAACCCTAAACCCTAACCCTAAACCCTAAGCCCTAAAACCCTAAACTCTAAACCTTAAACCCTAAAAATATAAAAACCTAAACCTAAACTAAATAAAACTTAAAATGAAATATATCAAAAACCTAAACCTAAATAAAATAAAGTAATAAAATGAAATAAAAACTTAAACTAAAACCTAAACCTATACTTGAAAACAAGATAAAATAAACTAATAAAAATAAAGTTAAATAAAATAAATTAAAACATAAACTAAATTAAAAAATAAAATAAATCTAAGAATATGAAACCTAAGTAAAATAAAAACTAAACGTAAAATAAAATAAAACCAAAATGAAAGCATAAACCTAAAAATTAACCTAAAAATAAAACCTAAAAATAAATATAAAATAAAACCTAAACACTAAACTAAAAAAAAGCCTAAACCTAAAATAAAAATAAAATAAACAATAAAAAATAAACCTAAACCTAAAATAAAATAAATAAAACATAAACCTAAAATTAAATAAACTAAACCTAAACCTAAACAATAACTAAATAAAATAAAATAAACTAAAAATAAACCTAAACCTAAATTAAAAAACAAAGCCTAAAAGTAAACCTAAAATAAAAACCTAAAACCTAAACCTAAAAATATAAAATAAAAACCTAAACCTAAACTTAAAAATAAAAAATAAAACTTAAACCTAAAAAATAAATTAAAAATAAAACTCAACTAAAAAATAAACACAAACCTAAAAAAATAAACTAAAATAACTAAATATAAATAAACAAAAAACATAAATAAAAAATAAAATAAAATAAACTAAAATAAATAAAATAAACTAAATAAACCCAAACTTACTAGTTTACTTAATTTTAAAAAAACCCTAAACTCTAAATACTAAACCCTAAACCCTAAACTAATAACACTAAACCTACATCCCTAAACCCTAAATCCTAAAACTTAAAAACTAAACCTTAAACCCTAAACCCTAAATAATAAACACTAAACCCTAAACCGTGAACCATAATCCTAAACCTAAACCTTAAAAACATAAATGCCAAAACTCTAAGCCCTAAACTCTAAACCCTAAACCCTAAACCCTAAACTCTAACCCTAACCCTAAAACCCTAAATCCCAAACCCTCAACCTAAACTTAAAGTAACTAAATAAACTAAAAATAAATCTAAACCCTAAAACCTATTAAATATAAACCTAAACCTAAACCCTAAGAATGGGCAGAACCTTGACAGCAGGAACATCACCCTAAACCAAGCTCAGACTATATCTCAAAGGGAAGGTAGAGGCTAAATCGCAGTGGTGGATCCGAGGTGTAAACCTAAATAAAAAAATTAAAACATAAACCTAAAAAATAAAATAAAAATAAAACTCAACTAAAAAAATAAAACTAAACCTAAATCTAAACCTAGCAAATAAACTAAAATAAGAAACCTAAACTAAAATAAATAACCCTAAAATAAATAAACTTATCTAAATAAAAATAAAAAATAAACATAAATAAAAATAAAAAATAGAAGAAACTAAGATAACTAAAAAAATAAACTAAATAAACCTAAACCTACTAGTTTACTTAATTTGAAAAAAAACCTAAACCCGAAGCTAACCATAAACCCTAAAAATAAACTAAAAAAAACCTAAACCTACCAGATTATTTAATTTAAAAATAAATAAACTAAAACTTGAACCTTAAACCTAAAACATAAACCCTAAATCCTAAACCCTAAAAAAAATATAATAAAAAAAACCTAACCCTAAACCCTAAATCCTAAAACTAACCCTAAATGCTAAACCTACAACCTGAAACCCTAAAACCCTAAACCCTAAACCCAAAACCATAAACCCTAAACCCTAAACCATAAACCCTAAACTCTAAACCTTAAACCCTAAACCCTATGCCCTAAACCCTAAACCCTAAACCCTAAGAACCCTAAACCTTAAAGCTTAAATAATAAACCTTAAACCCTAAACCCTCAAAACCTAAAAACTTAAACCTAATAAATAAAATAAAAATAAAACTCAACTAAATAATAAACCTAAACCTAAACCTAAACCAAAAAAATAAAATATAATAAAAAACCTAAACTAAAATAACTAAAATAAAAATAAAAAAACTAAGCTAAATAAAAATAAAAAAAATAAATTTAAATAAAAATAAAAAATAAAATAAACTAAAATAAATAAAAAATAAATTAAGTAAACTAAATAAACCTAAACCAACAAGTTTACTTAGTTTTTAAAAGAAATTGTAAACCCTAAATCCAAAACCCTAGACCTTAAACCTAAACCCTAAACCTACAACATTAAACCTACAACCCTAAACCCTACAATCTAAACCTTAAAATATCTAAACCCTAAACCTTAAAATTAAACCCTAACCCTAAATCTTAAAAGCATAAACCCTAAAACCTTAAACCCTAAACCCAAAATCCTAAACCCTAAACCTTAAATCCTAAACCCTAACTCAAAATCCTAAACCCCAAATCCTAAACCTAAACAAAAAAACCTAATAAAGTTAAACCTAAACCAAAATGCTAAGAATATGCAGAACCTTGATGGTAGGAACATCACCATAAGCTCGTAGACGATAGTGGGCTGGCGGCCTTAGTTATCGCAGTGGTGGTGGGGGATTTAGAGGTGCTGGAAATGGAGGTGGTGGTCGAAGCAGTTGTGGTTATGGAGGAAGGAGGAGAGAAAAAGGTTACAGTCATGGTGGTGGTGGAGGAAGAGATCGGGGATATGATGGTGGACCCCTACTTGAGGCCTGCTAGAACTATAAACCAAAAGAACGACCAATTTGATTTTCTTCTTATGAAACTATGTCTTTTTAGTAGAGACGGTTCTAGTTATCTAAAGTTTTTAATTTGGTTTATGCGTGCTAATTTTTTATCTATGTCATTGCTTGTGTCATAGAAAACTTGGTGGGTTACTTGGTTGATGAAATCAAAAAGAAAAATGTTGAATATAAATTTATTCACTATTTAAAAAAACCAAAAATCCTAAACCCTAAACCCTAAGCCCTAAACCTTAAACCCTAAACCCTAATTCCTAAAACCATAAAGCCCTCAAACCCTAAACCCTAAACTATAAACCTTAAACCTTAAACCCTAAATCCTAAACCCTAACCCTAAACTCTAAAATTTGAACCCCAAACCCTAAACCTAACTTAAAGTAACTAATTAAATTAAATAATAAACCAAAACCCTAAAACCTAATAAACCTAAACCTAAACCTAAACCCTAAGAATGGGCAGAACTTTGACGATAGGAACATCACTGTCAACCAGGCTTAGTCTAGATAGGGCAGCGAAGGCAAAGACGGTGGCGATGGTTATCGTAGTGGTGGTGGGGGATCTAGAGGTGCTAGTAGATATGGAGGTGGGAGAAGCGATAGAGGTTACAGCTATGGTGGTGGCAAAGGGAGAGATCAAGGATATGATGGTGGATCTTGCTACTTGAGAGGCTGGGGTGGTTTTAATGGGAACTGGTGAAACTGAAGAACGAATAATTTGATATGCTTCTTATGTAATTGTGTCTTTATAATAGAGATAGTTCTAGTTATTTAGGGTTTTTTATTTCCAATGTGTGATAATTTTAAATATATGTCGTCGCTTATGTCTTAAAAAATTTGGTGTGTTACCTGGTTAATGAAATCGAAAAGAAAAATTGTTGAATGTAAATTTAATCTATATTTTAAAAAAACCAAAAACCTTAAACCCTAAACTAAAACTTGAACCCTAAACCTAAACCCTAAACTTAGAACCCTAAACCCAAAAAACCCAAAACATAAAACCCTAAACCCTAAAATCTTAACCCTAAACCCCAAACCCTAAAAAATCTTAAACTCTAAACCCTAAACCCAAAACATTAACCTAAACCTGAACCCTAAACCTAAAACCTAAACACTATAACCTATAGCCTAGACCCTAAACCCATAAAAAAATTAAAGAAAAAACCTAACCCTAAACCCTAAACCATAAATTGTAAGGCTACAACCCTAAACCCTAAACCCTAGAACCCTAAACCACAAAGCCAAAACCTAAAACCCAAAACCATAAAACCTAAACTCTAAACCCTAAACCCTAAACACTAAAAACCCTAAACCCTAAACCCTAAACCCTAAACCCTAAACTAAACTCTGACCCTATACCCTTAACCCTTAAATCTTAAACCTTAAACCCTAAAACCCTAAACCCTAAACCCTAAACTCTAAACCTTAAACCCTAAAAAATGAAAAACATGAACTAAAAAATAAAATAAAAAATAAAACTCAACTAGAAAATAAACCTAAAGCTAAACCTAAAAAAAATAACGTAAAATAAAAAACCTAAACTAAAATAAATAAAATTAAAATAAATTAAATAAACTAAATAAAAAAAGAAAAATAAAATAAAATAAAATAAATAAAACCTCTAAACCCTAAATCCTAAACCCAAAACCCAAAACCCTAAAACTAACCTTAAACCTACAACACTAAACCTACAACCCTAAACCCTAAACCCTAAACCCTAAACCCTAAACCTTAAACCTGAAACCCTAAACCCTAAACCCTAACCCCTAACCCCTAACCCTAAACCCTATATCCTAAATCTAAAAAGCATAAATCCTAAACCCTAAATCCTAAAACCTAACCCTAAACCCTAAACTCTAAACCCCAAACCCTAAACCTAAATAATAAAACCTAATAAACCTAAACCTAAACCTAAACCTAAACCTAAATGCTAAGAATGGGTAGAACCTTGACGGTAGGAACATGACCATCAACCAAGCTAAACCTAGATCTAGCAGTGGAGGAAAAGGTGGAGGCGGCGAATAAGCAGTGGTGGTGGGGGATCTAGAGGTGCTGGTGGATATGGAGGTGGTGGTCAAAGTATTGGTGGTTATGCTAGTGGAAGGAGCAATGGAAGTTACAGCCATGGTGCTAGTGGAGGGAGAGATCAGGGATATGATGGGGGATCCTGTTACTGAGAGCTAGAGGTGGTTCTGAGATGAACTGGAGAAACTGAAGAATGTCCAATCTGATCTGCTGCATATGGAACTATGTCTTTACAATAGAGACGGTTCTAGTTATCTAAGATTTTTGATTAGCTCTATGCGTGGTCATTTTTTATCTCCGTTGTTGCTTGTGTCTTAGAAAACTTGGTGTGTTACTTGGTTAACGAAATCAAAAAGAGAAAATATTGAATTTGAATTTGTTCTCTGCTGATAAAAAGAAAACCAAAAACTCTAAACCCTAAATCCTAAAACCCTAAACCTACAACCCCAAACCCTAAACCCTAAACCCTAAAAAACCTTAAATCTTAAACCCTAAACATTAAACCCTAAAGCCTAAACTAACTCTAAGCCCTAAGCTAACCCTAGACCCTAAACCATAAAAACCTTAAACCCTAAAGTCTAAACACTAAACCCTAATCCATAGAGGCTAACCCTACCCTAAAACCCTAAACCTTAAACCTTAAAAAGTTAAAAATCTAAACCTAAACTAAATAAATATAAAAATAAAATAAATAAATAAACCTAAACCTAAATAAAATAAAAAATAAAATAAAATGAAAACATAAACTTAAATCAAAACCTAAACCTAAACCTAAAAATAAAATAAATTAAATTAATACAAAAATAATTGAAAATAAAATAAATAATTACCTAAATTAAATTAGAAAATAAAATAAACTTAAGAATAAAATATTAAATAAAATAAAAACTAAACAAAAACTAAACCAAAAAAATAAATAAAAAATAAAATTTCAACCCTAAACTAAAAAAAAAAACTTAAATCTAAAATAAAAATAAATTAAACAAAATAAAATAAACCTAAACCTAAACTAAAATAAACTAAACTAAAATAAATAAAACCTAAACCTAAACCTAAATAAACTAAACCTAAACCTAAACTTAAACTAAATATAATAAAATAAAATA
Organism: Cymbidium sinense; assembly: GCA_021442155.1. NCBI lineage: Eukaryota > Viridiplantae > Streptophyta > Magnoliopsida > Asparagales > Orchidaceae > Cymbidium > Cymbidium sinense. The sequence goes on along the minus strand of CM038214.1, from coordinate 56,683,358 downwards.
AAAATAAGCCTAAATGAAAACTAAAAAATAAAACTAAAAAAGAAACCTAAAATAAAAACCTAAACCTAAACCTAAAAAAATAAAATAAAAACCTAAACATAAACCTAAAAATAAAAAATAAAACCTAAACTTAAAAAATAAAATAAAAATAAAACTCAACTAAAAAATAAACCTAAACCTATAAAATAAACTAAAATAAAAAACCTAAACTTAAATAAATAAACTAAACTAAATAAAAGTAAAAAATAAACCTAAATAAAAATAAAAATAAAATAATCTAAAATAAATAAAAAATAAACTAAATAAACTAAATAAACATAAACCTACCAATTTACTTAATTTTTAAAAGAAATTATAAACCCTAAATCTTAAACCCTAAACCCTAAACCCTAAACCCCAAACCCAAAACCATAAACTCTAAAACTATAGCTCTAAACCCTAAACCCTATATCCTAAAAAACCCTAAACCCTAAACACTAAACCCTAACCCTAAACCTTAAACCCTAAAAGCATAAACCCTAAAACCCTAAACCCTAAACCCTAAACCCTAAACCCTAAACCTTAAATCCTAAACCCCAACCCTAAACCCTAAACATTAAACCCCAAACCATAAAACTATATAATAAAACCTAATAAACCTAAACCCGAATGCTAAGAATGGTCAGAACTTTGACGGTAGGAACATCAGCGTGATCCAGGCTCAGCCTAGATCTAGTATTCGAGGCAAAGGTGGAGGTGGTGAATATCACTGGTCGGATCCAGCTGGTGGATATGGAGGTGGTGGTCAAGTAAAAAACTGCGTGGGAGGAGTGACGGTCCGTGGTAAGAGGGAGAGATTGGGAATATGACATGGGATCTTGCTACTCGAAAGGTTGGGGTGGTTCTTATGGGAATTGGAGAAACTGAAGAACGCCAATCTGATCTGCTTCTTATAGAATTGTGTCTTTACAGTAGAGATGGTTCTAGTTATCTAGGGATTTTGATTAGCTCTATGCATGCTCATTTTTCTATGTCATTTCTTGTGTCTCAAAATACTTGGTGTGTTACTTGGTTGATGAAATCAAAAAGAGAAATGTTGAATCTGAATTTATTCTCTGCTAAAAAAATTCCCAAAAACCCTCAACCCTAAACTAAAACCTAAACCATAAACCTAAAACCTAAACCCTAAACCTTAATAATCCTAAACCCTAAACCCTAAACCCTAAACCCTAAATCCTAAAAAACCCTAAACCCTAAACCTTAAACCCAAAAACCCAAAACCTCATCTACCCACTCCCCCGCTCTCTGCCGTGGCGCTCTTTGGCAATTCCGTGTTCCCTTTCCTTTTCCTTGCAGCTTGGTCATGTTTTGACCATTCCTGATCATCCCTTCTGGATTATTGCTCTTGGTTGGCCGCTTATGTGAGCTTCCCTTGATCTTACAATGGTGGAAGCACCACTTTTCACAAGCTCTTCAAACTTGGAGGTCTCAGCTAAAGTTTCTGATTTTCAAGGTAATATTGATCCGACGCCCATTATCGCTAGTTAAGTCCTTCAAGGATGCTTTATCCGTAAGAACATTTGCTCTAATGCTTCAATTTAATCTCAACTTCTTTTGTGGAATGTCTGTAATGTGCTCGAACTTGATGTGGAAAAGTCGCCCTTTGAATTTTATTATTAGTTGGTAAATTTTATTATGCCTCGACTCTTGAAAGCATCCGATCCTTCTTTCATAGCCAAAAGCTCGGATGTATTTACTCGGATTGATTGACATATCCTTATTCATCTATCTAATGATTTAGACTACTCTAGAGTCTTTGCTCCTCGCTCTTACTTTGTGTATAATTATCAAATGAGGCTTTTGAAATGGTCTCCTCTATTTGATGTCAAAGAGGAATCCCTAATTATTCCTTTATGGCTTTCTTTTCCAAACATGAGGATACATTACGTTACCCATCAAGTCCTATTTGCGGTTGGGGCTCTTTGGCCCCTTTAAGTAGATCAAGCCACCACCATGAGATCAAGGCCATCAGTTGCTCATATTTTGGTTGAGATTGATATTACCAAAAGGTACCCTAATGAAGTTTGGATTGGTTCAGAAAAATTTGGGTATAATCAAAAAGTGGAATTTGAAAATTTCCCTATTTTTTGCACACATTGTAAGATCCATGATCATGATCACTCTGAATGCTTTGTGTTACACCCTAATCTTAAAAAGAAGAAATTGCCTGATCCTAATCCCTCTCTAACAAATGAAAAAAAATAATAAGTTCTCTTATGTGCCTAAAGTTACTCAAAATGGAACTCATCCTCTTACCCCCACTCCTTTATTACCTACAGAATTGCCTATTGGAGAACAATCTGAGCTTGATAAAAATAATGATATTGAGGTTTGTGAGGAAACTAAGGATAACTTACCTAACATTGCTTCTACTTGTAATAACTTGGCATCTCAAGACAATCCCTTGACTCATATGAATCATAATGGTGATTTGAATGGGAACCTCAAGTTGGATCAAAATCTCAAAACTAATTCTGGAATTATTCTAAAAAATTTTGATAATTTGGAGATGTATCAAAATCTGAATAGCTCATGGAAATAAAAATGAATTTTGTGCTATTAATGGTGCCACAACCTCTCCTTATATTATCCTACAGAGTGATACACATGCTAACCCTATTTCTCAGCCTAACTCTGATACCGAAGAAGGGGAAATCACCATTAGGAATGCTTTGATAGATAATGGTCCTATTCTGAATATCACAGATCACTCTCTTTCCGATGGAGATACTTTGGACATAGATAGGCCTTTTCAAACTTATTAAAAAAAATCCATTAAAGCTAGAATGTTCACTAATAGCTCCACTAACCACTGATCTTCTCTAACTTCCCATAAATAATTATTTCATGTTTCTTCTTCTTGTTTTCATTATTTCAGTTATCTCTTCTCTTTTCTTTCAACTTATTATGATCAATTTTCTTATTTGGAATATTCGGGGTATTTGGACTCTCACTATTCACAATCATATTAGAAGCCTTTGTCGTACTCATAACATAGCCTTACTTGTTGTTATTGAGCCATTCATTTACTCTTCTAAGATTACCCATGTTGCTAGAACACTAGGCTTTCAAAATTTCTTTTATAATATTAGTAATAAAATTTGGTGTTTTTGGAATAATTTAATCAATATTTCTATCCTTGATGATCTCCAACAATTGGTTAATGTTTAAATCTCATTGGGTGAATTTTCTGCTCTTGGTTCCTTTATCTATGCATCTTGTAATAGAGCTGGTAGGAACATCCTTTGGGATCAATTAAGAACTTTCACCTCCTCGATCAATAAACCCTGGTTGGTTGGGGGTGATTTCAACACTATTATCGCTTCCTCAAAAAGAAGGGGAGGTTGCTCTCCTAACATCCACTCCATGGAAGATTTTTCTAATATGATTCTCGACTGCAATCTGATTGATAGTGGTTTTTTTGGCTCCACTATACGTGGCATTACTCTAGACTCTGGCAGTTGCTTGATAGGACTCTCTTTAATTCCCTTTGGATCAATCAATGGCCCTCACTGTTGAGCATTTGAGCGTAACTTTGTCGACCATGCTCGCTATTGATCTCCATCAAAACTCCTTCCAGTACTATATCCTCCCCCACTCCTTTTAGATTCCAAAATATGTGGACCCAATATAGTGATTTCTTTAATGTTGTTTCCACTAATTGGAAGGCCCCTATTCACCCAGATAATTCCATTAAAGGCATGATTCGGCTTTGGCTTAAGCTTAAAAGACTTAAAAAAACCTAAATTGGAGGAACAAGCACCATTTTAAAAATATTTTTGCCAATCTAAAAAATATGGAACAATTAGTTTGCTCACTTGAAGATGTGTTAATCAACTAGTAAGCTTGATGAGTTGAACACCGCTAAAGATAACTTGATTAATTATGGAGGAAACCTATCATAAAAGGTCGCTAGCAAACATATTGCTGATGGTGATAGAAATACAAGGTATTTCCATGCTCTTTTCAAAAAAAGGAAAGCCTTAAACTTTATTCAAAAAATAAAAAATATTAATGGTAGCTGGATCACTGATAATAATGAAACTAAAGATTCTGTCATTCAACACTTTCAAAATTTATTAAACAACAACCCTAACTTAGAACCCTCTCAACACTCACCGATCTCCTCTATGATTACTAATGATGAAAACCATTTACTCACTTTGCATTCTATGGAAACCGAGATTAGTAGTACTCTCAATAGCATGAACACTGACTCTATTGCTGGCCCTGATGGCTACACGACTCATTTCTTTCAGCATTGTTGGCCTATTATTAAGTCTGGCCTTGTTGATGATGTTGTTGATTTCTTTGATGGTAACTCTTTACCTAGATACTTTTCTAGCACTTCCATTATTCTCATTCCCAAAACTAATAATCCTGATACTTGGGGAGATTTTAGACTTATCAGCCTTTGCACCTTCCTTCAAAAATGCATTGCTAAATTAACTAATAATAGGATAAGTTCGCTGCTCCCTAAAATTATTTCTCCTAACCAAACTGGTTTTGTTAAAAGTAGAGCTATATCTGACAATATCCTTCTAGCCCAAGAGCTGGTTCATGACCTTGATGTTCTTATTAGAGGTGGCAACATCCTCTTCAAACTGGACATCTCTAAAGCTTTTGATAACCTCTCTTGGGATTTCCTCTTTCAAATTTTCCATTTGTTTGGGTTTTCTGATAATTTCATCCGCCTCATCAAAAATTATATTACCAATGTTTGGTTCTCTGTTATCATGAATGGTGAGTCCCTTGGTTTCTTTACTTTGAGGCATGGCTTGAGACAAGGAGACCCCCTTTCACCCTCTCTTTTATTATTATTATTGAATATCTTTCGAGGAGCTGAATGATCTTTTCTACAAAATCCTTCCATGTTTTTTAAAACTAAAGGTGGTCTTCTCAACTTAGTTTTGCTGATGACTTTATAATCTTTTGCAATACCTCTATTTGACACATTAAAACTATTAAGATCCTTCTAAATAAATTTGGCAATGAAAGAAATCTCTTTCTCAATGAAGGAAAATGCTATTTCATTCCTTCCTCTAAAATCCCTTCTAATAGGATCAATCAAATCTTGAGAATTACTAATTTTCAGCAACATCAACTTCCCATTAATTATCTTGGGGCTCCACTTTTTAAAGGTCAGAAAAGATCTCATCTTTTTGATGATCTAATCCAAAAAATCTCTAATAAAATTTCTATTTGGGAATTTCATTTACTCTCTTTCGATGGTAGGCTCACTTTGATTAAGAGCACTCTTAACTCTATGCCTTTATATCTCTTCCAAACCATTGTGCTAACCATTTCTATCATTAACAAAATTGCGCCTCATTAACAAATTTTTCTGGGACTCTAATAACTCCTCTAAAAGAATGCACTAGATCTCTTGGTTTAAAACTTGTGGCACCCTAGCTGAAGGTGGCCTTGGATGTAAGCCAATCAAAGAAGCTATCACTGCTTTTTCCTATAAGCTTTGGTGGAATTTTAGGAGTAACAATAGTCTTTGGGCTAATTTCATGACCGCTAAATTGCCGTGGTAAGCACCCCTCATTTGTCCCTATAAAGTAGAGACTCTCTGGAAAAGACTTTGTTCCGTCAAATGGGATGCAGAATCCTTAATTTTTTGGGGGATTAACTCTAGCTCCTCCTTCTTTTGGCAAGATAACTAGAATGGATGTGGGTCCATTGACGACTTACTTTCCACCCATTTCACAGCCGCTATTAAAGTGAAATCTTTCTGGAAGAATAATATGTGGAACATTATAAGCTTATTGATTATATTCCTTCCTTTTTTCTTAAACAAACTACTATTCTATTCATTCCTACCAATCAAGACCGGATCCTTTAAGCTCTCACATAATGGTGATTTCAACTTTAAAAATGTTTGGATTACCATTAAAGAAACTCATGATTCTTTCAATGTGTTTCTCAAACTATGGAATAATAATATCCCTACTTCTTACTCTATTCTTACTTGGCGTATTTTGAAAAACTTCATCCCTGTGGACTCCTTGTTGTGGGGTAAAGGTTTTCAATTACCTTCAAAATGCCAATGTTGTTTTCACATTGAGAATGTGAATCATGTTTTTGTTAAAGGGGCCATTGCTTCTAAACTTTGGATTTGGTATGATGGCCTCTTTAACATTATCATTTTCAATGGCTCCTTAAATTTATACCAACTTCTTGAAGTTTATTTTGACAACACTATTAAAGGACACATTAAAGTCATAACTGCTATCACTCTTATTTGGTTCATATGGATGGACCAAAATGATGAAAAACATCATGAGATCCCTATGAATCACATGAGGATAATTGTTAGAACTAAAAACAAAATCTGTGACTTGTTTAATGCCAATTTAATTAAATACAAACAATTCAATGATTGCAAATTTGTGGCCAATAAATTGAGTTTTAACTTGCCAGATCACCACATCTGTAAAGATGATAAGATTGTTTATTGGGTAAAAGCTCATGCTAACACTATTAAAGTTAACACTGATGGCTCTATCTCCCATAAAGGTTCAGGCTGTGGTGGCATTTTCAGAAATCTTAATGGAAAAGTCCTATGTGCCTTTGCTTACCCCCTTAATCCATGCTATGTTCCCTTTGTCGAGCTCATGGCAGTGTACAAAGCTCTTGAGATTTGCCTTCAAAAAGGTTGGCTCAATATTTGGATTGAGGTGGATGCCCTTCTACTGATTGATATCTTGACTTCCACCAAAATGGGCAAATCTTGAATTGCTACCTTCTTAACTAGAACTCTCCTTGCCAAACTCTACTTTAAAATCACTCATGTATGGCATGAGGGTAATGCATGTGTGATTATTTAGCCAAGGTGCTAGATTGGATGGAATAAAATTCTTTGATCAACTAACCCTTCTTAAACATTTGCATGGCTTGGTTGTCACGGACAATACTAGGTTTCCTTATCTCATAAATTAATCTAACCTATTGGATTCACCGCTTCAATACCTCTTTTATTGAATGATCATTTTCTATTCTTGTTGTTATTTCTTTGGTCTTTCTTTGATGCATCAACGATATCCCTTGTTGTTTACTTGTTGATCTGTGCGCATTGTTGGTTTAATTGTCTTAGCTTTAATTGGGAGCTTACTGCATCTACTATTTTTACTGTTAATGTGATGCTACTTCTTTGGAATTTGCTGATGCATCATCATATTACTCCTTGCTGGTCTTTTGATGAGCTAAGTGGCATCTACTGTTGGTTTAATTATCCCAACCTTGTTTGGGGTCTTGTTGTTTCTGGATGCAACATCTATGTTAAAGGTTTAATTGTTGGTTGTTGGGCTTTTGGACCCTTTGTCCGTGGTCTTGAGTTGGTTTAATGTATTTCTTGAATGTATATATGCTAACTTACATACCTATAAGGAAATAAAATGCAATACCTTTGTTATTATTAATGGTTCTTTGCAGGTTTGGTATTGTTTAATGAATTCCTTTCAGTCTGATTTCTCTAAGGAGGGTAGTTCTACTGCTAGCCTGATTTCTCTAAAGGATTTCATTGATAATACCCTTTTGAACCCTTATGGTAGCTCTGTTGCCCCATTACTTTTTATTGGCTTATCCTATGGTTGCAATAATTGTAGTGTTGTTTTAACCTATGGCTGTTAGATTTACATTCCTTGTCTGTGGCTAACCTTGTGTTGTGTTTGCTAGCTATTTGTTGCTTGGTGTTCTTCAAACTATCTTTGTTGTTCTCATCCAGGCTGCTGCTGATCAATTAATCTGTTGTTTTTTTACCTTTTGGCTCTATTAAAATTGTGCAGATCCAGCTTGTTGGTAATTACTATCACGGATGTTGGCTGATCTGGATTATTGCTCCTCAATACAGGGTTTATTTTGTTTTGCTTTCGTTGGCCTCTATTAAGGTTATAGACCAAGATGGCTTTACCTTGGTATTTCTTATCTCTCATTTTTCTAAATGTTTGTCTTTGTTAAAACACAGGATCTTTGCTATTTTCACCTACTTTTTTATCATTCAACTAGTCTTGGTCAGACCTCTTCCTTAACTATCTGGGATTTAACTTATGCATTGTATAATTTGAATGGTTGGTTTTATGGCCAACTTGTTGTTATTTTCTTTCTTGGTTGTTGGATGGTTTGGATTATTGAGTCTTTCATCTAGCAAGGTATTACTGGGGTTATTTATCTAGTTCAGCAGGGTGCTGTTGGTGTTGTCTCGCTGATTATTTTTCCCAACGTCATATTCCCAATCTACCAAGAGAGATTTTGCAATTTCCTGTTCAATTTTATTAATTCCTTTTAGGTTTGGATTTCCTTTATGGCATCTCAGTTTGCCTTTAATGTGGTTGTGGGTTTAGCTGCTAGCTTAATTATCTTTATCTGGAAGGTTTTTTCTGTTGATTATCTTTTGAACCCTTTTCTCTTGCTACTTTACATCTCTATTTTTTATTGGAATTTTATATGGTGGGTGTAATTTTTGTTTTATTGCTACCATTGTTGGATTTTGGATTTTAGGGTCCTTTGTCCAACAGGTTATCTTTGTGGTTATTATCTGTTTCTTGCCTTTTATTTCTTTGACTATTTTTGTTGTTAACAACTGGGCAAATGCTAATTTCTGCTGCTATTTTATCCCCCTTGGTTCTGTTCAAATTGTGCAGAACCTTATGATTTTCCATCTGATTATTTGGATCTTTACATATGCTCTATTTACTCTGAATGGGTGGACTTTTGGCCAACCTCTTGTAGTAATCTTTGTTGTTGGGCTGGATTAATACTCTACATGCTATTTCTAGGGTTTTGGTTTGTTTTATTTAGCAAGCCTCTAATGAAGTTGTTGACTGCTTGGTGGCTTTTGATTTGAACCTCCTTATTGGTTTATTATATGCTTATCATCTAAATTCTACGGACTACTTTATCTACAGCTCTTTTCTCCATCTTCTTTCAGTTAAACTATATTGCTTTATTTTATTACGAATGGGTGGTTCTCCCCGCTTGGTTTTCATTGTCTTGTCTTTTTGTTGTCTTGGATATTTGCTATCCTTATTTCTCGGGATTCCAATGTTGACTCTATCTTTGATGGTTGTAGGACTTTAGGGTCCTATGTTTAGCAAGCTATTTTTGACTTTGTTGTTCTGATTATTTTTGGTCATTGGTGTGCAGGATGTTCTTGATCCATGTTTTTATGCTCTATCTACTTGGTTACTAACTATTACAATGTCTACTCTGATTGAGAGGTTCTATGGCCATCTTCCTGTCCATTGCTATCTTGGCTGCTGCTATCTTGGCTATTTTTTATCTTGGTTATCTGTTGTCTTATTTTTTCTGGATTCTAATGGGGACCCTAATTTGAATCCCCATTTTGATTTATCCTCTCGTGGGTTCCAATGTTGCACTAACTTTTTTGTTGTTGGGGTTGGCTTTCTGATTTCCCTTGCTGTTTGTGTCTGGGCTGATGTTCATTTTCGATATGATCTATATTAGCTACTATTTCTATTCCCATCGGGTTTAGTTAGGCTTGTCTTTGCTATCTCCTTGGAATGTTTATTTTGAATGGGTGGTACATGGACAAATGCTTTTTTCTCTTGTCTTTGGTTGTTTGTTGATCTAAATTATTCAATTTTTTGTCCTGCATGCCTGCTATAGTTCTGACTATCTTTATTTGGAGCTATTTTTGGTATTGGGTTATGCTGTCTTCCTTTACAATTGCTTTTGGCCAACTACTGATATGGATATTAATAAGGGGTTTGTTCACATCTACATTCATTATTATGTTTGGGCTCATTTTCTGGACTTTACTTCTAGTGTACTCTCCGAAAGATTCATATATATATATATATATATATATATATATATATATATATATATATATATATATATATATATATGTTTGGGATGGTTTACTTATAGGCTCATCAACTTGCCAGGATTTATTCTAATTCTTCCTATTTTATTGTGGATGGTTTTTATGTCAATCCTATTTCATATGTATAAGTATCCTCATGTCAGGGTGATTATATTGATGATACTTTTCCTGCATGGGACCCCTTATCTTTCTTCCCTTTGCAATTTCCTCTCTATATTATATATAGTTTTGTTTAGGATTGCAGGTAATAAAGCCCATAACACTTTCAACATCTGGATGCTATCTTCACACAGGTTTGTTGGCTAAGATGGCTATGATGATTTCACTCCCTTTTGGTTTGGTAGTAGCTCTTGTGATGTAACCCTTCTGCTGAAGTTTGGATGTGCATATTTTCATCTACCCCAACTTGGTGTGACTAAGCCTGAGCCTCCTTTATCATAATTCTTTACTATCATTCTCAAATTATGTTGTTTTCAATTATCATTATGTCTGTATTACCTTAACTGCTCTAATTTCTTTCCGTTTACATTTGTACAGGTGCTTCTCTTGTCCTCTCAGTACGCCCATAGTGTCATGCATTCTCACGCCCCATGAGCATTGGCCTAATCTTCCTTTGGCTTTTTATGTTAATCTTTTGTATCCTTTGATTTCTTTAATGTCTTCTTTTGCTTTTGGCTATACTTATATAGGGGATCTACTCCTTAGGCTGATTGTAGCACTTTGAGCAATAGTTCTGGAGTTTATCCCCTTTAAGGACCTTGTAACCCTTTTTTGTGGCAATAAAATACCCCCTACATGGGGTTTCTCTAAAAAAAAATCTTAAACCGAAAAACCCTAAACCCTAAACCCTAAACCCTATAAAATCTTAAAGTTTAAAGCCTAAATCTTAAACCCTAAACCCTGAACTAACCCTAAACCCTAAGCTAACCCTAAACCCAAAACACTAAACACTAAATCGCAATAACCCTAAACCCTAAAGCCAAAAGACTAAACCCTAAACAATAAACCCTAACCCTAAACCCTAAACACTAAAACCCTAAACCTTAAAATCCTAAACCTTAAACCTTGCACCCTAAACTGTAAAAACCTAAAAACCTAAACCTAAACTAAATAAAACATAAAAATAAAATAAATAAATGAATATAAACTTAAATAAAATAAAAAATAAAATAAAATAAAAGCATAAACTTAAACCTAAAAATAAACTAAAATAAACTAATAAAAATAAATGAAAATAAAATAAATATTTACCTAAACTAAACTAAAAAAATAAAATAAATCTAAGAATAATATATTAAATAACATAAAAACTAAATGTAAAATAAAAATGAAGAATACCTAAATAAAAACTAATAAAAACTAAACCTAAAAAATAACTAAAATTTAAAATTTAAACCCAAAACCTTAAAAAAGACCTAAATTTAAAATAAAAATAAAATAAACCTAAACCTAAATTAAAATAAACTAAACTAAAAATAAATAAATAAAACCTAAACCTAAACCTAAACCTAAACTAAATAAAATAAAATAAATTAAAAATAATCCTAAACTAAAATTAAAAAATAAAATCAAAAAATAAACTTAAAATGAAACCCTAAAACCTAATCATAAAAAAAATAAAATAAAAACATAAACCTAAACCTAAAAATAAAAAATAAAACCTAAACCTAAAAAAAAAACTCAGCTAATAAAATAAACCTAAACATTAAAAATAAACTAAAATAAAAAACCTAAACTAAAATAAATATACTAAACTAAATAAAAATATAAAAGAAACCTAAACAAAAAATAAAAAATAAAATAAACTAAAATAAATAAAAAATAAATTAAATAAAGTAAATAAACCTAAACCTACCAATTTACTTAATTTAAAAATAAAACCATAAACCCTAAATCCTAAACCTAAAACATTAGCCCTATCCGAAAGCCTAAACCCTAAAAGCATAAACCCTAAAATCATAAACCCTAAAGCCTAAAGCGTAAACCCTAAACCCTAACCTCAACCTCAAGCCTAAAACCTAAACCTAACCTAACCCTAAAGTAAACATAAATAAATTCAAAAAATAAGCTTAAACCCTAAAGCCTAATAAACATAAACCCTAAGAATTGGCAGAACCTTGATGGCAGGAACATCACCATCAACTAGCCTTAGTCAAGATCTGGCAGTGGAGGCAATGGCGGAGGTGACGATTATCATTATGGTAGTGGGTGATCTAGAGGTGCTGGTCGATATGGAGGTGGTGGTCAGAGTAGTGGTGGTTATGGAGGCGGGATGAGCGACAGAGGTTACAGTCATGGGGGTGGTGTAGGGAGAGATCAGGGATGTGAAGGTGGATCTTGCTACTCGAGAGTTCGAGGTGGTTCTCATGGGAACTCGAGAAACTAAAGAACAACCCATCTGATCTACTGCTTATGGAATTGTGTCTTTTTGTAGACACGACTCTAGTTATCTAGTGTTTTTGATTTGCTCTATGCATGCTCATTTTTATCTACGTCGTCGATTGTGTCTTAGAAAACTAGGTGTGTTACTTGGTTGATGAAATCAAAAAGAAGAAATGTTGAATCTGAGTTTATTCTTTATTAAAAAAACCAAAAACCCTAAGCCCTAAACTAAAACCAACCTAAAACTTAAACTTTAAACCTTAAATCCTAAACCCTAAAACCTTAAACCCTAAACCCTGAACCTTAAAACCTTAAGCCCTAAACCCTAAACCTTAAACCTTAAACCCAAAAAAAATATTAAAGACTAAACCATAAACTCCAAACCCTAAACCCTAAACTCTAAACCATAAATTAACCCTAAACCCTAAACCTTAGAAAGCTTAAAATCGAAACCTAAAATAAATAAAACCTAAAAATAAAATAAATTAAAAACCTAAACCCAAAAAAAAAAAAAATAAAATAAAATAAGAACATAAACTAAAACCTAAACCAAACCCTAAACCTAAAAAATAAAATAATAAAAAAATAAAAACAAAACTAAAAGAATATAAATAAAAACTAAACCTAAATAATATAAATATAAACCTAAATTAAATAAAAAACTAAACATAAAATATAAACAAAATAATCCTAAAAGATAATAAAATGAAAAATATAAAAACCTAAACATAATAATAAAACCTTAAAAAAAACCTAATCTTAAAATCAAAATAAAATAAACCAAAACCAAAACTAAAATAAACTAAACTAAGATAAACAAAACTAAAGCCTAATCCAAAAATAAACTAAACCTAAACCTAAACCTAAAAAAAATAAAATAAAATAAAATAAATTAAAAATAAATCTAAACATAAACTAAAAAATAAAACATAAAAATAAACCTAAAATAAAAAATGAAAACCTAAATCTAAACATAAAAATAAAAAATAAAACCTAAACCTAAAAATTAAAATAAAAATAAAACTGACCTAAAAAATAAACATGAACTTAATCCTAAACCTAAAAAATAAACTGAAATAAAAAACCTAAAATAAAATAAATAAAATTAAAATAAATTAACAAAACTAAATAAAAATAAAAAATAAACCAAAATACAAACATAAAAATAAAATAAACTAAAATAAATAAAAATAAACTAAATTAAATAAAAATAAACAAAATAAACTTATGAAACCTAAACCTACCGGTTTACTAAATTTAAAAAAAAAAACATAAACCCTAAACCCTAAAACTAACCCTAAACCTTCAACCCTAAAATTACAACCCAAAACCCTCAACCTTAAAAAACCCTAAACACTAAACCCTAAACCCAAAACCCTAAACTAACCCTAAACCAAAAACCCTAAAACTTAAACCCTAAGACCTAAACCCTAAACCTTAAACTCTAAGCCCTAACCCTAATCTTAAACCACAAATCTTTAACCCTAAATCTTAAATCCTAAATCCTAAACCCTAAACCTTAAACCCTAAACCCTAAACCCTAAACCCTAAACCCTAAAATCCTACACCCTAAACCCTAAGTTAACCCTAAATAATAAATCCTAAACTTTAAAAACCCTAAAACTTAAAGCTTTAACCCTAAACCCTAAGTTAACACTAATCCCTAAACCCTTAAAACCCTAAGCCCTCAAAACCCTAAACCCTAAAGCTTAAACACTAAATTGTAAACCTAAACCCTAAAACCCTAAACACTAAACCCCTAAACCCTAAACCCTAACTTTAAACCCAAAACCTTAAAAAGCATAAACCCTAAAACCCTAAACTCTAAACCCTAAACCTAATCCCTAAACCCTGAACCCTATCCCTAAACCCCAAACCCTAAACCTAAACCTAAAGTAACTAAATAAGTTAAAAAAATAAACTTAAACCCTAAAACTTAATAAACCTAAACCCTAAGAATGAGTAGAAGCTTGATGGCAAGAACATCACCATCAACCAAGCTTAGACTATATCTAGTGATGGAGGTGAAGGTAGAGGCGGTAGTTATCGCAATGGTGGTGGGGGATCTGGAGGTGCTAGTGGATATGGAGGTGGTGGTCGGAGTAGTGGTTATTATGGAGACAGGAGGAGTGAAGGAGGTTACAGCCGTGGTGGCGGCGAAGGGAGAAATCAAGGATATGATGGTGGCTCCCACTACTCGAGAGGCTAGGGTGGATCTGATTGGAACTAGAGAAATTAAAGAACGGCCGATCTGATATGCTGCTTATGGAACTGTGTCTTTACAGAAGAGACGATTCAATTTATCTAAGGTTTTTGATTTGCTCTATGCATGGTCATTTTTTATCTATGTCATCGCTTATGTCTTAGAAAACTTATTGTGTTACTTGGTTGATAAAATTGAAAAGAAGAAATGTTGAATCTAAATTTATTCTCTATTAAAAAAAAACTAAAAACCCTAAACCCTAAATAAAAACTTGAACCCTAGACCTAAAACATAAACCCTAAACCTAAATCCTAAACCCTATAAGCCCTAAACCCTAAACCCTAAACCTTAAATCCTAAAACCCTAAACCCTAAACCTTAAAACCTAAACCCTAAAACTTAAATCATAAACCCTAAACCCTAAACAACCCTAAACCCTAAACCCCAAACCCTCAAGTAACCCTAAACACTAAACCCTTAGCACTAAACCCTAAAAAGCTAAAAACCTAAAACTAAACTAAATAATACCTATAATTAAAATAAACAAAAAAATTGAAACCAAAATAACATAAATAAATAAAATAAAATAGAAACCTAAACTAAAACCTAATCTTAAACTTAAACCTAAAATGAAAATAAAATAAAAAATAAAAACTAAACAAAAATAAAATAAATTAAAACCTAAACTAAATCAAAATAAAAAACCTACAACAATAACAACAACAACAAGCCTTTATCCCACTATGAGGGGTCGGCTACATGAATCCATTATCTCCATTGTGCCCTATTATGCATCAAATTCTCATTTAATTTGAGTTTACTAAGGTCATTTTTATACATTTTAACCATGTCTTTTCATGTCTACCTTTATCTTTCTTAACATAAGGCAAATCTAATGCATCTACTCTCCTAACCGAGTCATTGGACGGCAAATATTTTAAGTTTCCAAACCATCTAAGGTGACTCTCTCTAATCTTGTCTGCCACTAAACCTACTCCAACCTTTTATCGAACATACTCATTTTGCATTTTATCTCTAAGAGTAAAGCCACTCATCCAGCTGACCATCTTCATCTCTACAACACTTAACTTAGTCTCATGCTTCTCTTTCATTGGCCAACATTCTGCACCACAAATCAGTGCAGGTCTTACCACCATCTTATAAAATTTTTCCTTAAGTTTAGGTGGAACTTTTCTATCACACAACAGGCTAGATGCATTCCTCCATTTCAACCATCCAACTTAAATTCCATTAATAACATCTCCATCTATTTCACCATCATTTTGAATAATATAGCATAAATATTTAGATCACTCACTCTTTTTAATGACTTGTTCACCTAATGTCACAACACTCCACTATAACTTCTACAACTAAAATTACACTCCATATATTTAGTTTTAGATCTACTTAAGCAAAAATCATTCGACTCTAAGGGTGACCTCCAAAATTCAATTTTCTCTTGGACTCCCTCTCTAGTCTTATCAAAAAGAAGAATGTTATCAACAAACAGAATACACTAAGTTACATCTTCTTGTAAATGCCTAGTAAGAACATCCATAACTAAAGCAAAAAGATAAGGGCTTACAGCTGATCCTTGATGTAATCCAAATGAAATAGCAAAATATTTTGTCAATCCTCCTTATGTTTAGACACAAGTAATAGCTCTAGTAGACATATCCTTAATGACTTGAATATAACCAATATTAACTCCTTTATTTTCTAGAACACTCCAAGGAACAACTCTTCAAACTTTATCATAAACTTTCTCTAAATAAATAAATATCATATGTAGATCCTCCTTGCTTTCTTTATACTTCTCCATCAAACCTCTTAACAAATGTATATGAACCATAGTAGATCTACCTGCCATGAAACCAAACTGATTGTGAGAAACTTTTGTATCACATCATAACCTATGCTTAATTACTCTCTCCCATAATTTTAATGTGTGACACATTAACTTAGTTCTTCTATAATTTGCACACTCCTGTGCATCACTTTTATTATTAAATATAGGAATCAACAAACTCTTTCTCCACTCAACTGGCATCTTTTTAGTCTTTAAAATAACATTAAAAAGATTTGTAAGCCAAGAAATTCCTTGATCTCCTAAACATTTCCACACTTCTATTGGAATGTCTTCAGGTCCTAATATTTTTCCACATTTCATTGTCTTTAAAGCTTCTCTAACATCAGATTTATTAATACGATGATAAAAACTAAATTCTCTATTTTTGTTTAAAGTATTATGGTTTCTAAATCAATCATATTTTCAGATCCTTCATTGAAAATTTATCAAAATACCTCATCCACCTATTTTCAATATCCTTTTCTAAGAAAAGCACTTTATGATTTTAATCCTTAACACATCTCAGTTGAGCTAGATCTTTACATCTCCTATCTCTTTTCTTAGCTAACTTATACATGCATCTTTCACCTTCTTTGGTAACCTATTGTATAAATCACTAAAAGCTATATTTTTTTGTATTATATATTACTTTCCTAGAATCTCTACATGCCACTTTATATTTTTCCCAATTCTCAAAGTTTTTACATTTAAACCATGTCTTATGACAACACTTCTTATTTTTTATCTTTCCTTGCACATTCTAACTCCACCACCAACTATTTGAATTAAAAGAATCTTTTACTTTTGATTCTCCAAGCACATTTTTAGCAACTACTTAATTTCACTTGCTACTTTTCCCACATAAAATTAGCTTCCTTATGAACATCCTAAATTCTAAGCTCTTGTAGCTTGCTCTTAGAATTTTTTTTATTAGTGCTCTTTAAGTGCACCATCTAATCCTAGTATAATAATTTGATTCATTTTTATCTTCCAATCTTTCAACTTAAAATCTAAGACTAATAATCGATGTTGGGTATTTAAACTATCTCTTGGAATGACCTTACAACCTTTACAATCGAAATGATCTATTTTTGTTATTAGAAAATAATCAATCTATGTTTTACAAGATCTATTTTTATATGTAATGATTTGTTCATCTCTTTTCTTAAATAATGTATTAGCAACTACAAAATTATAGGCTAAAGAAAAATCTAACATAGTCCTACCTTCTTCATTAGGCACTCCAAATCTATAACCACCATGAATACTTTTAAAATCTTCTACCACTCTACCAACATGTTCATTCAAATATCCTCCAATAAATACTTTTTATTCAAGAGGTATCTTTTGTATTAATCCCTCTAATTCATTCCAAAATTTTCTTTTGAGCCTACATCCAAACCTACTTGAGGAGCATAAAAACTTATAACATTGATAATCTTAGTATCAACAATAATCTTTAAAGCTATAATTCTATCTCTGCATCTATTACCCATTTAGTTTCTTGAACACATAAAATATTTATCTTCCTATGAACCATAATATATATTAATTCCATTAGTTTACATGTAAGAGTACCTATATTCCAAGTTCCTAACCTAATTCTAGTTTCATGGACTAACTTCTTTGCCCGCATCCATCCATAATCTGGGAACTCTTGCTTATTTAACACTCAACCCAGGCATCGATGCAACAGCCATGGCAAATTTTTCACTATATTCAGGCCATACAGTGCATCGCTTCCAGGGGACGCCCTCGAATTAACACAATGTCTTAAATGATTAATGTCATGATTAATTTGATAAGTTTTACATAAATAAAATAAAAACTAAAGATAAAATAAAAATAAAATATACCTAAAATAAAATAAAATAAAAACATAAACCAAAAAATAAGTCTAAAATTAAAACATAGAAATAAATAAAAAAAACCTAAACCCTAAACTAAAAAAAAAACCTAAACCTAAAATAAAAATAAAATAAACATAAATCTAATCTAAAATAAGCTAAAACTAAAATAAATAAAATCTAAACCTAAACCTAAAATAAACATAACCTAAACATAAACCTAAACCCTAAATAAAATAAAATAAAGTAAAAAAAACCTAAACCTAAACTAAAAAAAAAAAAAACCTAAAACCTAAACCTAAAAAAATAAAACAAAAACCTAAACCTAAAAAATAAAGTAAAATAAAAAACCTAAATTAAAATAAAAATAAACCTAAATAAAATTTAAAAAATAAAATAAAATAAATAAATGTAAACCTATGAGTTTACTTAGTTTTAAAAAAATTAAAAAAAATAAAAAAAACCTTAATCCTAAACCCTAAACCCAAAATCCTGAACCATAAACCTACAACCCTAAACCCTAAACGCTAAACCTTAAAACCCTAAACCCTAAACCCTAAACCCTAAACCCTAAAGCCTAACGCCTAAACCCCAAACCATAAACCCTAAACCCTAAACCCTAAAAACCTAAAAACCTAAAAATAAAATAAATAAAAAAACCAAAACCTAAATACAATAAATAAAATAAAATAAAATAAAAACCTAAACTAAACCTAAACCTAAACCTAAATGTCAAAAAAAACCAAACTAAAACAAAATAAAAAAACTAAACTAAACTAAAAAATAAAATAAACCAAAAAATAAAAAATCTTAAAATATAAAATAAAAACTAAACATAAAATAAAAATGAAAAAACCTAAAGTAAAATAAAATAAAAAATAAATAAATCCTAAACCTAAAAAATAAACCTAAAAATAAATCCTAAAAATAAATAAAAATAAAACCTAAACCCTAAACGAAAAAGAAAAACCTAAACTAAATAAACTCAAAACCTAACATAAACAAAATAAAATAAACCCAAACCTAAACTAAATTAAATAAAACCTAAACCTAAACCTAAAATAGACTAAACTTAAACCCTAAACTAAATAAAATAAAATAAACTAAAAATAAACCTAAACCTAAACTAAAAAATAAAACCTATAATAAAACCTAAAATAAAAACCTAAAACTTAAACCTAAAAAAATAACACAAAAACCGGAACCTAAACCTAAAAATAAAAAATAAAACCTAAATCAAAAAAATAAAAAAAAATAAAAACTATACAAAAAAATAAACTTAAACCTAAAAAATAAACTAAATTAAAAAACTTAAACTAAAATAAATAAACCTAAAATAAATAAACTAACTAAACAAAAATAAAAATAAACCTAAATAAAATTTTAAAAATAAAATAAACTAAATAAATCTAAACCTACGAGTTTACTTAATTTAAAAAAAATAAAAATATTTAAAAACAATTAAAAAAACCTTAATCCTAAATCCTAAACCCAAAACCCTAAACCCTAAACCTACAACCCTAAACCCTAAACCCTAAACCTTAAAACCCTAAACAGTAAACCCTAAATCCTAAAACCTGCAATCCTAAATCCTAAAGCCTAAACCCCAAACCATAAACCCTAAACCCTAAAAACCCAAAAACCTAAACCTAAACTAAAAAAAATCTAAAAATAAAATAAATAAAAAAACCTAAACCTAAATACAATAAATAAAATAAAATAAAATAAAAACCTAAACTAAAACCTAAACCTAAACGTCAACATAAATGTAAATGTAAAGTAAACTAAAACCTAAACTAAAACCTAAAATAAAAAGTAAACGTAAAATAAAAACCTAAACTAAACTAAAATATAAAATAAACCAAAAAAAAAAAACCTAAATAAATAAAATAAAAAATAAATGTAAAGTAAAAATGAAATAAACCTAAAGTAAAATATAATAAAAACTAAATAAAAACCTAAACTTAAAAAATAAACCTAAAAAAAATCCTAAGAATAAATAAAAATAAAACCTAAACCCTAAACTAAAAAAAAAACCAAAACATAACATAACAAAATAAAATAAACCTAAACCTAAACTAAATTAAATAAAACCTAAACCTAAGCCTAAAATAAACTAAACTTAAACCCTAAACTAAATAAAATAAAATAAACTAAAAATAAACCTAAACCTAAACTAAAAATAAACCTAAAAAAATAAAAACTTAAACCTAAACCTAAAAAAAAAAATAAAATAAAACCTAAACCTAAACCTAAAATATAAAATAAAATAAAATAAAATTAAACTAAAATAAACATAAACCTAAATGTAAACCTAAAAAAATAAAAATAAATAACCTAAACTAAAATAAATAAACCTAAAGTAAATAAATAAATTAAACTAAATCAAAATAGAAAAAATAAACTAAATAAAAATAAAAAAATAAATTAAACAAAAATAAGTAAAAAATAAACTAAAAACCTAAACTATCGGTTTACTTACTTTTTTTTAAAAAAAAGCCTAAACCCTAAACCCTAAAATAAACCCTAAATTCTAAACCCTAAACCCAAAACCATAAACCTAAACCCTAAACCCTAAACCTTAAACATTAAACCCTAGCTCTAATCTTAAACCCTAAACCCTAAACTAACACTAACCCTAAACCCTAAACTTAAAATCTTAAACCCTAAACTAACCCTAAGCATTAAACCTTAAACCCTAAACCCTAAAGCCTAACACTAATCCCTAAAAACCCTAAACCCTAAACCCTAATTATAAACCCTAAACCTTAAAACTTAAACCCTAAACCCTAAAACCTTAAACCCTAAACCCTAAACCCTAACCCTATGCGACAAACCCTAAACCTAAACCTAAACTAAAGTAACTAAATAAATAAAAAAATAAACTTAAGCCCTAAAACCTAATAAATGTAAACCCTATGAGTGGGTAGAACCTTGATGACAAGAACATCACAAATAAGTCTATAAAAATGGAGGCAAAGGTGGAGGATGATTATCAGTATGGTGGGGGATCTATACCGGTGGATATGGAGGTGGTAAAGCGGGTGGTTATGGAGGTGGGAAAGCGTCGAAAACGGTGGTGGTAAGAGATTGGGGATATGATGGTGGATACTACCGAGAGGCCGGTTGTCTAATGGGAACTAGAAATTGAAAAATAATCCATCTATGGAACTGTCTTTATAATAGAGGGGGTTCTAATTATCTTGGGTTTTTAATTTGGTATATGTGTGCACATTTTTTTATCTATGTCGTTGCTTATGTCTTAGAAAACTTGGTGTATTACTTGGTTGATGAAATCAAAAAAAATAAATGTTAAATCTTAATTTGTCCTTTATTAATAAAAAACCAAAAAACACTGAACCCTAAACTAAAACCTAAACCCTAGACCTAAAACCTAAACCCTAAACCCTAAAAACCCTAAACCTTAAATCCTAAACCCTTAACCCTCAAACCTAAACCCGAAACCCAAAATCCAAAACCCAAAACCCTAAACCCTAAACCCCAAACCCTAAACCCTAAACCCTAAACCCTCAATTAACCCTAAACCCTAAAAAGGTAAAGACCTAAACCTAAACTAAATAGAATCTAAAAAAAAATTTAAAAAAACCTAACCAAAATAAAATAAAATAAAATAAAAATCAGAACTAAAACTTAAACCTAAACCTAAAATGAAAATAAAATAAAAAATAGAAACTAAACTAAATTAAAATAAATAAAAACCTAATCTAAACTAAAAAATACTAAACATAAATAAAATAAAAACTAAACTTGAAATAAAAATAAAATAAACCTACAATAAAATAAAATAAAAACTTAAACCATAAAAATTAACCTAAAAATGAATAAAAAATAAAACCTAAACACTAAACTAAAAAAACACCTATACCTAAAATAAAAATAAACCTAAACTTAAACTAAAATAAACTAAAATAAAATAAATAAAACTTAAACCTAAACATAAAATAAACTAAACCTAAACCCTAAATAAAATAAACTAAACTAAATATAAACCAAAACCTAAACTAAAAAATAAAATGTAAAAATAAACCTAAAAAACCCTAAAACCTAAACCTAAAAAAATAAAATAAAAACCTATACCTAAACCTAAAAATAAAAAAATAAAGCTTAAACCTAAAAAAGATAATAAAAATAAACCTAAACTTAAACCTGAATCTAAAAAATAAACTAACATAACTAAAATTAAAATAAATAAACTATACTAAATGAAAATAAAAATAAACCTAAACAAAAATAAAAAATAAAATAAACTAAAATAAATAAAAAATAAACTGATTAAACTAAATAAATGTAAACTTATTAGTTTACTTAATTAAATAAAATAAAATTAAATTAAATTAAAAGAAAACCCTAACCCTAAACCCAAAACCCTAAACTCTAAACCCTAAACCTACAATGCTAAACCCTAAACCGTAAACCCAAAATCCTAAAACCTACAACCCTAAACGCTAAACCCTAACCACCTACCCTAAACCCTAAACTCTAAAAACCTAAAATCCTAAACCTAAACTAAATGAAACCTAAAATAAAATAAATTAAAAAGCCTAAACATAAATAAAATAAAAAAATAAAATCAAACTAAAACCTAAACTAAAACTTAAACCTAAACCTAAACCTAAACGTAAAAACTAAATTAAATAAAATTAAGAAAAAGCTAAACAAAACTAAAAAAATAAAATAAGCCTAAAAATAAAAAACATAAATAAAATAAAAACTATACGTAAAATAAAAATAAAATAAAAATAAATAAAATTAAAATTAAAATAAATAAAAACCTAAACCTAAAAAATAAACTTGAAAATAAATGCTAAAATAAATAAGAAATAAAACCTAAACCTAAAAGTAAAATAAATAAAAAATAAAAACTAAAATAAACAAAACAAAATAAACTTACACCTAAACTAAAATAAATGAAACCTAAACCTCAACCTAAAATAAACTAAACCTAAATCTTAAACTAAATAAATTAAAATAAACTAAAAATAACCCTAAACCTAAACTAAAAAATAAAACCAAAAAATAAACCTAAAATGAAAACCTAAAACCTAAACCTAAAAAATAAAATGGAAACATAAACCTAACCCTAGAAATAAAATATAAAAACTAAACCTAAAAAATAAATTAAAAATAAAACTAAACTAAAAATTAAGCATAAACCTAAGCCTAAACCTAAGAAATAACCAAAAACAAAATAACTAAACCAAATTAAATAAAATAAATTAAAAAAATAAACCTAAATAAAAATATAAACTAAAATATATAAAAAATAAACTAAATAAACCTAAACCTTCTTATTTACTTAATTTAAAAAATCCCCTAAACCCTCAAACCTAAAGCCTAAACACTGAACTTTAAACCCTAAACCCTAAACCCTAAAGCTAAAAACCCTAAACCCTAAACCTTAAACCCTAAAAACCTAAAATCCTAAACATAAACTAAATAAAGCCTAAAAATAAAATAAATAAAAAGACCTAAACCTAAATAAAATAAAAAATAACTAAGAGAAAAACCAAAACCTAAATCTAACATAAACATAAAAATAAAATAAAATAAAAAATAAAAACAAAAAATAAAATAAAATATATAAAAATCTAAACTAAACTAAATAATAAAATAAACTTAAAAATAAAAAATTCTAAATAACATAAAAACTAAACGTAAAATAAAAATAAAAGAAACCTAAAATAAAATAAAATAAAAACTAAATAAAAACTTAAACATAAAAACTAAACCTAAAAATAAAATCTAAAAATAAATTAAAAATAAAACCTAAACCCTTAACTAAAAAAAACCTAAACCTATAATAAAAAATAAAATAAAGTTAAACCTAAACTTAAATAAATAAAAGCTACACCTTAACCTGAAATAAACTAAACCTAAACCCTAAACTAAATAAAATAAACTAAACTAAAAATAAAAATAAACCTAAACTAAAAAATAAAACCTAAAAGTAATAAAAATAAAACCTAAAACCTAAAAAAACCTAAACCTTAAAAAAATAAAATAAAACCTAAACCTAAAATAAAAAATAAACCTAAACTTAAAATTAAAATAAAAGTAAAACTAAACTAAAAAATAAACATAAATCTAAACCTAAGCTAAACAAATAAAATAAAATAAAAAACCTAAATTAAAATAAATAAACTAAACTAAAAAAAAAAATAAAAATAAACTTAAATAAAAATAAAAAATAAAATGATCTAAAATATAAAAATAAAACATAAACTAAACCTAAAAAAAATAAAAA
The DNA here is from genome assembly GCA_021442155.1 of Cymbidium sinense. Classification (NCBI taxonomy): domain Eukaryota; kingdom Viridiplantae; phylum Streptophyta; class Magnoliopsida; order Asparagales; family Orchidaceae; genus Cymbidium; species Cymbidium sinense. Next base: position 56,658,921 of record CM038214.1, on the reverse strand, counting down.
ACCCTAAACCTAAACTAAATACTAAATAACCTAAAGCCTATACCCTAAACCCTAAATAAAACCTCAAACCATAAACCCTAAACCCTAAACCCTAAAAAACCTTAAACCCTAAACCCTAAATAAAAGAAATAAAAAATAAAAAATAAAAAAAACCTAACCCTAAACACTACACCCTAAACTCTAAACCCTAAAACTAACCTTAAACACTAAACCTTAAACCCTAAACCCTAAACCTTAAACCCTAAATCCAAACCCCTAAACCCTAAACCCTAAAACACTAAACCCTAAACCCTAAACCCTAAACTAACTCTAAATGTTAATCTAACCCTAAACCCTAAACCCTTAAAACCCTAAACCCTAAAGCCTAAACACTAAACGTTAATCCCTAAACCATAAATTCCAACACTAACACCTAAACCCTAAAACCCTAAACCATAAAACTAAACCCCTAAACCATAAACCCTAAACCCTTAACCCAAGGAACCAAAAAACCTAAACCTAAAGTAAATAAAGCCTATTAATAAAATAAATAAATAAACTTAAACCTGAATAAAATAAAATAAAATAAAATAAAATTAAAACCTAAATAAAATAATAAACCTAAACCAAAAATAATAATATTAATAAAAATAAACTATAATAAAATAAAAAAAAATAAACCTAAGAATAAAATCCTAAATGAAATAAAAACTAAACGTAAAATAAAAAAAAACCTAAAATAAAAACTAAATAAAATGTAAACTTAAAATATAAACCTAAAAATAAATAAAAAGTAAAACCTAATCGACAAGCTAAAAAAACCAAAACCTAAAATAAAAATAAAATAAATAAAATAAAATAAACCTAAACCTAAATTAAAATAAACTAAACTAATTTAATAAAACTTAAACCTAAATGTAAACCTAAACTAAATAAAATAAAAGAAACTAAAATAAACGTAAACCTAAACTAAAAAAATTAAACCAAAAATAAACACAAAATAAAAACATAAAACCTAAATCTAACAAAATAAAATAAAAACCTAAACCAAAAACTAAAAATAAAAAATAAAACCTAAACCTAAAATTTAAAATAAAAATAAAACTAAACTAAAAATTAAGCATAAACCTAAACCATATCCTAAAAAATAAACTAAAATAAAAAACCTAACTAAAACAAATAAACTAAAAATATAATAAATAAAAATAAATAAAAATTAAACAAAATAAACTAAGTAATCTTAAACCTACTAGTTTTCTTAATTTAACCTAAACCTACAACCCTAAACCCTATACCCTAAACCCTAAAAAACACTAAACACTAAAGTAACCCTAAACCCTAAACCCTATACCCTAACCTTAACCCTAAACCCTAAAAACTCTAAATCCTAAAGCCTAAACCCTAAACTAACCTTAAACCCAAATCTAAACCTAAACCCTAAACCCTAAACCCTAAAGCCTAAACACTAAACCCTAAACCCTAAACATTAAACCCTAACCCTAAACCCTAAACCGTAAGCCCTAAACCCTAAACCTTAAACACTAAACCCTAAACCTTAAAAACTTAAAAACCTAAACCTAAACTAATTAAAACCTAATAATAAAATAAATAAAATCTAAACCTAAATAAAATAAAATAAAAACCTAAACTAAACAAAAACCTAAACCTAAAAATAAAATAAAATAGAAAATAAAAATAAACTACAATAAAATAAATAAAAACTAAAACTAAATTAAAAATAAAATAAACCCTAGAATAAAAACCTAAATAAACTAAAAACTAAACCAAAACCTAAACCAAAAAATAAAAAATAAAACCTAAACCTAAAAAATAAAATAAAATTAAAACTCAACAAAAAATAAACCTAAATCGAAACCTAAACCTAAAAAAATAAACTAAAATAAAAAACCTAAACTACAATAAGTAAACTTAAAATAAATAAACTAAACTAAATAAAAATAGAAAGTGAAACTAAATAAAAATAAAAAAATAAACTAAAATAAATAAAAAATAAGCTAAATAAACTAAATAAACCTAAACCTACTAGTTTACATAATTGTTTTTAAAAAAAATCCTAAACCCTAAATCCTAAACCATAAACAATGAACCCTAGATAAAAAAACTAACCCTAAACCATAAACTCTAAACCTACAACACTAAACCTACAACCCTAAATCCTAAACCCTAAACCCTGAAAAACCCTAAACCTTAAAACATTAACTCTAAAACCTAAACCCAAAACCATAAAATAAACCCTAATTGCCCTAAACTATACCCTAAAAGCATAATCCTAAACCCTACTTAATTTAAAAAAAAAATAAACTAAACCCAAAACATTAAACCCTAAATCTTAAACCTTAAATAAATCCTAAACCCTAAACCCTAAATCCTAAAACTAGCCCTAAACCCTAAAATTAACCCTAAACCTTAAACCTTAAACCTACACCCCTAAACCCTAAACCCTAAACCCTAACCCTAACCCTAAAGAGTAAACCTAAACCCTAAAACCCTAAACACTAAACACTAAACCCTAAACCCTAAAAATAGTAAACCTAAACCCTAAACCCTATACACTAAACTATCCTTAAACTCTAACCCAACCCTAAACTCTAAACCCTAAACCATCAAAACCCTAAACACTAAAGCCTAAATACTAAACCCTAAACCCTAAATCCTAACATTAAACCTTAAACCCTAAAACCCTAAACCCTAAAAAGCTAAACCTTAAACTTGAAACCCTAAACCTTAAACCCTAAACACCTAAAAGCCTAAGAACCTAAAGGTAAACTAAATAAAACTTAATAATAAAATAAATAAATAAACTTAAACCAAAATAAAATAACTTAAATTAAATTAAATTAAAATCGAAACTAAAACCTAAACTTAAAAATAAAATAAAATGAAAAATAAAAAACTAAAATAAAATAAATAAAAACCTAAGGTAAACTAAAAAAATAAAATAAACTTAAAAATAAAAATCCTAAATAAAATAAAATCTAAACGTAAAATATAAATAAAATAAACTTAAAATAAAATAATTTAAAAACTAAATAAAATCATAAACCTAAAAAATAAACCTAAAATTTAAACCTAAAAATAAATAAAAAATAAAACCTAAACCCTAAACTAAAAAAAAAAACTAAAAATAAAATAAAAATAAAATAAACAAAATAAGATAAGCCTAAACCTAAACTAAAATAAACTAAACTAAAATAAATAAAACCTAAACGTAAACCTTAAATAAACTGAACCTAAACCTTAACCAAAACTAAATAAAATAAAATAAACTAAAAATAAACCTAAACCTAAACTAAAATATAAAACCTAAAAATAAACCTGAAATAAAAACCTAAAACCTAAACCTAAAGAAATAAAACAAAATCTTAAACCTAAACCTAAAAATAAAATAAAAATAAAACTCAACTAAAAAATAAACCTAAACCTAAAAAATAGACTAAAATAAAAAACATAAACTAAAATGAATAAACCTAAAATAAATAAACTAAACTAAATAAAAATAAAAAATAAACATAAATTAAAGTAAAAAGTAAAATAAACTAAAATAGATAAAAATTAAACTGAATAAACCTAAACTTACCAGTTTACTTAATTTTTTTAAAAGACTAAACCCTAAATCCTAAACCCTAAACCCTAAACCCTAATCCCTAAAACTAACCCCTACAACCCTAAACCATAAACCTTAAAACCCTAAACACTAAACCCTAAACCCTAAACCCTAAACCCTAAACCCTAAACACTAAATCATAAAATTTGAAACTCCTAAACCATGAACCATAAAACCCTAAACCCTAAACCCTAAACAATAAAACCTACAATGCTAAACCCTAATTCCTAAACCCTAAACCCTGAACTCTAAACCCTAAACTAACCCAAAACTCTAAACCCTAAACTAACCTTAAACCTTAGGAAAAAGCAAAACTTTGATGGTAGGAACATCACCATCAGCTAGGCTCAGTCTAGATCTGGCAGTGGAGGCGAACACGAAGGCAGTGGAGGTGAACGCGGAGGCGGTGGTTATCGCAGTGGTGGTGGGGGATCTAGAGGTGTTGGTGGATATGAAGGTCATGGTTACAGAGGAGGGAGGATCGATGGAGGTCACAGTCGTGGTGTTGTTGGAGGGAGAGATCAAGAACATGATGGCGGATCCCATTTCTCAAGAGGCGGGGGTGATTCTATGGGAACTGGAGAAATTGAAGAATGGTCGATCCGATCAGCTGCTTATGGAACTATGTCTTTAAAGTAGAGATGGTTCAACTTATCTATGGTTTTTGATTAGCTCTTACGGTGCTCATTTTATTGATCTTGTCCTTGTGTCTTAAAAACTCATTGATGAAATTGAAAAGAAGAAATGTTGAATATGAATTTATGCTCTATAAAAAATACCTAAAACCCTAAACTAAAACTTAGACCCTAAACTTAAAACTTAAACCCTAAACCCTAAACCCTAAACCCCAAACCCCAAACCCTAAACTAACCCTAGACCTTAAAGACTAAAAAGCTAAAAACCTAAACATAAACTAAATAAAACCTAAAAATAAAATAAATTAAAATACTTAAATAAAAATAAAATAAAAAATAAAATAAAATAAAAACATAAATTAAAAACTAAACCTAAACCTAAATCTAAGAAAAAACTAAATTAAAAAATTAAAGCTAAAATAAAATAAAATAAAAAAACCTAAATTAAACTATAAAATAAAATAAAAAATCTAAATAAAATAAAAACTAAACCTAAAAAAAATAAAATAAAAAAAAACTAAGTAAAAAAGTCAAACCTAAAATATAAAAATAAAAATAAAACCTAAAAATAAATAAAAAATAAAACCTAAATCCTAAACTAAAAAAGAACTAAACCTAAAATAAAAATAAAATAAACAAAAAAAATTAAACCTAAACCTAAACTAAAATAAACTAAACTAAAGTAAATAAAACCTAAACCTAAACCTAAAATAAAAATAAAAGCTAAACCTAACCTAAACTAAATAAAATAAAATAAACTAAAATAAACTACTAAAAAAAATAAAACCTAAATAAAATAAAAAACCTAAAACCTAAACCTAAAAAAATAAAATAAAAACCTAAACCTAAACCTAAAAAGAAAAAATAAAACCTAAACCAAATAAAATAAAATAAAAATAAACTAAACTAAAAATAAACCTAAACCTAATAAATAAACTAAAAGAAAAACCTAAAATCAAATAAATAAACCAAAAATAAATAAACTAAACTAAATAAAAATAAAAAATAAACTGAAATAAAAATAAAAAATAAAATAAACTCAAATAAATAAATAAACCAAAACCCTACCAGTTTCCTTAATTTCAAAAAAAAACCTAAACCCTAAATCCTTAACCTTAAACCCTAAACCCTAGACCACAAACTTACAACCCTAAACCCTATATCCTAAACCCCTAAAACCTAAACCCTAAACCATAAATAGTAAACCCTAAATCCTAAACCATAAACCCTAAACCTAAACCCTAAACCTAAAACCCTAAATCCTAAACCCTAAACCTTAATCCCGAAAACCTATAACCCTAAACCCTAAGTCCTAAACCCTAAACCCTAAACTAACCCTAAACATTAAGAATGAGAAAAACCTTGATGACAGGAACATCACCGTCAACTAGGCTTAGTCTAGATCTGGAGTTGGAGGCGAAGGTGGAGGCGACAGTTATCATTATGATGGTGGGGGATCTGGAGGTGTTGGTGGATGGAGGGGTGATGGTAGTGGTGTTTATGGAGGAGGGGAGAAAGGTTACATTCATGGTGGTGGCGGAGGGAAAGATGAGATATATGGAGGATCCCACAGAGAGGGTTGTTCTGGGAACTAGAAAAGAATGGTCGATCCGATCTGCTGCTTATGGAACTTTGTCTTTACAGTAGAGACAATTCTAATTAACTTAGGTTTTTGATTTGTTCTATGGGTGTTCATTTTTTATCTATGTCATCACTTGTGTCTTAGAAACTTGGGGTGCTACTTAGTTGATGAAATCAAAAAGACGAAATGTTAAATCTAAATTTGTTCTCTATTTAAAAAAATCCTAAATCCTAAAATAAAACTTAAACCCTAACCCTAAACCCTAAACCCTAAACCCTAAACCCTAAAAACCCTAAACCCTAAACACTAAAACCCTAAACACTAAACTTTATACCCTTAAACCCAAAACCCTATACCCTAAACCCTAAACTCTAAAACCATAAACCCTAAACCCTAAAACCTATAACCCTAAATCCTAAACCCCAAATCCCAAACCCTAAACTCTAAATCGTAAACACTAAACTAATCCTAAACCTAAACCTAAACTAACGCTTAAACTTAACCCTAAACCCTAAACCCTAAACCCTAAACCTTGAATAAAGATTCCACTAGGAGTAGATTCAAGGAATGACCAAATCCTACCATAGTTATGGTAGCTAAAGAAAATGTCTTCAAGAGACTTTCCCTTGACTATTAGAGATTTGAATACCCTAAACCCTAACCCTAAATCATGTCATATTACCATATAATATAGAATAATGTAGCATCATATATTTGAGCATGTAGTGATGTGTTTTGGATGTTATAAGATGTTTTGAAATGTTTTAGTATATTATGGTATTGTGCCCTATAGTCTATATTAATTATAAATCATAAAATATTTATTTAATAAATAAATGAAATGATTAAAATTTGAAGTGGAAATTAGGTTGTAGTACCAAAGGTGGGCTAAGCCACTTGTAGTTTAAAAAGTAAGATTTTATGTTCAAAATAAATATTATATGTTGTAGCATAGTATAACATCATATATCATAATATATTATTCTATGCATTTTAAATTCTTTTAGTATATTACAATCATGCGGTTGAGCCTACACTAGCATTATTTATAAAAATGTTGATTTAGACTTTAAAATGTGGAATTTGGCCAAATTCATAATTGGTAGAGCATGGCATCATAATATATTGTTTCAATTTAAAATATGTAAGTGATATGACTAAAATATATATATTTTTATTATTTAGACTAATTTTATGATTTTTTAACTTAATCAATCCCTTGTGATGTGATATGTAATATAATATAATATAATATGTTATAGTGTATTATAATATAAGATGACATAACATAGTGTAGCATAATGGATTACAACATACTATTATGTATTACTACTTGTTGTTTAGCATATTTTAGTTTATTATAGTGTGATGTAGTAGAGTTTGTACTAGTATAATTCATAAAAATATTGATTTATAATCTAAAATGATGGCATTTGGCCAAATTTAAAGTAAGTTTTAGGGAACCTCATTGGGCGTGTGCTATGGTGTGTCATTTAATCAAAAGAATAGAATTTTGCATCCAAAATAAATGTTCATTTTTCAACCAAATTTTATAAATTTTTTTCTTAAAGTGATTAATTTTAAAGTGTATTGTAAGATAATATATTACATGCAAGCATATTAAAACACATTGTACCTAACAATATAACTTCACATATTTATGAATGTGGAGGTGTGTTACTAAATGTTATTGTACATTTTAGTACATTTTACTTTTGTTATAATGCATCAGGTCAAAACTCACAAAAATGTTAATTTGAGGGTTGAGATGGAAGAATTTGGCCAAATTCATGACACATAGCAAAAGTAACAACAAAATTATGCTATTTTGTACCATTCTAATAAAAAATAATAATAATTTTACATCCAAAATGAATATTATTCATATTTTGAGAAAATTTTGTTATTTGTTCCTTTTAATTGATTCTAATGAGGTGTAATGTTAGATAATACATTATATTATAGAAAATTATAAAATAACATCATATATTATAATATAATATAGTGTTTTAATTCACACTATAATATGTTTAGCATGATATTGTGTAGTTAGTTTGAGCTTGCACCATCACAAATCATAAAATGTTGATTACAATGTTAAGATGATGTAATTTGAATGAATACATTGTCAGGCTTGTAGTTGAAGTATGAAAGCTGTGCATAAGAGTAGTAATAATATTTGAAGAGAATTCCATGTCAAGGACAGGGAGGGAGATTCGCTAGGGGATCACACATGCATTGGACATGACATGTGAGGGGTCTATATCGAGGACATATAAGAAGAAAATATGTTGGGGATACGGTTTGAATTTGATTTGATTATATGATTTGTGGAAAGAAGATCCACTGGGGATAAGAATCTATAATACATCAGGGATTAAGATTGAATCAACTTTAATTTATTTTGTTTTAATTAATGTAGAGGCATATCTACTAGAAATATAGGCTTGAGTCCACTACAAATCGGGTATATGAACCTTCCACTTAGGAAGCAGGTTCGGTCTATCTACTACGGATTAAGATTTAAGTTTGATTTCATATATTTGTTTGGGGATGTATCCGCTGGGAATAAGGGTTTGGTTGGATTTTTTTTATTTAGACTGTATTAGGGGAGTTGGTTTAATTTTACTTTACTATGGAGGTTGGTTTTGAATTTGATTTATTTGCTTGACTTGTTTATATATGATTTAGGGCTTCATTAGGGAGAAGGGCATGATTTAACTCCACCAGGAAAAATTAGATTCGGTGTAATTTAATCTGAGTTAATATATTGATCTTGTCAGTGTGCGATGTACCCATTTAGGAGGGGCTATATCGGCCTTAACCTACCTCAGGTTTACAAATCCAAAGGGATACTCTACCAGGGAGATAGACCTAGCCAACCTAAGGGGTTGCCTTTTGGTGTTCAGTTGTACTAAGAAGAAGGTGTAGCAGACTTGCATCTTCCGAAAAGTGAGGAACAATCATTGGGGTGACTTGCTGGATGCACAACAAATCAAACTTGACCTAGAGAAACTATTGAGTGAATGTCGTTGGGGACATATGTCAACTCAAAAGTAGTTAAGATAAATTTTATCTTAATTTCATGTGATTTGATGTGGTTTGTTTGGTCTAGTTTGATTTTGAATTGAAGGAATATCCACTGGGGATGTGAGATCAAACAAATTTGATAGATTTAATTTATGGACCATGGTTGTGTGTGATGGACCCACTAAGAAGGGGCTATATCAGACTTGTCCTATCTCAAATTTACAAATCCAAAGGGATAGTTTACTAGTTATGCTAATAAGAAGGCATAGCAGACTTACATCTTCTAAAGCAGAGAATAAATCTTTTGACACTGTAAGACAAATCAAACTCTAGACTATTAGTGAATGACGGGATTTATATCAACTAATAGTAGTTACTATAGGGAGTTTGTATACCCTAAAGATGGGATGGTTGCTAGGGAAAAGGTACCACTATGGGTTTTATTAACACTACCCTAAAGATACGATGTATGGTTGGGAAAAGGTACCACTAAGGGTGTCCTCCTAATCCATAAGTGAATATATACATTTTTTGTTTATATGTTTTTGTAGACCTTGTTGAGGCCACTGAGAAGGGGCTATGGTACCTTGACTTATCTATTTGACCAAGGAAGAATCACATCCACAGATGGATTCTCCAATGTGGTGAAGTAAATACAGTGTCTAAATGTGATGGCAAAGGACTTGATCCAAATATAGTACCCATAGGGGAGGTGATGTTAGGGGCGTTATCCTGATTCCTGGAAAAGAAATCCTATAGGTGTGTGGTGTTCAACTCAAGGAGAAAGCATAACAGACTTATATATACCATGAGTGGTGTATCCTAAGGTGTGAGAACCAACCAATCTAAGGTGTATTTAGCATGAGTGGTGTATCCATTAGCATAGTGAGAGCCAACCAACCTAAGGATCCCATTGGTGTGCAATGATCAATCTGGAAATAAAGCATGTAGACTGACAACTTTCCAAGTGAAATTTATCATCAGGATAGTCTATCATTGACCGGACAGATGCTATCTAACTTAGAGCAACTACTAAGTGAGGATCCCTGAGGAAGGACTGGACCTAGACTTGAAGCTGTCAGGAGGGAAAGAGCCACTAGGGGAGTTATCCTAAACATCAAATATACTTTACCTAGTCAATGCATGAAGGCTAATCCAAGAAGAAAATGTAGCAAACTCACATCCTCTTAAACGAATCCAACATGAGGTAGCTTACTGGCCACACATTATGGCTTACCAAACTAATAAGGCGCTCATCAGTGTGCAGTGGCCAAGTAAGGAAGGAAAGCATAGCATTCTAACATCATCCAAAGAAAGAACGCCACAGGGGTGACACACTTGTAGGGTAGCATGTCAGCCCAACCTAGAGCAACTATTGAGTGATTGTCGCTAGAGGTGTTGTCTCAACTTAGAGTAGCCCAAGACAAAAGATATGTGCTTGTTTTATATATTTATGTTGTGTCGATGAAGGATAGGATGCCGCTCAAGTTTCATACAAGTACCCTAAACACATCATGGCAAATTCGCAAATAAGAATACTTTCGACATGGAAGAGATTGAATTCAAAATGGAATTTTCATTGAGGATAATTATTTTCAGACATGATTTATAATATTTCTTTATGTAGAGCTCGTTGATTGGAAGCATTGGATGCTCTCCTTTATGATTAATAAAGTGGAAAGATCTTTGGTAGGCCTTCTCTATGGAAATAGGGCCTTCCCATGTGGGTTCAAACTAAGGTGTATCTATCAGTGTATCCTAGGGACTTACATCTACCATGAGTTATGTATCCTAAGGTGCAAGAACCAACCAACCTAAGGTGTATCCGTCAGCATGAGTGGTGTGTCCGTCAGCATAGTAAGAACCAACCAACCTAAGGTATCCGTCAGTGTGCAATGATCAATCTAGAAAGAAAGCATGTAGGCTTACAACTTTCTAAGTGAAACTAATCATCGGGATAGTCTATCATCGGTGGGATAGATGGTATCTGACCTAGAGTGACTAGTAAGTGGGGAGCCCAAAAGAAAGATTGGACCCATACTTGAAGCAATTAGAATGGAAAGAGCCACTAGGGAACTTATCCTAAACCTCAAATATACTTAACCTAGTCAGTACATGAAGGCTAATCCAAGAAGAAGGTGTAGCTGACTCATATCTTATTAAACAAAGCCAATATGAGGTAGCTTACCGATAATGTAGTATGACCTACCAGACTAACAAGTTTCTTGTCAGTGTGCAGTTGCTAAGTAAAGAAAGCGTAGCAGACTTATATCCTCCAAAGTAAGAAGACCACTAGGGTGACACACTAGCAGGGTGGTATGTTAGTCCGACTTAGAGCAACTACTAAGTGAGTGTCATTGAGGGCCTTATCTCAACTCAGAGTAGCCCAAGAAATAATATATGAGTTTGTTTATAGTTTGTGTTTTTGTTGTGTTGATGAAGGATAGCCGGGTTCTTACCCTACCCCAACACATCATGGATTCACAAACAAGAATAGTTTCAACATATAAGAGATTGAATTCAAAATGGAATTTTCATTGATGATAATTATTTTTATACATGATTTATAATATTTCTTTAAGTAGAGCCAGTTGATTGGAAGCATTGGGAGCTCTCTTTTATGATTAATAAATTGATAAGATCTTCCTTGGTAAGCCTTTTCTATGGTAAAAGGGCATTCCCAAGTGGGTTCAAACATGCCTCCCATCTTAAGATGGGCAACAATCGGTCTCCTTAGAAATAAAATAAGCTCTCATTCTTGAAAAGCTCTAGGATAGACCAATTTGTTGTGATCTTGAATGATTTTACCTTTATACAACTTGAAGTTTTGGCATACCTGCAGGGTTCTATCCTCCATACCTTTGAGCTCTTATAATCGTAACTTGGCAATCTGCTCTATTGTGATCTTGATACCCACAACTACCCTTAGTGATGGGAGTTGGACTTCTAATGGTAGAACATCTTTGGACCCATACACTAAGGAAAAAAGAGTAGACTGAGTTGGAGTTCTATATGTGATGCAGTAGGCCCACAAGGCTTCAACTAAGTGATCATGCCACCATCGCTTATTATTGTCGAGTGTCTTCTTTAGTATTTGGATGAGAGTTTTGCTAAAGGCTTCTACTAACCCATTTGCCCTCGGGTAGTTGGTGGTAGAATATCTCTAATATATGTTGTGTCTTTGGGCAATGTTGTTAATCTCACTACTATTAAATATAGTACCATTATTAGATATAATTCATCGAGGTACTATGAACCTATATATAATATGATTCCTAAAAAATTAGAGCACATACAGAGTTGTGACCTCTGGAATCTCCCATTTGAAGAAAATAAGATGAATCAATGAGCCTTAGAAGGAGTATTAATTAGACCTACTATGTCAGTTCCCCAACACTCAAATGGCCATAAGGCCAATGTAGGATGTAAAATGTTGGGTGGTTGGTGCAGGACCACACCGTGTATTTTACATTGGTGGCATCACCTAGCCATATCCATGCATTCTTTGATCATCAATGGCTAGTAGTATCCTAGTCTCTTGATCTTGGCTTTAATCTTCAGACTAGATTGGTTAGCTCCACATAATCTTGAGTGTACCTCGATCATGATCTTACGGGCTTTGTGCTTGTCTATACAACATAACCACATATGATCGAAAGACTGCCAGTACATGAATCCATCCACAAGTGTGTAGGAAAGTGTTCTTTGCTTCATCTTATTGGCTTGGGACTTCTCTTGAGATAATTTTCCTCTATTTAGGTAATCCATGAATGGTTGCCTCCAATCTAACTCCTCATCATTCTTGCCAATGGAAACCTCTCTTTCAAGAGAGTACTTTCTGATGAGTTCAATATCAATAAGGGATAAGACTTGTCTATTTTGGACCTTTATTGATATGGACTCATCCTTCGGGCATGTAAACTCCTTAGAAAGCTTGGCTAAAGCATATGTTATGACATTCTCTCCTCGAGGAATCTTATAAATGGTGACCTTTGAGATTTAGGGCAACAACTCCATGTTGTTCTTGTGATAGTGATGGAGCTTGGGCTTTATAAGCTTATAAGACCTAGTGATTTGGTTGATAACTAACTGAGAATCCCCAAAGATGTTGATTTTCTAGGTGCTTAGAGTAATGGCTGACTCCAAATCGGTAATGAGAGCCTCATATTCAGCTTCATTGTTGGTCTAAAGATTGGATAGATGATAAGAGAATCTCATCACATCATGGTCTGTAGTTAAGAGAACTATTTTACCCCTATTTTCCTAGAATAGTAAATTGTGATTCTTCTCCTTTTTGAGAGGAAGTCGCACCATCAAAGTACATCTCCCAGTTGTGAATGCTAATATGCCCTAAGTTCTTGATTTATTCATTGGCGAGATCATCACTAAGAGGTGAGTCAGCAGGAAGTGGTGTTCTACTAAGAAATCCGCTAGCTTGTCATTTCACTACACAGAGGGGTACGAAGGTAATGTGAAAGTGCAAAAGGATCATGGACTGTTGAGCCAATCATCTGGATAGTGTCGGCCCTGTCATGAGATGTTGTAGTGGATTGATCCTAGAGATTAAGTTCATCTTATAAGGAAGCATGTAGTGTTGTTGCTTTTGGGATGCAAAGATAAAGCTAGGAAATGATTCTCAATGGGTGGATAATTAGCCTTAGTAGGGATTAGACGATGACTGAGGTAGTATAGTGCATTTTCCTTCTCTTCGTCATGGGCTAGGGCCCAAAAGCACCAAGGGAGACATCTAATATAATAGTGTAAAGTATGAGCGGCTTGCCCGGGACAGGGGCTGCTAGAACTGGCGACGTCATTAGGTAATGCTTGATGTCTTCGAAGGCATGCTAACACTTATCATCCCACTTGAACTTGGCATCATTTTTGACAAGTGCTGAGAATGAATGATATCTTTTGGATAGGTTGGATATAAAGCATCTTAGACACTCCAACTACCCTTAAAATGATCTGAGTTGAGTTAAACTTCTAGGGGTGGAATTTCTAATAGGGCTTTGATCATCTCCGGATTGATTTCAATTCCCTAGTGTCTAACAACAAACAAAAGTAATTTTTCTAAATCTACTCTGAATACACACTTCATGGGGTTCATTTTGAGGTTAACTTATCTTTAACTATTCAAAAACTACTCTCAAGTCCAAGAGATGGTCTTCTTTTTTTTCTACTTTTGACCATGAGATCATTGATATAGCACTCAACTTGATGATGAATGAGTTCATCAAAGATTCGAGTCATAGCCCGCTAGTATGTAGCACCAGCATTTTTAAGGATAAAAGGCATGACTTTATAGAAATAGACTCAGATTAGGGGATCTAAAAGTAGTGTTTCTTTCATCTTTAGGGGCCATCATTATTTGGTTATATCTAGATGAGCCATCCATGAAAGAGAAGACTACATGAGATGAGGCAATGTCCACCATCAGCTCAGAGATTGGTAGTGGAAATTCAATTTTTTGGATATGCCTTATTTAAAATCCTAGGAGGTTTCAGGATTAGCAATAGGCTCTATTGCAAGTTTATGGACCGTTATGTCAGCAGCCAATCCAAAATCTCTTCATAATTCCATGCAAAGTAGTCCTTAAACTCAGTTAATAGCCTAAGTCATTGGCTTTAATTTCATTCAGCAAAGAATTGATGTATGTCGGGCGTGGATCTTCTTTAGTTTCTAAGTTAATTTCCTTGAGCTTGTCGATGGTTGACTTGATCTCTTTTTATAACTCTGGGGGTGCATCTTTGACTTCAAAATCATTTAGATCATCTGAAGTTTCAAAGCATAGCTCATCCTATGAGTTATTGTGATTTGAAAAGAACCAATCAGATTCCAAATGATTGGGGATGACTAAGCAGTAATCGTGATCATCAATTGGACCCACTGCACCAAATCATAGTCCTAGTCTTGATTGAGAGCTTTTGCATTTATTCTTCCATATACTTTCAAAGTAGTCTGACCTGCACTTTGACCAAGTAGGTGGGATTACATATTTCTTTGCTAAATGAAATTAAATCTATGGAACACAAGGCAAGTATCGATCAAAAGGTAATTATATTAAATCTTCATATGAATCATCCTCAAGTTCTACATCAACTTCTTGACTAAAGGATGATGCTCCCAGAAAGAACCTCTGAGACTTCACACTTGTGGATGACTTTGGGGCTTCCTTAAATACTAAACCCTTAGCTTTTTCAGAGGAAACTGGGGTTAGAGCTAAGGTTCTCAACAGATGCCAAACTATTTTAAATATAGACTTGGATACACGTATGCTTTACTTTGGACCTCAGCCTTCATCGCTATCTAGCACAAGTGTCTTCTCCAAGGGAATCTACTGTTGAGAAGAGCTGGCTGGTGTACTAACTATATAAAACTCATCTTATGAACTGGATTCAAAGTCTATATGGATAGTAGGTGTACTCTTGGTAGTTGAGACATATCTTTTATTGGGTGGCCAATAAGGAGGTTTTTCACCCCTAGGACTGCCTTTAAACTGACCTCTTCCTCTGCCTAGTGGAGGTCAGGTCATCCTACCCATATGTTCAAAAGGATGGGTGGAATCTAATGTTAGTCTCCACTTCCTCCTCCAAGTATATTTCCCCTCCCTTTTATTTTCTTTTTCATTTTCTCTTTTCTTTTCTTTTTCTTTTTATCTTTCCTTTTCATTTTTTTTCATTTTATTTTATTTTTAACTTTGGCCAAGTTCACGAGAATAGACTTATTGATTTTTAGGGAGGTAGTAAGCCGCATCCTCATATATGTCAACCTCGTGAACTGTAAATGGCTTGAGATCTCCTTTGACACATTAGATGATCCCACCTCTCACCAAATTCATACATTGATGTAGAGAGGATGGAACTATGTTGTTCTTATGTATCAATGGTCTTCTAAGCAAAGCATTGAAAGATGTATTTGAGTCTATAATGTGAAACTTGACTTCGATCTTCCAATCATCTATCTCCATAGGAAACACTATGGAGCCTAAGGCCTATTGACTTTACTTTGGAGTGGATTCAATCTTCCCATCTTAGACTTAGGAGTCTTCTAGACACTAAGACTTCTAGTCATAAGACACTTCCCAATTAGGTAAACACTAAACCTAAGCCTAATGACTTAGGGTTAACCATAGATTAGGTTATGCCAAGGATTAGGATAATCCACCTACCCTACAACCCAAATCCAATCCATGTTCACCTTCTCAAACCAAACCTCAAGTTCAATTCAAACATCAAATTCAAATTCAAATCCAAATCCAAACCCAAATTCCAAAACCAAATGATTGATGCCCATGATCAAATCCAAACTTGAAACCCTTCCTAAGCCAAATTGTAATACAAATAAATCCAAAATCAATTTATTTTCTCATAATCAATTTATATCTTCAATCATCTTCCTAAATATAAATTAAATCTATATTCAAATAATCAAAGCAAAATCAAACTAAATCAAATTAAATCAAAACCCTTCTTAAGCCATATGGCCTATCTCATGGACTTAGCCAAATCTTAATCCAAATCAAGTCAAACTCAATTGATTTTCTCACAAATTAATCATATTTTTAATAACCTCAACAAATTTAAATGAAATATACATTTAAATTATCAAAATTAAATCAAACCAAATCAAAATCTAAACCTAAGCCACATGACACAACTCCATGGACATAGCCAAATTACTTCATTCCAAAGCCCAAATTAAATTTATTTCTCATGAATCAATCATATCATCAATCATATTCATAAATATAAATGAAATCTACAATCATCAAGCCAAACCAAAATCAACCCAAGTCAAACCCAACTTAACCCTTTTGACTTGAAATGTTCAAATGAACCAAAACCCATTTGAACCCAAGCTAATTGTAATTTAATTTATATATCAATCCCAAATCCATATATAAACTCAACTAAATCAAACTCAACCCAAAATCAAGCCAACTAAACCTAATTGGTCCACTTGACCCAAAGTGGCCAATTTGACCTATTTGAGCCAAGTTCTAATCCTACCCAAATTAGATTGAACCAAGCCCATCAAAACCTCCCATCATGATTGTTGATCACCCTAAGTTGATCAATTGTCACAAATTGGGTCAAACCAAGTCAACCCCTTAACCCATATGAGCCCAAACTAGCCAAATTGCAACCTAAGCCAAAACCCTTGAAACGAATGATTCATACCAAATCAAAATCAATATTTGAATATGACTTGACCTTCAATTGAGTCAAACCAAATCCAATTGGCCCTCTTGACCCAAGTTGACCCAAATTTGCCTAAAAGAACAAATTGATTCAAATCAAAATATAAGCCAAATTGATTGCAACCAATGGCTCAAGTTCAATCCAAATTGATTGTTGAACTTGACCAAAGCCATGATTGCAACTAATTGAACCTAATTGACCTACTTAGCCAAAATTGACCTAAAGGTTCAAGTTGGCCTAAATCAAAACCAAATAAAAATTAATTGAAACTAAAGCATGCAATCATCTTTAATTAGTCATATAAACCCAAGCTAACACCCAATCCAAGCCAATTTGGCCAATTTGGTCAAAGTGGTCAACATAACCTATTTGACCCAAAATGAATTCAAATGAGCCAAAATCAAATATAAGCCAAACTAAACAAAACCAATTGAACTAAAACATCTTAAATGATCATATGAACTTTACCCAACCCTTGGTTTGACCCAATATAACCAATTGGTCAATTTGACCCAACCTAACATAATTTGACATAAATGAGTCAAATTGAGCCAAAACTAGCCAAATCAACTCCAATTGACTTGAAATTTGGGTTAACCCACTTTTGGGTTATTTCAAATCTACCTAAATGAAATATAATGCCAAATGATCATTCTAACCTTGGGTCAAGGGCATCACATGAGATAAATCACCCATATAAGTGGTCATTTCAATTCTTTGGCCACTTGGTACTCTCTCAATGGTCCACCTAGAATAGACAACCCAACCCAAGGGTGGTTGGTCGACATGACCCATGGGAGGTGAAATCACTCACCCTCCCCATTAAAGCATTTAAAACCCATACGAAACCCATGATTCCTCCTTGGTAGCCACCTCCACACCTTCAACCAACCAAGCCGAGCCAACTCACCTCCTCCCTACCACCCTGACTCTCTGAGATAGTCGAACGACCACTAGAAGCTAAACCCAATCCCACCATCCGATCAAGATGAAGGGGGTATACAACCCCTCAATTCCACTCAAACACACACAAAAATCATTCTTCAAAGCCTAGCTACCTAAGATGAGCCACTAGAGCCATTCTCTTGGATCTCAAGCTCATTCCTCAATCAAAAATGCCATTCCAATCCATACCAAAATATGACACACCCATTTCTGACCTAACTACCCATTTCTCCATCAAACTCAAATTAACATTATACGCACCTTGCCTAGCCCTCATCAAGAAAGAATGAATCATTTCCCAAGCTTCCCAAGCACCGAGGTGGACTTCAAAGCGAAGCTCCAAATCATCGCTCATGGCCTTCCAAGTGAACATCAAGGAATTGATCCAATATGCTCAACATGGCTTCATCTCCACTATAAAGCTTCCTCAATCATTCGAGTGCCTTGAGCTCCATGAGGTATGCTTCTAATCAAAAATGGGAGCTTTTTAAGAAAACTTGCATCTCATGTGATCTTGATCTTGGATCCTCCATTGATGTCATGAAGGTGTGGGATCCTTTTGAGTTGATCCAAGCTGTATAAGCTTCAATCAAGTGAGCAATGGTAGGACTCCATTCTCCTCACTGACATTAGATCATGCATCCATTTTGCATGATCTAAGATGGATTAGATGAGATCAATTTGATTTAATCCTATTAAGTGGATTAACCATAGCATCAATCTTAGATCGATGGTGAGGAGAAAGCATCCGCCACCACCACATAGGCCGAGTTAAGATAAGTTTATCAATCGGCACATTGAAAGTTTGTTGTGTCAGCACACCACATGGCGTCAATAGAATTATGCTTTAATTAGCCTTAATTAATCATTTTTAATTGCTAAAACTTCTAGAAATTATAAAAAATCATAGAGAAATAAAAAAATACAAATAAATACTCATTTTAAAGGTATTTCAGGATAAATAATTTAAAATGACCTTAACTATTTTGAAAACTAATTAAGGTTTAATTACAAAATTAATTAGCTTAATTACTCTTTAATTACTTGAGCAATTAATCTCAAATTTTATGAATTAATTTAATGGGATGACCTCTACCTCCCATGATTTTCTTGGGATTTATTGCTCACTTAATTAGGAAAACTGATTAATTAAACCTTAACTACTATTTTAAGTTAATTAATGATCAATTAATCTCATGAACAGTAACAAATTTATTAATTAAGTTGATTAATCATTGTTCAAGAGTAGGTGAACTAAGGAATAGGGTTGGGACCCCTTTCCCTAAGTTCATTTCACCCTTTTTAAAATTAAATTAATTAATATTTAACTAATTAATTAAATCACTTAATCAAATTGAAATTATAATCAAAATAGACCTTTATTAATTAAATCATGGGGTAAATCTTTAGGTGTTTAATAACATGAATGAGTTTAACGAAATTATGGTTAGTCCATATGTGTGGGAAAACCATAAGAGTAATTAATTAAGTCCCTTAATCTAATTAACTATTAATCATGAGCTAATTGTATTAGGCCCCTTTTATTTCTTAAGATCATTGCAAGTTTATTTTCCATGTATATCATGTTGGCTCATAATTATTTTTTTAATTACTTTAAGGTGACATAGGTAAGGGTAATTAATTAATCTAATTAAGGGTTCAACTTAATTAACCCATAAAATCAACTTAATTACATTTTCTTAAATTAAATCAAATCACTAATGTGGGAATGGTTTAAAACATCAAGTGATGATTTCTCTTCTCCCTCTTAAATCTAATCAAATCCAAAACTTAATTAATAAAGAAGCTTTGTTTGCTTTAAATAATCTTATTTGATTTTATTGTCCTTAAGAACTAGTTTGGTTGAATGAATCACATGCTTATATTTGATTGTCTCTTCCAATCATGTTAAATTTGGTATGTCATTTGAATTCATGCATCCATCTTTTCAAAATCAAGTAAAATAAAATGGATTTCCTTTATGTAAGCATGTGTTGATTAATTTAATATATGTGCTATTATCACTATTAAATCCAAATGTATTTTGCAAAAGCTTATAAATGAATAGTAATATATGTTATGATGTTAATTATGTATACATAAGAAATGCATGTTCTTATCGCTTAAGTGTATTAATGTTGAGTTCCCTTTCCTCTATTCATGTGTTGATTTATATAAGATTGAATGGTAATGGGTATATAGTCTGGACATCTCAGGAACACGAGGATTTAGCTAGCCCCAAGGAGGTCATTTGATTACCTCACTTCTCTAGTTTAATAATGGCACGTACCCATTTGATTTTATTCTTATGTATTTCAAGATTAGAATTTGGATAGAGATTTAATTCATATATATAAATAATTCAATCAATCATATATAATATATATATATATATATATATATATATATATATATATATATATATAAAATATATATATATAATCTTGCATGGTTTTCTTTCCCTCATTTATGTATACATCCATGTGTCCAAAGAAAAGCAAGTATAGTCACATCTAATACAAAGCTTTAGTTAGCCTTAATGAGGTCATTTGATTACCTCACTTGGGTAGTTGAACAATGACACATACATGTCTATATCTTTGTACATGTATATGTATATGTGATTAGTGAATGAAAATCCCATTTTACATTAAAATTGCATGCATTCATAATTGACTAAGTGGTTGAACTAATTATCCATATGACTTGGAGCTTACTTCCTATGTTCATGTATATGAATTTACATATGTTTGAATAAAAGTAAATATATAGTCTGGACATTCCATGAATACAAGGCTTTAGCTAGCTCCAAGGAGGTCGTTTGATAACTTTCTTTCCTAGTTTAACAATGGCACATGCCTATTTAATTTCATTCTTATGTCCTTTTTGTATAAGAATTTGGATGAAGTTTTAAATTAATATGTTTAAATAATTCAATCAAATAAAATCAATATTCTAAACATACATAAACATTCATCATTTAAGTGTACTAAAATATGTTGCATGTATAAATACACATAGGATTAAATCATATGCATGTTATATGTGATGGAAAGGAATAATTTAATATATGTCATGTATAGTAATTTAATTAAATTAATCTTAAGATGCATTTCATTTTGAAGGATTATTTAAAGTGAACCTAAACTTAGGATTAATTAAATCATTTAATAAGCCATTCACTAAAGAGAACTAAATCAAATTAATATACTTTAGAAAGTGTCTTGGTAGGGATGAAAGAGGAATCCTTTTTTCTCTTTATAACACTTAGTTGCTAAGTGTAATCAAATAAAACAAAAGAAAACACAGATTAAAATTCTCAAATCAATTAAACTACTTCAAGTGAAATCAACCTTTCATGTTAAATTGAATCCTTATACACTTAAAAAATACAACATTAATGCCTAATAAGACTTACCACACAAGCCTTAATACACATATTAGAATTAAGTCACCACTTCTAGCTCTAAGTTAGGATGGTGTATGATGTGATGTATGTTTTGTTTTTTGATGTATTATTTTAGATTGGATGTTAGGGTGTATGCTTCATAGACTTGATGATATGTTAATATTAACCTAATCAAGTTTTCTATAGGGGATTATGCTTAAGGGATGCTTAAAAATAAATGTGAATGCTTTTTTGTAGGTTGCTTAAATCCTTAAGCATAATCCAAGTTAGACAGAGGGCTTAGTTACCCATGTAGGGTGCTAAGTCTAAATTATAAACAAACTATAGATTATATGTATATTTAGCTAACCTCTATTTTTAGTGTGTAGTTAGATTTACTTTTCCCACATAAATGTAATTTTTGCAATTGGAATTAGGATTAGTGCTATAGGGGATTAGGATGAGCAGTGGCTAGAAGGCTTTATCCTGGGGTGCCCTGTGATGCCTTTGAAGTATGGAACATCCAAATCAAAGAAGGAACCAAATCATAAATGGAGATATGAAGAAAGAAGACCCTCATAGCATTTATTAAAATTATAATTATTCTTTTATATTCCAAGTTGTATAATGGTAGAGCTCGGCTACCCAACTTTTCTCTCTGTTGTATGTATAAGACCACCACAGCCTTTTATTCTTTTATAATAGTATATATAATTGTTTGATTTTTACATTGTGCATTAGGATGGCATGCTTTTCATAGTTTCATAAATGATTGATGCTTTAATGTCTGGCTTGTATATGATTAGGCTCTTAAAATAAAAATAACTTTTCTACTCAAAAATCACTCATAATTAAATTTTAAATAACTTATAACCTCATCATAAAGCCTAAGACATAAATAAGATAATTTAAAGATTTAGCTACCCCTTAGCTATATGATTGTATGTTTCACATCATGCCTGCATATTCTTTCTCTCTTGAACATGAAGGATCTCCATCCTTGCATGATAAAAGAATGCTTGACTTGTGAGGGAATCCCTTGTGGTAAAGAATACCTTCTTCTAGCTGATTTGACCAATAACTTATTTCATCATGCATTTAGGCATAAGAAATTCTAAAGCCTCTATCAAAATGATGTGTCTAAAATGAAATAAAATTTGAAAATATTTTGCATCTATAGATTAAGTCATATGCTCATACCACTCATGCTCTAGTCTCTTAGAGAGTATATTTAAGACTTTAGTCTCTTTCTAATTAAATAACTACCCTAGCTATCTTGCAATTCATAAGACTGGACTACATTATTTTAAAATTATAGGAGAAGTTAGCTGATAGCTACTCCAAGCGATTATAAGTCAAGAAGTCAGACAATTTATTTTCTCTTATGGAGGTAAACCCTTATGTCCACCTGTCTCTTAGATTTAAGTCATGATTTAGCTTGTACTAAATCACTCTAGATTTAGGATCCGAGGTAGCTATTTCCTTCAAGCTAAGAGCTTAAATTCTCACCTCTTAGGCATTCCCATAACCTTGTGTTGGTGGATTATAAGCCCTAGTAATCTAATTGAATTTTAGCTCAAAACATATAAATCCCCTCAACATCAAAATTATAAAGCCCAACCATATCATAGATTGGAATGCTCACTAGTCTTCATAGTATCATGAATATTTCCTACTTATTTCATTTGGATTCCAAAAATAAGTCTTCTCCTTAAACTTTCCCAATTGATTTTCCAAATACAACCAATCCTTTGATATCTAACTCATAATTGTCTACTTTAATCGAGAATATTCTTAAGAAATTTTATTTCCTAAGATGTCATTAACTATGGAGGCTTGCCCATAAACTAAGACCTTTAATATAAACCCCGCTTATTCATCCATGTAAAGTAAGAGAAATATCTCTGTTACATTCGAAGACCCATCATGCCTTAGGAGTCCTTATTACGTGATTAGGTCCCTTGTAGGGTTATTCCTCTATCTTTTGAGATAGTACATCATACCTGAATGTTATACCTGACCTCAAAAAGTACCCCCCCATACATCCAAAACTAAACACCATAACACCCTCTCGCCTTATTTATTGAATCCTCTCAACATCATCCTTTCTTGTGGAGTTTGGAGATGTCGATCCTCAAGCAGTAAGAGTTCTTAGACTCATAATGTTGATTGATACATGTGGGTCAACATGAACTTTGGATAGCCTATATCTGCCAACATCCATTATAATGTAAAGAGGCGCTTGTGCTCGATCATCCCTAGGTGTAAGTCTTCATCGTTGAATTCCTAAGATGTCCTTCGAGTGGCATACCTCCTCTTTAGTAGTGATCAGCTAAGCTAAACATATCTCCAGATCAAATAAGGCCTTGATTAGAGATCCCCTCATCTCTTTGGATAAGACAAGGGTGTCTTATATGCTTAACTTAGCTGGAAACTTTCTAAGTTGAGCTAGGATATTGTAATCAACTCTAGCTTGGTTTTCCACAAGCATATCCATGGGTGGAACATCCTATGAAGGGCTACTCACCAAAAAATACTACTTACTCTTATCTAGGTGCTACCTTAAAGATAGAACTTTGTCACCATAGTTAACTTGTGACTTGGAATGATGAGCTATGGAAAGTTCTACCTTCTCATCAATACCTACCTTCTCCTATGGGATCCTCAGAGTTAGTTGACTCCAAGTCAATCTCAAGAGGTGAACCCGATTGATTCAAAGAAGGATAGTCTGACTCTGAATCAGAAAGGAAAGGATCGGATCTACTAGAGCTATTATTTTAATTTATACTGGAGAGCTTTCAATAGGAATAAAATCAAGAGCATCAGAAGTAGATAATATATAAGTAGATTCATCTTTTTTGATTAATTTCTTTTTCTACGGAGGTACATGATAGAAATCAAGTAAAGTAACTAGAGTAAGGGATGTAGTGCCCTTATCCATAGATATAACGCTCGTACTAATAGAAGAGGAGCTAGCATAAGGGGTGGTAACTACAACCTCAAAACCAGACTTGATTTGCACTTATTATCAAAAAGTATGGTGAGCTACTACCTAGTCACACCCTCCTAGTGCTTGCAACTAACAAAACTTCCTTGGTGTGAGGTTTGAGCTACCACACCTACAAGGAAACCATCTTGATCTTAGAAATGATCTTCATAGGTTGAGATAGGAGATATCCTAACCTTCTTTGGTCTTAACAGATCATGTATCCCCAAGGATTACTCTAACCTAAACCGGATGGTTGTTCTAATAAGTATTCCTTAGGGATATCTATGGCTCTCAACTTGTAGTGCTCAAATCCTTAAAAGTGATACAATAAGACATGGCCTAATATGTGGTGGTATAGCTAGGATCATCACTCTTGCCCACTTCCTCCGGCCTCTGCTAAATAAAGTCATTTCTTAAGAGACTTAAAGATTTTCCTAACTACCTCCCTCTTTAATGAACAACTTCAATCTATCAAGAGTAGGTGGAAATTAGCTACATGGTGATGGATATTAATACCTACAAATACCTAGAAATGGTCATTTATGGTGGCCTATATGGTGGTGATGGAAGAGAGGTGGAAAAGGAGGTCTAATTTGTAGTCTCTCATACTACTGCGCTTCCTCTATCCACCGACATAAGCTCCCTGGCTTCTTCTCAAACACCTTCTACGGCTTGGGCCTAAGTGATTGGTCGAGAAAGGGCAACTATTTGGCTTCCTCTTGTAGGCTATCCACTTTATTGATTAATTTCTCGAATATTTTGATGGTAACACCCTTAAGCATGAAGGTGACCGAGCCATGGATATTCTTGAGAAGAATCTCAATGGCAAGCTATTCGGACAGTTGTGGTTTGCATTTCATGCTCAGGTTGTGCCACCTAAAAATGTAATCAATAAGGGTATCATTGAGTTTCTATTTCTCTACAATGAGGTCGCTTACAATCACCCTCTGTTGAGCACCAACAAACCTCTTGATGAAGAGGTGCTCCAACTCAAAAAAAAACCTTCATCAACCATAATTTGACCTAATCAAATGCAACACTAAAGATAAAAGAAAAGGCAAAAAAACTAAAATAAACCGCTCTAAAGTGTGTAATGTGTTATGTGGGTTCCCACCATCTAAGATCTTGAAGGATGGCACAAAATCCTAAATAAAATAAAAACAAAATAAAAACTCAAAATTAAAAAATAAACCTAAAAATAAAATAATAAAACCTAAACCTTAAACTAAAAAAAACTAAACTTAAAATAAACTTTAACCTAAATTAAAATAAACAAAATTAAAATAAATAAAACCTAAACCGAAACCCTAAACTAAATAAAATAAAATAAACTAAAATAAACCTAAACCTAAAATTTTTAAAAAAAACCTAAAGCCTAAACCTAAAAAAATAAAATAAAAACCTAAACCTAAACCAAAAATTAAAAAATAAAACCTAAACCTAATGAAATAAAATAAAAATAAAACTAAACTAAAAAAAATAAACATAAACATAAACCAAAACTTAAAAAATAAACTAAATTAAAAAACTAAACAAAAATAAATAAACTAAACTAATAAAAAAAATAAACCTAAATAAAAAAATTAAAATAAATAAACTAAATAAATTTAAACCTACCACTTTACTTAATTTAAAAAACCCTAAACCCAAAAACCTAAACCATAAATCCTAAACCATAAACCCTAAACCTTAAATAATAAAACTAACTCTAAACCCTAAACCCTAAACCTTAAACCCTAAACCCTAAACCCTAAACTCTAAACCCTAATACCCTAAACCCTAAACCCTAAACTAACCCTAAACCCTAAACCCTAAACCCTAAAAACCTTAAATCCTAAAGCCTAAACCTAAACCCATAACACTAAACCCTAAACTAGCCCTAAACTAAAACTAAACCATAAACTAACCTAAAACCCTAAACTAAACCCTAACCCTAAAAATAAACCTAAATCTAAACCCTAAACACTAAACCCCTAAAAAAACCTAAACCTAAAACCCTAAACCATAAACTCTAAACCCTAAATCAAAATAAAACCTAAACCTAAAACCTAAACTAAATAAAACCTAAAAAATAAAAATAAATAAAAAACCTAATCCTAAATATAATAAATAATTAAATTAAACCAAACTAAACATAAACCTAAAATAAAATAAATTAAAATAAAATAAAACCAAAAAATAAATAAAAAACTAAACTAAAATAAAAAATAAATAAACCTAAATAAAAATAAAACTAAATAAAAACCTAAATAAAATAACTATTAAAATAAACCTAAAAAAATATATAAAAAATAAACCTAAACCTAAAAAAAATAAATAAAATAAAATAAACCTAAACACTAAAATAACTAAACTAAAATAAATAAAATAAACCTAATAAAATAAAATATAAACTTAAACTAAAAAATAAAACCTAAAACCTAAACCTTTAAAATAAAATAAAAACCAAAACCTAAAGCTAAAATAACCTTAAAAATAAAATAAAAATAAAACTCAACTAAAAAATGAACCTAAACCTAAACCTAAACCTAAAAAATAAACTAAAATAAAAAACCTAAACTAAAATAAATAAACCCAAAATAAATAAACTAAACTAAATAGTAATAAAAAATAAACTAGAATAAATAAATAAATAAACTAAATAAACCCAAACAAACTACACTTAAAAAAATAAACACTAAATCCTAAATCATAAACCTAAACCTACTAAATAAACCTAAAACCTTAAACCCTAAACCCTAACCCTAAACCCTAAAACCCTAAACATAAACCAAAAAACCTAAACACTAAACCCAAAAACCCTAACCCTAAACCTAAACCTAAACCCCAAACCTAAACCAAAAACCTAAAACTAAATAAATTAAAAATAAACTTAAACCCTAAACCTAATAAACTAAACCTAAACCAAAACTAAGAATAATAATAGCATCACCATAAAAGCTAAGTATAGTGGAGGTGAAAAAAAAAATATCTAAATAAAATAGTAGTGGTTAAAAATAAAACAAAAAATATGAAATTATACTAAAAAATGGTTATAAACAGAAACTAAAGAAAATAAACCTATAAAAAGTGACTTTATAATACAGTTCTAAATCTAGATTTGCTCTATGCATGCTCAATCTATGTCACTAAAACTCTACTTGGAAGAATCAAAAGAAGAAATGTTGAATCAGTTTATTCTCTATTAAAAAAAAAACAAAAAAACCCTAAACCTAAACAAAAAAATAACCTAAACCTAAAACATAAACCTAAAAAATCTAAACCTAAATCACTAAACTAATAAACTAAATAAAATTAAAACCCTAATAAACCCTAAAACCTAAACCCTAAACCTTAAACCCTATAAATATAATAAAATAAATGACCTAAACCTAAATAAAAATAAAATAAAATAAACTAAAATTCTAACTAAAACCTAAACTTAAACTTAAAAATAAAATAAAATAAACTAATAAAAATAAACTAAAATAAAAAATAAAAACCAAAAATAAACAAAAAAAAATTAAAATAAACCTCCTAAAAAAAAAACCTAAATAAAATAAAATCTAAACATAAATAAACTAAAACTTAAAATCAACCTAAAATAAATAAATAAAACTAAATTAAACTAAACCTAAATATAAACTAAAATAAATAAAAAAATAAAATAAACCTAAATAAAAAAATACCTAAACCTAAACTAAAATAAACTAAACTAAAATAAATATAAATAAACCTAAAATTAAAAAAAATAACCTAAACCTTAACTAATAAAATAAAATAAACTAAAATTAACCTAAACTAAACTAAAACCTAAACTAAACTAAACCCTAAACCTAAACCTAAACCTTAAACCAAAACCTAAAAACCCTAATAAACTTAAACCCTAAACCCTAAACCTTAAACCCTAAACCCTAAACCCTAAAACCCTAAACCCTAAATCCTAAACCCTAAACACTAAACCCTAAACCCTAAACCATAAACCCTAAACCCAAAACCCTAATCCATAAACCCTAAACCCTAAAAAGCTAAAAACCTAAGCTTAAACTAAATAAAACCATAAATAAAATAAAGAAATAAACCTAAATCAAAATAAAATAAAATAAAAATAAAATAAATACCTAAACTAAAACCTAAACATAAACCTAAACCAAGTTAAAAGAAAATTAAAAAAATAAAACTAAACTAAAATAGAATAAATAAAAATATAAGCTAAACTAAAAATTAAAAAACCTAAATAAAATAAATAATAAACCTAAAATAAAAATAAAATAAACTTTAAATAAACCTAAAATAAAAACTAAATAAAATCCTAAACCTAAACCATAAACTAAAAAAAACTAAACCTAGAATCAAAATAAAATAAACCTTAACCTAAACTAAAATAAACTAAACTAAACTAAATAAAACCTAAACCTAAACCTAAACCTAAAATAAAGTAAATACAAACTTAAACCTAAACTAAATAAAATAAAATAAACTAAAAAAAAACCTAAACCTAAACTAAATAAGTAAAACCTAAAAATAAACCTAAAATAAAAACCTAAAATTGAAACCTAAAAAAAATAAAATAAAAACTTAAACCTTAACCTAAAAATAAAAAGTAAAATTAAACCTTAAAAATAAAATATAAATAGAACTAAACTAAATAATAAACCTAAACCTAAACCTAGACCTAAAAAATATTATAAAATAAAAACCCAAACTAAAATAAATTAACATAAACTAAAATAAATAAATAAAATCAAATCAAATCAAATAAATAAAAAATAAACTAAATAAACCTAAACCTTTTAGTTTACTTAATTTTAAAAAATTAAAAAAAATATTTAAAAAAAACCCTAACCCTAAACCTACAACCCTAAACCCTAAACTAACTCTAAACCTTAAACCCTAAACCCTAAACCCTAACCCTAACCCTAAACCCTAAGCCCTAAACCCTAAACCCTAAACTGGAAACTCTAAACCCTAAAATCTTAAACCCTAAACCCTAAACTAACCCTATATCTTAAACCCTAAACCCTAAAAACCTTAAGCCCTAAACCCTAAACTAACCCTAAACCCTAAGCTAACCCTAACCCAAAACCCTAAACCCTCAAAATCTTAAACCCTAAAGCTGAAACACTAAACCATAAACCCTAAGCCCTAAAACCTTAAACCCTAAAACCCTAAACCCTAAACCTTAAACCCTAAAAGCATAAACCTTAAAACTCTAAACCCTTACCTTAAACCCCAAATCCTAAACCTAAACCTAAAGTAACTAAATAAATTAAGAAATAAAACTAAACATTAAAACCTAATAAACCTAAAACCTAAAAATTAGCATAACCTTGATGGTAGAAACATCACCATCAACTAGGCTCAGTCTAGATCTTGCAGTGGAGGCAAAGGCGAGGTAACAATGGTGATTGGGACTGAGGCTGGAGGATATGGAGGTGGTGGTCAGCAATGTGGGGCGGATGATGAGAAAGAGGTTACAGCCATGGTGGTGGTGGAGGGAGAGATCAGGGATATGATGGTGGATCCTAATACTTGAAAGGCTGGGGTGGTTCTGATTGGAACTAGAAAAATTGAAAAATGGTTGATCCAATCTACTGCTATGGAACTATTTCTTTACAGTAGAGATGTTTCTAGTTATCTAGGGTTTTGATTTGCTCTATGTGCACTCATTTTTTTCTCTATGTGGTTGCTTGTGTCTTAGAAAACTTGGTGCGTTACATGGTCGATGTAATAAAAAAGAAGAAATATTGAATCTAAATTTATTTTATGTTAAAACAAAACCAAAACCCCCAACTAAAGCAGGACCCCTATACCTAAAACCTAAGCCCTAAACCCTAAACCCTAAACCCTAAAACCTAAACTATAAACCCTAAAACCTAAAACCCTAAACCCTAAATCCTAAACCCAAAAACTTAAACCCTAAACCCTAAAACTTAAACCCAGAACCCTAAACCTTAAACCCTAAACCCTCAACTAACCATAAACCCAAAACTAAAATAAATAAACTAAACTAAATAAAAAATAAACCTAAATAAAAAATTAAAATAAACTAAAATAAATAAAAACTAACAAAATAAACTAAATAAACATAAACCTATGAGTTTACTTAATTTAAGAAAATAAATAAATAAAATCCTAACCCTAAACCCTAAGCCAACAATCCTAAACCCTAAACCCTAAGCCTTAAATCCCTAAAAGCCTAAAAACCTAAATCTAAATGAAATAAAACCTGAAAATAAAATAAATAAAGAAACCTAAACCTAAGCCTAAACCTAAACGTAAAAATAAAATAAAATAAAAATTAAAAACTAAACTAAAATAAAATAGATGAAACCTAAACTAAACTAAAAAAATAAAAGAAACCTAAAAATAAAAACACTAAATAAAATAAAAACTAAATGTTAAATTAAAATAAATTTAACCCAAAATAAAATATAATAAAAACTAAATAAAAACCTAAACCTAAAAAATAAACCTAAAAATAAATAAAAAAAGAAAACCTAAACCCTAAAGTAAAAAAAAAAACCTAAACCCAAAATAAAAAAATAAAATAAACCTAAACCTAAACTAAAATAAACTAAATCTAAACCTAAACCTAAAATAAACTAAACATAAACCTAAAGCTAAACTAAAAAATGAAACCTAAAAATAAACCTAAAATGGAATCCTAAAACCTAAACCTAAACCTAACCTAAAAATAAAAAATAAAACCTAAACCTAAAAAATAAATTAAATTAAAACTAAACTAAAAAAATAAGCAGAAACCCAAACCTAAACCAAAAAATAAACTAAAATAAAAAACCTAAACTAAAATATATAAACCTAAAATAAATTAATTAAACTAAATAGAAATAAAAAATAAACCTAAATAAAAAAATAAAATAAAGTAAACTAAAAAAATAAAAAAATATACTAAATAAACATAAATCTACTGGTTTACTTAATTTAAAAGGAAACCCTAAACCCTAAACCATAAATCCTAAACCCTAAACCCTAAACCCTAAATCCTAAACCCTAAACCCTAAAACTAACCCTAAACCTAGAACCCTAAATCCTAAACCCTAAAACTTATACCCTCAACCCAAAATAGTAAAAACCTTAAACCCTAAACCTGAACACTAAAGTAATCCTAAACCATAAACCCTAAATCCTAAACCCTAAACCCTAACACTAACCCTAACTCTAAATCCTAAACCTAATACCCAAAACCCTAAAACCCTAAAGCATAAACTCCTAACTGACTAACCACTAAACCTAAACTTAAAACCCAAAATCCTGGGCTAACCCTAAACTAAACCACCCTAACTCCTGCTAACCCTAAATAAATAATAAAACTATCAAAAACCTAAACTAAAGCCTAAATGCTAAACTCCTAAACCATAAACCTAAACCTAACCCTAAACATTAAACCCTAAAAAAAACCCAAAACCTAAACTTAAACCTAAAAACTCAAACCCTAAACCCTAAAACTTAAAACCTAAACCTAAATAAAATAAAAAATAAATAAACTCAAATAAAAATAAACAAATAAATACCTAGACATGGTTTACTTTTTTTTTAAAAAAACCCTAAACGCTAAACCCTATACCCTAAACCCTAAACTCAAAAACCCTAAACCCGAAACCCTAAAACACTAAACCTTGAACACTAAACCCTAAACCCTGAAACCCTAAACCCAAACCTAAACCCTAAAACCTACAACCCTAAACCTTAAACCCTAAACCCTAAACCCTAAACCCAAAACTAAAAAAAAATAATAAAAAAAAAAAAAAAAAAAAACCCTAAACCCAAAACTAACCCTAAAGCCTAAACCCTAAACTAACCCTAAACCCTTAACCTTAAACTAACATTAATCCCTAAGAATGGGAATAACCTTGACGACAAGAACATCACCCTCAACTTGCTTCAGTTTAGACCTGGCGGTGGAGGCGAAGGAGGAGGTGGTGGTTATCACTGGTGGTGGGGTATTTGGAGGTTCTAGTGGAAATGGTTGTGGTGGTCGGAGAATGGTGGTTATGGAAGCGGGAGGAGTGAAAGAGGTTACAATCATGGTGGTTGTGGAGGGTGAGATCGGGGATATGATTGTGGATCCCACTACTCGAGAGGAGGGGGTGGTTCTGATGGGAACTAGAGAAACTAAAGAATGGTCGATCCAATTTGCTACTTATGGAACTGTGTCTTTATAGTAGAGAGAGTTCTACTTATCTAGGGATTTTGATTTGCTCTATGGGCTCATTCTTGATCTATGTCATTACTTGCATCTTGGAAAACTTGCGATGCTACTTGGTTGATGAAATCGAAAAGAAGAAATGTTGAATTTGAATTTGTTCTTTGTTAAAAAAAATCCTTAAGCCAAAAACTAAAGCTTAAACCCTAAACCTAAAACATAAACCCTAAACCATAAACCCTAAACCCTAAACCCCAAACCCCAAACCCTAAACCTTAAACCCCAAACCCTAAATCCTAAACCAACCTTAAACCTTAAAAAGCTAAAAACCTAAACTAAAACTAAATAAAACCTAAAAATAAAATAAATAGAAAAACCTAAACCAAAATAAAATAAAAAATTTAAATTAAAATAGAATATAAACTAAATCCTAAACCTAAACTTAAACCTAAAAATAAAATAAAATAAAATTTTAAAACTAAACTAAAATAAAATAATTATAAACCTAAACCTAAACTAAAGAAGTAAAAAAAATAATCCTAAAATAAAAATAAAATAAAATAAAAACTAAAAAAACCTAAACCTAAAAAATAAACATAAAAATAAATAATAAATATAACCTAAACCTAAACCAAAAAATGACCTAATCCTAAAAAAAAACTTAAACCAAAACTAAAATAAATAAAACCTAAACCTAAACCTAAAATAAAGTAATCTTAAACCTAAAACTAAACTAAATAAAATAAAATAAACTAAAAATAAACCTAAAAATAAACCAAAAATAAAAACCTAAAACCTAAACTTAGAAAAATAAAATAAAAACCTAAACCTAAACTTAAAAATAAAAAAAAATTTAAACCTAAAAATTAAATAAAAATAAAACTTACCTAAAAAATAAACCTAGACCTAAAAAATAAACTAAATAAAAAACATAAATAAAAATAAATAAACCAAATTAAATAAAAATAAAAAATAAACCTAAATAGAAATTAAAAATAAAAGAAACTCAAATAAACAAAAAATAAACAAATAAACCTAAACCTACCGGTTTACTTATTTTTTTTTAAATAAACCCTAAACCCTAAATCTTAAGCCCTATACCCCAAACCCTAAAACCTAAACTCCAAACCCTAAATCTACAACCCTAAACCCTAATCCCAAAAACTTTAAACCCTAAACTAAAAACCCTAAAACCCAAAAAACCCTAAACCATAAACCCTAAACCCTAAACCTTAAACCATAAACCCTAAAACCTATAATTCTAAACCTTATACTCCAAACCATAAACCCTAATAAATCCTATACCCTAAACCCTAAGAATGATCAGAACCTTGATGCCAAGAACATCCCCGTCAAGTATACTCAATCTAGATCTGGCGGTGGAGGTGACGATGGAGGTGGCGATTCTCATAATGGTGGTGGGGGATCAGGAGGTTCTAGTGGATATGGAGGTGGTGGTTGGAGCTATGGTGGTTATGGAGGTGGGAGGAGCATCAAAGGTTACAGCCGTGGTGGTGGCAGAGCGAGAGATTGGGGAAATGATGGTGAATCCCGTTACTCAAGAGGCAAGGGTATTTCTCATGGGAACTAGAGAAACTAAAAAATGACTGACCCAATCTGCTGCTTATGGAACCGTCTTTATAATAGAGATGATTTTACTTTTCTAGGGATTTTGAATTGCTCTATGGGAGCTCAATTTTTACTATGTCGTCGCTTGTGTCGTAGAAAACTTGGGGTGCTACTTGGTTGATGAAATTGAAAAGACACCTTAAACCCTAAACACTAAACCCTAAACCATAAACTAAAACTTAAAACCTAAACTTAAAACCTAAACCCTAAACCCTAAACCCTAAAACCTAAACCTTAAACCCTAAAAACCCTAATACTTAAACACTAAACCCTAAACCCTAAACCTTAAATCCTAAACCCTAAACACTAAACCCTAAACCCTAAACACTAAACCTTAAAACCCTAAACCTAAACCCTAAAAGTATAAACCCTAAACCCTAAAACCTACAATCCTAATCTAATAAACTTACAACCCTAAACCCTAAACACTAAACTATCCCTAAACCCTAAACCCTAAATAAAGATGTCATTAGGAGTAGATCTAAAGAATGACCTAATCCTAACATAGTTATGGTAGCTAAAGAAAATGTCTTCAAGAGACTTTTCCTTGACTATTAGAGATTTCAATACCCTAAACCTTAACCCTAAATCATATTATAATACCATATATTATAGTATAATGCAGCAACATATATTTGAGCATGTAGTGATGTGTTTTTGGATGCTATACTATTTTGAAATGTTTTAGTATATTATGGTACTATGCCCTATAGTCTATATAAATATAAATCATAAAAATATTAATTTAATAAATTAGATGATGAAATTTATTAAATTTGAAGTGGGAATTAGGTTGTAGTACTAAAGGCGTGCTACACCACTTGTAGTCTAAAAAGTAAGATTTTATATTCAAAATAAATATTATATGTTGTAGCATAGTATAGTATCGTATATCATAATATATTATTTTGCATATTTTAAATTCTTTTAGTATTTTACAATCATGCAGTCGAGCCTACATTAGCATTATTTATAAAATTGTTGATTTAGACTTCAAAATGGTGGAATTTGTCCAAATTCATAATAGGTAGAGCATGGCATCATAATATATTATTTCCATTTAAAATATGTAAGTGATATGACTAAAATATATTGTCTTTTATTATTTAGACTAATTTTATGATATTTTTATCTTAAGCAATCCCTTGTGTTGTGATATGCAATATAATATAATATAATATGTTATAGTGTATTATAATATAGGATGCCATAATATAGTGTAGCATCATGCATTATAGCATACAATTATGTATTACTACTTGTGTTTAGCATATTTTAGTTTGTTATAGTATGATGTAGTAGAGTATGTACTCATATAATTCATAAAAATACTGATTTATAGGCTGAGATTATGGGATTTGGCCAAATTTAAGGTAATCTTTAGGGAACATCATTAGGGGTGTGCTATGGTGTGAAATTTAATCAAAAGAATGGAATTTTGCATCCAAAATAAATGTTCATTTTTCAAGCAAATTTTATAAATTTTTTGCTTAAAGTGATTCATTTTAAGGTCTAATTTAAGATAACATATTATATGAAAGCATATTAAAAGATAATGTACATACCAATATAACTTCACATATATATGAATGTGGTGGTGTGTTACTAAATGTTATTGTACATTTTAGTATGTTTTACTTTTGTTATAATACATTGGGTCAAAACTTACAAAAATGTTAATTTGAAGGCTGAGATGGAAGAATTTGGCCAAATCCACGGCACACACCAAGAAAAAAATACCAAACTATACTATTTTGTACCATTTCTAATAAAAAAACAACAATTTTACCTCAAGAATGAACATTATTTATATTTTATTATTTGTTCCTTTTAAGTGATTCTAATGATGTGTGATGTTAGATAATATATTATATTATAAAAAATTATAATATAACATCATATATTATAATATAATTAGTTTGTTAATTCACACTATAATATGATTAGCATGATATTGTATAATTAGTTTGAGCTTGCACCTTATCAAATCATATAGTGTTGATTACAATGTTAAGATGATGTAATTTGAACGAATACATTGCTATGCTTTTGGTTGAAGTATTAAAGGTGTGCAGAAGAAAAGAAATAAGATTTGATGAGAATTCCATGTCAAGGACATGAAGGGAGATCTGATAGGGGATCAAACATGCATTGGACATGAAATGTGAGGGGTCTACGTCGAGGGCATAAAAGAAGAAAATCTGCTGGGGATAGGGTTTGAATTTGATTTGATTATATGATTTGTGGAAAGAAGATCTGCTGGGGATAAGAATATATAATCCACTAGGGATTAAGATCGAAACAAATTTAATTTATTTTATTTTAATTGATGTCGAGGCATATCTACTAGAGATATGGGCTCGAGTCCACTGGGGATCGGGTATATGAACCTTCCACTAGAGAAGCAAATTTGATTTATCCACTAGGGATTGGGATTTGAGTTTGATTTCATAGATTGGTTTGGAGATGTATCCACTGGGGATAAGTGTTTGGTTGGACTTCTTTGATTTAGACTCTACTGGGGGATTTGGTTTAATTTTTCTCCCCTTGAGAGGTTAATTTTGAATTTGATTTTTTTTCTTGAATTATTTATATATGATTTGGGTCTCCACTAGGGAGAAGGGTGTGATTTAACGCCATTGGGGAAAATCAGATTGGGTTTAATTTAATCTTAGTTAATGTATGGACCCTATCAGTATGGAATGGACCCACTAAGAAAGAACTATATCAGCCTTGACCTACCTTAAGTTTACAAATCAAAAAGGATAGTCTACCGGCTATGGGGTAGAGCTAACCAACCTATGGGAATGCCTTTTAGTGTGCAACGACCGTGCTAAGAAGAAGGCATAGCATACTTATGTCTTCCAAAGTGAGGAACAACCGTTAGGGTGACCTATTGGATGCATAACAAATAGAACCTAACTTAGGGTGACCACTGAGTGAATGCCGCTGGGGACTTATGTCAACTCAAAAGTAGTTAGGATTAATTTTATTTTAATTTCATGTGATTTGATATGGCTTGTTTGGTTTAGTTTGATTTTAAATTGAGGGCATATTCGCTGGGGATATGAGCTCAATAAATTTGATAGATTTAGTTTATGGACTATGTTGGTGTGCAATGGACCCACTGAGAGGGGGCTATATTGGACTTGTCCTATCTCAAATTTATAAATATAAAGGGATAGTCTACTGGCCATGGGGAAGGGCTAGCCAACCTAAGGGGTTGCCTTTTGGTGTGCAACGGCTGTGTTAGGAAGATGGCATAGTAGACTTACATCTTCTAAAGTAGGGAACAACCATTGGGGTGACCTGTTGGTAGCACAACAAATCAAAGTTGACTTAGGGGTGACTACTGAGTGAATGCCATTGGGGACTTATATCAACTCAAGAGTTAGGCGATTCCTATAGGGAGTTTTTCTGACACTGCCCTAAAGATAGGATACCTGCTTGGGAAAAGGTACCACTATGAGTGTCTTCCTAATCCATAAGTGAATATATATTTTATTTATATGTTTGCATGGATCGTGTTGGTGTGTGAGGGACCACAATGATAAGGGGCTATGTCGGCCTTGACTTATCTCAGATTTACTGGACCAAGGGAGAATCTGCACATCCATAGGACCGATTCTCCAACCATAGGGGTGGTTACTAGAAAAGGTAAATAGTATCTGATAGTAACCTGGGTAGTGTCAAAATTGGATCGCAAAGGTTGTAATCCAAATATAGTGCCCACAAGGTAGGTGCTGCTAGGGGTCTTATCTTGAGCCCCAAAAAAGAAAGCCTTTAGGTGTACGATGGATAACTCAAGGAGAAAGTATAGTAAACTTACATCTGCATGAGTGGTGTATCCATCAGCACAATGAGAACCAACCAACCTAAGGTACCTGTCGATGTGCAACAATCAACCTGGAAAGAAAGCATGTAGACTTACAACTTTTTGAGTGAAACTGATCATCGGGATAGTATATTATCGGCGGGGCACATGCTATCTGACTTAGAGCGACTACTAAGTGGGGAGCCCCGGGGAAGGACTGGACCCAGAGTTGAAGCAGTCAAAAGAGAGGGACCCACTAAGGGACTTATCCTAAACCTCAAATAGACTTCATCTAGTCAATGTACAAAGGCTAATCCAAGTTGGAAGCATATCAGACTCACATCCTCTTAAACAAAGCCAACATGAGGTAGCTTACCGGCTATGTAGTAAGGCCTACCAAACTAGCAAGGTGCTCATCGATGTGCAGTGACCAAGTAAAGAAAGAAAGCGTAGCATACTTACATCCTCCAAATCAAGAAGACCACTGGGATGACACACTAGTAGGTAGCACGTCAGCCCAACCTAGAGCAGGCATTGAGTTAGTGTCGCTTGGGGTGTTATATCAACTCAGAGTAGCCCGTAAGAATCTCTCCTCCAAACCTTCGAGCTCTTCTAACTACAACTTGACATTCTTTTCTATTGTGATCTTGCTACCCACAACTATCCATACTGATGGGAATTTGACTTCTAATGGTAGAACGGCT
Source organism: Cymbidium sinense (assembly GCA_021442155.1). Lineage (NCBI taxonomy): Eukaryota > Viridiplantae > Streptophyta > Magnoliopsida > Asparagales > Orchidaceae > Cymbidium > Cymbidium sinense. Next base: position 56,620,254 of record CM038214.1, on the reverse strand, counting down.
TTGGACTCATATACTAAGGACAAAAGAGTTGATTGAGTTGGAGTTTTATATATGGTGTGGTAGGCTCATAAAGCTTCAACTAATTGTGCATGCCACTATCACTTATTATTGTTTAGTGTCTTCTTTAGTATTTAGATTAGAGTTTTGTTGAAGGCTTCTCCTAAGCTGTTTGCCCTCAGGTAGTTGATGGTAGAATATCTCTAATCTATGCTGTGACTCTGGGCAAAGTTGTTGATCTCGGTGCTCTTCAATGCAGTACCATTATTAGATATAATTCATTGAGGCACTCTAAATCAATATATGATATGGTTCCTAAAAACTAGAGCACATGCTGAGCTGTGACCTCTCTGAGCAGAATCTCCTTCACCCATTTGGAAAAGTAGCCAATAGCAGTTAAGATGAACTGATCCTTGGAAGAAGGAGGATCAATCTGACCGCAATGTTGGTACCCCAACACTCAAATGGCCATGAGGGTGATGTAGGATGTCGAATGTTGGGTGGTTGGTGTAGGACCACACAATGTATTTGACATTGGTGGGATCACCTAGTCATATCCATGCAATCTTTGATCATCGACAAGTATCCTAGTCTCTTGATTTGTCTTTCATCTTCAGACCAAATTGGTTGGCTCCACATAATCTTGAGTGTACCTCGGTCATGATCTTATGGGCTTTTTGCTTGTCTAAATATGGTAACCATATATGATCGAAAGACTGTCGGTACAAGACACCATCCACATGAGCATAGGAAAGTTCTCTCTGCTTCATTTAATGGGCTTGGGACTTCTCTTGAGGTAGTTTGCCTTTATTTAGGTAATCCATGAATGGTTGCCTCCAATCTAACTCCTCATCCTTCTTGGTAATGGAAACCTTGCATTCAAGAGATTACTTTTTTGATGAGTTCAATATCAATAAGGGATAAGACTTGTCTATTTTGGACCTTTATTGATATGGACTCATCCTCCGGACATGCCAACTCTTTATCAAGCTTGGCTAAAGCATACCCTATGGCATTCGCTCCATGCGGAATCTTATAAATGATAACCTCTAGGATTTAGGTCAACAACTCGAAGGTGTACTTATGGTAGTGATGGAGCTTGGGCTTTACAACCTTATAGGACCCAACGATTTGGTTGATAATTAGTTCAGAATCCCCAAAGATGTTGATGTTTTGGATGCATAGAGTAACGGCTAACTCTAGAATGGAAATAAGAGCCTCATATTCGGCTTCATTGCTAGTGTAAGGATTGGACAGATGATATGAGAATCTCATCACATCATGGTATGGTGTTAAGAGAAATATTCCTACCCCTGCTTTTCCTAGAATAATAGATTGTGGTTTTTCTCCTCTATGAGAGGAAGCCACACCATGAAAGTACATCTCGCAGCGGTGATTTGTTCATCAAAAAGTGGGTGTCCTACTAAGAAATCTACTAGTGCTTGTCCTTTCATCACATAATGCGGTACGAAGGTAATGTCAAACGGAGAGAGGATCATGGACAGTCATGCCAACCATTTGGATAGCGTCGACTATGTCATGAGATATTGTAGTGGATTGATCTTAGAGATTAAGTTCAGCTTATGAGGAAGCACGTAGTGCTACAGCTTTTGGGATGCAAAGATTAAAGTTAGTCAATGCTTCTCAATGGGTGGATAATTAGCCTCAGCGGGGGTTAGACAATGGTTGAGGTACTAGAGAGCATTTTCCTTCCCTTTGTCATTAGCTTGGGTCAATAAAGCACCAATGGAGTCATCGAATGCAGTAATGTAAAGTATGACCAGCTTGCCCAAGATAGGGATTGCTAGAATCGGCGGCACCATCAGGTATTGCTTGATGCCTTTGAAGGCATGCTCACACTTATCATCCCACTTGAACTTGGCATCCTTTTTGACAAGTGTTGAGAATGGCTGACATATTCTCGATAGGTTGGATATAAAGAGTCTTAGATATGCCAACCACCCTCAAAATGATCTGAGTTGAGTTAAACTTTTAGGGGGTGGCATTTCTAATATCACCTTGATCTTCTCCTGATTGATTTCAATTCCCTGGTGTTAGATAGTAAACCCAAGGAATTTCCCTGAAGCTACACCAAATGCACACTTTAGGGGGTTCATTTTGAGGTTAAATTGTCTTAACAATTCGAAAACTACTTCAAGTCAAAGAGATCGCCTTCCTTTTCTCTACTTTTGATAATGAGATCATCGACATAGCACTCGACTTGATGATGAATGAGTTCGTCAAATATTTGATTGTAAAATAAAATAAAAACCTAAACTAAAACCTAAACTTAAACCTAAAAATAAAATAAAATAAACTAAAACAAAATAAATTAAAACCTAAACTAAATTAAATTATTAAAATAAAGCTAAGAATAAAAACCTAAATAAAATAAAAATAAAATAAACCTAAAATAAAATAAAATAAGAACTAAATAAAAACCTAAACCTAAAAAATATACCTAAAAATAAAACATAAAAATAAATAAAAAAGAAAACCTAAACCCTAAACTAAAAAAAACAAAACCAAAAATAATAATAAAATAAATAAAATTAAATAAACTTAAATCGAAACTAAAATATATAAAACCTAAACCTAAACCTAAACCTAAACTAAATAAAATAAAATAAACAAAAAATAAACCTAAACTTAAACTAAAAAATAAAACCTAAAAATAAACCTAAAATGAAATCCTAAAACCTAAACCTAAAGAAATAAAATAAAAACCTTAACCTAAACCAAAAAATAAAAAATAAAACCTAAACCTAAAAAGTAAAATAAAAACAAAACTCAACTAAAAAATAAACCTAAACCTAAACCTAAACGTAAAAAAATAAACTAAAATAAAAAACCTATACTAAAATAAATAAACTAAAGAGAAATAAAAAAAATAAAGCTAAATAAAAAGAAAAAATAAATTAAATTAAATTAAATAAAAAACAAACTAAATAAACTAAATAAACCTAAACCTACCGATTTACTTAATTTAAAGAAAAAAAAAACCTGAACCCTAAATCCTAAACCCTAAACACTAAACCCTAAACCTTAAAACTAACCCTAAACCCTAAACCTTAAACCTACAACCCTAAACCTAAACCCTACCCTAAACCCTAAACCCTAAACTCTGAACCCTAATCCTTAACCTAAACCCTAAAAGCATAAACCCTAAAATCCTAAACCCTACACCCTAAGCCCTAAACCCTAAACCCTAAACCTTAACCTTAAACCCTATGCCTAAAACCCAAACCCTAAACTTGAACCTAAAGTAACTAAATAAATTAAAAAGGAAACCTAAACCCTTCAACCTAATAAACTTAAACCTAAACCCTAAGAATTGGCAGAATCTTGACACTAGAAATATCACCATCAAGAATGCTCAGTCTAGATCTGGTGGTGGAGGTGAAGGTGGAGGCAGTGGTTATTGTAGTGGTGGTGGGGGATTTGGAGGTGTTGGTACATATGGAGGTGGTGGCCGGAGAAGTGGCAGTTATGGAGGTGGGAAGAGCAATAAAAATTACAACCATGGTGATGGCGGAGGGAGAGATCGGGGATATGATGGTGGATCCCGCTACTCGAGAGGCTGGGATGGTTCTGATGGGAACTGGAGAAATTGAAAAATGGCTAATCTGATCAGCTGCTTATGGAACTGTGTGCTTACAGAAGAGATGGTTCTAGCTACTTAGGGTTTTCAATTTGCTCTATACGTGCTCATTTTTTATCTAAGCCGTCACTTGTGTCTTAGAAAACTTGGTGCGTTACTTGGTTGATGAAATTGAAAAGAAGAAATATTGAATATGAATTTGTTCTCTGTTAAAAAAAAACCAACAACTCTAAACCCTAAACTAAAACTTGAACCCTACACCTAAAACCTAAGCCCTAAACCCTAAACCCTAAACCCTAAACCGTAAACCCAAAACCCTAAATACCGAAAACCCTAAACCCTAAAACCTAAACCCTAAACCCTAAAACCCTAAACACTAAACCCTAAAACCTAAACCCTAAAGCCTAAAGCCTAAACCCTAAACCCTAAACCCTAAACCCTAAACCCCAAACCCTAAACCCTCAACTTACCCTAAACCTTAAACCCTCAACTAACCCTAAACCTTAAACCCTCAACTAACCCTAAACCCTAAACACTAAAAAGCTAAAAAGCTAAACTTAAACTTAATAAAACCTAAAATTAAAATAATTAAAACAACCTAACAGAAAATAAAAATAAAAAATAAACAAAAATAAAAACCTAAACTAAAACATAAACCTAAACCTAAACCGTAAACCTAAAAAGAAAATAAAATAAAAAATAAAAACTAAACTAAAATAAAATCAATAAAAACCTAAACTAAACTAAAAAAATAAAAAAATCTAAATAAAATAAAAACTAAACCTAAAATTAAAATAAAATAAACCATAAATAAAATAAAATAAAAACTAAATAAAAACCTAAACCTAGAAATAAATGAAAAATAAAACATAAACCCTAAATTAAAAATAAAAACCTAAACCTAAAATAAAAATAAAATAAACCTAAACCTAAATTAAAATAAACTAAACTAAAATAAATAAAACCTAAACCTAAAATAAACTAGATTAAAACCCAAACCTAAGCACTAAATAAATAAAATATGCTAAAAATAAACCTAAACCTAAACTAAAATATAATATCTAAAAATAAACCTAAAATGAAAACCTAAAACCTAACCCAATATATATAAACCTAATCCTAAATATAAAAATAAAAATTAAAACCTAAACCTAAAATCTAAAATAAAAATAAAACTAGACTAAAAAATAAACTTAAACTTAAATCTAAACCCAAACTTAAAAAATAAACTAAAATAAATAAACCTAAAATAAATAAACTAAACTAAATAAAAATAAAAATAAAACTAAATAAAAGAAAAAAATAAAAAAAAACTAAATAAACCTAAACCTATGAGTTTACTTAATTTTAAAAAAAATAAAAACAGATAAAGAAAACCCTAAACCCTAAACCTGCAACCCTAAAAACTAAATAAAAACCTAAACCTAAAAAACAAACCAAAAAATAAATAAAAAATAGAACCTAAACCTAAACTAAAAAAAAATCCTAAACCTAAAATAAAAATAAAATAAACCTAAACCTAAATTAAAATAAACTAAACTAAAATAAATAAAATCTAAACCTAAAATAAACTAATCCAAAACCTAAACCTAAACCCTAAATAAAATAAAATAAGCTAAAAATAAACTTAAACCTAAACTGAAAAATTATACTTAAAAATAAACTTAAAATTAAAACCTAAAACCTAAACAAAAAAAAATCAAATAAAAACTTAAACTTAAACCTAAACCTAAAATCTAAAATAAAAATAAAACTAAGCTAAAAAATAAACCAAAACCCAAACCTAAACCTAAAAAAATAAACTAAAATAAATAAACCAAAAATAAATAAACTAAACTAAATAAAAATAAAAAATAAAATAAACTAAAATAAATAAAAAATAAACTAAATAAACCTAAACCTATGAGTTTACTTAATTTTAAAAAATAAAAATAAATAAAAGAACCCTAAACATAAACCCTTCAACATTAAACCCTAAGCTCTAAATAATAAACCCTAAACCATAAACCCTAAACCCTAAACCATAAACCCTAGAACCCTAAACCCTAAACCCTAAACCCTAAACCCTAAACCATAAAGCCTACAACCCTAAACCCTAAACCCCAAACCCTAAACCCTAAACCCTAAACCCTAAACCCTAAACTTTAATCCCTAAACCCTAAACCTTAAACCCTAAGCCCTAAACCCTAAACCCTAAAAACCTAAAAACGTAAACCCAAACTAAATAATACTTAAAAAAATAAATAAATAATCTAAACCCGAATATAATAAAATCCTAATCTAAAACCTAAACCTAACCTAAACCTAAACCTAAACCTAAACCTAAAAAAATAATAATAAAAGTAAAAACTAAACTCAAATAAAATATGTAAATGCCTAGACTAAACTAAAAAATAAAATAAACCTAAAAATAAAAAACTTAAATAAAATAAAATTTAAAATTAAAATTAAAATTAAATAAACCTAAAATAAAATAAAATAAAAACTAAATAAAAACCTAAACTTAAAAAAATAAACCTAAAAATAAATAAAAACTAAAACCTGAACCCTAAAATAAAAAGAAAAGCTAAACCTAACATAAACAACGTAAAATAAACTAAACTAAAAAAAATAAATCCAAAACATAAACCTAAAATAAACTAAACCTAAACCCTAAACTAAATAAAATAAACTAAACTAAAAATAAACCTAAACTTAAACTAAAAAATAAAACCTAAAAATAAATTGAAAATAAAATGTAAAACCTAAACCTAAAAAAAATAATAAATCCTCAACCAAAAAACTAAATTAAAAATAAAACTAACCTAAAAAATAAACATAAACCTAAACCTAAAGTAAAAAATAAAGTAAAATGAAAACCTAAACTAAGCTAAATAAACGTAAAATAAATAAACCAATCTAAATAAAAATAAAAAATCAACTTAAATAAAATAAATAAATTAAACAAATTTAAACCTAGAGGTTTACTTAATTTTTTTTTAAAAACACTAAACCTTAAACCCTAAACCCTAAAACTAACCTTAAACACTACACCCTAAACCTACAACCATAAATCTAAAAAAATCCTAAACCCTAAACACTAAATGCTAAACCCTAAACCTCCTAAATTAAAACTAAAACCTAAAACCCTAAACTAACAAACCCTAAACCCTAAAAACCCTAAACCTAAAGAAACCCTAAACCCCAAAAACAGAAACTAAAGCCCTAAACCCTAAATAAAACCTAAAACCCTGCCCAAAGCCAAAAACACTAAATCTTAAATTGTAAATCCTAAGTCCTATAACCCTAAACCCTAAACCCTAAACCTAAACCCTAAACCCTAAACCCTAAACCTTAAAAACCTAAACCTAAACTAATTAAAACCTAAAAAAATAAAATAAATAAAAAAACCTAAACCAAAATATAATAAAAAATAAAACAAAATAAAAACCTAAGCTAAAGCCTAAAATTAAACCTAAAAATAAATAAAAATAAAAAATAAAAAGAAACTAAAATAAATGAAGAAAACCCTAAACTAAACTAAAAAATAAATTAAAGCTAAGAATAAAAAGCTTTAATAAAATTAAAACTAAATGTAAAATAGAAAAAAAAACATAAAATAAAATAAAATAAAAACTTGATTAAAACATAAACCAAAAAATAAAACTAAAAATAAAACCTAAAACTAAACTAAAGGAACCTAAACTAAAAATAAAAAAAAGTAAACCTAAACCTAAACTAAAATAAACTAAACTAAAATAAATAAAACCTAAACCTAAAATAAACTAAATGAAAACTTAAACATAAACCCTAAATAAAATAAAATAAACTTAAAAATAAAACCTAAAACAACAACAACAACAACAACAACAAGCCTTAATCCCACTAAGTGGGGTCGGCTACATGAATCCTTCGTCTCCATTGTGTCCTATTATGTGTCAAATTCTCATTTAATTCGAGTATACTAAGATCATTTTTATACATCTTAACCAAGTCTTTTAGGTCTACCTCTACCTTTCTTAACATAAGGAAAATCTAATACATCATCCTACTGACCTATAAAAACCATAAAGACTCTCCTAATCTTATCTACCACTGAGCTACTCCAACTTTTTCCTAACATACTCATTTTGCATTCTATCTCTAAGGGTAAATCCACTCATCCACAGGCATCCTCATCTCTGTAACACTTAACTTAGTCTTATGTTTCTCTTTTATTGGCCAACATTACGCACCATAAGTCATTGCGGGTCTTACCACCATCTTATAAAATTTTCCTTAAGTTTAAATGGAACTTTTCTATCACATAATAGGCGGATGCATTCCTCCACTTCAACCATCCAACTTGAATTCTACTAATAATATCTCCATCTATTTCACCATCATTTTGAACAATAGAGCCTAAATATCGATCGCTCACTCTTATTAATGACTTGATCACCTAAAGTCACACACTAAAACTTCTACAACTAAAATTACACTCCATATATTCAGTTTTAGATCTGCTAAATGAAAACCTTTAGACTCTAAAGTTGACCTCCATAATTCAAGTTTCGTTGGACTCCTCTCTAGTCTTATCAACAAGAAGAATGTCATCAAAAGCATACACCAGGTACATCTTCTTGTAAATGCCTGTAAGAACATCCATAACTAAAGTAAAAGATAAGGGCTTAATGTTGATCCTTGATGTAATCCAAGCGAAATAGGAAAATAGTTTGTCAATCCTCCTTGTGTTTGGACACAAGTGATAGCTCTAGTATACATATCCTTAATGACTTGAATATAACCAATATTAACTTCTTTTCTGTTCTAGAACTCTCCAAAGAACATCTCTTGAGACTTTATCATAAGCTTTCTCTAAATCAATAAATATCATATGTAGATCCTTTTTATTTTCTCTATGCTTCTCCATCAAACCTCTTAACAAATGTATAGCATCCATAGTAGATCTACGGCATGAAACCAAAGCGATTGTGAGAAACTTACGTATCACATCGTAACCTATGCTCAATTACTCTCTCCCATAATTTTAATGTATGACATTAACTTAATTCCTCTATAATTTGCACATTCTTGTACATCACCTTTATTCTTAAATATAGAAACCAACAAACTCTTTCTCCACTCATCTGGCATCTTTTTAGTCTTTAAAATAACATTAAAAAGATTTGTAAGCCAAGAAATTCCTTGATCTCCTAAACATTTCCACACTTCTATTGGAATATTATCCGGACCTACTGCTTTTCCACATTTCATTTTCTTTAAAGCTTCACTAACTTGATTTACTAATATGATAAAATGAAATTCTCTATTTTTGTTTAGGGTATTAAGGTTGCTAAAATCAATCGTACTTTCAGATCCTTCATTGAAAAGTTTATTAAAATACCTCATCCACCTATTTTCAATATCTTTTTCTAAGAAAAGCACTTTATTATTTTCATCCTTAATACTCCTCACTTGAACTATGTCTTTACTTCTCCTATCTCTTTGGTTGGCTAACTTATACATACATCTTTCACCTTCTTTGGTATCTAATCTATTGTATAAATCACTAAAATAAATTTTTTGCATCATATATTGCTTTCTTAGAATCTCTAGCCATTTTATATCTTTCCCAATTCTCAGTTTTTACAACTAAACCATTTTATAACAATGCTTCTTATTTCTTATCTTTTCTTGCACTCGACTCCACCACCAACTATTCTTATTAAAGAGGCTTTTCCTTTTGATTCGCCAAGCACATCTTCAGCAACTTGTTTAATAACACCTGATACTTTTTCCCACATAACGTTAGCTTCCTTATGAACATCCCAAACTTAATTTCTTGTAACATGCTCCTAAACCCTAAACTATGTCTTTTTCCCACATAAAACCTAAAAGAAAACCTAAAATATAAAAAAACAAACCTAAAAAAATAAAATAAAAACCTAAATGTACACCTAAAAATAAAAAAATAAAACTCAAACCTAAAAAAATTAAAAATAAAACTAAACTAAAAAAGGGACATAAACCTAAAACTAAACCTAAAAAATAAACTAAAATAAAAAACGTAAACAAAAATAAATAAAACTAAAATAAATAAACCAAACCTAAAAAAATAAAAATAAAAAATCTAAAATAAATAAAAAATGAACTCAATAAACTAAATAAACCTAAACCTACCACTTTAGTTAAATTTTATTTTATATGTTCTTTAAAAAAAAACCCTAAACCCTAAACTATAAATCCTAAACCCTATGCATTAAACCCTAAAATTAACCGTAAACTCAAAATCCTAAATCTACAAATCTAAACCCTAACCCTAACCCTAAACCCTAAAAACTAAACCCTAAACAAATCCACCCTAATCTTCTAAAAACCATAACACTAAAAAACCATACCCTAATAACTATAACTACCTCTACCCTAAACCTAAAACCTAACTACGGACCCAAACCTAACCCTAACATTAAATCTAACCCACCTAAAACCTAAAAATATAACCAAAAATAAATAAACTAAAACTAAAATGACTAAATAAACTAAAATAAACATCATAAACTAAAATATATAAATAATAAAACTTTAATAAATATGAACCTAAAAAACTAAAATAAAATAAACTATAAAACTATAAAATTACTAAAAAATAATTAAAATAAACCTAAAATAAATATTAAAACTAAATAAACCTACATCAAAATAAAAAAAAACTACACTAAACTTTAAACTATAAATAAAATAAATAAACTAAAACTAAAATAAATGAACCTAAACTAAACCAAATAAAATAAAATAAAAATTAATCTTAAACTAAGAAACCTACTAAACTAACCCAAAAAATCCCAAACCCACTAAACTAAAACCCAAAAACTAAATCCAAACCACTTTAAAACCTAAAAAACACTAAACCATAAAACCTAAACTCTACCAAAACCACAAAAAATATAACTAAATAAAACTAAAAATAAAATAAATAAAAAAACCTAAACCTAAAATAAATAAATTAAAACCTAACATTTAAAACTATATAAATTAAATAAATTAAAATAAACTAAAATAAAATAAAGAAAAACAACTAAACTAAATAAAAAAAAAACCTAAAATTAAAACCATAAAATTAAAACTAATATTAAAGATAAAATAAAAATAAAATATAAAATAAAATTAAAAAAAAACTTAAAAATAACTAAAATAAATAAAATAAAAAACTAAAAAAAAAAATCTAAACCTAAATTAAAAATAAAATAAACCTAAACCTAAACTAGAATAAACTAAACTAAAATAAATAAAACTTGAACCTAAACCTTAAATAAACTAAACCTAAACCTAAACTAAAATAAAATAAAATAAAATGAATTAAAATAAACTAAACTATAAAATAAACCTAAAAATAAACCTAAAATAAAAATAAAAAACCTAAACCTACAAAAATCAAATAAAAACCTAAACATGAACCTAAAATTAAAAAATAAAACTTAAAGCTAAAAGTTAAATAAAAAATAAAACCTAAACCAAAAACATAAACTAAAATAAAAAACATGAACTAAAATAAATAGACCTAAAATAAATGTAGCAAACTAAATAAAAAATAAACTTAAATAAAAATAAAATAAACTAAAATAATTAAAAAATAAATTAAATAAGCTAAATAAACATAAACCTACTAACTTAATTATTTTTTTAAAAAAATACCCAAAATACTAAATAAAACCCTAAATATAAACCTAAACTAAATAAAATAAAACCCCACAAATCCTAAACCCTAAAAAAAAAAACCCTAAACCCTAAAACACTAAAATAAAATCTAGGCCTTAAAAAACCCAAACTAACCCAAAAAAATGCTAACCCCAAACCACAACTGAACCCTGACTAAACCTAAAATAAAAACCTCAAACCTAAAACCAAATAAAAACCAAAATAAAATAAAATAAATAACCTAACCTAAATATATCTAATAAAATAAAATAAAACCCAAACTAAAACTTAAATCTAAATATAAAATAAAATAAAAAATAAAAATAAACTAAAATAAAATGAAGAAAAACTAAACTAAACTAAAAAATAAAATAGACCAAAAAATTGAAAACTTTAATAAAATTAAAATAATATTAAAATAATGATGAAATAAACCTAAATTAAAATAAAATAAAAACTAAATAAAAACCTAAACCTAAAAAACAAACCTAAAAATAATACTTAAAACATAAATTAAAAAAAATACCTAAACCTAAAATAAAAATTTAATAAACTTAAACCTAAACTAAAATAAACTAAGCTAAAATAAATAAAACCTAAACCAAAACTTAAAATAAAATAACTTAAACCTAAACCTAAAATATAAATAAAATAAATTACAAATAAACCTAAACTACCTAAAAACCTAAAATGAACCTAAAATAAAACCTAAACCTAAAATAAAATCAAACAAAACCTAACATAAATTAAAATAAAACCAAAATAATAGATAAAAAACTAAAAATAAAACACTAAACTAAATCTAATTAAATTAAAATAAAAATCTTACCAAATTACCACCTAAACAAAAAAAAAAATAAAATAAATAAAAATAAATAAAATAAAAAATAAATAAATAAATACTACTATAAAAAAAAATAAGCCCTAAATACCTGACCCTACCCTAAACTAAACTACAACCTACCCAAAATGAACTAAAATCTTCCAAAAAACTGACTAACCCTAATACACAAAACTGGGCCAAACCTACCTACTGAGCCCTACCACTAAAGGCCTAAACTAACTAAACCTGAGCCACTAAATACTAAAATGTTAAGCTAAAGCCTAAAATGATAAAATAATAAACTGAGCCCTCACCTTAACAAAAAAAAGCCACTGGTAACCCTAAACCTCCTAAATCCATCCTGGAGCCTAACACTAAACCTAAACCCTACCATGGATAAAGCTAATAAACCACTGACCCAAATGATCTAAAATAACAATCTTAAAGAAACTTAAAAAACTAAATAAAAAAATAAAATAAATAAATAAAACTAAATAAATATAAAAAATATAATAATAAAACCTATTAAAACTACTTATCTAAAAATAAAATAAATTTAAAATAAAATAAACTAAAATAAAATCTACTAAAATAAAATAAAATAAACTAAATTAAAGGAATAAAATAAACTAAAATAAATAAAAAATAACATAAACCTAAATAAAAATAAAAAACTAATTAAAATCTTAAACCAAAATAAAAAAAATCTAAATAAACTAAACCATAAAAAAAACCTAAACATAAAATAAAATAAAATAAACTAAAAAATAAATAACCTAAACCTAAACTTAATTAAACTAATAAACTTAAAACATAAAATAACATAAGTTAAAATAAATGACTAAACTAAAATAAAACAAAATAAACTAAAGCCTAAAAAAAATAAAATAAAACTTAAATAACCTAAAAATAAAAATAAACCTAAACTAAAAAAAAATAAAATAAAAATAAATTAAACTAAAATTAAACATAAACCTAAACCTAAAAGAAAATAAACTAAAATAAAAACTTAAAATTAAAATAAATAAACCTAAAATAAATAAACCAAACTAAATAAATAAAAAATAGGCTAATAAATATAAAATAAAATAAATAAAATAAATAAAATATAAACTAAATAAACCTAAGTTTAATTAAAAATAAAACCTAAACACTAAACCACAAATCTAAACTTTAAAATACAAACCCAAAACCACAAACCCAACCCTAAACCCTAAACCCACTAAGCCACTGAAACCTAAACCCTAACCCTAACCTATACTAGGCCCTACCTCTCCCTAAAACACTAAAAACTAGTCTAGCCTGGTGACCTAGCCACTAAACCCAAAACAGGCTGACCTAGGCCACTGAGCCACTGAGCCTGACCTAGATCCTCTAACCCTACTAATGGTCCCTAAACCTGACCAAACTCTATTGAATCATGGCTCTCATAAAACCTATAAAATAATAAAAATTATAAAGATAATACCTGGTCTGGTTTAAAGATAAAGTAATAAATAAAAATACTAAGATAGAAAACCTAACTATAAAGATAAAATAAACTAAATAAATAATAACTAAAAAAATAAAAATAAATAAAAACTAAAATAAACTGGAAACTTACCAAAAATAAAGTGAGTAAACAAAATAATAAATAAACCTACTAAAATAAACTAAACTAAAATATGAGCTAAACCTACTAAAAATTAACTAAACTAAAACAAATAGATAAAATAAACTAAAAACTGCTTAAACTAAAAAATAAAATGTAATTAAACCTAAATAAAACCACCTAAAAACCTAAAAATATAAACCCTAAACTTACCTAAACTAAAAAAATAAACCTAAATAAAATTAAAATAAAATAAAACCTAAAAATAAAAAAACTAAACTTAAACTAAACTAACAAAACCTAAAATAAAATAAAATAAACTAATAAATAAACTAAATAAAATAAAACTTAAATAAAAATAAAACTAAAATAAACTAAATAAATAAAATATAAATAAACCTAAACTCGTTTGCTTAATAAAAGAAATCCCAAAACCATTCTACCCTAAACCTAAACCTAACTAAGACTAACCAAATGCTAAAACCAAACCCTAATCTAACCCAACCATAAAAAACCTAAATCCTAAACCCTAAACCCCAACCCAAAAACCACAATCCTAAACCCAACCCTAAAATCCCTAAAACCCTAAACCTACTAAAGTAACTAAATAATTAAAAAATAATCCTAAACCCTAAAACTAATAAACTTAAATCTAAATCCTAAGAATGAAAGAACCTTGATGACATGATCATTGAGACTCAATCTAGATCGCAATCATAAGTGGAGGTGGAAGTTATCATAATGGTGGTGATCGGATCTTGGTGGATATGGAGGTGGTGATATTATGGTGGTTCTAAGCAAGGAAAGATTACAATGGTGGTGGCGGAGGGAGAGATCGAAGATATGATGGTGAATCCCGCTACTCGAGAGGCCACGGTGGATCTGATGGGAACTAGTGAAACTAGAGAACAACCAATGATACTTATGGACATGTATTTACATAGAGATTTTAGTTATCAGAGTTTGATTTATCTGCATGCTCATTTTTTATCTATGTCAGCGCTTGTGTCTTAGAAAACTTGGTGTGTTACTTAATTTATGAATTTAAAAAGAAGAAATGTTGAATCTGAATTTATTCTAAGTTAAAAAAAATCAAAAACCCTAAACCAAAACTAAAACCAATATATACTTAAATCTAAAACCCTAAACTTAAACCTAAAAACCATAAGCTATACCCTATAAAAGTTAAACCTAAATAAAATAAAACCTAAACCCTAAATAATATAATAAACTAATAAACCACAAAAATAAAATAAAATAAAATAAAATAAAATAAAACCTAAACTAAAACATAAAAACTTAAAAAAAAATAATAAAATAAAAATTAAATAAAATAAGAAAACCAACTACTAAAATAAAATAAACAAGAATAAATATCTTATAAATAAAATAAATATAAAAAAAAAAACTATATATAAATTATCATATATAAAATAATATTATAATAATATCATAAAATATAAATAAATGTAAATAATAATAAAACAAAATAATAAGACAAAATAAAATAAAATAAATATCCCTAAAAATAAATAATAATAAAATAAAAAAACATACAAAAAATAAAATCATAAATAAAGCTAAAATAAAATAAATAAAAAATAATAATAAATAAAATAAAATAAATGTAAAATAAATAAATAAAATAAATAACTTAAAATATAAAATAAAATAAAATTTAATAAAATAAATAAAATAAACTAAACTAAAATAACTAAAAAATAAAATATAAAACTAAATAAAACCTAAACCAAAATAAAATAACATAATCAAAATAAATAATAAATGAAATTAAACCTTGAGACTAAAAACTTACCTAAAATAAAATAAATAAATAATAAAATAAACCTAAATGTAAACTAAAATAAAACTTGGGCTCTAAACCTAAACTAAATAAAATAAATAAAATAAAATAAACCTAAATAGAAATATAAAATTGAATAAACCTAAAATGAAACCTAAACCTAAAACTAAAAAAAAAAAAATAAAATAAAAAACCTAAATATAAAATAAATAGTAAAAACAAATAAAAATAGAAGAAAAATAAACTCAACTAAAAAATAAAATAAACTAAAAAATAGTATGATAAAGCTATGTTAAGATAAATATCTAAAATAAAATAAACTAATCTAATAAAAATAAAAAATAAATCTAAAATAAAAATTATTCTAAATAATAAAAATAAAACTAAATCAATAGTAAAATAAACTAAATTTTTAAAACTGGGTTTGCTTAATTTTTTTTAAAAAAAAACCAAAATACACTGAATAAATAAAATTGACCTGAACATAAACCCTAAAATAAATAACTTAATCTAAACCATAACCCTAACCTTGACTACCTGAAAAACCCACAAATAAAAACCTCAAACTAACCATAAACAAATAAAACCCAAATAATTCTAAACTAAAATACAATGTAAAAAAGAATAAACCCAAACTGTAAAACCAAAAATAAACCCAAATTGAACTAATGAAACCTTAAAATGGCAAAACCTTGATGGCAAGAACATCACTATCAACTAGGCTCAATCTAGATCTTAGGAGAATACATTCTGCTTGGGGATCAGGTGTTGGTGGATGGAGGTGGTGGTCAAAGTTGTAATTGGTTATGGGAAGAGTGATGAAGGTTACACCCATGGTGGTGGCAGAGGAAGAGATCGGGGATATGATGGTGGATCTTGCTACTTGAGAGAGGTGGTTACGATAAATAGAACTAAGAACTCGATGATCGTAGCTTATGGGATGTTTTTTACACTAAAGATGGATCTACTTATCTAAGATTTTTGATTTGCTTTATGGGTTCTCCTTTTTAATTTATGTAACATGTCTTAAAAAAAATTTGGGTGTTACTTGGTTGATGAAATTGAAAAGAAGAAATGTTGAATCAATTTGTTCTATTAAAATAACCTAAATCCAACCACATACCTTAAACCTAACCTAATCCTAAACCCTAAACCCTAAATAAACCTAAAACATAAACCTAAACCATAAACCTTAAACCCTAAACCAAACCCTAAACCCTAACCCTAAAACTTATAACCTAAACCATAAACCACAAATCCCAAACTATAAACCTTAAACCTAAACCCTAAACTAACCCTAAACCTAAATAAACCACAACCTTGAATAAGATGTCATTAAATCAAAAGAATGACAATCTAAACCTCAGACTTTCCATATATTTGAGAAAAGTTTTCAAGTGACTTTCCACAGGAAGGACTGACCAGACTTGAAGAAGTCAGGGAAGGAGGCTGTTGGGACTTATCTAAACCTCAAATATACTACCAAGTTAGTGCATGAAGGCTAATCAAGAAGAAAGCATAGGACTCATCATCTTAAATGAAGCCAACATGGGGTAGCTTACACGTAGTAAGGCTACCAAACTAATAAGGTGCTCATGGGTGGTGGCCAAGTGGGAAGGAAGGCATAGAGAACTTACATCCTCAGTAAGAAGACCATTGGGGTGACACACTAGCATGGTAGCACGTCAGCCTGACCTATAACAGTTGCTGAGTGAGTGTCACTGGGGGCATTATCTCAACTTAAGAGTAGCCCTAGACAAAAGATATGTGCTTATTTTATATGTTTGTGTGTAATTTATGTTTATGTTGCATTGATGAAGGATAGGATGCCGCTCGAGTTCCTTACACCTACCCTAAACACATCGTGGAGGATTCACAAATAAGAATACTTTCAACATGAAGAGATTGAATTTAAAATGGAATTTTCATTGATGATTATTATTTTCAAACATGATTTATAATATTTCTTTAAGTGGATCTGATTGATTAGAAGCATTAGGCATTCTCCCTTATGATTAATAAGTTGATAAGATCCTCTTTGGTAAGCCTTCTCTATGGCAAACTGGCCTTCCCAAGTGGGTTCAAACATGCCTCCCATCTTATGATGGGAAATAATCAATCTCCTTAGAACTAAAATAAGCTCTCTTACTTGAAAAGCTCTTGACGGACCATCTTATTGTGAGCTTGAATAATTTTAGCTTTATATAACTCAAGGTTTTGGCATGCCCACAGGCGTCTCTCCTCCAAACCTGAGTTCTTCTAACCATAAATTGGAGTTCTGCCCTATTGTGAGCTTGCTACCCACAGCTATTCTTAGTGATGGAGTTGCACTTCTAATGGTATAATGAAGTCAAACCCATACACTAAAGAGAAAGGAGTAGACTATGTTGGAGTCCTATATGTGGTGATGTAGGCCCATAAAGCTTCAACTAACTACTCATGCCACTATCGCTTGTTGTCGTTGAGTGTCTTCTTTAGTATTTAGATGAGAGTTTGTTGAAGGCTTCTACTAAGCTATTTTCCCTCGGGTAGTTGAAGGTAGCATATCTCCAATCTATGTTGTGTCTCTGGGAAAAGTTGTTGATCTTAGTCCTTTTAAATGTAGTACCATTATCAGATATAATTCATTGAGGTACTTCAAACCTATATACAATATGGTTTCTAAAAAATTGGAGCACATGCTGCATTGTGACCTCTCTGAGCAGAATCATCTTCACCCATTTGGAAAGAAGTCGATGTGGTAGATGAAGATGACCTTTGGAAGAAGGAGGATCAATCAGACCCACTATGTTGGTACCCCCAAAACTCGAATGGCATGAGGCCAATGTAGGATGTAGAATGTTTGGTGGTTGGTGTAGGACCACATCGTGTATTTGACATTGGTGGAATCACCTAGCCGTATCCATGCAATCTTTGATCATTGATGGTGAGTAGTATCCTAGTCACTTGATCTTGGATTTCATCTTCGGACCAGATTAGTTGGCTCCATGTAATCCTGAGTGTACCTCAGTCATGTTCTTACGGGCTTCATGCTTGTCTAAACAACATAACCATATATGATAAAAAGACCACCGGTATAAGAAAGCATCCACAGGAGCATAGGAAATAGCTCTCTACTTCATTTGATAGGCTTGGGACATCTCTTGAGGTAGTATGCCTTTATTTAGGTAATCCAGGAATGGTTGCCTCCAATCTTACTCCTCATCCTTCTTGGCAATTGAAACCTCCCTTCAAGAGAGTACTTTTTGATGAGTTCAATATCAATAAGAGATAAGACTTGTCTATTTTGGACCTTTATTGATATGGACTCATCCTCCGGACATGCCAACTCCTTGGCTTAAAAGCATACATGGCGTTCTCGAGGAATCTTATAAATGGTAATCTATGGAATTTGGGCCAACAACTCTATGGTGCACATATAGTAGTGATGGAGTTTGGGCTTTATAACCAAATAAGACCTATAGATTTCATTGATAACTGGCTGAGAATGTTGAAGATGTTGATGTTATGGATGCTTAGAGTAACGGATAACTCCAGACCGATAATCAGAGCCTCATATTCACCTTAGATGTTGGTCCAAGGATTGGATAGATGATATGATAATCTCATCACATTGTAGTCCAGAGCTTGGAGAACTATTCCTACTTTTGTCTTTCTTGTAATAGTAGATTATGGTTCTTCCCCTCTTTAAAATACACACCATCAAAGTACATCTCCCAGCGATAAATGCTAGTATCCCCTAAGTTCATGATTTGTTCATCAGAGAGATTACCACTAATCAAAGAGTCACTAGGAAGTGGGTGTGCCACTAAGAAATCCACTAGCACTTGTCCTTTCACCGAACAAAGGTGTACAAAGGTAATGCCAAGCGTGAGGATCATGGTCGTATGCCGTCTTGGCGTCGACCATGTCATGAGGTATTATAGTGGATTATTCTTAAAGATTAAGTTCACCTTATGAGGAAGCATGTAGTGTTGTAGCTTTTGGGATGCAAAGATTAAAGCTAGGCAATGCTTCTCAATGGGTGCATAATTAACCTCAGTATGAATTAGACGATACCTGAGATAGTAGAGTGCATTCTCCTTCTCTTTGTCATTAGCTTGGGCCAACAAAGCACCAAAGGAGTCATCTAACTTAGTAGTGTAAAGTATGAGCGAATTTCCCAGGATAAGGGCTACTAGCACTGGTGGTGTCATCAGGTAATG
Source organism: Cymbidium sinense (assembly GCA_021442155.1). Taxonomy (NCBI): domain Eukaryota; kingdom Viridiplantae; phylum Streptophyta; class Magnoliopsida; order Asparagales; family Orchidaceae; genus Cymbidium; species Cymbidium sinense. The sequence continues at coordinate 56,600,577 of CM038214.1, read as the reverse complement.
CTTAATGTCTTCGAAGGCATGCTCACACTTGTCATCCCACTTGAACTTGGCATCATTTTTGACAAGTGCTGAGAATAACTGACAACTTCCCAATAGGTTGGCTATAAAGCATCTTAGATATGCCAACCACCCTTGGATTGATCTAAGTTGAGTTAAAATTTAGGGGTGGCATTTCTAATATTGCCTTGATCTTCTTGGGATCAATATCAATTCCTTAGTGTCGGAAAACAAACCCAAGGAATTTACCTGAAGCTACTCTGAATGCAAACTTCAGGGGCTTCATTTTGTGGTTAAATTATCTTAATTATTCAAAAACTACTTCAAGTCAAAGAGATGGTCTTAATTTTCTCTACTTTTGACCATGAGATCATCGGCATATACTCGCTCGTATGTAGCATCGGCATTTTAATACTGAAAGGCATGACCTTATAGCAATAGATTCTAATTGGGGTTCTAAAAGTAGTGTTTCTTTCATCTTCAGGGGCCATCTTTATTTGGTTATATCCACATGAGACATCCATGAAAGAGAAGATTGCATGAGATGAATAAATGTCTACCCTCAACTCTAGGATTGGTAGTGGAAATTCATCTTTTAGACATGCCATATTTAAATCCCTAAAATTGACTCATATGTGAATTTGGCCATTCATTTTTATAATTGGGATGTTCCTAGCTAACCAGGTAGGGTATTTTTCTTCCAGGGTAAAGCTAGCATTGATCAGTTTCTTGACTTCAAAATTAATCCGTTGTTCTATGTATAATCGCATGTGTCTAGAGGCTTGCTTGATAGGGTTAGCAGTAGGCTCTATTGCTAGTTTATGGACTATTATGTTATGAGCCAATCCAGGCATCTCTTCATAACTCAATGTAAAATAGTCCTTAAACTCAATCAATAGCCTAGCTAAGCCATTAGTTTCAAAATCATTCAACAAGAACTGATGTATGTCAGGTGTGGATCTTCTTCAATTTCTAAGTTGATTTCCTTGAGCTCATCGATGGTTGACTTGATCTCTTCTTGAAACTCTGGCGGTACATCTTTGACTTCAAAATCATGGATCATCGTTTCTAAACATAGCTCCTCATATGAGTTAATGTGATTTGAAAAAACCTCATTCCAAATGATTGGTGATGACTACGATAATCATCATCATCGATTGGTCCCACTATACTGAATCCTAGTCCCGATCTTGATTGAGAGCTTTTGCATTTGTTCTTCCATATTCTTTCGAAGTAGTCCAATCTGTGCTTTGACCAAGTATGTGGGATTAACCCTTTCTTTGCTAAAATATGAACACAAGGCAAGTACCAATCAAAAGGTAATTCTATTAAATCCTTATATGGATCATCCTCAAGTTCTACATCAACTTCTTGACTTGAGGATGATGCTCCTAGAAAGAACCTCTAAGTCTTCACATGTGTGGATGACTTAAGGGCTTCCTTAACTACCAAACCCTCAGGTTTTTGAGAGGAAAGTCAAGTTAGATCTAAGGTTCTCAACTAATGTCTAACTATTTCACATATAGACTTTGATACACTTATGCTTTGCTTTTGAGCCCGGTCTTCATCGATATTTGGCTCAAGTGTCTCCTCCATGGGAATCTACTACTGAGAAGAGCTGGCTGGTGTGCTAACCATATAAGACTCATTCTATGAACTAGATTCTATTTCTCTATGGATAGCAGGTGTACTCCTATTAGCTGGGACATATCTTCTATTAGGTGGTCAATAAGGAGGTTTTCCACCCTTAGAACTGCCTCTGAATTTGCCTCTTCCTCTACATAATGAAGGTCAGGTCATCCTACCTATATGTTCGAATGGAGTAACGAACTCTGGGTGGAATCCAATGTCATGCTCCACTTCCTCCTCCAAGTTTCCATTCCCTTTTATTTTCTTTTTTATTTTCTCTTTTATTTTCTTTTTAATTTTCTCATTATTTTTCTTTTTCTTTTTTTTTTTTATTCTTAAACTTTGGCCAAGTTCGCAAGAATAGACTTGTTGATTTTGAGGGAGGTAGTAACCCGCATCCTCATATATGCAGACCTCATGAACTGTAAATGGCTTGAGATCTTCTTTGACAAACTAGATGATCTAACCTTTCACAAAATTCATACACTGAAGTAGAGAGGATGGAACTATGTTGTTCTCATGTATCCGTGTTAATAATATGAAACTTGGCTTCGATCTTCTAATCATCTATCTCCAAGGGAAACATTATGGAGCCTAAAGCCTGCTGATCTCACTTTTGGAGTGTAGATTCAATCTTCTCGTCTTAGACTTAGGAGTTTTCTAGACACTAAGACTTCCTAGTCATAAGACACATCTAACAATTAGGTAAACACTTAACCTAAGCCTAAAGTCTTAGAAGGGTTAAGCATAGGATTACGATATGCCTTACAGATTAGGATAATCCACCTACCCTACAATCCAAATCAATCCATGTTCACCTTCTGAAACAAAACCTCAAGTTCAATTCAAACATCAAATTCAAATCCAAATCCAAACCCAAATTCCAAAACCAAATGATTGAAGCCCATGATCAAATCCAAACTTGAAACCCTTAAAGCCATATGACCTATCCATGGTTAGCCAAATCTTAATCCAAATAAATCCAAAAAATTGATTTTCTCATAATAAATTTATATCTTCAATCATCTTCCTAAATATAAATCAAATCTACATTCAAATGATCAAAACTAAATCAAACTAATGAAATTAAATCAAAACATTCTTAAGCCATATGACCTATCCCATGGACTTAACCAAATCTTAATCCAAATCAAGTCAAACTCAATTGGTTTTCTCATAAATCAATCATATTTTCAATCATCTTCATAAATTTTAATGAAATATACATTTAAATCATAAAAACTAAATTAAACCAAATCAAAATCCAAACTTAAGCCACATGACCCAACTCCATCAACTTAGCCAAAATCCTTCATTCCAAAACCCAAATTCAACTGATTTTCTCATGAATCAATCATACCTTCAATCATATTTCACAACTAAAAATGAAATCTACAATCATCAAGCCAAACCAAAATCAACCCAAGTCAAACCCAACTTAACTCTTTTGACTTGAAATGTTCAAATGAACCAAAACCCATTTGAACCCAAGCCAATTATAATAGAATTTATATATCAATCCCAAATCCATATATAAACTCAACTAAATTAAACTAAACCCAAAATCAAGCCAACTAACTTCAATTGGTCCACATGACCCAAAGTGGCCAATTTGACCTATTTGAGCCAACTTTTAATCCTACCCAAATTGGATTGAACCAAGCCCATCAAAACCTCCCATCATGATTGTTGATCACCCTAGATTGATCAATTATCACAAATTAGGTCAAACCAAGTCAACCCTTTAACCCATATGAACCCAAACTAGCCATGCAACCTAAGCCAAATCCCTTGAAACCAATGATTCATAACAAATCAAAATCAATATTTAAATATGACTTGACCTTAAATTGAGTCAAACCAGACCCAATTGGCCCTCTTGACCAAAGTTGACCCAATTGACCTAAAAGACCAAATTGGGTCAAATCAAAATATAAACCAAATTAATTACAACCAATGGCTCAAGTTCATTCAAAATTGATTGTTGAACTTGACCAAAATATGATTGGACCCAATTGAACCAATTGACTTAGCCCAAATTGATCTAAAGAATCAAGTTGGCCTAAATCAAACCAAATACAAATTAATTGAAACCAAATCCTACAATCATCTTCAATTGGTCAACTAAATCCAAACCAACACCCAAGCCAAGCCAATTTGGCCAATTTGTCAAATTGGACAATTTAACCCATTTGACCCAAATGAATTCAAATGAGATAAAATCAAATCTAAGCTAAACTAAACCAAACCAATAGAACTAAGACATCCAAATGATCATATGGACTTGATCCAATCCTTGGTTTGACCCAATTTGGCCAATTGGTCAACTAACCCAATTTGACCTAAATGAGTCAAATTGAGCCAAACCTAGCCAAATCAACTCCAATTGACTTGAAATTTTGGCTAACCCACTTTTGTCTCATTTCAAATTTTCCCAAATCAAATGCAATGCCAAATGATCATTCTACTTATATGTTAAGAGCATCACATGAGACAAATCACCCATGTAAGTGGTCATTTCCATTCCTTGGCCACTTTATACTCTCCCAAAGGTCCATCTATACTGGGACAGCGACCAAGGGATGGTTGGGTCGACCATGACCCATGGGAGGTAAATCACCTCACCCCTCCATTGGAGCATTTGAAACCCATAAGAAACCCATGATTCCTCCTTGACCACCTCCAAACCTTGACCAACCAAGCAGAGCCAACTCACCTCCTCCCATCACATGACTCCCTGAGATGGTGAATAGCCACTAGAAGCAATCCATTCGATCAAGATGAAGGGGTATACCCCCTTGTTTCCATTAAAACACACATAAAATCATTCCTTAGATCCTAGCTACAAGATGAGCAGCTAGAGCCATTCCCTAAGCTCAAGCTCATTTCTGAAAATGCTAGTCCCATCCATTCAAAATAGGACACTCCCATTTCCAACTTCCCATTTCTCCATTAAACTCAAATTAACTTTGCACACCTTCCTAGGCCTCTCAGTAGAACAAATTATCTCAGCTTACGAGCAGGTGGGACATCGATCAAAGCTAAGCTCCAAATCAACGGTTCATGGCCTTTTGCACAAACATCGAGAAATTGATCCAATTGCTTCTCAATAGGGCTTCATCTCCACTAAATGAAGCTTCTCAATCATTCGAGCCCCGATGTTGAGCTCGATAAAGTATGCTTCTAAAACTGATCCTTAGACCAAAATGGGTTGGAGCTTTTCAATGAAAACTTGTTTTTTGTGTGATATTGACCATTAGATCCCCTCTAATCGATGTCATATAGGTTTGGGGTCCTTTTAGAATTGATTCGAGCTCAGGTAAGCTTGGATCAAGTGAGCAATGGTAGATGGACTCCATTCTCCCTCACTCGGTTGACATTAGATCAGGCACCGTCTGTTTCGTGTGATTGAAATGGATGATCGTGATTAGATCCACTAAAATAATCAGACGTAATCCTATTAAGCTGTGGGATTAATTATAGCTATCTGATCTCAGATCAAATGGCAAACGAGAAAGCGCATCCGCGATCGTGTTGTAGGTGCTGAGTCGGATAAGTTTTAAGTAGTCAATCTAGCATCACCACGTGAAAAGAGCACCGCGTTAGCGCGCCATGTGGTGCCAATAAGATTAGGCTTTAATTAGGCTTAATTAATCATTTTTAATGGGTGAACCTTCTAAAAATCATAAAAAAGTCATAAAAAAATAAAAAAATGCAAATAAATATTCATTTCAAAGGTATTTTATAAGAGAATTAATTAAAAATGATCTTAACTAATTTTGAACAGTAATTAATGTTTAATTAAGATTTAATTACCAAATTTATTTTATTAATTACTCTTTAATTACTTGAGCAATTAATACCAAATCTTGTGGGTTAATTTAATGTGATGACCTCAGCCTCCCATGATTTTCATAGCATTTATTGCTCACTTAATTAGGAAAATTGATTACTTAAACCTTAACTACTCTTTTAAGTTAATTAATGATTAATTAATCTCATGAACAACAACAAATAAGTTAATTAAGTTTATTAATCATTGTTCAATAATAAGTGAACTAAGGAATAGGGTTGGGACCCCTTTCCCTAAGTTCATTTAACCCTTTTTCAAAATGAAATTAATTAAGATTTTACTAATTAATTAAATCACTTAATTAAATTGAAATGATAATCACATAAGACCTTAATTAATTAAATCATGGGGTAGTTCTTTAGGTGTTTAATAACCTAAAGAAATTTAATGAAGTTATGGTTAGTCCACATGTGTGAGAAAACCATAAGAGTAATTAATTAAGTCCCTTAATCTTATTAACTATTAAACATGAGCCAATTGAATTAAGCCCCTTTTATTTCCTAGAATCATTGTAAGTTTATTTTCCATGCATATCACGTTGGCTCATAATTATTTAGTTAATTACTTTAAGGTGACATAAGTAAGGGTAATTATTTCATCTAATTAAGGGTTCAGCTTAATTAACCCATAAAATGAACATAATAACATTTCCTTAAATTAAATCAAATCCCTAATGTGGGAATGGGTTTAAAACAAGTGATTATTTCTCTTCTCCTATTTGAATCAAATCAAATCCAAAACTTAATTAATAAAAAAGCTTTGGTTGGATTTAAATAATCTTACTTTATTTGATTATCTTTATAAACTAGTTTGGTTGAATGAATCACATGCTTATATTTGATTGTCCTCTTTACAATCATGTTAAATTTGGTATGTCAATTGAATCCATGCATCCATCTTTTCAAAATCAAGTAAAATAAATTTGAATACCTTTATGTAAGCATGCATGTTTTGATTTAATTTAGTATATGCATGGCTATTATCACTATTAAATCCAAATGTATTTTTGAAAAGCTTATAAATGAATAATAATATGTGTTATGATGATAGTTATAAATATAAAAGAAATGCATGTGCTTATAGCTTAAGTGTATGAATGTTGAGTTCTCTTTCCTCTATTCATGTGTTAATTTATATAAAATTGAATGCTAATGGGTATATAGTCTAGACATCCTGGGAACACAAGGCTTTAGCTAGCCCTAAGGAAGTCATTTGATTACATCACATCCTTTGTTTAACAATGGCATGCACCCATTTGATTTCATTCTTATATATTTCAACATTAGAATTGGGATAGAGCTTTAATTCATATATATAAATGATTCAATCAAACAAAATATACAATCTTCATGATTTTCTATCGCTCATTTATGTATACATCCATGTGTGTCCAAGAAAAGGAATATATGGTATGGACATCCAGGAATATGAGGCTTTTGTTAGCCCCAAGGAGGTCATTTAATTACCTCACTTCCCTGGTTTAACAATGACACATACGTGCCTCTGTCTTTGTACATGTATATGTATATGTGAATAGTGAATGAAAATCTCATTTTACATTAAAATTGCATGCATTCATAATTGCCTAAGTGGTTGAATTAATTAGGCATATGATTTGGAGCTTATTTTCGTTGTTCATGTATACGAATTTACATATGTTTGAATGCAAATGGGTATATAGTTTAGACATCTTGAGATTATGAGGCTTTAGCTAGCTCCAAGGAGGTCATTTGATTACCTCACTTCCCTGGTTTAACAATGACACATGCCTATTTAATTTCATTCTTATGTCCTTTTTGTATAATATTTTGGATAAAGTTTTAAATTAATATGTTTAAATAATTCAATTAAATAAAATATAAATTCTAAACATACACATACATTCATCATTTAAGTGCGCTAAAATATATTGCTTGTATAAATACACTTAGGATTAAATCATATGCATGTTACATGTGATGGAAATGAATGATTTAATATATGTCATGTGGTAGTAATTCAATTAAATTAATCTGAAGATGCATTTCATTTTGAATTGGATTATTTTAAGTGAACATAAACATAGGCTTAATTAAATCATTTAATAAGCCATTCACTAAAGGGAACTAAATCAAATTAATATACTTTAGAAAGTGACTTAAGGTAGGGATGAAAGAGGGCAATCCTCTGTTCCTCTCTTTACAACACTTAGTTGCTGCTTATGTCGTCTCTTGTCTTGGAGATTTATTTTTCTGTTTTTCCTTGTCTCCTCGTTTGGCTCTCTCTTTGTTGGTTGTAACATTTCGTGGTCTCATGACCAAAGATGTTCTTGCAATTGTCGATGGTGAGGGCTTTTAGTGATTTCTCTGCTTTTGCTACCTGATAGTATATGCCTTAATTTTTCGTTTATCTACTATTGCCATGTCTACTCTGATTGAGGAGTTTTCTAGCCAATTTGCTGTAACTTCCTATCTTAGAGCCTTAACTGCTTCGGATGTTAATGTTGAGCCTCACTTTTATTCACTTGTTGATTTCTTTTATGGGGGTTCCAATGTTGTATTATGTTTGGGTTGGGTTTTGGATTGCCCGTGCTATTTATCTCGTCTTCTCCGATTTGCATCACCGCTACCTCTTTATCTTGGTTTCGCCTTATGAGCACTTTATTCAAAGAAGGATATTATGGCCACTTTAGTCTTTGCATATCTTGGAGGTTTCTCGCCTTTTTGTCCCGCTTCTTTTGATTTATTGTCGATTACTTGAATGGTGATTGAATGTTTATTGATGCCGCTTCTAACGTTCTTTCTGCATTCTAACTCGGTTGATTGCAGTTCATTCCTTGTGTTGAGCTATGCTGTATTTCTTTTCTATTGCTTTCTCCAGGACATTATCAAAGGGTATGGTTGTTTTGACCGAAAGACTCATTTACATACCATGTGAGATGGTGTTAATTATAGGCTCATCGACTTATGTAGCGATTCTCGCCTATTAGTCTCCTGTAATTATCTTATGGAGGGATTATATCAACAATTTCCTTCCTAACATGGCTATTCGAGATTCGCAAAGATGGCTCACTTACTTATGTTTCGTATTCTCATGTCAAGATGGCTATATTGATGATTTTCTCTTGAATGACTCCTTATCCTTCACTCTTAGCAATTACCTATATATTTTAGATATGATTTTACTTAGGTTTGCGTAATAAAGCTCACAAGAATATCAACAACTGGGTGCTTCCTTCACAGTTTGTTGGCTATATGATTGTGATGTTCTCACTCCTTTTGGTTGAGTAGCTCATGTGATGTAACCCTTCTAAGTTTGGATGCTCATATTTGCATCCGCCCCAACATGGTGTGATTGAGCTGAGCCTTCTCTATCCCATTTTCTTATTATCATACTCATATTATACTATTTTCTCCATCTTCGTCTATTACCTTAACTGTTCTAATCTCTCTCTTATTATAACTTGGTGTTTCTCTCTTTTTTATCTTGTGTTTGCTCCATATTACCAAGCACTTCTACAACTATCAGAGCTTTGGCCTTATCATTTCTTTAGCTTATTATGTTAATCATCTTGTATCTTTTGATTGTTTTAATGTTTTCTTTTCTTGATGTACTTAGTTGGGCATTTACAGTCGACAGATTTATTGAGCAAAGACTTTCGAGTTTATCCCCTTTAAGGACCTTGTAACCTTTATTTTGTGGCAATAAAATACCCCCGTATAATGGGGTTTCCCTAAAAAAAAAAAAAAAAAAAAAAAAAAAAAAAAAAAAAAAAACACTTAGTTATTAAGTGTAATCAAATGAAACAAAAGAAAACACAAATTAAAATTCTTAAATAAATTAAACTACTTCAAATGAAATCAGCCTTTCATGTTACATTGAATCCTTCTACACTTAGAAAATACAACACCAATGCCTGATAAGACATACCACAAGCCTTAATACACAAATTAGAATTAAGTCACCACTTCTAGCTCTAAGTTTGGATGGTGTATGATGTGATGTATATTTTATTTTATGATGTATTATTTTATATTGGATGTTAAGGTGAATGCTTTGTAGATTGGATGATAGACCAATATTAACTGAATCATATTTTCTATGTGGGATTATGCTTATGGGATGCTTAAAAATAAATATGAATGCTCTTTTTGTAGGTTGCTTAAATCCTTACGCATAATCCAAGTTTGGACAGGTAGGCTTAGTTACCTATGTGTATGGTGCTAAGTCCAAATTATAAATACAACTACTTGGGATTATATGTATATTTAGCTAACATCTATTTTGTTGGTGTAGTTGGATTTAATTTTCCCACATAAATATAATTTTTGCAATAGGATTAGGATTAGTGTTATGGGACATTAATATGAGCAATGGCCAGAAGGCTTTGTCCTGGGGTGCCCTGTGATGCCTTTGAAGCAAGCACCATCCAAATCAAAGAAGGAACCAAATCAAAAATAGAAATATGAGGAAAGAAGACCCCCATAGCATTTAATACAATTATAGTTATTCTTTCATATTCCAAGTTGTATAAGGGTAGAGCTCGACATCCCATCTTTTCTCTCTTCGGGTTGTATGACGGTACCCGACTGCATTGGCCTTTTATTCTTTTACGATAGTTTATATAATTATTTGATGTTATGTTTACATTGTGCATTAGGACAACATGCTTTTCAGAGTTTCTTAAATGATTGATGCTTTAATGTGTGGCTTGGATACAATTAGGCTCTTTCGATAAACATAACTTTTTTACCCAACTAATCACACATAACTAAATTTTAAACAACTGATAACCTCATCATAAAGCCTAAGACATAAATAAGATAATTAAAAGATTTAGAAACCCTTTAGCTATATGGTTGTATATTTCACAACATGCATGCATATTCTTTCTATCTTGAACATGAAGGATCTCCATCCTCGCACGATAAAGGAATGCTTGACTTGTGAGGGAATCCTTAATGGTGGAGAACACCTTCTTCTAGCTAATTTTACCCATAACCTATTTCGTCATGCATTTAGGCATAAGAAATCCTAAAGCTTTGGTCAAAATGATGTGTCTAAAATGAAATAAAATTTGAAAAGATTTTGCATCTATATATTAAGTCATATGCTCATACCACTCTTGCTCTAGTCTCTTAGAGAGTGTGTTTAAGACATTAGTCTATTTCTAATTAAATAACTACCCTAGCTATCTTACAATTCATAAGACCAGACTACATGGTTTTAAAAGTATAGGAGAAGTTAGTTGGAGGCCACTCCAGGCGATTATAAGTCTAGAAGTCAGGCAATTGATTCTCTCTTGAGGAGGTAAACCCTTATGTCCACCTGCTTAAATTTATGTCATGCTTTAGCTCATACTAAAGCTCCCTAGATTTAGGATTCAAGATAGTTATTTTCTTCGGGCTACGAGCATAAATCCTCACCTCTTAGGCATTCCCACAACCTTATGTTGGTGGGTAGTAAGCCCTAGCAATCTAATAAAATTTCAACTTAAAACATATAAATCTCCTCAACTTCAAAATTATAAATCCCAACCACTAGGCTTCCTAGTATCATGAGCATTTTCTACTTATTTCATTTGGATTCTAAAATTAAGTCTTTTCCTTGAACTTTTCCAATTGATTTTCCAAATAAAATCAATCTTTTGATATTCTAACCTTGAAATTTTTGGAGATGATAATTATCTACTTTAATCGAAAATTCTTTACCTAAGATAATTATGGAGGCTTGCCCTTAAGTAATTTATTTATTATATATAAAGTTTTATTATGCGATTAGGTTTGCGTGGTCATGCCTCTATCTATGAGATAGTACATAATACCTCAATATTGTACCCAATCATTACCTCAAAATAAACACAAGGCCCTCTCACCTTGTCCATTGAATACTCTCAACATCATCCTTTCTTTTTGGAGTTTGGAGATGTTGGTCCTCAAGTAGGCAATGGTTCTTAGACTCATAATATTGACTGATACATCTAAGTCAACCAGAACTCTGGATAGCCTATATCTACCAACATCCACTCTAATGTAAAGAGGCGATTGTGCTTGATCATCCCTAAGATTAAGTCTTCATCATGAATGTAACTCCTAAGATGACCTTCGAGTGGCATGCCTCTTATCTAGTAGCGTTCAGCTAAGCTAAACATATTTATAGATCAAGTAAGGCTTTGATTAAAGATTCCCTCATCTCTTTAGATAAGACAAGGGTATTGTATATGTTTAACTTAGCTAGAAACTTTCTAAGGTGAGCTAGTACATTTTAATCAACTTTAGCTTGGTCCTCTATAAGCATATCCATGGGTGGAGCATCCTATGGAGGGCTATCTGCTCAATTGAACCAATGACTTGCTTACCCTTATCCTGAGGTACTACCTTTGAAGGTAGAACTATGCTCCTGTATACATTGATTTTAGTGTCTTCTTGTAATGATGAGCTTGTCGAAAGTTCTACCTTCACATCAGGCATACCTATAGCTTCTCTTATGGGGTCCTCAGAGTCAGTTGACTCCAAGTTAATCTCAAGAGGTGAATCTGATTGATTCAAGGAAGGATAGTCTGACTCTAAATCAGAAAGGAAAGGATCAAAACTACTAGAGCTATTACTTTTATTTAGACTTAGAGCTTTCAATAGGAATAAAATCAAGAGCATTGTAGACAATATATAAGTAGAGTCAGCTTTCTTCATTAATTTCTTCTTAGGTGGAGGTACATGATATAAATCTAAAGTAAGTGGAGTAAGAGATTTAGTGCCTTTATCTGTAGATACAATGCTCTTGTTGGTAGAAGTAGAGCTAGTAGAAGAGATGGTAGCTGCAATTGTGGAGGGAGTTCTAAACTCAGACAGTGGCTACGCTGGTGGACTATCTCGGACAAGTATGGTGAGCTACTGCTACTGCTAGGTTATCACCCTCCCCAAGTTTTCCTTTTCAACTATCAAACCTTCCTTTGTGTTGGAGATTTGAGCTTCTTCAAGCACTTGCAAGGAAAGTTTCTTGATCCTAGAAATAATCTTCTCAGAGGTCTGGGATATGGAGATATCTTAACATTCTTTGTTCTTAAGAGGATCACAAGTATCCCCAAGGATTACTCTAATAGAACTAGATAGTTGTTCTAATAAAGATTCCTTAGGGATAACTATGGCTCTCAACTTATTGCTATGCTTAAGCTAGTCCTTAAAAGAGATACAATTCTCTAAGACATGGCGTAACATGCGGTGGTAGGGGCAATAACTAGGATCATCATTCTTGCCCACTTTCTCTGGACTCTTAGGCTCTACTAACTGAAACTCAAGTTTTTTTAAGAGATTCTTAAATATTTTCTTAACTATCTCCCTCTTGAATGAATATGGCTTATTCAATCTATTGGCAAGAGTGGGTGGAAAGTAGCTACCTCGCGTTAGATATGAATACCACTATTGGTTAGGCTACCGAGGTGGTGGAAATGGTCGTTGTGGTGGCTGCGATGGCCGGTATGATGGCTAAGGTGGTGGAAGAGGAGGTGGCAAAGGAAGCTGTGGAGCTCGTAGTCTCTCATACTGAACTCTGGCTGGCTTCTTCCCTCTGTCCACTAATACAACTATCCCTACATTCTTTTGAAACTCCTTCTGCGGCTTCAGCCTGGATGATTGGTCGGGAGAGGACAACTATTTGGCTTCCTCTTGTAGGTCAGCCATCTTGTTGATTAATTTCTCGAATGTTTTGATGGTAAAGCCCTTAAGCATGAAGGCGACCGGGCCATGGATATTCTTGAGAAGAATCTCAATGGCATTTTTATTAAAATGGTTCAGATTTCATGCTCAGGTTGTGCCACCTGAGAATGTAATCAATAAGGGACTCATTGAGTTTCTATTTCTCTATAATGAGGTCTCCTACGAGCACCCTTTGTTGAGCTCCAGAAACCTCTTGATGAAGAGGTGCTCCAACTGAAAAGTCATCACCAATTGTTAAGCGCGGTGTTAATCAAATATATAACAACCGATAGATTGCTAACTAAAAGGCGGAAGAGGAGTGCATCACCCTGTTGCAACAATGCTCTAAAGTGTGCAATGTGTTATTGTGGGTTCCCACTTCCATCAAAGATCTTGATGGATGGTGGCACAGAATCCTAAAAAAAGTAAAACTAAATAAAACCTTAAACCTAAAAAGTAAACTTAAAAATAAAATCTAAAAATAAATAATAAGTAAAGCCTAAACCCTAAACTAAAAAAAACCCTAAACCTAAAATAAACAAAATAAAATAAACATAAACCTAAACTAAAATAAACTAAACTAAAATAAATAAAATCTAAACCTAAACCTAAAATAAACTAAACCTAAACCCTAAACTAAATCAAATAAAATAAACTAAAAATAAACCTAAACCTAAACTTTAAAAAAAAACCTAAAAATAAACCTAAAATTAAATCCTAAAAAAATAAAATAAAAACCTAAACGTAAACCTAAAATCAAAAATAAAACCTAAACCTAAAAAATAAATATAAATATAAATAAACTAAAAAATAAACATAAACCTAAACCAAAACCTAAAAAATAAACTAAAATAAAAAACCTAAACTAAAATAAATAAATTAAACTAAATAAAAAATTAACCTAAATAACAATAAAATATAAAATAAACTAAAATAAATAAAAAAATAAACTAAATAAACCTAAACTTGCAAGTTTACTTAATTTTTTTTTAAAAAAACTCTAAACCCTAAACCTTAAATCATAAATCCTAAATCTTAAACCCTAAACCCTAAACCATAAAACTAACCATAAACCCTAAACTCAAAACCTACAACCCAAACCTACAACCATAAACCCTAAACCCTAAACCCTAAACCCAAAACCCAAAACCCAAAATGCTAACCCTAACCCTAAACCCTAAAACCCTAATCCCTAAACCCTGAACTAACCCTAAACCCTAAAGCTTAAACCTTACAAGCCCTAAACCCTAAAGCCTAAACTGTAAATGCTAAACCATAAACCTTAAACTAACCCTAAACCCAAAGCTAACCCTACACCTAAACCTAAACTAAATAAAATAAAATAAACTAAAAATAAACCAAAACCTAAAATAAAAATTAAAACATAAAAATAAACCTAAACCTAAAAAATATAAAATAAAAACCTAAACCTAAACATAAAAATAAAAAATAAAACTTAAACCTAAAAAATAAAATAAAAATAAAACTAAACTAAAAAATAAACATAAACCTAAATTGAAACCTAAAAAATAAACTAAAATAAAAAACCTAAACTAAACTAAATAAACCTAAAATAAATAAACTAAACTAAATAAAAATAAAAATAATCCTAAATAAAAAAGAAAAAATAAAATAAATTAAATTAAATAAAAAAATAAACAAAATAAACAAAATAAACCTAAACCTATGAGTTTACTTAATTTAAAAACAATAAAATGATAAAATAAAGAATAAAAAAAACCCTAATTCTAAACCTATAACCCTAAACCCTATAACCTAAACCCTAAACCCTAAACCCTAAACCTAAACCTTAAAGCTTAAAACCTTAAACCTTAAAACCTATACACTAAACCCTAAACCTACAACCCTAAAATAATATAAAATAAAAAAAATAAAAACTAAACTAAAATAAATAAATAAAAACCTAAACTAAATTTAAAAAAAAAAATAAATAAAACCTATATAAAATAAAACCCAAATGTAAAATAAAAATAAAATAAACCTAAAATATAATAAAATAAAATCTAAAGAAAAAGCTAAACCTAAAAAATAAACCTAAAAATAAATAAAAAATAAAACCTAAACCCTAAACCAAAAAAAAAGCCTAAACCTAAATAAACAAATAAAATAAACCTAAACCTAAACTAAAATAAATAAAACCAAAACCTAAACCTAAAATAAACAAAACATAAACCCTAAATTAAATAAAATAAAAGAAACTAAAAATAAACCTAAACCTAATAAAATAAAATCTAAACCTAAACCCAAAAATAAAAAATAAAACCTAAACCTAAAAAATTAAATAAAATAAAACAAAACTAGAAAATAAACATAAACCTAAACATAACTAAACCTAAAAAATTATCTAAAATAAAGAAACCTAAACTAAAATAAATAAATTTTAAAAAGTAAACTAAACTAAATAAAAAACAAACCTAAATAAAAACAAAAATAAAATAAACCAAATAAACCTAAACCTACAAGTTTAATTAATTTAAAAAAAAAACCTATAGCCTAAACCCTAAACCCAAAAACCTAAATCCTAAACCTTAAACCATAAAAGTAACACTAAACCCTAAACCGTAAACCTACAACCTTAAACCCTAAACCCTAAAAAACCCTAAACCTTTAACTCTAAAGCCCAAACCATAAAATAACCTTAAACCATAAACCCTAAACACTAAACCCTGACCCTAACCCTAACCATAAATCCTAAACCCTAAATCCTAAACCCCGAACCCTCAAACCCTAAATCTTAAAATCTAAACTAACTCTAAACCCTAAACTAATCCTTAACCCTAAGCTAACCTTAAACTCTAAACCCTAAACATGAAATCCTAAAAACCCTAAACCTTAATGCCTAAACACTAAACCCTAAACCCTAAACCCTAAACCCTAAAACCCTAAACCCTCAAAGCTTAAAAACCTAAACCTAAATTAAATAAAACCTAAAAATAAAATAAATAAAAAAACCTAAACTTAAATAAAATAAATAAATAAAATAAAATAAAAATAAAAGCTAAAGCATAAACCAAAACTTAAAAATGAAATAAAATAAAAAAGTAAAAATAAACTAAAATAAAATTAATAAAAAAGTAGACTAAACTAAAAAATAAAAAAACTTATGAATAAAAAACATAAATAAAATAAAACTAAATGTAAAATAAATGTAAAATAAACCTAAAATAAAATAAAATAAAAAATTAATAAAAACCTGAACCTAATCAATAAACCTAAAAATAAATAAAAAATAAAACTTAAACCCTAAACTAAAAAAAGAACCTAAACCTAAAATAAAAATAGAATAAACAAAATATAATAAAGTTAAACCTACTCTAAAATAAACTAAACTAAAATAAATAAACCTTAAACTTAAACCTAAGATAAACTAAACCTAAACCTAAACTAAATAAAAGAAAAATTACTAAAAATAAAAGTAAACCTAAACTTAAAAAATAAAACCTAAAAATAAACCTAAAATAAATACATAAAACCTAAACCAAAAAAATAAAAATAAAACCTAAACATAAAAAATAAAATAAAAATAAAATTTAACTAAAAAATAAACCTAAACCTAAACCTGAACTTAAAACAAACTAAAATAAAAAACCTAAACTAAAATAAATTAACTTAAAATAAATAAACTAAACTAAATTAAAATAGAAAATAAAGCTAAATAAAAATAAAAAATAAAGTAAACTAAAATATACTAAGTAAATCTAAACCTATGTTTACTTTATTTAAACAAAAATGAAATAAACCTTAAACACTAAACCCTAAACCCTAAACCCAAAACCCTAAAAGCATAATCCCAAAAATCCTAAACCCTAAACCCTATACCTTAAACCCTAAATGTTAAACCCTAAATCATAAACCCTATCTCTAAACCATAAACCCTAAACCTCAAACCCTAAACCTAATCCTAAAGTTACTACATGAATTAAAAAAAACCTACACCCTAAAATCTAATAAACCTAAACCTAAACCCTAGACCTAAACCTTAAACCTAAACTGAAAAAAAAATCCTAAACCCTAAACCTAAAATCTAAACCCTAAATGAAGTAAACCCTAAACTAACCCTAAACCATAAACCCTAAACTATAACCTAAACCCTAAACCCTAAACCTAAAACCCTAACTTAAACACTAACTTAACACTAAACCCTAAACCTAAACTCTAAACCTTAAACCTTAAACCTAAACAAAATTTGAACCTAAGGCCTAAACTAAGTTTTAAACTAATCTAAACCCCACTCCACTAAACCTAAACCCTAAACCCTAAACCCTAAATCCAAAAAACCCTAAACCCTAAACCCTAAACACTAAACCCTAAACCCAAAACCCAAAACCTAAACTCTAAAACCTTAAACCCTAAAACACTATGCATTAAACCCTAAACCCTAAAAACCTAAAAAAAACAAAAAAAATAAAAAAAATAAAAAAAACCCTAAAAACCTAAACCTCAACTAAATAAAACCTAAAAATAAAATAAATAAATAAATCTTAAACTTAAATAAAATAAAAAATAAAATAGAATAAAAACCTACACTAAAACCTAACCCTAAAGCTAAAAATAAAGTAAAATGAAAAAGTAAAAATAAACTAAAATAAAATAAATAAAAATTTAAACTAAACTAAAAAATTAAAAAAAAACTTATGAATAAAAAACCTAAATAAAATAAAACTAAACATAAAATAAAAATAAAAGAAACATAAAACAAAATAAAATAAAAAATAAATAAAAACCTAAACCTATAAAATAAAACTTAAAGTAATACTTAAAAATAAAGAAAAATTATAACCTAAACCCTAAAAAAAAAGAATTAAACATAAAATAAAAATAAAATAAATAAAATATAATAAACCAAAACCTAAAAATAACCAAAAATAAAAAAGCTAAACTAAAATAAATTAATATAAAATAAATAAACTAAACAAAATAAAAATAAAAATAAACCTAAATAAAATAAAAATATAGTAAACTAAAATAAATAAACTAAATATATTAAATATATTGAATAAACCTAAACCTATCGGTTTATTTAATTTAAAAAATAAATAAATAAACCTTAAACCCTAAATCCTAAACCCTAAACCCTAAACCTTAAACCCTAAACCCTGACCTTATACCCAAAACCCTAAACCCCAAACCCTAAACTAAATCCTAAAGTAACTAAATATATTAAAAAATAAACTTAAACCCTAAAACATAATCAACCTAAAGCTAAATTAAAAAAAAAACCTTAAACCCTAAACCCTATACTTAAACCCTAAACCCTAAACCCTAAACCCTAAACATACAACCCTAAACCTTAAACCCTAATCTCTAAGCCCCTAAACCCTAAAAAATCCTAAACCCTAAACCTGAATCCCTAAACCATAGACTAACCATAAACCCTAAACCTTAAACCCTAACCCTAACCTTAAACCCTAAGCCCTAAACCCTAAACCCAAAAACCTAAAAACCCTAAACCCTAAAAACCTTAAATGTTAAAGCCTAAACCCTAAATTATAAACCCTAAACTAATCCTAAATCGTTTGCTAACCCTAAACCTCAAACCCTAAATCCTAAAAACCCTAAACCCTAAAGCCTAAACACTAAATCCTAAACCTTAAACCTAAACCCTAAACCCTAAACCCTAAACCCTAAACCCCAAACCCTAAACCTTAAAAACCAAAAAAACCTAAAACTAAACTAAACAAAACTTTAAAATAAAATTAAAAAGAATGTAAACTAAAACCTACACCTAAACATGAAAATAAAATAAAATAAAAAAGTAAAAATAAACCAATATAAAATAAATAAAATATAGACTAAACTAAAAAATAAAAGAAACCTATGAATAAAATATCTAAATAAAATAAAACTAATCATAAAATAAAAAGAATGTAAACCTAAAATAAAATAAAATAAAAAATAAACAAAAACTTAAACCTAAAATTTAAACCTAAAAATAAAACCAATAAATAAAAAAAATAAAACCTAAATCATAAAAAAAACCTAAACCTAAAATAAAAATAAAATAAATAAAATATAATAAACCTAAACCTACACTAAAATAAGCTAAACTAAAATAAATAAAACCTAAACCTAAAACTAAAATAAACTAAACCTAAACCTAAACTAAAAAAAATAAACTAAAACAAAAATAAACCTAAACCTAAACTAAAATATAAAACCTAAAATAAACCCAAAAAAAAAAACCAAATAAAGAGCACAAAATAAACCTTAAAAGTAAAAGTAAAACATAAACCCCAAACTAAAGCAAAAATAAACCTAAAATAAAATAAAAGGAAATAAACAACTAAAAAAAATAAACTAAAAAACCTAAAATAAAAATAAAATAAAATAAAAAAACCTAAACTAAAATAAATTAACCTAAAATAAATATACTGAACTAAATAAGAAAAAATAAACCTAAATAAAAATAAAAAATAAAGTAAATGAAAATAAATAAAAAATACACTAAATATACAAAAAAAACCTAAACCTACTAGTTTTCTTAATCTCAAAAAAAAAAAACAAAAAAACTTATACCCTAAATCCTTAACCCTAAACCCTAAACCTACAACCCTAAACCCTAAATCCTAAACCCTAAACCTTAAACCCTGACTCTAAACCATAAATCCTAAACCACAAACCCTAAACATAATCCAAAAATAATTAAATAAATTTTTAAATAAACCTAAACCATAAAACCTAGTAAACCTAAACCTAAACCTAAACCTAAAGAATGGGAAAAACCTTGGAGGAAGGAACATCACCGTCAACCAGGCTTAGTCTAGGTCTGGCGGTGGAGGCGAAGGCGGAGATGATGGTTATCGTAATGGTGGTGGGGGATCTAGAGGTGCTAGTGGATATGGAGGAGGTGGTCGGAGGAGGGACGGAGGTTACAGCCATGGTGGTGGAAGGGGAAGAGATTCAGGATATGATGGTGCATCCCGTAACTCGAGGTGGGGTGGTTGAATGAGGCGATGGCGAAGAAGCGGTTGATCCAATCTGCTGCTTATGGAACTGTCTTTACAGTAGAAATGATTCTAGTTATTTAGGATTTTTGATTTCCTCTATGTGTGCTCATTTTTTATCTACGACATCATTTGTGTCTTAGAGAACTTGGTGTGTTACTTGGTTCATGAAATCAAAAAGAAGAAATGTTGAATCTAAATTTCTTCTATGTTAAAAAAATAAAATCTAAACCCTAAACTAAAACCTGAACCCTAAACTTAAACCTAAACCCTAAACCTTAAACCCTAAACCCTAAACACTAAACCCTAAATTTAACCTAAACCACAAACCTAAACTAAACCAAAACCCTAAACCATAACCTTAAACCCTAAAATTCTAAACCCTAAAACCCTTAACCCCATACCCTAAATACTAAACCCTAAACCCTATCCCTAAAAACCTAAACCTAAATTAAATAAAATTTAAAATTAAAATAAATTAAAAAATAAAAAATCTAAAAAATAATAATAACTTAAACTAAAACCTAAACCTAAACTAAAAATAAAATAAAATAACAATAAACTAAAATAAAATAAAATAAAAAAATAAATAAAACCTAAACTAAACTAAATAATAAAATAAAAAGAATAAAAAACATAAATAAAATAAAAACTAAATAAAAAGAAAAATAAAATATTTTAAAATAAAATAAAGAAAACTAAATAAAAACCTAAATCTAAAATAAACCTAAAAATAAACTAAATTAATAAAATACACCCTAAACTAAAAATAAAACTAAACTAAAATGAAATAAAATAAATTAGAAATAAACCTAAAACCCTAAGCCATAAATAAAACCCTAAACCTTAAAGCTTAAACTAAACTCACCTAAACCCTAAACCATAAACCCTAAAAATGTAAAAGCCTAAACCTAAACTAAATAAAACCTAAAAAGAAAATATATAAAAATTCTTAAACCTAAGTTTAATAAAATAATAAAATAAAATAAAAGCCTAAACTAAAACCCAACTTATACCTGAAAATAAAATAAAATAAACTAATAAAAATAAAGTAAAATAAAATAAAAATGTAAACTAAACTAAAAAATAAAATAATCTTAAGAATAAAAATCTTAAATAAAATGAAAACTAAATGTAAAATAAAAATAAAATAAACTTAAAACAAAATTAAATAAAAACTAAATAAAAACATAAATCTAAAAAATAAACCTCAAAATAAATATAAACTAACACCTAAACCCTAAACTAAAAAAGCTAAACCTAAAATAAAATAAACTAAACAAAATAAAATAAACCTAAACTAAAATAAATAAACTAAAATAAATAAAACCACACTAAACCAAAAGACTTAAATCTAAAAAACTAATAAAATAAAGTAAAAATAAACTTAAACTTAAACTAAAAATAAAACCTAAGTAAACCTAAAATAAAACCTAAAACCTAAATAAAAATAAAATAAAACTTAAACTAAACTTAAAATAAAAAATCTAAATCCAAAATAAATTAAAAATCAACTAAAATTAACCTAAACTAACAAGTAAAATAAAATAAATAAACCTAAAATATAAAGTAAACTAAATAAAAATAAAATAAATAATAATAATAAATAAAATAAACTAAAATAAATTAAATAAAGCTAAACCTACTAGTTTACTTAATTTAAGAAAAAAATAACCTAAACTCTAAATCTTAAATCTTAAACCCTAAACTAAAACTGCATCCCTAAACCACACACTAAACTAAATCCTAAACTAAAACTAAATCATAATCCTTAAAACTAAACCCAAATAATAAACCCTAAACCTAATCCAAAACCCTAAACCCAAAGCATAAACCCTAAAACCATAAACCCTAAACTAAATCACATGCCATAAATCCTAAACCTAAACCCTAAACCCTAAACCCTAACCTAAACCCTAAATCCCAAACCCTCTAAACTTGGTAATTAAATAACCACAAAATAAACCTAAACCCTAAAACTTAATAAACTACCTAAACCCTAGAATCTGAGACATAAATGAACATCACCTTCAAGCTCGGTCTAGATCGATGGAGGTGAAGGTAGAGGCGGCGATTATCACAGTGGTGGTGGGGGATCTGGAGGTGTTGGTGGATATGGTGGTGGTGGTTGGAGTAGTGCTGCTTATGGAGGTGGGAGGAGCGATAGAGCTTATAGTTGTGGTGGTGGCAAAGGGAGAGATCGGGGATATGATGGTGGATCCTACTACTCGAGAGGTTGGGGTGGTTTTGATAGGAACTGGAGAAACTAAAGAATGGTCGATCTGATTTGCTACTTATGGAACTGTGTCTTTATAATAGAGATAGTTCTAGTTATCTAAGGTTTTTGATTTTCTTTATGCGTGCTCATTTTTGATCAATGTCATCGCCTGTGTCTTAGAAACCTTGGTGTGTTACTTGGTTGATGAAATTGAAAAGAAGAAATGTTTAATTTGAATTTGTTCTCTTTTAAAAAAATAAAAAACCCTAAACCCTAAACTAAAACATAATTCCTAAACCTAAAACCTAAAACCTAAACCCTAAACACTAAACCCTAAACCTTAAACCCTCAACACTAAATAAAACCTAACCCTCCCTAAACCCTATTAACCCTGACCACTACTTACAATCCAACCTGAGCCAACCGATCTAAATCTACCCCAACCCTTAAAATGGGCCCTAAACTCTGGGCCACCTAACACTGAGCCCTGGGCCATAAACTAAACTGCCACTGTGCCCTAATACCTAATAAATAACCATAAACTAACCTAAACTGGCCACTAAAACTTACTCTAAAAAACTAACTGACCACACTGACTCTAACCATGATCCATAAACCCCAGATCCTAAAAAATAATGACCCTAATACCCCAAAACCAAACCAAAAAATAAACCCTAGAAACTCCCTAAACAAAAACCAAAATAAAATAAAAAAACTAAAACTTAAAACCTAAAATAAAATAAATATAAACTAAAACTTAAAATAAAATAAAAAAAATAAAAAAATAAAAAGAAAATAAATAAATAAAAACTAAATAAATAAATTAAACCTAAGAATAAAAAACCTAAATAAAAAAATAAAATAAACCTAAAATAAAATAAATTGAAAACTAAATAAAAACATAAACCTAAAAATTAAACTTAAAAATAAATAAAAATTAAAACCCAAACCCTTAACTAAAAATAAAAAACTAAACCTAAAAGAAAAATAGATTAAATAAAATAAAATAAGCCTAAACCTAAACTAAAATAAACTAAACTAAAATAAATAAAACCTAAACCTAAACATAAGCCCAAACAAATAAAATAAAATAAACTAAAATAAACCTAAACCTAAACTAAAATAAAACCTAAAAAAAAAAACTCCCAAAACTATAAACTCTGAGGTAAAACATAAACCTAAACTAAATAAAACAAAAAAAATATAATAAATAAGAAAACATAAAAAAATAAAATGAAAACTAAATGAGAAATAAAAATAAAATAAACCTAAAATAAAATACGATAAAAACTAAATAAAAACGTAAATATAAAATATAAACCTAAAAATAAAACCTAGAAATTAATAAGAAATAAAACCAAAACCTAAAATTTAAAAAACAAAACCTAAACCTAAAATAAATGAAATAAAATAAAACTAAACCTAAACTAAAAAAAATAAAACTTAAACCTAAAACTAAAATAAACTAAACCTAATCCCTAAACTAAAGAAAATGAAATAAACTAAAATAAACCTAAAAACAAATAAAACCTAAAATAAACCTAAATAAAACCAAAATCCTAAACCTAAAATAAAATAGAGCCTAAACCAAAATAAAATAAAACCTAAACCAAAAAATAAAATAAAATAAAACAAAATAAAAAAACTAAACCTAAACTAAACTAAATAAACTAAAATAAAAAAACCTAAAATAAATAAACCTAAAATACATAAATTAAACTAAATAAAATAAAATAAAATAAATAAAAATAAAATAAAATAAATAAATAATATAAACACTAAAAATATAAACTATTGGTTTAACTAATTTAAAATTTACCATAAACCCTAAACTAAACCCTAAATCAAATAAACTTTACCCTAAACCATAATTAATACCAACCCACTACACCCTATCTTGGATCCTAAACTACCACTTAAACTGGGCCCTAGGCCCCAAACCCAACTGACCATGACCCTAGATCATAAACATAACCTAAACTACCATTGGCCAACCCATACTACCCTGGTAAACCTCAACTGACCCTGATGCTAAAACATAATAAACTACCTAATAAAAACCATAACCACAAACTTCTCTAAACTGACTATCTGGATCTAAACCACCCAGGCCCTACTAAACTAAGCCCACTGGGCCATAAACCAAACTGACCCACCCTAATAACCTATCCTAGCCAAACCCAATGACCCTGGTGGGTAATACTGACCTAAATAAAATAAAATAAAGATGGATAAAAAATGTGATCCTAAATAAAAATAAAAAAAATAAAACCTACTAAACTAAAACCTAACATAAAATAATAAATAAAAACTAAAAAAACTAAAATGATTAAAATAAATAACTAAACTAAAATAAAAATATAAAAAACCTAAATAAAATAAAAAATAAACATAAAATAAAATAAGATAAAATAAATATAAATAAAAACTTAAAATAAATAAATAAAACCAACCCCTACTAAAAAATAAACACTAAATAAATAAACCTACCTAAACTAAAATAAATAAACTTAAACCTAAACAAAAAATAAACCTAAACCCTAAATAAAATAAATAATAAACTAAACCTACTAAAAATAAAACCTAAAAATAAACCTAAAAAAAAACCTAAATCCACAAATCCACAAACCTTCAAAGCTAAAACCTAAAATTAAGATAAATAAAATAAAATAAAATAAAATAATAAAACCTAAAATTAAAAAAATAAAATGAATAAAACATATATTAAAACCTAAACCAACCTAAAATAAAATAAAATAAAATAAAGGAAATAAACTAAAATAAAATAAATAAAACCTAACCTAAATTAAAAAAAAATAAAACCTAAATAAAATAAAATAAAACCTAAAATAAAATAAAATAAAATAAAACTAAATAAAACCTAAACCTAAAATAAATGTAAAATAAAACCTAAAATAAATAAAATAAAACTTAAACTAAACTAAAAAAAAAATCTAAACCTAAATAAAGAAAATGACTACTAAAACTAACATAAACTAAAAAAAATAAATACTAAACCTAAACTAAAACCCAAACTAAGCCTAACTATATAAAACTAAACTAAACCTAAACCTAAACTAAAAATACCTAAAATAAACCTAAAATAAAACCTAAATCTAAAAATAAAATAAAACTAAATACTAAAAAAATAAAACCTAAACCTAAAAAAATAATAAAAATAAAACTAAACTAAAAAATAAAATTAAACCTAAACCTAAACCTAAACAAAAACCTAAAATAAATTAACCTAAAATAAATAAACTAAACTAAATAAACATAAAAATAAACATAAATTAAAATAAATAAAATATAATAAACTAAATAAACCTAAACCTATGAGTTAACTTAATTTTTAAAAAATGAAAACAAATAAAGATAAAGAAAAAAAGCCTAAAGCCAAAACCTACAACCCTAAACCCTAAACCCCTAAACTAGAACCCTCCTCCCCCAAGCACTCTCTCATTCTTTGGAAATTTTTGAATCCCTCTTGGTGGCACGCCCCCTACTAGGATTTTTGTTTCTTTCGCTTTGATTTCAACTGATTTTAAAAGATTGAACGTCATCTTGCTATTTGCATGATGTTTTTTAATTGACCATGGCTGCGATGAGTTCGATTCGTTGGGTTTGACCTCAAGATATGGATGTTTCAGCTAGGGCATCTGACATTTTAGGGATTGGATGCCCTAATGTTGCACCTTCTACTAAATCTTCTAAAGAAGTGCTCTTTGGTAAGATTTCTCCCTCTATTGATTCGGTTAATCTTGTTTTGACATCTTTTAGACATTTGCCAATCATAATGTGCTCTGATGTGGATGTTGAAAAGCTGATAAAACACATTGAATTTTCTCATGTTGGTAAATTTGCTTTGTGTCATCCGAATTTGGGTAAGATCCGCTCTTTTTTTATAATCTCAAGCTTACGGGTGCCTTCTCGATTGGCCTTATTGACCATCGGCATATCCTGATTCAATTTTCCAATGATCTAGATTATTCATGTATTTTATCATGTTGTTCTTATTTCATCTTTAATTTTCAAAAGCGTTTGTTGAAGTGGTCACCCCGTTTTGCCATTAAGGAGGAATCTCCTATTATCCCTGTGTGGTTATCTCTTCATAATATGCGCAATCATTTTGTTACCCATCATGTGCTTTTTTCTATCAGGGCTATATTTTTGTCAGTCTTTACAAATCAACCAAGTGATCGTTGAGCGATCTCGCCCTTCTATGGCTCGAATCCTCATGGAATTACACATAACTAAAAAATACCATAAGGAAGTTTGGATTGGCTCTGAAAATTACAGGTATTCACAAAAGGTTGAATTGGAGAACTTTCAGAATTTTTGTTCCCACTGTAAAATACACGGTCATGATAATTCAAAATGTTTTATTCTCCATCCCCACTTAAAAAAATTTATTGCTCCTAAGGAAAATGTTTTCTCTACCCATAGGCCGATTCCTACTTATGTTCAGAAATTGGCCTCAGATCTTATGGATAGTATGAAGGTTGTTATTGAGGTTGATTCCTTGGATATCAGGGTTAATCATGTTGAACATGTTTCAGCTTCTAATGTTGGAATCGATTTGGACGATATTCAAAAATGGGAAGGATGATTTACCTCTTATTCCTTCTTTAAATTTGAATATTTCTAATATGGAGAATAATAAATTCTCTAATTTATTAGAAGATGATTCTATTTCCTCTAATTCTATTCATGCATCTACTTCAACTTTGATCAATGGAAATAAAGCTTATAATGAAGATTGAAATGATGTTGAGCTTGCTAGAAACATTTTTGATTCAGATTTTACTACTTGTGCTTTAAATGGTTCTAAATCATTGCCATCTCTCATTTCTACTCTTGATGATCATGCTAATCTTACATTTTAAATAAATATGGATTTGGAAGAAGGTGAACTCCCCTCCAAACACTTGGATATTTCTCCTAAATCTATGACCAATGTTACTAAATCTTACTTGGATGATGACTCTAGGGGAAAAGAAAATGGTTTCCAAACTTATCATTCTAAAAAAAAATGTTAAAAATTTCCCTCCCAAATTATCCAAAAACACTAGATCTGCTGCGTCTCTCACTCCTCTCTTAATTAACCTTTGCTTAACCCCCCTTTTTTATTTTCCTTATATTTAATTTTCTTATTTAGAATGATAGAGGGATCAGTACCATCTCTATTCATAATCATAATAGAAATATTTGTTTTCATTCATAATATTTCTCTTTTTATTTTTCTAGAGCCTCTTACTCATGCTAATAAAATTAACCATGTTGCTAGAATGATCGGTTTCAATAAAATTTTCTCTAATGTTAGTAATAAGATTTGGTGTTTTTGGAATAATTTTTTTGAGGTCTCTATTCTTGTTGACTTTCATCAGGTTGTCAATACCTAAATTTCTTCTAGTGATTATTATGTTCTGGGCTCTTTTGTTTCTGCATCTTGTTATAAATTTGGTAGAAATCTTCTTTGGGATAATTTAAAGAGTTTTGATACCTCTGTCAACAAACCTTGGTTTATTGGTGGTGAATTCAAACCATTTTATTCTCTTCTGAACAAAGTGGTGGTTGCTCTCTTAATATTCATTCCATGGAAGATTTCTCCAATATGATCCTTGATTGTAATTTGAATGATATTGGCTTTAAGAGCTCTAATTATACTTAAAAAAACTCTAGACTTTGGCAATGGTTGGACCAGATTCTTTTTAATACTCATTGGATTACTCAATGGCTATTACATCTGTTAACCATTTAAGCAGAACCTTGTCAGATCATGTTCCTCCTCTGGTTTCTATTAAAGATAATTCTAATAGACTAAAAAAACCTCTCTCCTTTTAGATTAGAAAACATGTGGATTTAGCATATTAATTTTTTTAATGTTGTGGCTAATAATTGGAAAGCTCCTTTACATCCTGATAATTCGATTATGGGGATGAATACACTTTGGTTTAAACTTAAAAGAGTTAAATAAAATTTGGGTTGGTGGAATAAGTATTATTTTAAAAACCTTTTTTGCTAATATTAAAGATATGGAAAAATTGGTTTGTGATCTTGAAGCATCTGTTATGTCTGATCCTTCTAAGATTATAGATTTCACTGAGGTGAAAGATAAACTTGTTAACTTCCAAAATATGGAAGAGACCTATTAGCACCAAAAAAAATTACTTGTAAATATATTGCAGATGGTGACAGGAATACTCAGTATTTCCATGCTTTAATTAATAAAAATAAAGCTTTAAATAATATTCAAAATAGTAAAAATGATAATGGAGACTGAATTATGGAGAATAATGATATTAAAGAATCAGTTATTAATTACTTTAGAAATATGCTTAATAATAATTGCTCTTATGAAGCTATTTATCAATCACAGTTGATTTTTTTTATTATTACTAATGATGATAATGATTTGCTTACCATTGTGCCTAATGAAGATGAAATTTTCAAAGTTCTAAATAACATGGACATAAATTCTATTGCAAGTCCAGAGGGTTTCACTACTCAATTTTTTCAAAAATGTTAGTTAATCATTAAAAATGATTTGATTGAGGATGTGACTGATTTTTTTAAAGGTAATCCTTTTCCTAGATATTTTTCTAGTACTTCTATTGTTCTCATACCTAAGAAAGATAATTCAAACTATTGGAGTGATTTTAGACCTATTAGTCTTTGCAGCTTCTTCAATAAGCTAATTTACAAAGTTCGTACCAACATACTTAGTCCTTTACTTAATAGAATTATCTCTCTCAACAAAACTGGTTTTGTTAGAGGTAGATCTATTTCTGACAATATTTTACTTGCCCAAGAATTAATTCATGATCTTGATGCCAAGACTAGAGTTGGAAACATTCTTTCCAAATTAGATATTATCGAAGCCTTTGATAACATCTCTTGGGATTTCCTTTTCCATATTCTAAATTTATTTTGGTTTTCTGATAAATTTAGTTTTCTTATTAAAAATTATATTAATAATGCTTGGTTTTTTATTTTTCTTAATGGGGATGGCTTGGGTTTCTTTCCTTCTTCCCATGGCTTATGACAAGGGGATCCTTTATCTCCTACTTTATTTATTATTGTTGTTGAGTACTTATCTAGGAACATTAATGATTTATTCTTAAATAGTCATAGTATGTACTACAAAACACTTGATGGTCTTCCTATTTTCCATTTAAGTTTTTCATATGATTTCATTATTTTTTGCAATGCTTCTATTTATCACATCAAGCATCTCATGTCTTTCTTAAATAAATTTGATAGAGAATGTGGCCTTCCTATCAATGATATCAAAAGATTTTTTATCACTTCCTCTAGTATCTCTAATAATAAGATCAATCAAATCCTAGATATCACTCATTTTAAACATCAATACTTACCACTTACGTACTTGGGTGCTCCACACTTTAAAGGCCCAAAACGTTCTCATCTCTTTGACAAGTTAATTAAAAAAATTTTAAATTAAATTTCTATTTCGGAATTCCATTTACTTTCCTTTGGTGGAAGTCACACTATTCTCAAAAGCATTCTTAACTCAATGCCTCTTTATTTGATTCAAACTATTATCCCCACGAATGCTACACTTATCAGAATTGATCATTTGCTTAACAAATGTTTTTGGGGCTCTAATAATTCTACCAAAAGAATACATTGGACATCTTGGAATAAATGTTGTGGTCTTTTGGGAGAAGGTACTCTTGGTTGCAAGTCTATTCGTGAAGCTATCACTGCCTTCTCTCATAAGCTCTGGTAGAATTTTAGAAAGAATGATAGCCTTTGGGCTAATTTTATGATGGAAAAATATAGCCATGGTAAACACCCCCATAACTATGCTACAAAGTTGGTGACTTTTTGATTTGAAAAGGCTTTGCTCCATTACATGGATTTCCAAATCATTAATATCTTATGGTATTCAGTCAATTTCTTCTTTCTTTTGGCAAGACAATTGGATTGGCAATGGTTCTATTGACACCCTTTTATCTACCCACTCTACTGGTGCTATCAAATTTAATTCTTTTTGGCTTAATAACAATTGGAATGAAAGCAAACTAGAGAATTATATCCTTATTCCTCTTTTTGACAACTTTAGAAATATCCCCATTTCTTCAAACAAACCAGACCAAATCCTTTTTACATTTTCTTATAATGGTGACTTTGTTCTTAAAGGGGTTTGGAATTTTATTAAAGATAAATAAAACCCCTCTGATTTTTTCATTAAACTTTGAAACAATATCATTCTCATTTCCTATTCCATTTTAGCTTGGATGATTTCAAATAACTTTATCCCTATAGACTCTTTGCTCTGGACTAAAGGGTTTTACTTACCTTAAAAGTGCTATTGTTTCTTTCATATTGAAAATTAAATCATGTTTTTGTCAATGGTGCTATTGCTTCTAAATTATGGTTTTGGTATGATGATTTATTTAATACCAACTATTTTCAGGGTTCTCTTTCTTTTTATCAACTTCTTGAAGTTTGTTTCAAAAATACAGTGAAAGGTCATATCAAAGTTTTAATTGCTATTACCCTTATCTGGTTAATCTGGATGGATAGAAATGATGCTAAATATCATGGTATTCCTATAAACCATAAAAGGATCCTGCTAGAACTAAAGAAAAAAATGTATGCACTTTTAATTCCTATCTTAATAGTAATATTCATTTTAGTGGTTATAAATTTGTGGCTAAAAAATTGGGTATCATTCAGCTTGAGTTTGACTCTTATAAAATTTCTAGGATTATTCTTTGGCTCAAACCTAAAGACAATTTGATTAAAGTGAATACTAATGGTTCTGTTGCTTCTAATAAATATGGATGTGGTGGTATCCTTAGGGATTCTAAAGCTACTATCATTTGTGCTTTTATCTATCCTCTCAAAGCCTATTCTGTTATTTTTACTGAGCTTATGGATTTTAATAAAGCTATTGAAATTTGTTTGAATAGATGTTTCCTCAAAATCTGGATTGAAGTTGATGCTCTCTTACTTCTTGACATGCTTAATTCCAATAGAAATGGAATGCTGAATTATTTTATCTTCTTAATCATACTAAAAATATTCTTTCTCAAGTTCATTTTAAAATTTCCCACATCCTTTATGAAGGTAATGCTTGTGCTGATTACTTGGCAAACTTTGGTGCCAACTTAACTAAGTTCACTTTATTTGACAACCAAACTTTGCCTAAACTATTAAGAGGTTTGGTTAATTTGGATAATACTAGATTTCCTTATCTCAGATTATAAAGTCTTGGCTTAGTTTTTGATGATCTTTTGCTTTTGGTTGCCCCTTGTTAAGCCCTATTTGGGTTGTGGTTATCTACTTAATTTCTCTCTTTGGCCTAAGCTGGGTTATGTTTTTGATCTCTTACTTTTGGATTGGCTTGGTTTTTGGTACCTGGTGGTTATTGTAAGTGCAGCTTGGGTTTCTTTGGTTTTTTAGCTTAGTGGCTTCTATCTGTCTAGCCGGGTGCTTACCATAATTTCCTCTTGGCTATTTTGTATATCCTCCTTTTGGGTTGTGGTTATGGCTATTGTTGTTTTTTATTTTTGTGTGGGTTTTGCCTCTTTTCCGGGCTGCTTGCTAACTTACCTAAGTTGAATCTACTACTGTGGTGGTTGACAAGGTGGCTTTGTTGGCTGGCTAGGTTGGCTGCTTGGGTTGGTTGGATGGCTAGCTATTTTGGCTATTTTTCTCATTTTCTATTGGTGACTGATCTAGGGGACTATTGGTGGTTTATCCCTGGCTTGATTATGACATGGTGAAGGTTGTTGGTTGGCTATTATTTTCTTTATTTTCTTGACTAGGGCTTCATGGTTGGTTTTATTGATTTTGTTTTGTTTCTTTTTGTTATGGTTTTGACCTCCTCCGGTCTTGTTCTAGATTAACTTGTTGAAGGCTATTTTGTGGATGTTAGTTGGCCTTAGGGGATGGTGGCTTTATTGGGTGCCTTTAATGTTATTATTCCTGTTGGTTGGCTTATAGTCTGTCATATTGAGATTTGTACCTTTTTTTCTTTGGCTGACTATTTTACTTATTTGGATCAAATTTTCTTTTGCCTTGGTTGGGTTTGGTGGCTGCTATCTACTTCTACCTGTTCCCTGGCTATCTTAGGTGATTTTATCTTGATGACTGCTATTGGTATTTACACTGACTTGGGTCTTCTACTGCTATGGTGGTTGACTAGGAGAATATGTTGGCTGGCTGGTTTGGTTGGTTGTATTGGCTGGCTGGGTTGGTTGGAGGGGTGGTTGTTTTGGCCGATTTTTCTTGCTCCTTGGGTGACTGTTATGAGAACCCACTGGTGTTCTTTCTATGACTTATATTTTTGGTTTCCTCCTGCTTTGCTTTTCTCTCTTTGTGACCCCTTTTTTTCCTTTTGGGTGGCATCATGTACCCCTGATTAGGCGGTATTTTCTCTCTTTTTTTTTCTTTGTTGGTGGAGGATATGAGCACTTGTGTTTTTCTTTTTTGCTCTTGTTTATCTCTGGTTTGTGTTGTAACCCCTATAATGATGCTTGCTCCTTTTGATTTTATTATACTTTTTTGGTGGTGTCTTTGGTGGTGCTCCTACTATATTGTTGTATCCCTGATGGTTGGTTCATTATCTGGCTTATTGAGCTTAGTTGTTCTGGTGTCATGGTGGTTGGCTGTAATGTTTGCTGTTTGGAGGATTTTGCAACTTTTTTGGACGACGAACTTTGGATGGTGGGCTACACGAAGTATGCTGGCTATGATGGCCTTGATGTTTCCCACTATTTCTTCTTTTGGCTGGTAGCACTACATGTAATTGTAAACCTTCTCCTGAAGTTTGGATGCTTACATATAGTGTTGCTCCTTAAGATGATTGTAACTGAGCCTGAGCCTTTTCTTTAATTTACTCCTTTTATTTTCTTTACTTTAAATGCTTGATTAATTGTACTCATCCTTTCAAAAGTATGTTGCAGATTTCTTTAATAGGTTGGGAGAGTCTTGCAGGTGGATCTAGTTGGTATCAGACAGACCAAATGTTGTTCCTTCGGATTTTCTTTGTTGATTTTTCGTTTTCTATGGCTTTCTTTCCTTCATTATTGTAATAGTTACGGGGGTTTATCTCTTTAGGATTTATTGTACCTCTTTGAGCATTAGCTTAGAGATTTACTGCCTCTAAAGACTTAGTACTTTTTTCTTTGTGGCAATAAAATTTCTCTAATTTCCTTAAAAAAAACCAAAAAACCAAAAACCCTAAACCTTAAAACCCCAGACCCTAAACCCTTAAACCTAACTCCTAAAATCAACAAACCTAAACCCTAAATCCTAAACCCCAATCCCCAAACCTAAACCCTAATCCCCAAACCCTAAACCCTAAACCCTAAACCCTAAACCCTAAAAACCTAAACCTAAACTAAATAAAACCTAAAAATAAAATAAATAAAAAAACCTAAACCAAAATAAAATAAAATAAAATAAAAACCTAAACTAAAACCTAAACCTAAACACAAAAATAAAATAAAATAAAATAAAATAAAAGAAACTAAAATAAGAAAAATGAAAACCTAAACTAAACTAAAAAAAATAAAATAAACCTAAGAATAAAAAACTTAAATATAATAAAAACAAATTGTAAAATAAAAATAAAATAAATCTAAAATAAAATAAAGTAAAAACAAAATAAAAACCTAAACATAAAAAATAAACCTAAAAATAAAATCTAAAATAAATAAAAAATAAAACTCAAATAAAATTAAAAAAAAAAATAAAATAAATAAAATAATAAAACTAAACTAAGATAAATAAAATAAATCCTAAAACCTAAACTAAATAAAATAAAATAAACTAAAATTATCCCAACATAACTAAAAAAATAAACCTAAAATGAACTTAAAACCTAAACCCTAAAACCACAAAGAAAAACTAATCTACAAACCCAATAAATAAAATAATTAAAAAACCTAAACCAAAATAAAATAAAATAAAACATAAACTAACCTAACCTAAACCTAAATAAAATAAAATAAAATAAACTAAATAAAATAAATAACTAAACTAAAGATAAATACATAAATAAAATAAAACTAAACATAAAATAAATATAAAATAAACTTACAAATAAAATAAAATTAAATACCCAAACTTAAGAAATAATAAAAATAAAATAAAAAATAAATAAAAAACCCACCTTAAACTAAAACCTAAACATAAAATGAAAATGAAATAAACCTAAACCTAAACTAAGATAAACTAAAATAAAAAAATAAAACCTAAACCTAAACTAAATAAAATAAAATAAAAATAAAAAATAAACCTAAACTTAAACTAAAAAATAATACCTAAAAATAATAAAACAAAAATAATAACCTAAAGCCTAAACCTAAGAAAATAAAGTAAAAATTAAACCTAAACCTTAAAAAACAAATAAAAATAAAATTAAACTAAAAAATCCTAAACTAAAATATAAACTAAAATAAATAAACCTAAAATAAAATTAAAATAAAAATAAATCTAAATAAAGTAAATAAAACAAATAAAATAAATAAAATATACTAAATAAATAAACTACCTGGGTTTACTTAATTTAAAATAAATGGAAAATAAAATAAAATAAATAAAATAGAAAATCCTAAACCCACTACCTACAACCACCCGTAAACCCTAAAACCGACCCTAAATCATAAACCCTAAAATCCTAAACCACCTAAACCTTAACCTTTTAAAATCTACTCAGACCTTAACCCAAAGTCCTAAATCCCAAAACCTAAACCCTAAATCCTACACCATAAACCGTAAACACTAAACCCTAAACTCTAAACCCTAAATACCTAAAAACCTAAACCTAAAATAAAAAAAATCTATAAATAAAATAAATAAATATCTAAACCTAAATAAAATAAAAAAATAAATTAAAATCAAAATCAAAACTAAAACCTAAACCTAAAAATAAAATAAAATAAAAAAATAAAAACTAAACTAAAATAAAATAAATAAAAACCTAAACTAAACTAAAAAAATAAAATGAATCTAAAATAAAAACTAAACATAAAATAAAAATAAAATAAACTCTAAACTAAAGAAAAACCTAAAATAAAATAAAACTAAAATAAAACCTAAAAAAATAAATAATTAAATAGAAATAAAACCTAAACTAAACTAAAATAACTTAAGCTAAAATAAAACAAAATAAAATAACTAAAAATAAATAAATAAACCTAAACCTAAATAAAATAAAATCATAAACTAAATAAAATAAAATAAACTAAAATAAAATAAAAAAACTAAACCTAAAAATAAAATAAAACCTAAATATTAAATAGAAATAAAAAAAAAATAAAATATAAATAAAACAAAATAAACATAAACTCTAAACCCTAAATGCTAAACTCTAAACTTTAAACCCTAATCCTAATCCCCAAACCCTAAAAGCATAAACCCTAAAACCCTAAACCCTACACCTAAACACTAAATCCTAAACCTTAAATCATAAACCCTAACCCAAAACCCTAAACCATAAACCCCAAACCCTACACCTAAACATAAAGTAACTAAATAAATTAAAAAATTAACATAAACCCTAAAACCTAATGAACCTAATTCTAAATCTAAACCTTAAGAAAGGGGTAATGAGCATCAGATCAACCGTCTGTCAGATCTGAGTGGAAAAGGCGGTTTTCATAGTCGGTGGGGATCTAGAGGCGGTGGATATGGAACTAGTGCTCGAAGTAGTTGTGGTTAGTGAGGCAGGAGGAGCGACGAAGGTTACAGTTGTGGTGGTGGAGACAGATGAGATTTGATGATGGCTACTCAAGAGGGTGGATTTGATAAGGAAAACTTTAGAATCGATCCGATCTACCTAAATTATGTATTTACAGTAGAGACGATTCTAATTATCTAAGGTTTTGATTTGTTCTATGCGTGCTCATTTTTAATCTATGTCATCTCTTATTTCTTAGAAAACTTGGTGTGCTACTTGGTTAATGAAATCAAAAAGAAGAAATGTTGAATATGAATTTGTTCTCTATTGAAAAAAAACCAAAAACCAAAAACCCTAAACTAAACTAAATCCTAAACCATTAATTAAACCCCACAAACCTAAACCCTAAACACCAAACCCTAAACCCAAAAACCCTAAACCCCAAAACCCTAAACCTTAATACCAAAAAAACCCTAAACCCTAAAAAGTTAAAAGCTTAAACCTAAAATAAATAAAACTTAAAAATAAAATAAATAAAAAAATTAAACCAAAATAAATAAATAAAATAAAATAAAATAAAAATTTAATATAAAGCCTAAACCTAAAAAGAAAATAAAATAAAAAATAAAAACTAAACTAAAATAAAATAAATAAAACTATCTAAAGCTAAAATAAAAAACCTAAATAAAATAAAAAAAACCTAAAATAAAAAATAAAATAAATAAATAGTAAAAAAATAAACCTAAAATAAATAAATAAAACCTAAAATAAATAAATAAAATAAACATTAACCCAAAAGTAAAAAAAAACTAAAATAAAAATAAAATAAACTTAAACTTAAACATAAAGTAAGATAAACTAAATAAAATAAATAAAACCTACTAAACCTATAATATAAAATAAACCTAAACCTAAACCTAAACCTTAAATAAAATAAAATAAACTAAAATAAACTTAAACTAATCTAAAAACTAATAATAAAATAAATCCAAACTAAACCTAAAATAAAATAAAAACTTAAACTTAAACCTAAACCTAAAAAATTAACTAAAATAAAAAACCTAAAATAAATAAACTAAACTAAATAAAGATAAAAATAAACCTAAATAAAATAAAATAAACTAATACAAATAATAAAAACTATATAAACCTAAACCTAAGTCTTTAATTAATTAAAATAAAATGAAATATTAAAAAACCCTAAAAACTGACCCAACCATGCCTGAACCCTACCCTAAAATACCCTAAACTAAAGCCTAGACCTGCTACCTACCCTACCCTAAACCCTAAAAAACATAAAGGCATACTAAATCCAAAAATGACCTAAAATAAAACCTAGGAAAAGATAAAACCTAAACTTGGAGAAATAAAAATAAAACTAAACTAAAGATAACCTAAATGAAATATAAACCTAAACTAAAATAAACCTAAATTAAAATAATTAAACCTAAAATAAATAAAGTAAACTAAATAAAACTAAAAATACACTTAAATAAAAAATAACTTAAAATAAATAAACTAAATAAACCTAAACCTACAAGTTTACTTAATTTAAAAAAATAAAAATAATAAAAATAATCAATAATAAATAAATAAAATCACTAAACCCTAAACCCTAAAATTAACCATAAACTCTAAACCCTAAACCCTAAACCTATAACCCTAAACCCTAAACCACAAACTTAAAATACCCTAAACCTGACCTAAACCCTACCAAACCCTAACTAATAAAAGCTAAAATAATAAATAAAACCTAAAATCTAAATAAAATTAAAAATAAAAATAAAATAAAACCTAATCATAAAAATGAAATAAAAAATTAAAATTATACTAAAAAATATAAATAAAAATCCAAAAAAAACTAAAAAATAAAATAAATCTAAAAAATGAAAAACCTAAAAAAATAAAAACTAAATCAAAATAAAAATAAAATAAACCTAAACTAAAATAAAATAAACACTAAATATAAGCCTAAACCTAAAAAAATAAACTTCCGAAGAAATACAAAATAAAACCTAAACCCTAAAGTAAAAAAAAAATAACTTAAATCTAAAATAAACATAAACCCAAACTAAAATATACTAAACTAAAATAATATACCTAAACCTAAAATAAAACCTAAACCCTAAATAAATAATTAAATAAACTAAAATGAACCTAAAACTAAACTAAAAAAATAAAACCTAAACCCTCAAAACTAAAATAAAAACCTAAACTAAACTTAAAATAAAAATAAACCTAAACTAAATAAAATAAAACTAAACTAAATATAAACTAAACTACCTAAAAATGTACTCTAAAAAGCCTACAAAATAAATAAACTAAACTGGATAAAAATAAAGAATAAACTTAAATAAATATAAAATAAATAAATAATATAAAAGCTAAATAAACCTAAATCTATCAATTTTCTTAATTTTTTTAAAAAAACCCTACCACTAAACCATTCACCATCCACTAAAACTAACTACCCTACTAAAACCCTACCTAACCTTAAACCATAATCACTAAACCCAAACCCTAAACCAACTACATACCTAAACCCTCCACTAAACCCCACTGAACCTAAACCCAAACCACACCTAAACTTAAAACTTTAAACCCCCAAAGCCAAAACCCTAAACTAAACTAACCCCAACCTAAACCTAAACCCAACCTAAACCCCAACCCTAAACCCCAAACCCTAATACCCTATACACTAAACCCTAACCCTAAAGCCTAAAAGCATAAACACTAAACTTTAAACCCAAAACCCCAAACCCTAAACTTAAACCCTAAACCCTAATAAACCTAAACCCAAAGAATGGGAAGAACCTTGATGGCAGGAACATCACCGTCAACCAGGCTTAGTCTAGATCTGGCGATGGAGGTGAAGGTGGAGGTGGCAGTTATCACAGTGGTGGTGGGGGATCTAGATGTGTTGGTGGATTTGGATGTGGTGGTCAGAGCAGGGGTGGTTACAGAGGCAGAAGGAGCAATGGGGGTTACAACCATTGTTGGTGCAGAGGGAGAGATCGAGGATAATATGTCAAATCTTGCTACTCGAGAGGCTTAGGTGGTTCTAATGGGAACTGGAGAAAATGAAGAATGGCCAATCTGATCTACTGCTTATGGAACTATGTCTTTATAGTAGAGAAAGTTCTAATTATCTAGGCTTTTTGATTTGCTCTAAGCGTGCTCATTTTTTATCTATGTCGTCACTTGTGTCTTAGAAACCATGGTGCGTTACTTGGTTGATGAAATAAAAAAGAATAAATGTTGAATTTGAATTTGTTCACTATTAAAAAAACCATAAACTCTAAACCATAAACTAAAATTTAAACCCTAGACCTAAAACCTAAACCCTAAACCATAAAAACCTTACACCCAAAACACTAAATCGTAAACCCTAAAATCATAAATCCTAAACCCTAAACCCTAAACTACAAACCTTAAACCCTAAACTCAAAACCCACAACTAAATCTAAACCCTAAGTCCTAAACCTTAAACCCTAAAAGCAAAAAACCTAAACTAAAACTAAATAAAACATAAAAGTAAAATAAATAAAAAACTAAACCAAAATAAAATAAAATAAAAACTTAAACTAAAACCTAAACTAAACTAAAAAATAAAAAACCCAAAATAAAATAAAACTAAATAAATAAAGCTAAACCTAAAAAATAAACC
Organism: Cymbidium sinense; assembly: GCA_021442155.1. Classification (NCBI taxonomy): domain Eukaryota; kingdom Viridiplantae; phylum Streptophyta; class Magnoliopsida; order Asparagales; family Orchidaceae; genus Cymbidium; species Cymbidium sinense. The sequence goes on along the minus strand of CM038214.1, from coordinate 56,560,918 downwards.
TAAAATAAACATGAAAATAAACCTAAACTAAATTAAAAAAACCAAAAATAAAATAAAACTTAAACAAACTAAACTAAAATAAACTAAATGATAAACCTAAACCTAAACTGCCCTAAACCTAAACCTAAATAAAATAAAATAAACTAAAATTTAACCTAAACCTAAACTAAAAAATAAACCTAAAATAAAACCTAAACCTAAACCTAAAATAAAATAAAACCTAAACCTATGTAAATAAAATAAAACCTAAACATGAAAATAAAATAAAATAAAACTAAACTAAAAATGTAAACCTAAACTTAAAAAAACTAAATAAATACCAAATAAATAAACCTAAAATAAATAAAACTAAATAAAATAAACCTAAATAAAATAAAATAAATAAATAAACTAAAAAGATGCACAAACCAAAACTACGGTTACTAGTTTTTAAAGATCCCTATCCTGACCCTAGGCGTGGACCCTACACATCCTACCATAACTTTACTAAACCTAAAGCCTAACCATAAACCCAAAACCCACCCAAACCCTGATCTACACTCTTAAACCCTAAACCCCAAACCTTAAACCTAAAAAAACCTAAAAACTAAACCTAAACTAAATAAAAAAAAAAATAAAATAATAAAACCTAAAAAATAAAATAAATAAAAGTAAAATAAAGAAAACAAAACCTAAACCTAAACCTAAACCTAACCCAACCAAATGTAAAATAAAATAAAATAAAAATAAAACTAAACTAAAATAAAATAAATAAAACCTAAACTAATAAAATTGAAAATAAACATAAAATAAAATGTAAATTAAAATAAAACTAACATAAAATTAAAATAAAATAATCCTAAATAAATAATAACTATAAATAAAATAAACCTAAAATAAAAAAAAAAAATAAACCCAATATAAAAAACTAAAAAAACTAAATAAATAAATAAATAATATAACTAAAATAAACCTAAAAAAATAAAATAAACCTAAAACTAAACCTAAAAAAATAAAATAAAACCTAAAACTAAAAATAAAATAAACCTTAGATAAAATAAAAATAAAAAACTAAAAATAATCATAAACCTAAACTAATCCTAAAAATAAACTAAAATAAAATCCCAAATTAAATAAATAAACTAAACTAATAAACCTAAAAAAAATATAAACTAAAATTTAAATAAAATAAAAAACTACATAAAAATAAATACTAATAAGCTAAAATAAAAATAAACCTAAATAATAAACCTAACCTAAATAAATAATAAACTAAAATAAAAACTAAACCAAATAACCTAAAATATAAAAATAAATCCTACCAAAAAAAAACCTAATCCACCTAGGTTAAAATAAAACCTAAACATAAATAAAATAAAATAAAACTAAACTAAACTAACCTCCTAAATAAACTGTAAACCTAAACTAAATTAAATAAAACTAAATAATAAACTAAACTAAATAAAATAAAATAAGCCTTATTAAAATAAATAAAATAAATAAAATAAAATAAACTAAATAAACTAAAGAAACCTAAACTACATCTTTGTTTAAATAAAATATTAAAATATTAAAAATAAAACAAAACCCTTTAACCTTAAAAACCTACCTAAAGCCTGCATAACTGACCCTAAACCTAAACCTAAAACCCTAAACCCAAAACCCTAAACCCTAAACCCATCTATAACCATATCCACCCCACCCCACCCTAAACCCTAAACCTTAAACCTTATAAACCTAAAAACTAAATAATAAAACCTGTAAATAAACTAAACCTAAATAAAATAAAATAAATAAAATAAATAAAACCTACTAACTACCTAAAACTTAAACCTAAATAAATAAAAAACTAAATAATAAATAAACTAAACTTATAAATATAAAATAAAACCTAAAATAAAAAATAAACTAAATATAAATAAAATAAACCTAAAATAAACATAAATACCTAAACCTAAAATAAAAATAAAACAAAAAAATAAATAAAAATAAAAATACTAAATAAAAAAACCTAAACCTAAAATAAACTAAACTAAAATAAATAAACCTAAACCTAAACTAAATTAAAATAAAATAAACTCAAAATAAACTAAACCTAAAAAATAAAAAATAAACTAAAACCTAAACCTAAACCAAAAAAAATAAAATAAAACCTAAACCTAAAATGAAAAATAAAAAACCTACTTTAAAAAAATAAAATAAAAAAATAAACTAAAAGAATAAACTAAACCTAAACCTAAACCTAAAAATAAACTAAATAAAGTCCTAAACTAAAGAAATAAACTAAAATAAATAAAATAAATAAACTTAAATAAAATTAAAATTAAAATAAACTAAATAATAAAAAAAATAAACTAAATTAAACCTCAGTTTAATTAATTTTAAAAAAAGCCCTAAACCCTAATCCACAATTAAACCCTAAATCTAAACCCTAAACTCGGTCTAGCTTATGGTGGAGGTGAGGAGGAGCGATGGTTATCATAGTGGTGGTGGCGGTCAGTCGGTGGATATGGAGGTGGTGGTGAGCAATGGTGGTTATGGAGGCGGGAGGTGATGGAGGTTACATCCATGGTGGTGGGTGGAGAGATATGGGATATGATGGTGGATCCCACTACTGAGGAGGTGGTTCGATGAAAGCGAAGAACACGATCGACGATGCTTATGGAACTGTCTTTATAGATGGTTCTAGTTATCTAGGGTTTTATTTGCACTATGTGCTCATTTTTCTCTATGTTATGCTTGCCTTAGAAAACTTGGAGCTACTTGGTTGGAAATCAAAAAGAAGAAATGTTGAATCTAAATTTGTTATCTATTAAAAAAACCTTAAATGCTAAACTAAAACTTAAACCCTAAATCTACAACCTAAAACCATAAACCTAAACCTAACCCTAACAAACATAAACCCTAAAACTACTAAACTAACACTAAACCCTAAATCTAAAAGTTAAAACCTAAACTAAATAAAACCTAAAATAAAATATATTACAAAACCTACAAAATAAAATAAAAAAAATAGATAAAATAAAACTTAAACTAATACCTAAACCTAAACCTAAAACCTAAAAATAACATAAAATAAAAAACTAAACTAAAATAAAATTAATAAGAACCTAAATTAAACTAAAAAATAAAATACCTAGATAAAATAAAAACTAAATCTAAAGTGAAAAAGCTAAAATAAAATAAAATAAAAACTAAGTAAGAACCTAAACATAAAAAATAAACCTAAAAATAAATAAAAAAGAAACCCTAAAGACTAAATTAAAAAAAAACCTAAACCTAAACTAAAATAAACTAAAATAAAATAAATAAAACTTTAAACTAAACTTAAAAAAAAGTAAACCTAAACCTAAACATAAACTAAATAAAATATAATAAAACTAAAGATAAACCTAAACTAAAATAAAAGAAATAAAAAGTAAACCTAAAAAGCATAAAATAAAGAAAACCTAAACCTAAAAAAATAAAACCTAAACCTAAAATAAAATAAAAAATAAAACTCAGGTAAAAATAAACCAAACCTAATTAAACTAAAACCTAAACTAAAACAAATAAACCTAAAATAACTAAACTAAACTAAATAAAAGTGAAAAAAATAAACTTAAGTAAGAGAAAAAATCAAATAAATGAAAAATAAACTAAATAAACCTAAACCTACCGATTTTCTTGATTTTATAAAAAAACCCTAAACTTTAATTCCTAAACCCAGAACCCTAAACACTATACCATAAACCCTAAACCCTAAACCCTAACCCTCCCTAAACCTAAACCCTAATCCACAAACCATCTTAAAGCCCTAACACTCCTAAACCCACACCTAAACTCTAAACCCTAAACCCTAAACCCTAAAACCTACAATCCTAAACTTCAAATGCAAAACCCAAACCCTAAACCCTAAGCTAACTCTAAACCCTAAACCCTAAACTAATCATGAACCCTAAGAATGGGCAGAACCTTCATGGTAGGAACATCACCGTCAACTAGCCTCAGTTTAGTTCTGGTAATGGAGGCGAAGGCAGAGACGGTGGTTATCATAGTGGTGGTGGGGTATATGGAGGTTTTGTTGGATATGGAGGTGATTGTCAGAGCTATGGCGGTTATGGAGGTGGGAGGGGTGACGGAGGCTACAGCCGTGGTGATGGTGGAGGGAGAAATCAGGGATATGATGGTGGATCCTGCTACTCGAGAGGTGGAGGTGATTTTGATGGGAACTAGAGAAATTGATGAATGGTCGATCCGATCTACTGCTTATGGAACTGTGACTTTATTGTAGAGACAGTTTTACTTATCTAGAATTTTTGATTTACTCTATGGGTGATAATTTTTTATCAATGTTGTCGCTTATGTCTTAGGAAACTTGGGGTGCTACTTGGTTGATGAAATCAAAAAGAAGAAATGTTGAATCAAAATTTGTTCTCTTTTAAAAAAATCATTAAACCCTAAACCATATATAAAAACTTAAACCCTAAACCTAAAACCTAAACCCTAAACCTTAAACCCTAAACCCTAAAGCCTAAACCCTAAAAACCCTAAACTCTAATCACTAAACCAAACATAAAACCCTAAAACCTAAATCCTAAACCCTAAACCCTAAACTTTAAACCCTAAACCCTAAAATCCCTAAATCTTAAGCACTAAATCCTAAAACCTAAACCCTAAAACCCTAAACCCTAAACCCTAAACACTAAACTCTAAAACCATAAACCCTAAACCTTACAATCTACAACCATAAAACTTAAACCTCAAACCCTAAACCCTAAATTGATCCTAAACCCTAAACCCTAAACCTTAAACCTTGAATAAAGATGTCATTAGGAGTAGATCTAAATAATGACTAAATCCTAACATAATTATGGTAGCTAAAGAAAATGTCTTCAAGAAACTTTTCCTTGACTATTAGAGATTTGAATACCCTAAACCCTAACCCTAAATCATATTATAATACCATATATTATAGTATAATGTAGCATCATATATTTGAGCATGTAGTGATGTTTTTGGATGTTATAAGATGTTTTGAAATATTTTAGTATATTATGGTATTTTGCCCTATAGTCTATATTGATTTAATAAATCAGATGATTAAATTTATACTATGTGAAGTGGGAATTAGGTTGTAGTACCAAAAGTGTGCTACGCCACTTGTAGTCTAAATTATAAGATTTTATGTTCAAAATAAATATTATATGTTCTAGCATATTATAGCATCATATATCATAATATATTGTTCGACACATTTTAAATTCTTTTAGTATTTTAAAATCATGTAGTCAAACCTACACTAGCATTATTTATAAAAATGTTGATTTAAACTTTAAAATGGTGGAATTTGGCCAAATTCATAAAAATCATCATAATATTACTAAAAAAATAAAATATATAGTTTTTTATTATTTAGACTAATTTTATGATTTTTAATCTTATGCAATCCCTTGTGATGTGATATGCAATATAATCTAATATAATATGTTATAGTGTATTATAATATAAGATGTCATAATATAGTGTAGTATCATGCATTATATCATACTATTGTGTATTACTACTTAATGTTTCGCATATTTTAGTTTATTATAGTATGATTTAGTTAACTTTATTGGTATAATTCATAAAAATAATAATTTATAGGATGAGATGATGGGATTTGACAAAATTTAAGGTAAGATTTAGGGAGCATCATTGGCGTGTGCCATGGTGTGTCATTTAATAAAAAGAATAGAATTTTGCATCCAAAATAAATGTTCATTTTTAAACCAAATTTTATAAATTTTTTTCTTAAAGTATTCATTTTAAGGTGTAATATAAGATAATATAAATAACTTTACATATATAAATGAATTTGGTGGTGTGTTACTAAATGTAATTGTACATTTTAGTATGTTTTACTTTTGTTATAATACATTGGGTCAAAACTCACAATAATGTTAATTTGAATGTTGAGATGGAAGGATTTGGCCAAATTCACAGCACACACTAAGAAGAAATACCAAAATTATGCTATTTTATACCATTTCTAATAGAAAAATAATAATTTTACATCCAAAATGAACATTATTCATATTTTAAGAAAATTTTGTTATTTGTTCCTTTTAAGTGATTCTAATGAGGTGTAATGTTAGATAATATATTATATTATAGCTAATTATAATATAACATCATATATTATAATATAATATAGTGTGTTAATTCACACTATAGTGTTTTTAGCATGATATTGTATAGTTAGTTTGAGCTTATACCATCATAAATCATAAAATGTTGATTACAATGTTATGATGATGTAATTTGAACGAATACATTATTAGGCTTTTGGTTGAAGTATTAAAGGTATGCACAAGAGAAGAAATAGGATTTGATGAGAATTCCATGTTAAGGACATCGAGGGAGATCCGGTAGGAGATCACACATGCATTGGACATGACATGTGAGGGGTTTATGTCGAGGGCATAGAAGGAGAAATATGCTAAGGATAAGGTTTGAATTTGATTTGATTATATGATTTATGGAAAAAAGATCTACTAGGGATAAAAATCTATAATCCACCAGGGATTAAGATCAAATCGACTTTAATTAATTTATTTTCAATTGATGATGAGGCATATCTGCTAGAGATATGGGCTCGAGTCCACTAGGGATCGGGTATATAAACCTTCCACTAAGGAAGCAAGTTTGGGCTATCCATTGGGGATTAGGATTTGAGTTTGATTTCATAGTTTTGTTTGGGGATGTATCCACTGGGGATAAGAGTTTGGCAAGATTTCTTTGATTTATACTTTACTGGGGAGTTGGTTTAATTTAGCTCCACTAGGGAGGTTGCTTTTGAATTTGATTTGTTTGCTTGACTTGTTTATATATGATTTGGGGCTCCACTAGGGAGAAGGATTTGATTTAACAAGACTGGAAAAATCAGATTGGGTTTAATTTAATATGAGTTAATGTATGGACTATGTTGGTGTGCAATGGACCCACTAAGAAGGGGCTATATTATCCTTGACCTACCTCAAATTTACAAATCTAAAGGGATAGTCTATTGGCTACGGGGTAGAGCCAACCAACCTAAGGGGTTGCCTTTCGGTGTGCAATGGCTGGCTAAGAAGAAAGCTTAGCAGACTTAAATCTTCCAAAGCGAGGAACAACTGTTGGGGTGACCTATTAAATGCACAATAAATTGAACCTAACCTAAGGCAATACTGAGTGAACGCCGCTGGGGACTTATGTCAACTCAAAAATATTCAACATTAATTTTATCTTAATTTCATGTGATTTAATATGGTTTGTTTGGTTTAGTTTGATTTTGAATTGAGGGCATATCCACTGGGAATGTGAGCTCGATCAAATTTGATAGATTTAATTTATGGATCATGTTAGTGTGGGATGGACCCACGAGAAGGCTATAGACTTGTCTATCTATTTACAAATCCAAAGGATAGTCGGTGGGGTAAGCTAGCCAACGGGTTTCCATTGGTGCAATGCCGTGCTAAAAAAAAAAGGTGTAGCAGACTTGCATCTTCTAAAGCAGGGAATAACCATTGGAGTGGCCTGTTAGTAGTATAACAAATCAAACCTGACTTAGGGGTGACTAGTGAATGTCGTTGGGGACTTATATCAACTCAAGACTAGTTAGGCGATTTCTATAGAGAGTTTTGTTGACACTGCCTTAAAGATATGATACCTTCTTGGGAAAAGGTACCGCTAAGGGTGTCCTCCTAATCCATAAGTGAGTATATATTTTGTTTATATGTTTGCATGGACACTGTTGGTATGCGAGAGACAACACTGAATGGCTATGTCAGCCTTGACCTATCTCAAATTTACTGGACCTAGGGAGAATCTGCATATCCATAGGATGGATTATTCAACCACAGGGGTGGTTACTAGGAAATAGGAACTATCTAATCTGATAGTAACCTAGGTAGTGTCTAAATGGGATTGCAAAGGATGTGATCCACATATAGTACCCATAGGGGAGGTGCTGCTAGGGGCGTTATCTTATGCCGTGGAAAAGTAAGCCTATAGGTGTATGGCACTTCGAGAAAGGGTAGACTTACATCTTCCATGAGTGGTGTATCCTAAGGTGCGAGAACAAACCAACCTAAGGTGTATCCATCAGCATGTGCGGTGTATCAATCAACATAGTGAGAACCAACCAACCTAAGGTGCCCGTCAGTGTGCAATGATCAATCTGGAAAGAAAGAGTGTAGGCTTACAACTTTCCAAGCATAATTGATCATCGGGATAGTCTATCGTCGATGGGATAGATGATATCTGACCTAGAGTGACTACTAAGTGGCGAGCCCCAAGGAAGGACTGGACCCAAACTTGAAGTAGTCAAGAGGGAAGGAGCAGCTAGGAGACTTATCCTAAAACTCAAATATACTCAACCCAGTCACTACACAAAGGCTAATCCAAGAAAAAAGCATAGTATACTCACATACTCTTAAACAAAGCCAACATGAGGTAGCTTACCAGCCACATACTAAAGCCTACCAAACTAAGAAGCACTCATTGGTGAGCAATGGCCAAGTAAGTAAGGAAAGCATAGCAGACTTACATCCTCCATAGTAAGAAGACCACTAGGGTGACGCACTAATAGGGTAGCATGTCAGCCCGACCTAGAGCAGCTACTAAGTGAGTGTCGTTGGGGGGCATTATCTCAACTTAGAGTAACCCGTGACAAAAGATATGTATTTGTTTTATATGTTTGTTTGTAGTTTGTGTTTGTGTTGTGTCGATGAAGGATAGGATGCCACTCGGATTCCTTACACCTACCCTAAATACATCATGGCAGATTCAAAAATAAGAATACTTTCAACATGAAAGAGATTGAATTCAAAATGGAGTTTTCATTGATGATAGTTATTTTCAAACATGATTTATAATATTTCTTTAAGTAAAGCTCATTGATGGGAAGCATTGGGCTCTCCCTTATGATTAATAAGCTACTAAGATCCTCCTTAGTAGGCCTTCTCTATGGCAGAAGGGCCTTCCCAAGGGGGTTCAAACTTACCTCCCATCTTACAATGGGAAACAATCGATCTCCTTAGAATAAAAGTAAGCTCTCTTACTTGAAAAGCTCTAGGACAGACCAACTTATTATGAACTTGAATCATTTTAGCTTTCTACAACTCAAGGTTTTGGCATGCTTGTAGGTTTCTCTCCTCCAAACCTTCATGCTCTTCTAACCGTAACTTGGTGTTCTGCTCTGTTGTGATCTTGCTACCCACAACTATCCTTAGTGATTGGAGTTGGACTTCTACAGGTAGAACAACTTCGGACCCTACACTAAGAAGAAAGGAGTAGACTAAGTTGGCATTCTATATGTGGTGCGGTAGGCCTAGAAGGCTTCCACTAATTTCTCATGCCACTATCTCTTATTGTTATCGAGTGTCTTCTTTAGTATTTGGATGAGAGTTTTGTTGAAGTCTTCTACTAAGCCATTTTCCCTCTGATAGTTGATGGTAGAATATCTCCAAACTATGTTGTGTATCCACCCAAAGCTATTGATTTTGATACTCTTGAATGTTGTACCATTATCAAATATAATTCATCGAGGCATTCCAAACCTATATACGATATGGTTCCTGAAAAATTGGTGCACATCTTTGGACCTCTCTAAGTGGAATCATCTTTGCCCATTTGGAAAAGTAGTTAGTTGTAGCTAAGATGAAATGATGACCCTTGGAAAAAAGGGGATCAATCGGACCAACTATGTCAATACCGCAACACTCGAATGGCCATGAGGCCAATGTAGGATGTAGAATGTTGGGTGGTTGGTGTAGGACCACACTGTGTATTTGACATTGGTGGCATTGCCTAGCCGTATCCATGCAATCTTTGATCATCGACGACCAGTAGTATCCTATTCTCTTGATCCTGGCTTTCATCTTAGATCAAATTAATTAGCTCCACATAATCTTGAGTGTACCTTGGTCAGGATCTTAAGGGCTTCATGCTTGTATAAACAATGTAACCACATATGATCGAAAGACCATCGGTGCAAGACACCATCCACAAGAGCATAGAGAATTGCTCTCTACTTCATCTGATGGGCTTGGGACTTCTCTTGAGGTAGTTTTCCTTATTTAGGTATTCCATGAATGATTGCCTCTAATCTAACTCCTCGTCCTTCTTGGCAATGGCAACCTCCCCTTCAAGAGAGTACTTTTTGATGAGTTCAATATCAATAAGGGATAAGACTTGTTTATTTTGGACCTTTATTGATATGGACTCATCCTCTGGATATGTCAACTCCTTGGCAAGCATGGTTAAAGCATATATGGCATTCTCTCATCAAGGAATCTTATAAATGGTAACCTTTAAAATTTGAGCCAATAACTCCATGGTGTACTTGTGGTAGTGATGGAGCATGGGCTTTATAACATATAGGACCCATCAATTTGATTGATAACTAGCTGAGAAACCTTAATGATGTTGATGTTCTAGATGCTTAGAGTAATGACTAACTCTAGACCAGAAATTAAAGCCTCATATTCAGCTTCGTTGTTGGAACAAGGATTAGACAGATGATATGAGAATCTCCTCACATTGATGTCCAGAGTTAAGAGAACTATTCCTTCCCCTACCTTTCTTGGAATAGTAGATTGTGGTTCTTCTCCTCCTGGATAAGAAGTCGCACCATCAAAGTACATCTCCCAGTGGTGAATGCTAGTATCCCCTAAGTTCATGATTTATTCATTGTTGAGATCATCACAAAGCAGAGAGTCAGCACACGCTGTTAAGAAATCCGCTAGCGCTTGTCCTTTCACGCATGGAGGGGTACAAAGGTAATGTCAAACGGTGAGAGGGTCATGGACCGTCATGCCAACCGTTCAGATAGCGTCGATCATGTCATGAGATACTATAGTGGATTGATCCTAGATATTGAGTTCACCTTATGAGGAAGCATGTAGTGGTGTAGCTTTTGGGATGCAAAGATTAAAGCTAGGCAATGCTTCTCAAAGGGTGGATAATTAGCCTCAATAGGGATTAGATGACTGCTGAGGTAGTAGAGTACATTTTTATTTCCTTCATTATTGGCTTGGACCAACAAATGACCAAGGGAGTCATCTAACGTAGCAGTGTAAAGTATGAGTGGCTTTCCCGGGATAGAGGCTTCAGAATTAATGGTGTCATAAGGTAATGCTTGATGTCTTCGAAGGCATGCTCACACTTGTTACCCACTTAAACTTGGTATCCTTTTTGAAAAGTGCTGAGAGTGGCTGACATCTTCCCGATAGGTTGATATAAAGCATCTTAGATATGCCAACCACCCTTGGAATGATCTGAATTTAGTTAAACTTTTAGTGGATGGAATTTTTAATATTTCCTTGATCTTCTCTGGATAAATTTTGATTCCATAGTGTCGAATAACAAACCTAAGGAATTTCTTTTGAAGCTACTCTGAATGCACACTTCAGGTGGTTCATTTTGAGGTTAAATTATCTTAACTGTTTAAAAACTACTCTCAAGTCAAAAAGATGGTCTTCCTTTTCTCTACTTTTGACTTGATCATTGACATAACACTCGACTTGATGATGAATGAGTTCATCAAAGATTCAAGTCATAGCTTGTTGGTATGTAGCACCTATATTTTTAAGGCTGAAAGGCATGACCTTATAGTAATAGATTCTGATCGGGGCTCTAAACGTAGTTTTTCTTTCATCTTCAGGGGTCATCTATATTTGGTTATATCGATATGAGCCATCCATGAAATAGAAGACTGCATGAGATTTGTCAATGTCCACCATCAGCTTCGAGATTGGTAGTGGAAATTCATCTTTTGGACATGCCTTATTTAAATCCCTAAAATCGACACATATGTTAATTTGGCCATTCTTTTTCTTAACTAGGATGACGTTGGCTAACCAGGTAGGGTATTTTTCTTCCTAAATGAAGCCAACATCGATGACTTTCTTCACCTCAGAAATGACCTATTGTTCTATGTCTAATCACATGGTCTAGGAGCTTGCTTGATAGGGTTAGCAGTATGCTCTATTGCTAGTTTATGGATTGCTACAGCAAGAGCTAATCTATGCATCTCTTCTTAACTCTATGCAAAGAAGTTCTTAAACTCAATCAATAGCCAAACTAAGTCATTTGTTTCAATTTCATTCAATAAAGAACTGATGTTCCTAAGTTGATTTCTTTGAGCTCGTCGATGGTTGACTTGATCTATTCTTTGAACTCTGGCGGTACATCTTTGGCTTCAAAATTATCTAAATCATCTGAAGTTTCTAAGCACAAGTCCTCATATGAGTTAATGTGATTTGAAAAGAACCTATCATATTCCAAATGATTGGTGATGACTAAGCAGTAATCGTCATCGACTGGACCCACTATACCAAATCCTACTCCTAGTCTTGATTGAGAGCTTTTGCATTTGTTCTTCTACATTCTTTTGAAGTACTATGACCTATGCTTTGACCAAGTATGTGGGACAAACCCTTTCTTTGCTAAATTATGAACACAAGGCAAGTACCAATCAAAATATAATTTCATTAAATCTTTATATGAATCATCCTTAAGTTCTATATCAACTTCTTGACTTGAGGATGATACTCCCAAAAAAAACCTCTGAGTCTTCATACATGTGGAAGACTTAGGGGCTTCCTTAACTATCAAACCCTCAACTTTTTGAGAAGAAAGTGGGGTTATAGCTAAGGTTCCCAACTAATGCCTAATTTTTTCACATATAGACTTGGATACACTTATGCTTTGCTTTGGATAATCTACTACAGAGAAGAGCTATCTGGTGTGCTAACCATATAAGACTCTTCATATGAACTATATTCTAAGTCTATATGGATAATAGGTGTACTCCTTGTAGCTGGAACATATCTTTTATTTGGTGGCGGTCAGGTCATCCTACCCATATGTTCGAATGGAGTAATGAACTGTGGGTGGAATCTAACGTCAGCTCCACTTCCTCCTCCAAGTCTATTTCTGCTCCCTTTTATTTTCTTTTTAATTTTCTTTTTATTTTCTTTTCTTTTTCTTTTTTCTTTTCTTTTCTCATTTTTTTTTTATTTTAAACTTTGGCCAAGTTCACGAGAATAGACTTGTTGATTTTGAGGGAGGTAGTATGCCACATCCACATATATGTCGACCACATGAACTGTAAATGGCTTTAGATCTCCTTTGACATAGTAGACGATCCCACCTCTCATAAACTTCATACACTTATATTGTTCAAATGTATCCATGGTCTCTAAGCAAAGCATTGAAAGATGTATCTGAGTCTATAATGTGAAACTTAGTTTCGATCTTCCAATCATCTATCTCCAAGGGCAACACTATAGAGCCTAAGGCCTATTGACCACACTTTTGGAGTGTGGATTCAATCTTTCCATCTTAGACTTAGGAGTCTTTTAAACACTAAGACTTCCCTAGTCATATGACACTTCCAATAATTTGGTAAACACTTAACCTAAGCCTAAAGACTTAGAAGGGTTAACCATAGGATTAGGTTATGCCTTAGGGATTAGGAAAATCCACCTACCCTACAACCCAAATCCAATCCATGTTCACCTTCTCAAACCAAACCTCAAGTTCAATTCAAACATCAAATTCAAATCCAAATCAAAACCCAAATTCCAAAACCAAATTATTAAAGCCCATGATCAAATCTAAACTTGAAACCCTTCCTAAGCCATATGACCTATCCCATGGACTTAGCCAAATCTTAATCCAAATCAATCCAAAATCAATTGATTTTCTCATAATAAATTTATATCTTCTATCATCTTCCAAAATATAAATCAAATCTACATTCAAATGATGAAAACTAAATCAAACTAAATCAAATTAAATCAAAACCCTTCCAAAGCCATATGACCTATCCCTTGGACTTAGCCAAATCATAATCCAAATCACGTCAAACTTAATTGATTTTCTTTTAAATCAATCATATTTTCAATCATCTTCACAAATTTAAATAAAACATACATTTAAATCATCAAAACTAAATCAAACCAAATCAAAATCCAAACCTAGGACACATGACCCAACTCCATGGACTTAGCCAAATTCCTTAATTCCAAAACCCAAATTCAATTGATTTTCTTATGAATCAATCATACTTTCAATCATATTCACCAATATAAATGAAATCTATAATCATCAAGCCAAACCAAAATCAACCCAAGTCAAACCCAACTTAACTCTTTTGACTAAAATGTTCAAATGCAACAAAACCCATTTGAACCTAAGCCAATTGTAATCAACTTTATATATCAATTCCAAATCCATATATAAACACAACTAAATCAAACTCGACCCAAAATCAAGGCAACTAAACCCAATTGGTCCATTTGACCCAAAGTGGCCAATTTGACCTATTTGACCCAAGTTTTAATCTTACCCAAATTGGATTGAACCAAGCCCATCAAAATCTCCCATCATGATTGTTGATCACCCTAGGTTGATCGATTATCATAAATTGGGTCAAACAAAGTCAACTTGGTCATTTGACCAAGTCAACCCCTTAACCCATATGAACCCAAACTAGCTAAACTACAACCTAAGCCAAATCCCTTAAAACCAATGATTCATACCAAATCAAAATCAATATTTGAATATGGCTTGACCTTTAATTGAGTCAAACCAAACCCAATTGGCCCTCTTGACCCAAGTTGACCCAAATTGACCTAAAAGAACATATTTGTTCAAATCAAAATATAAACCAAATTGATTGCAACCAATGGCTCAAGTTCATTCCAAATTGATTGTTGAACTTGACCAAAGCCATGATTGGACCAAATTGAACCCAGTTGACCTACTTAGCTCAAATTGACCTAAAGGTTCAAGTTGGCCTAAATATAAATCAAATCAAAATTAATAAAAGACAAAGCCCACAATCATCCTCAATTGGTCAACTAAACCCAAACCAACACCCAACCCAAGTTAATTTGGCCAATAAATTGGTCAACTTAACCCATTTGAGCCAAATGAATTCAAATGAGCCAAAATCAAATCTAAGCCAAACTAAACCAAAATATCCCAAATGATCATATGAACTTGACCCAACTCTGGTTTTGACCTAATTTGACCAATTGGTCAACTTGACTCAACCTAACCTAATTTGATCTAAATGAATCAAATTGAGCCAAACCAAATAAACTCCAATTGACTTGAAATTTTGGTTAACCCACTTTCAGGTCATTTCAAATCTGCCCAAATCAAATCTAATGCCAAATGATCATTCTACCCTTGGGTCAAGAGCATCACATGAGAAAAATCACCCATGTAAGTGGTCATTTCCATTCCTTGGCAACTTGATACTCTCCCAACAGTGCACTAGGAACTAAGACACTGCCCAACCTGACCCAAGGGGTGGTTGGGTCGGTCATGATCCATGGGAGGTGAAATTACCTCACCCTCCCCATTAGAGCATTTGAAACTCATAGACACCCAAGATTTTTTCTTGGCAGCCACCTCCACACCTTCAACCAACCAAGCCGAGCCAACTCACCTACTCCCTACCACCCAGGACTCCCTAAGATGGCTGGACGGCCAGAAGCCAAACCTAATCCCACCATCTTATCAAGATGAAGGGGGTATACACCCCCTCATTTCCACTTAAACACACACAAAAATCATTCCTTAGAGCCCTAGCTACCCAGGATGAGCTGCTAGAGCCATTCCCTAAGCTCCCAAGCTCGTTCCTTGATCAAAAAATGCCATTCCCATCCATCCCGAAATAGAACATTACAATTTCTAACATAACTTCCCCATTTCTCATCAAACTTAAAATAACTTTGCATGAACCTTCCCTAGGCCACATCGAGCAAGAATGAATCATCTCCCAAGCTTCTCGAGCACCGGAGGTTGGACTTTGATCAAAATTGAGCTACAAATCATTAGTTTGTGGCCTTTTGAGCGAACATCAATGAATTGATCTAATTACTACTCAATAGGGCTTTGTCTCATGTAATCGAGTAAGTTTTAAATAGCCAATCCCATGACACTATGTGGAAATCGTGCTACGTCAGCGTGCGCCAACATGATTAGGCTTTAATTAGGCTTAATTAATCATTTTTAAAGGCTGAAACTTCTAAAAATCATAAAAAATCATAGAGAAATAAAAAAATGAAAATAAATACTCATTTTAAAGGTATTTTAGAGAAGAATTAATTAAAAATGATCTCAACTAATTTTGAATAGTAATTAAGGTTTAATTGCAAAAGTTATTAGCTTAACTACTCCTTAATTACTTGAGCTATTAATCCTAAATTATGAGTTAATTTAATGGGATGACCTCTGCCTCCCCTGAGTTTCTTGGGATTTATTGCTCACCTAATTAGGAAAATTGACTAATTAAACTATAACTACTCTTTTAAGTTAATTAATGATTAATTAATCCCATGAGCAGTAATAAATTGGTTAATTAAGTTTATTAATTATTGTTTAATATTAAGTGAACTAAGGAATAGGGTTAGGACCCTTTTCCCAATGTTCATTTCACCCTTTTTTAAAATAAAATTAATAAAGATTTAACTAATTAATTAAATAACTTAATCAAATTGAAATCATAATCACATCAGACCTAATTAATTCAATCATGGGGTAGATCTTTAGGTGTTTAATAACCTAATGGAGTTTAATGAAATTATGGTTAGTCCACATGTGTGGGAAAACCATAAGAGTAATTAATTAAGTCTCTTAATCTAATTAACTATTAATCATGACCCAATTGCATTAGGCCCCTTTTGTTTCGTAAGATCATTGCAAGTTTAGTTTCCATGCATATCATGTTAGCTCATAATTATTTCATCTAATTAAGGGTTCAACTTAATTAACCCATAAAATCAACTTAATTACTTTTCCTTAAAACAAATCAAATCACTAATGTGGGAATGGGTTTAAAACAACAAGTGATAATTTCTCTTCTCCTTTTTAAATCAAATCAAATCCAAAACTTAATTAATAGAGAAGCTTCAGTTTGCTTTAAATAATCTTATTTGATTTGATTGTCCTTAAGAACTAATTTGGTTGAATGAATCACATGCTTATTTTTGATTTTCTTCTTTCCAATCATGTTAAATTTGGTATGTCATTTGAATCCATGCATCCATCTTTTCAAAATCAAGTAAAATAAATTGGATTTCTTTTACATAAGCAGTGCATGTGTTGATTTAATTTAATACATGCATGGCTATTATCACTATTAAATCCAAATGTATTTTTCAAAAGCTTATAAATGAATAATAATGTGTTATCATGCTATTTATCAGTACATAAGAAATGCCTGTGCTTATAGCTTAATTGTATGAATGTTGGGTTCTCTTTACTTTATTCATGTGCTGATTTATATAAGATTGAATGGTAATGGGTATATAGTATGGACATCCAGGGAAAATGAGGCCTTAGCTAGCCCCAAGGATGGGGTCATTTGATTACCTCACTTCCCTGATTTGTTACTTGGTTGATGAAATTGAAAAGAAGAAATGTTGAACCTGAATTAGTTCTCTATTAAAAAATAAAGAAAATAAACCAAAAACCCTAAGCCCGATATAAAAACCTAAACCCTAAACCTAAAACATAAATAATAAACCCTAAGCACTAAACCCTAAAAACCCTAAACCTTAAACCCTAAACCTAAAACCTACAACCCTAAACCATAAACCCTAAACCCTAAACCCCAAACCCTAAACTCAAACCCTAAATCCTAAACCCTGAACCCTAAATCCAAAACCTTAAACCCTAAACCCTAAACTCTAAAAACCTAAAAACCTAAACCTAGACTAAATAAAACCAAAAAAATAAAATAAATAAATAAACCTAAACCTAAATAAAATAAAATAAAACCTAAACTAAAAGCTAAACCTAAACCTAAACCTAAACCTAAACCTAAACATAAAAAATAAATAAATAAATAATAAACTAAAATTAAATAAATAAAAACCTAAATTTAACTAAAAAATGAAATAAAAATAAAAAATAAAAACTAAATGTAAAACAAAAATAAAATAAACCTAAAATAAAATAAAATAAAAACTAAATAAAAATCTAAACCTAAAAAAATAAACCTAAAAGTAAATAAAAATTAAAACCTAAACCTTAAACTAAAAAAAAACTAAACCTAAAATAAACAAACTAAAATAAACTAAACTAAACTAAATAAAACCTAAACCCTAAACTAAATAAAATAAAATAAACTAAAAATAAACCTAAAACCTAAACCTAAAAAAATAAAATGAAAACCTAAACCTAAACATAAAAATAAAAAATAAAACCTAAACCTAAAAAATAAAATAAAAATAAAACAAAACAAAAAAAACCTAAACCTAAACCTAAACCTAAAAAATAAACTAAAATAAAAAACCTAAATTAAATAAATAAACCTAAAATAAAAAAGTAAGCTAAATAATAATAAAAATAAACCTAAATAAAAATAAAAAATAAAATAAACTAAAATAAAAAGTAAAATAAACTAAAATAAATAAAAAATAAACTAAAGAAACCTAAACCTACCAGTTTACTTAATTTTTTTAAAAAAACCCCTAAACCCTAAACCCTAAACTCTAAACCCTAAATCCTAAAGCCTAAACCCTAAAACTAACCCTAAACCAAAACCCTAAACCATAGACACTAACCTAAACATCTCCCTCTCGGCTGCGCTCCCTCTCTGGCAATTTTGCATTCCCCTCGGTGGATTGGCCGCTCTGTAATTGCCGCTTCTGTGCTTCTCTCGCTTGAGCATGTCGCTCCCTCAGATGTGATGTCCTTGGATTAGAGCAATGGCGAGGCTCGGTCTCGCTAATCCCCATCACCTCTCACGCGCCAAAGACCGCTTTGCTCGACTCTAGGTTTTCGGATTGATTGCACTTAATGCACCTATTGTTAAATCATTCAAAGATGCTTTATCTGTAAGATCTCTAGCTCGAATTCTTAATCTCATTTCATCTTATCATGGATTGCCAGAAATGTGTCTCGTCAGATGTTGAGAAACTTGCTAAGCCCTTCGAGTTCGCTTTGGTGGGTAAATTCTTAGATGCCCGAGTCTTGATAATATTTGCTCTTTCTTTCATAGTTTAAAATTATCGGGTACTTTCTCTATCGGGCTGATCGATCCCCATCACATTCTTATTCAACTCTCAAATGATTTAGATTACGGCCGTCGTTCTTACTTTGTGCATAATTGTCAAATGCTATTGAAATGGTCACCCCTCTTTGATGTCAAAGAGGAATCTCCCATTGTCCCTCTTTGGCTTGCTTTTCCTAATATGCAAATACATTATGTCACTCATCAAGTTTTGTTTGCTGTTGGCGGCCTTTTTGGTAGGCCTCTCCAAATAGACCAAGCAACGGCCACTAGATCTAGGCCATCTGTCGCTCATATTCTCATTGAGATAGACATCACAAAAAAATATCCCAAAGAGGTTTGGATTGGCTCTGAAAAATTTGGATATAGTCAAAAAGTCAAATTCAAAAATTTTCCTGTCTTTTGCACTCATTGCAAGATTCACGGGCACGATCAATCAGAATGCTTTGTGCTTCATCCTAATCTCAGAAAAAATTTACCACAGAATATGAATACCATTAATGGAACTTGGAAAACCACTACTCTAGCATATGTACCTAAAAATACTCAAAAAGAACCTCTCCTCCCTACACCTCCTACTGATTTGTCTAGTGGAAAACACTTTGACCTTGGTACTAAAATACCATTGAGGTGTAATGGTAATTTACCTAACCTCACCCCTACTAATAATGGTTTCCCATGATAGTTCTTTTGCTTCATTTAAATCCTACTAAAAATCTGAATGGTAGCCTTATATTGGACACCCAATTAAACAATTTGAATGGGAATCATATAATGCACCAAAACAGTGATGACCCTATGGCTTCAGCACAAATTGAGAAAGATATTTGTATTATGAATGGTGCGAACTTCCCCATCTATTTCCTTTAGAGTGATAATCAATTGAACCCACTCACACTTTATCCGATCGAAGAAGGTGAAATCCCCTTCTAAAACATTGATAGATTCTTCTACCATTCGAACCCAAAATCAATCACTTTTGATGGAGATAATTTGGATTCGATAGACCCTTTCAAATTGTTAAAAACAAAACCATACAAAGCAAAATTTTCTAATAATAACACTAGAACTACTCGCTCTTCTTCCACCCCACACAAGTAATGTGTCATCATTTCTCTCCTCTCTTTCTTTTTTTTCTTTTCCCTTTGGTTGTCCCTTATGATTAATTTTCTTATTTAGAATATTGTGGGTCTCTTCCTGTCCGCAATCGTGTTAGGAGTCTTTGTCGTGTTCATAATATCAAGTTACTTGTTCTTATTGAACCTTTCATTAATTCTTCTAAGATTGCTTTTGTCACTAGATCCCTTGGTTTTCATAATTTCTTCTTCAATCTTAATAATAAAATTTGGTGCTTTTGGCACAACTCCATCACCATTTCCATCATTGATGATCTTGACCAATTGGTTAATGTCAAAATCTCCTTAGGTGACTTATCGGCTTTTGGCTCTTTTATCTATGCTTCTTGTAATAGAGTAGGAACATCCTTTGGAATCACTTACGACCTTCGCTTCCTGCTAACCTTCCCGGTTGGTTGGAGGTGATTTCAATACCATCATACTAGTTGAAAGAAGGGGAGGATGTTCTCCTAACCTTCATTCCATGGAGGACTTCTCAAATATGATCCTTGATTGCAATCTGATCGACATTGGTTTCACTGGGTCTAACTTCACGTGGCACAACTCTAGACTTTGGCAATGTCTTGATAGGACCCTCTTTAATTCTCTTTGGATCAATCAGTGGCCTACTACCATTGTTGAGCATTTGAGCAGAACTTTGTCTGACCATGCTCCTCTTTTGATTTCCTTCAAAAATCCCCCCTAACCTGTCTACTCCCTCTCCTTTTCGATTTCAAAATATGTGGACCCAACATAGTGACTTCACCAATGTCGCTCTCACTAATTGGATGGCCCCTGCTTTTCGGATAATTTTAAAGGTATGACTCATCTTTGACTTAAGCTCAAAAGACTTAAACAAAATCTCAATTGGTGGAACAAACACATTTTTAAAACCTTTTCAAAATCTTAAAGCTATGGAACAAGAGGTTTGTTCTCTTGAAGAGGCTATCTCAACTGATCCCAGTAAACTTGAGGAGTTGAACATTGCCAAGAATAACTTGGTTAATTTTCAAAACATGGAAGAAACCTATTGGCATCAAAAAGCCGCAAGCAAACATATTGCTGATGGTGATAGAAACACTAGGTATTTTCATGCCATTTGTAATAAACGGAAAGCCTTAAACTCGATTAAGAAAATTAAGAACTCTAATGGTAAATGGATAACCGATAACAATGATATTAAGGATTCTGTCATACATCATTTCCAAACTTTATTAAATTCTAATTCATTGCTGGGAACTTTATCAAACACCCATCTTATCCCTTCTATGATTAATAGTGAGGATAATCATTTACTCACTATGTGTCCTTCCGAAGAGGAGATTAGTAATACTCTTAAGAACATGAACACGACTGCTTGTCGGCCCGATGGCTATATGACCCACTTCTTTCAACATTGTTGGCCATTTATTAAAACCGACTTGATTGATCGTTATTGATTTCTTTGATGGCAATCCTATTCCCAAATACTTTTCAAGCACTTCTATTGTCCTTATTTCCAAAACTAACAATCAATCGATTTTAGATCGATTTTTAGTCTTTGCACCTTTTTCACAAACTCATTGCTAAATTAATAAATAATAGGCTTAGCCCTTTGCTTCCTAAAATTATCTCCTCAAACCAAACTGGTTTTGTTAAACACAGAGCAATATCGAATAATATTCTTCTTGCTCAAGAGTTCATGACATTGATGTCCCTAGAGGAGGCAACATCTTATTCAAATTGGACATCGCTAAAGCCTTTGACAATCTCTCATGGGATTTTCTCTTTCAAATCCTGAATTTGTTTGGTTTTTCTGATAGTTTTATCTAGATTATAAAAAGGTGTATCACGAATGCCTGGTTTTCGGTTATCATGAATGGTGAGTCCATAGGTTTCTTTCCTTCTAGCCATGGTTTGAGGCAAGGTGACCCACTATCACCTTCTCTTTTTATCATCGCTATTGAATACCTGTCAAGGAGCCTTAACGATCTTTTCGCTAATAATCCTATTATGTCTTTTAAAACTCATGGAGGTTTCCCTATTTCTCATCTTAGCTTTGCAGATGATTTCATTATCTTCAACGCTCTTCAACATGTTAAAACCATTAAGAACCTCCTAAATGATTTTGGTAAAGTTAGTGATCTTTTCTTAATGAAGGAAAATGCGTTTTATTCCTTCAACTAAGATTCCTCCTAATAGACTTAACCAAATATCCGAATTACTAATTTTAAGCAAAATCAACTCCCTCTTAATTACCTTGGGCTCGCTTTTAAAGGCCAAAAAGATCACACCTTTTGATGATCTAATTCAAAAATTTCTAACAAAATCTGGTTTGGGAATTTCATTTACTCTTTCTGGTGGTAGGCTTACCTTGATCAAGAGCACTCTAAATTCCATGCCTATATACCTTCTTCAAACCATTATGCCTACCAACTCTACCATCAATAGAATTGAGCGTCTCTTAAACAAATTTTTTTGGGGAACCAATACCTCCTCTAAAAGAATGCACTAGTCATCTTGGTCTAAAAGTTGTGGAACTCTTGAAGAGGGAGGTCTGGGATGTAAATCCATCAAAGAAGTTATCAATGCCTTCTCCTACAAACTTTGGTGGAATTTTAGGAGCAAAAATAGTCTTTGGGCGAATTTCATGACTTCTAAATATTGCCAGGGTAAACATCCTCTCATTTGTCCCTTTAAATTAGATGATTCTCCGTGTGGAGAAGACTTTGCTCTGTCAAATGGGATGCAGAATCTCTAATTTTTTGGGGCATAAACTCTGGCAATTCCTTCTTTTGGCAAGACAACTGGAGTGGTTGTGGATCCATTGATGACTTACTCTACACTCACTCCACTTCCGTTATTAGAGTTAATTCCAAAACCACAAGTGGAACACTAGTAAGATTCGATTCTATTCCTTCCACTTTCTTAAATATGATTACTAATATTCCTATCACTCCTAACAATCATGATCGATTATCTTTAAGCTATCTCATAATGGGATTTCAACCTTAAAAATGTGTGGCTTCACACTAAAGACACTCAGATTCTTCTATTATGTTCTCCAAAATTTGGAATAATAATATCCCCTTCTTACTCTATTCTAACTTATCCTAAAAAACTTTATTCTTGGACTCTTTGTTGTGGGGTAAAGGGTTTTATTTACCCTCTAAATGTCAATGTTGTTCTCATATTGAGAATGTTAACCATGTTTTTGTTAATGGGGCTATTGCCTCTAAAATTTGGATTTGGTATGATGATTTATTCAACATCCAATTTTAATTGTTCTTTACTTTATATCAACTTCTTGAAGTTTACTTTGACAATGCAATTAAAGGTCATATTAAAATCATAATTGCCATTACTCTTATTTGGTTCATATGGATGGACCAAATGAAGCTAAACAACGGGATTCTATGAATCACATGAGGATTATTGCTAGAACTAAAACAAAATTTGTGACTTGTTTAAAGCCAATTTAATTCATCACAAACATTTTAAAGGTTGTAAATCAGAAATAATATGGGCCTCAACCTTCAAGACCCCTTACTATCGAAATGATAGAATGGTTTTGGAAAAACTTGATCATATTATTAAAATCAATATTGATGGCTCTCATAATGGCTCGGTTGTGGAGGCATTTTTAGGGATTCTAAGGGTATAGTCCTATGTGCATTTGCTTATCCCCTTATTTCCAAAGATCCCTTATACGACCTTATGGCGTCCACAAAGCTCTAGAAATTTGTCTTCAAAATGGTCGGCTCAATATTTGGATGAGGTGGATGCTCTTCTACCGATTGACCTTTGACTTCTACCAATATGAGCAATGCTTTTGTACTACCTCCTCAAGCAAACTAGGGCTCTTCTCTCTCTCAATGAATTTTACCATCACTTTGGTGAAGGGAATGCGTGTTGATTACCTTGCAAATCGGATTAGACAATATCATCTTCTTTGATCAATTTACATTACCCAAATACTTGCATCCGGTTAACTTGGACAATTTGGCTTCCTTACCTCGAATCTAATTCTCCTCTCACCTCCTTTTCTGGTTTTCTATTTCCTTGTGTTCTTTATGGATACTCCTCATAGATATCATTGTTGTCTTGTGCTCTTTGCTATGACTTGCTGCCTTTACCCCTTCTTCTTTAGTTGGAAGAATTCTGTTTTTGGCATTTATAATATTATGGGGCAGATGTTGAATTACATGCACATCAATATCTTGAATTTGAACCCAGTTGAGCCTGGTGTTATTTCTCGGTTTTATAACCGCAATCCCACTTGGGACTTTAATTTCATTGATACATTCATTTCTAAACTGAGAGAATTAACCATTCTGGAGCAAGTTATCTATTTTGATGGGCTTAGATTTTAGTACTAACTTCTTTAACCAGCTTTTTTTCTCTCGACAATATGGCTTGGAGCATTGCTTACCTATGTTGTTTCTCGGCAACGGATTAGTGTGCATTATGCTAGTTGCAGTTTTTATTTTGATGATTATAGTATTTCTTTGGCTGATGCTTATATTCCTTGGGACTCTTTCCTCCTTAAAGGCCTAATTCATAAGGTTTCAACACTTATCTGAAAGGATTTTGGTTGTTTTGGGCTTTTAGGACTTTACATATGCCCTTGCTTATATAATGCCTAACCTCGATGCTTTCCTACAAGGGAAGAATTTGTAATACGGTCTCTTTAATGGTTATTTTGGTCTAAATCCTTGTCTTGGAATGGATTGGGTTTAATTACTTTTGGGTTTTGAGGTTTCCGCCATGGTTGTTTGTTGATTTGTTTGTTAATTTGGTTTTAATCCCTTTGTCTACCGCAGATTTTTTTTCTGCTTTGCTACTTTTTTTTCTCCTACTATTTGCCATCTTTCATTGTTTTGGAAGTTTTGTTTTATTATCTTAAAATTGCTTGGTAATGATGTCTTCTTATCCCTCGAGAATGGATTTCCTTGGCTCCTTTTGGTTCTTTACCCTCCTCTTTGTTTCATTTTCTACTTTGAAACAAAACTACAATTATTTTCACCCTTCATGCTTTCAAAATCTCCATTCTACTTTTTATATAAAATTAATGGTCTATCCTATATGTTTCTGATTATATCCTTATCTTGGCTTAATGTGACAAAGTAACTCTTGTTGCTTTAGATTTATTGAGCACCTATTGGTTGCAATTTTATTGTTTGATATCTCTACTTTATCTATTTGCATAATGGAATTGTGTTATTTGTCTTTACTGCTTGGTCTTGCTTCCCATGATCAGGTTTGGAGTTTTCAAGGGATTATCATTATGCATCCGAGATTGTCACCGCTACTCAGAAAATTGTCCATGCCGCTATTTTCTGATTATTAACACGGATGTTGTTGCTTTTCACTTCTCCCATCCTGCTATGATTGGAACATGTACAACTTGAAGCACATTTCTTTGTTATGCTTGGAATTAATCAATGATTTATCTTATATGCATAATTGGGTTATTGACAAACCAACGGTTATTATTGTCATTACCTGGCGTATGGTGAATAAGCATCCCCTTTCGACTTCTCTGAATGTCACTCGGATAGGCTTATGGTGGGAGCTATTCATTATCTATCCTTTCCTTTACCAATATATGTTTATGGGTGGAATCTTGGACAGCTTGTTGGTTTTAATTGCCTTGTTGGTTGGTGACCGGATCAATACCCACCTTACTGCCCCGGGGCTTTGGATTATTTTGTACAGCAAGTCTCTATTGGAGTTGCTAATTGCTTGGTAGGTTTTTCTTTGAACCATCCTACTAGTTTATTTTATGCCTATCATTGGAATTCATTGATCTACCTTTTCTGCTACTGTTTACTTCATCCTATTTCTGTTTTGATTATACTGGATGAGTGGCATCATAAAGTTAACCGGTTTTTTTTTGGTTTCTCTTGTCTTGGAGATTTACCTTTTGTTTTACCTTGTCCCCTCGCTTGGCTCTTTCTTTGTTGGTTGTAGAATTTCGTGGGTCTCATGCCCAAAGTCGCTCCCCGACATTATCCCGATGGTGAGGGTTTTTGGTGATTTCTGTCTGATTTGTTGCCTTCAGGATAACTGCTTTTATGCCTTATTTATTTGTTTATCTATTATTGCCATGTCTACTCTGATTGAGGAGTTTTATGGCCAATTTGCTGTATCTTCCTATCTTGGATGTTGCTGTCTTAATTGTTGCCATTTTCTGGATTTTAATGTTGAGATTCATTTCAATTCACTTGTTGATTTTTTTATGCCGGGTTCCAATGTTGTATTAGTTTTGGTTGTTGCTTTTCGATTGCCCTGCAATTTATCTCCTATTTTTTCTCGCGCATCACCGCTACCTCGTTTCATTGGTTGCGCCTTATGAGCTTATTCGAAAGAATGGTATTATGGCCGCTTAGTCCCTTCCTATCTAGGATGTTGTGTTTTGTGTTGTTCTCTGGATTGATTGTTGATCCGATTATCTCGAATTGAATGCTACTATTGGAGCTGCAACTCTAACTATTTTTTCTGGGTGCTTATTTTGGTTGGTTGCAGTTCATTCCCTGTGTTGAGCTATGCTATCTTTCTTTACTATTGCTTTCTCCAGGACATTAATAAGGGGATTGTTTCCGGGTGCACTTAAAGATTCATTTACATATCATGTGATTGGGATGGTGTTAATTATAAGCTCATTGACTTATTTAAGTGTTTTCAAGTTGTCTCCTCCTGTAATTTTCTTATGGAGGGATTATATGTGAACTAATTTCTTTCGAATATGGCTATTCATGAGATTCTAGCTAAGATGGCTCACTCAATGTTTATGTTTATGTTCTCATGTCAAGATGACTATATTGATGATAATTTTCTTGAATGAGACTCCTTATCCTTCAGCTCTTAGCAATTACCTACATAATTTAGATATGTTTTTCCTTAGGTATGCAGGTAATAAAGCTCAAAAGAATATCAACAACTGGGTGCTACTTTCTCACAGGTTTGTTGGCTATGATGGCTGTGATGATCTCACTCCCTATTGGTTCTGGTAGTAGCTCATGTGATGTAACCCTTCTAAGTTTAGATGCTCATACGCTGCCTCAACAGATGTGATTGAGCCTGAGCCTTCTCTATCACAATTCCTTTAACTACTCATATTATGTTATTTTCCTCTAACTTTTGTCTATATTACCTTAACCGTTTCTAATCTCCCTCTTATTATAACTTTGTGTGATTCTCTCTCTCCTTTGCGTGCCGCCCATTATCATGCATCTTAGCATTGGTTTTAATCTTACTTTAGCTTATTATGTTAATCATCTTGTATCTTTTGATTGTTTTTATGCTTTCTTTTACTCTTGGATGTACTTAGATAGGGATTTACTTAGGCTAATTGTAGCTCTTTGTTCTGAGTTTATCCCCTTTTAAGGACCTTGTAACCCTTTTTTGTGGCAATAAAATACCCCTACATGGAGCTTCCCCTAAAAAAAAAAAAATAATTAACCCTAAACCCTAAACCTACAACCCTAAACCCTAAAAAACCTTAAACCCTAAACCCTAAACCCTAAACCGAAATCTCTAAACCATAAACCCTAAACCCTAAAACCCTAAATAGTAAACCCTAAACTAACCCTAAATACTAAATCATATACCTTAAAAACCTTAAAAACCCTAAACCCTAAAGCTTAAAGCCTAATTCTTAAACCCTAAATTGACCCTAAACTCGATGCTAACCCTAATGCCTAAACCATAAACCCTAAAGTCTAAACACTAAACCCAAAACCCTAAACACTAAACCTTAACCCTAAACCCTAAACTCTAAAAACTTAAACCCTAAAACCCTAAACCTTAAAACCTAGACCTAATCTAAATAAAAATGAAAAATAAAATAAATAGAAAAACCTGTACCTAAATAAAATAAAAACCTAAACTAAAACTTAAACCTAAACCTAAAAATAACATAAAATAAACTAATAAAAATAAACTAAAATAAAACAAATAAAAACATAAACTAAACTAAAAAATAAAATAAACCTAAGAATGAAAAGCCTAAATAAAATAAAAACTAAACATAAAATAAAAACTAAATAAAATAAAAATTAAATAAATACCTAAACCTAAAAAATAAACCTTAAAATAAAACCTAAAAATAAATAAATAAAACACCTAAACCCTAAACTAAAAAAATACCTAAACCTAAAATAAATATAAAATAAAAAAATTAAAAAAACATAAACCTAACCTAAAATAAACTAAACTAAAATAAATAAAACCTAAACTTAAACTAAACATAAAAAAAAAAAAAAAACCTAAACCTAAACTAGAAAATAAAACCTCAAAATAAACCTAAAATAAAAACCTAAAATTTGAACCTAAAATGTTAAAATAAAAACATAAACCTAAACCGAAAAATAAAATATATAACCTAAACCTAAAAAATATAATAAAAATAAAACTCAACTAAAAAATAAGCCTACACCTAAAATAAAAAAGAAAAACTAAAAAAATATCCTAAACAAAAATAAATAAACCTAAAATAAAAAACTAAAGTAAATAAAAAAATAAACCTAAATAAATAAGAAATAAACTAAATAAATTAAATAAACCTAAACCTACTAGTTCACTTAATTTTGGAAAAACCATAAACCCTAAATCCTAAACCCTAAACCCTAAACTCCAAACCCTAAACCCTAAACCATAAAGCATAAACCCTAAACCTAAACCCTAAACCATAAAAGCATAAACCCTTAAACCCTAAACCCCAAACATGAAACCTAAACCTAAAGTAACTGAATAATTAAAAAAAATACCCTAAACCTAAAGAACCTAACCCTAAACCTAAACCCTAAGAATGGGCAGAACCATGATGGCACGAACATCACCGTCAACTAGGCTCAGTCAAGATTTGGCGGTGGAGGTGAAGGCGGAGGCGACGGTTATCGCAGTGGTGGTGGGGGATCTAGAGGTGCTTGGGATGTGGAGGTGGTGGTCAGAGCAGTGGTGATTATGGAAGTGAGTGTGCGAGATCGGAGATATAATGGTGGATCCCCCAACTCAGGAGGCCAGTGTGATTCTGATGGGAAATGGAAAAATTGAAGAATGGCCAATCTGATGTATTGCTTATGGAACTCTGTCTTTATAGTAAAGACAGTTCTAGTTATCTAAGGTTTTTGATTTGCTCTATATGTGCTCATTTTTTATCTATGTTGTCACCTATGTCTTAGAAAACTTGGTGTGTTACTTCGTTGATGAAATCAAAAATAAGAAATGTTAAATATAAATTTATTCTCTGTTAAAAAAAAATACCAAAAATCCTAAACCCTAAACTAAAACCTGAACCCTATACCTAAAACCTAAACCATAAACCCTAAACCCTAAACCCTAAACCCTCAAAACCTCCTAAACCTTAAACCCTAAACTTAAAACCCTAAACCCCTAAACCCTAAACCTTAAAATCTAATCCCTAAACCCTAAACCCTAAAACCTAAACCCTAAACCCTAAACCCTAAACCCTAAAGCCTAAACTTCAAACCATAAACCCCACACGTTCAACTAGGCCAAAACCCTAAATACTCAACTAACCCTAAACCATAAACCCTAAAAAGCTAATAACATAATCTTAAACTAAATAAACCTTAAAATATAATAAATAAAAAAAACATAAACCAAAATAAAATTAAAAATTAAAATAAAATAAAACCTAAACTAAAACCAAAAAATAAAATAAAAAGTGAATTAAATTAAAAATTAAAAGCAAAAAAAACTAAAATAAAAAAATAAAAACTAAATAAAAACCTAAACCTAAATAATAAACCTAAAATAAATAAAAAATAAAACCTAAACACTAAACAAAAAAAAAACCTAAACCTAAAATAAATAAACTAAAATAAACATAAACATAAGCTAAAATAAACTAAACTAAAATAAATAAAACCTAAACATAATCCTAAAATTAACTAAACCTAAACCCCAAACTAAATAAAATAAAATAAACTAAACATAAGCCTAATCCTAAACTAAAAAAATCTTAAAATAAACCTAAAATAAAAACCTAAAACCAAAACCTAAAAAAATAAATAAAAACCTAAACCTAAACCTAAAAATATAAAATAATACATAAACATAGAAATTAAAATAAAAATAAAATGAAATAGAAAAATAAACATAAACTTAAATGTAAACCTAAAAAATGAACTAAAATAAAAAAAAACTAAAATAAATAAACTAAACTATATAAAAATAAAAAATAAACTTAAATAAAAATAAATCCTCAACCTTAAAAAAAATCTAAATCCTAAATTCTAAACACTAAAATGTAAAACTAACTCTAAACCCTCAAACCTAAACCCTAAAAAACCCTAAACCCTAAACTAACCCTAAAGCCTTAACCCTAAACCCTAATCCTAAACTAAATATATAAACCCTAAACCCTAAACCCTATTCTAAATAATCTGAAAACCTAAAACTCTAAACCCTAAACCCTAAACTCTAAACTAATCCTAAACCTTAAACCCTAAAGCCTAAACTAACCTTAATCCCAAAGCTAAACCAAAACCTTAAACCCTAAACCATAAACCCTAAACCTTAAACTATAAATCCTATACCCTAAACCATAAATCTCAGTCTAGATCTAGCGGTGGAGGCGAAGGTGGAGGTGGTGGTTATTGTAGTGGTTGTGAGAGATATGGAGGTCCTGGTGGATATGGAGGTGGTGGTTATTTAGGTGGGAGGAGTGACGGAGGCTACAACCGTGGTGGTGGTGGAGGGAGAGATCAGGGATATGATGGCGGATCTTGCTACTTAAGATGCTGGGGTGGTTCTGGTGTGGACTTGAGAAACTAAAGAATGGCTGATCCAATCTACTTCTTATGGAACTGTGTCTTTATAGTAGAGACGATTCTAATTATTTAGGGTTTTTGATTTTCTCTATGAATGCTCATTTTTTATTTATGTTACCACTTGGGTCTTAGAAAACATAGTGTGTTACTTAGTTGATAAAATCGAAAAGAAGAAATGTTGAATCTGAATTTATTATTTTTAAAAAAAAAAGAAAACAAAAAATCCTAAACCCTAAAATAAAACTTGAACCCTAAACCTAAAACCTTAACCCAAAATCATAATCCCTAAACCCTAAACCCTAAACTCTAAACCCTAAACCCTTAAGCCCTAAAGCCTAAAGCCTAAACCTTAAAACCTAATACCTAAACCCTCAACCCTAAACTCTTAACCCAAAACCCCAAACCCTAAATCCTAAACTCTAAACTAACCCTAAACCTTAAAACCTAAACACTAACAGCCTAAACCCTAAACTCTAAACCCTAAAACCTAAACCCTAAACCCTAAACCCTAAACCCTAATCCCTAAACCCCATACCCTAAACCCTAAACCCTAAACCATAAAAAGCTAAAAACCTAAACCTAAAATAAAAAAAAAACCTAAAAATAAAATAAATAAAAAGCCTAAACCAAAATAAAATAAAAAATATAAGAAAATAAAAACATAAACTAAAATATAAACCTACACCTAAACAAAAAAATTAACATAAAAAATAAAAACTAAAATAAAATAAAATAAATAAAATTTAAACTAAACTTAAAAAATAAAAAATGTAAATAAAATAAAAACTAAACTTAAAATAAAAACAAAATAAACCTATAATAAAATAAAATAAAAGCTAAATAAAATCCTAAACCTAAAAAATAAACCTAAAAGAAAATAAGAAATAAAACCTAAACCCTAAACTAAAAAAAACTTAAACATAAAATAAAAATAAAATAAACCTAAACATAAACTAAAATAAATAAGAACCTAAACCTAAACCTAAAATAACTATACCTAAACCTAGACATAAGCTAAATAAAATAAAATAAGCTATAAAACCAAAACCTAAACTAAAAAATAAAACCAAAAATAAACCTAAAATAAAAACTTAAAAAAATATAATAAAACCCTAAACCTAGACATAAAACTAAAAATAAAACCTAAACCTAAAAAAAAAAAATAAAATAAAAGTAAATAAACCTAAATCTAAATAAAAAAATAAACTAAAATAAAACCAAAAAAACTTAAATAAATAAACTAAACTAAATAAAAACAAAAAGAAACCTAAATGAAATTAAAAAAATAAAATAAACAAAAATAAAAAAAGTAAATAATCCTAAACTTATTAGTTTACTTAATTTAAAAAAATAAAATAATTTAAAAAATTTTAAAAAAGAAAAAAACCCTAACCCAATACCCTAAATGCTAAAACTAACCCTAAACCGTAAACTTACAACCATAATCCCAAAACCCTAAACCCTAAAACCCAAAATGCTAAACCCTAAACCTTAATCCCTAAACCCTTAACCCTAAAACCCTAAACCTTAAACCCTAAACCCTAAAGCTTAAACTCTAAAACTTACAACCCAAAACCCTAAACCTAAACTTAAACCATAAGAATGGGCAGAACCTTGATGGTAGGAACTATCAACCAAGCTCCCTAGATCTGGTGGAGGCAAAGGCAAACGGGTGGTGGGGGATCTGGAGGTGCTATTGATATAGAGATGGTGGTTGGAGCAGTGGTGGTTATGGAGGAAGGAGGGAGAGATCGGGGATATAATGGTGGATCTCACTACTTAAGAGGCCGGTGTGGTTCTGATGGGAACTAAAGAAATTGAAGAATGGCTAATCCTATCTACTACTTATGGAACTATGTCTTTATAGTAGAGATGGTTCTAGTTATCTAGGGTTTTTGATTTGCTCTACGCATGCTCATTTTTTATCAATGTCATATCTTATGTCTTACAAAACTTAGTGTGTTACTTGGTTAATGAAATTAAAAATAAGAAATGTTGAATATGAATTTGTTCCCTGTAGAAAAAATACCAACAATCCTAAACCCTAAAGTAAAACCTGAACCCTAGACCTAAAACTTAAACCCTAAACCCTAAACTCGAAAAACCATAAACCTTAAACCCTAAACCCTGAGCCCTAATACTTTAAACCCTAAACCATAAACACTAAAACCTAAAACCTAAACCCTAAACACTAAACCCTAAACCACATAGGCTAAACCCTAAACCTTAAACCTCAAATCGTAAACCCTAAATGCTCAACTAGCCCTAAACCCTAAACCCTCAACTAACCCTAAACCCTAAATCCTAAAAAGCTAAAAACATAATCCAAAACTAAGTAAAACCTAAAAATAAAATAAATAAAAACACATAAACCAAAATAATATTAAATAACAAAATAAAATAAAAGCCTAAACTAAAACCTAAACCTAAAGCTAATCCTAAACCTCACTAAAATAAAAAGCAAAATAGATAAAATTAAAGATAAAACTTAAAAATAATATTAACTAAATAAACCTAAACCTAAAAATAAACCTAAAATAAATAAAAATAAACCTAAACACTAAACTAAAAAACTTAAACATAAAATAAAATAAACATAAACCTAAACTAAAATAAACTAAACTAAAATAAATAAAACTGAAGCCTAAACCTAAAATTAACTAAACCTAATCCTAAACTAAAAAAACATAAATATAAAGCTAAAATAAAAACCTAAAACCTAAACATAAAAAAATAAAATAAAAACCTAAACCAAAACCTAAAAGAGAAAATAAAATCTAAACATAAAATAACAAAATAAAAAATAAAATAAACTTAAACCTAAACATAAACTAAAATAAAAAACATAAACTAAAATAAATAAACCTAAAATAAATAAACTAAACTAAATAAAACAAAAATATACTAAATAAATGCTAACCTAAAAAAAAAAAAATCCTAAACCTAAATCAGAATAAATCAAAACTAATCCTAAACCTACAACCCTAAACCATAAACCCTAAACCCTAAACCTAAAACCCTCAAGTAAACCAAACCCTAAATCCTAAACTAAACCCTAAATAACCTAAACCTAAACCCTAAATCATAAACTAAACTAAAACTTAAACCTTAAGCTAAAGCCAAAACCCTAAACCTAAACCCTAAACAAAACTATAACTTAAACCTAATTGACTTAACTAAATAATCTTAAATAACTGAACCCTAAACTAAACCTTAAATCGAAAACCCTAAAACCTTAAACCCTAAACTCTAAACTATCCCTAAGCCCTAAATCATAAAAAGCCTCAACCCAAAGCCTAAACCCTAAACCTAAAACCCTAAACTAACCTTAAACCCATTGCTAAACCTAAACCCTAAACCTTAAACCATAAACCCTAAACCCTAAAAACCCTAAATCCTAAAGCCTAAACAATAAACCTTAAACCATAAACACTAAAAAACCCTAAATACTAAATCCTAATCCCTAATTCTAAATGCCAAAGCATAAAAGAATAATCCTTAAAACCCTAAACACTAAACCATAAACTCTAAACCCTCAAGCTTAACCCAAAATGCTAACCCTAAACCCTAAACCTTAAACCTTAAACCCTAAACCCTAAACCCTAAACCCTAAACCCTAAACCTAAACCTAAAGTAACTAAATAAATTAAAAAATAAACCTAAACCCAAAAACTTAATAAACCTAAACCCTAAGAATAAAGATCCTAAAGAACGGCCACCATCAACCAAGCTCGCCTAGATTTGGCAAGGCTAAGGCACGTGGTGGTTAATTGTGGGGGATATGGAGGTCCCGTGGATATGGAGGTGGTGGTCGAGTAGTGGTGTGGAGGCAAGAGGAGCGACATGTTACGGTGGTGCGGTGCAGAGATCGAGGATATGATGGTGGGTCCTACTACTCGAGTGGTTGGGGTGGTTCTGATGAGAACCTAAAAAATTGAAGAACAGCCAATCCGATCTACTGCTTATGGAACTGTGTCTTTATATTAGAGACGGTTCTAGTTATCTAGGGTTTTTGATTGCTCTATGCATGCTTCTATTTGATCTATGTCACCACTTAGGTCTTAGAAAACTTGGCATGTTACTTTGTTGAAGAAATCAAAAAGAAGAAATGTTAAATCTGAACTTATTCTTTATTTAAAAAAAGAAAACAAAAACCCCTAAACCCTAAAATAAAACTTGAACCCTAAACCTAAAACCATAACCCAAAACCATAAACCCTAAACTTGAAATCCTAAACCCTTAAGCCCTAAAGCCTAAAGCCTAAACCCTAAAACCGAATACCTAAACCCTAAACCCTAAACCCTAAACTCTAAACCCCAATCCCCAAACCCTAAACCCTAAACCCTAAACTAACCCTAAACCTTAAAACTTAAACCCTAACACCCTAAACCCTGAAACGTAAGCCCTAAACCCTAAACTGCCATCCCTAAACCCCAAACCTTAGACCCTAAACCCTAAACTAACCCTAAACCTTAAACCCTAAACCACAAAAAGCTAAAAACCTAAACCTAAACTAAAAAAACTTAAAAATAAAATAAATAAAAGCATAAACCAAAATAACATAAAAATATAACGAAATAAAAACATAAACTAAAACCTAAACCTAAACCAAAAATAAAATAAAAAAATTAAAATTAAAATAAAAAAATAAATAAAAACCAAGACTAAATTAAAAAATAAAAAATGTACATAAAATAAAAACTAAACCTAAAATAAAAACTAAATAAACCTACAATAAAATAAAATAAAAACTAAAGAAAAATATATACCTAGAAAATAAACCTAAAAATAAATAAAAATAAAACCTAAACATAAACTAAAAAAACCCAAACCTAAAATAAACAAAATCAAATAAACATAAACCTAAACTAAAACAAATAAAACCTAAGCCTAAACCTAAACCCTAAATTAAATAAAATAAAATATATTAAAAATAAACCTAATCTTAAACTAAAAAAACATAAAAATAAACCTAAAATAAAAACCTAAAAAAATAAAATAAAAACCTAAACCTAAACCTAAAAAGAGGAAATAAAATCTAAACATACGAAAATAAAGTAAAAAATAAAAATAAACAAAAAATAGATGTAAACCTAAACTAAAGTAAATAAGCCTAAAATAAATAAATTAAATTAAACAAAAACAAAAAATAAACTTAAATAAAAATAAATCTTCAATCCTAAAAAAAACAAAACCCTAAATCCTAAATGTTAAATCTAATCAACTAAAACTACATAACCCAAAACCCTAAAGCCTAAAGCCTAAGCCATAAATCCTAAACCTTAAACCCTAAATCATAAAACTAACCCACCTAAACCTGGGCCACTACAACCTCTAACACTAAACCTAAACCCTAATCTACCCTACTCTTTTTGTCAAACTAAACTATGAACCCACCCATGCTTTAAACTCACTAATCCCTAAACTCCTCCCTAAACCCTAAACTCTTAACCCTCTAACCTCACTAAACCTAAACCCTAAACCTAAACCATAAACTATAAACCAATCCTAAATCCTCCTAAATAGTCCCTTAAACCCTAAATACTAAACTTAAAAGCCCTAAACACTAAACTAACTCCTAACCTAAATTTCAAAGCATAAAAGAATAAACCTTAAAACCCTAAACACTAAACCCTAAATGCTAAACCCTAAACCATAACTCTAAACCCTAACCCTAAACCCTAAACCCTAAAACCTAAACCTAAGCCTAAACCTAAAGTAACTAAATAAATTAAAAAATAAATCTAACCCTTAAAACTTAATAAAACTAAACCTAAACCTAAACCTTAAGAATGGACAGAACCTCAATGGCAAGAACGTCACCATCAACCAAGCTCAGTCTAGATTTGGCCCTCGAGGTGAAGGCGGAGATGGTGGTTATCATAGTGGTTGTGGGGGATATGGAGGTCCTGGTGGATATGGTGGTGGTGGTCGGAGCAGTGGTGGTTATGGAGACAGGAGGAATGACAGAGGTTACAGCCATGGTTGTAGTGCAGGGAGAGATTGGGGATATGATGGTGGATCCTACTACCTGAGAGGCCAGGGTGGTTCTGGTGGGAACTTGAGAAATTGAAGAACAGCCGATCTGATCTGCTGCTTAGGAACTATGTCTTTATAGTAGAGATGGTTCTAGTTATCTAGGCTTGTTGATTTGCTCAATGCATGCTCTTTTTTGATTTATGTCACCACTTGGGTCTTAAAAAACCTTGCATGTTACTTGGTTGATGAAATTGAAAAGAAGAAATATTGAATCTGAATTTGTTCGTTGTTAAGAGAAAAGAAAATAAAAAACCCTAAACCCTAAACCTAAAATGTTATCCCAAAACCATAAACCCTAAACCTTAAACCCTAAACCCTTAAGCCCTAAAGCCTAAAGCCTAAACCCTAATACCTAATACATAAACCCTAAACCCTAAAACCTAAACCCTAAACTCAAACCTGAAACCCCAAACCCTAAACTAAACCTAAACTTAAAAAAAACCTAATCCACACTAAATCCCTACCCTAAACCTAAAACATAAACCCTAAACCCTACCATAAACTAATCCCTAACCCCCAACAAACCCATCCTAAACTACCCAAACCACACCCTAAACCCTAAACTAAACCCTAAACTCTAAATTCT
The DNA here is from genome assembly GCA_021442155.1 of Cymbidium sinense. NCBI lineage: Eukaryota > Viridiplantae > Streptophyta > Magnoliopsida > Asparagales > Orchidaceae > Cymbidium > Cymbidium sinense. Next base: position 56,523,379 of record CM038214.1, on the reverse strand, counting down.
AACTCCTAAAACTAACCAAAAAAAAAGCTAAAACCTAATCCTAAACTAAAACCTAAAGTAAAATAAATAAAAGCCTAAACTAAAATAAGATAAAAAATAACAATAAAACATAAACTAAAACCTAAACATAAACTAAATAAAATAAAATAAACTCTAAATAAACCAAAACCTAAACTAAAAAATAAAACCTAAAAATAAACCTAAAACCTAAACCTAAAAAAATAAAATTAAACCCTAAACCTAAACCTAAAAGTAAAAAATAAAACCTAAAAAATAAAATAAAATAAAAATAAAAGTAAACTTAAAAAAATAAGGCTAAACCTAAACCTATGCCCAAAAAAATAAACTAAAACTAAAACCAAAACTAAAATGAATAAAACTAGAATAAATAAACTAAACTAAATAAAAATAAAAATAAACTTAAATGAAAATAAAATAAATAAACTAAAATAAATAAAAATAAATAAATGAAAACATAAATTTACTTAATTTTAAATAAATAAAAAAATTAAAAAAATTAAAAAAAAATAAAATAACCCTAACCCTATACCCTAAAAACTAAAACTAACCCTAAAATAAGCCCTAAAACTCTAGGCCACTGAACCAAGGCAAAAGTAAACCTAAATAAACCCAGTTACAACCTATAGGCAAAAAATAAGGAATTAGAAAAGCCAAACCATAAAGCATAAACCTTAAAACCTATAATCCAAAACCAAAAACCCTAAACCCCAAACCCTACATACCTAAAACCTAAACCCTAAAAACTTAAAAGCCTAAACATAAAATAAATAAAACCTAAAAAAAACTTAAACTTAAATAAATTTAAAAAATGAAATAAAATAAAAACCTAAATTAAAACCTAAACATAAACCTAAACCTAAACTTAAAAATAAAATAAAACAAAAAATAAAAACTAAACTAAAATAAAGAAAATAAAAACTAAACCAAAATAAAATAAATAAAAACTTAAACTAAACTAAAAAATTAAATAAACCTAAACGTAAAAAAGCTAAATAAAATAAAACCAAAACATAAAATAAAAATAAAATAAACTTAAAATAAAATAAAATAAAAATAAATAAAAACCTAAACCTAAAAAATAAACCTAAAAATATAACCCAAAAATAAATGAAAAATAAAACCTAAACCCTAAACTAAAAACAATTAAAATAAACCTAAAATAAACAAAATAAAATAAATCTAAACCTAACTATAATTAACTAAACTAAAATAAAGAAATCCTAAACCTAAAAAATAAAATAAAAATAAAACTAAACTAAAAAATAAACATAAACCAAAACCTAACCCAAAAAAAATCTAAAATACAAAACCTAAAATAAATAAATTAAACTAAATAAAAATAAAAAATAAACCTCATTAAAGAAATAAATTAAAATAAACTAAATAAACCTAAACCTATCAATTTACCTAATTTAAAAAAAAAATTGTAAACCCATAAACTAACCCTAAACCTACAACCCTAAACATACAACACTAAACCCTAAACCCTAAACCCAAAACCCTAAAAACCTAAAAACTTAAACATAAACTAAAAAAAACCTAAAAATAAAATAAATAAAAAAACTTAAACATAAATATATTAAAAAATTAAATTAAATTAAAACCTAAATTAAAATCTAAACATAAACCTAAACTGAAAATTAAAAATAAAAAAAAATAAAAATAAAAACTAAAATAAAATCAAATAAATAAAAACTAAAGTAAGATAAAATAAATAATAACCTAAGCTAAACTAAAAGAATTAAATAAACCAAAACATAGAAAACCTAAATAAAATAAAACCCAAACATAAAATAAAAATAAAATATACCTAAAATAAAAATGTAAATCTAAAAAATAAACCTAAAAATATAACCTAAAAATAAATAATAAAAAAATATAAACCCTAAACTAAAAAAAACCTAAACCTAAAATAAACCTAAACCTAAACTAAAATAAATAACCTTAACCTAACAAATAAAATAAAAATAAAACTAAACTAAAAATTAAACATAAACCTAAACCTAAACCTAAAAAATAAACTAAAATACAAAACCTAAACTAAAATAAATAAACCTAAAATTAATAAACTAAACTAAATGAAAATAAATAATAAACCTAAATAAAAATATAAAATAAAATAAACTAAAATAAATATACAATAAACTAAATAAACTAAAGAAACCTAAACCTATCGGTTTACTTAATTTAATAAAAAATTGTAAACCCTAAACCTTACATCCTAAATCCTAAACTAACCCTAAGCCATAAACCCTAACCCACAACCCTAAATATACAACCTTAAATATAGAACCCTAAACCCTAAAAAACACTAAACCCTAAACCCTAAACTAACCCTAAACCCTAAATCCTAAATCCAAACCCTAAACTGTAAACCCTAAACCCTAAACCCTAAGCCCTATACCCTAACCCGAATCCTAAACCCTAAACCCAAAACTCTAAACCCTGAACCCCTAAGAATGGGTAGAACCTTGATGGCAAGAACGTCACCATCAACTAGGCTCAGTCGAGATCTGGTGATGGAGGCGAAGGCGGAGGCTGTAGTTATTATTGTGGTGCTGGGGGATCTGGAGGTGGTGCATATGGAACTGGTGCTCAAAGAAGTTGTGGTTATGGAGGTGGGAGGAGCGACGGAGGTTACAACCATGGTGGTGGTGGAGGGAGATATTGAGGATATGATGGTGGATCCGTCTATTTGAGAGGTTGAGGTGGTTTTGATGGGAACTGGAAAAACTGAAGAATGGCCAATCCAATCTACTACTTACAAAACTGTGTTTTTACAGTAGAAACAATTCTAATTATCTAGGTTTTTTGACTTAATCTATGTGTGCTCATCTTTTATCTATATCATCGCTTGTGTCTTAGAAAATTTGGTGTGCTACTTCATTGATGAAATTGATTAGAACCCTAAACTCTAAATAAAAAAACTAAAAAAAAACTAAAAACTCTAACCTAAATGCTAAACCCTAAAACCTAAACCCTAAACCCTAAACCTAAAACCTAAAACCTAAACCTAAAAAAACTCACCTCATCCTCTCTCCTCACTCGCACGGCACTCTCTGGCGATTTCATGTTCCTTCTCATTTTCCTTACAGTTTGGCCGCTTCTCGGCCCTTCCCGATCTAATTTTCAGGTTTTTTGCTCTCAGTTTGGCTGCTTATGTGAGTTTACCTTGACCTCCAATGGTGGATGTGCCATTTTCCATGCAATCAAGCTCTTCAAACTTGGAGGCATCGGCTATGGCTCCGATTTATAAGGTATTATGGACCCGATTCAATCCGTTATTGTGCCTGCTGCTAAATCCTTCAAAGATGCGCTATCTGGTAAGAACACTTGCTTTAATGCTTCGGTCAACTTAATTTCTACTTCTTTCCATGGAATGCCAGCTGTAATGTGCTCTGATCTTGATGTAAAAATTGGCAAAGCCATTTGAGTTTTCATTAGTGGGTAAATTTTCATTACGTCGCCCGACTCTTGATAATATTCATTCCTTCTTTCATAGCTTAAAGCTCTCGGGCATTTTCACTATAGGATTGATTGATCCTAGGCATATCCTTATTCAGCTATCGAATGATTTTGACTACTCTAGAGTCTTTGCTCGTCGCTCCTATTTTGTGTACAATTGTCAAATGAGGCTCTTGAAATGGTCACCTCTCTTTGATGTCAAAGAGGAATCCCCTATTGTTCCTTTATGGCTAGCATTTCCAAACATGAGGATACATTATCTTACCCATCAAGTCCTATCAGCGGTTGAGGCTCTCTTTGGTAGGCCCCTTCAAATCGACCAAGCCACCACCGTGAGATCTCGGCCATCAGTTGCACGTATCTTGGTTGAGATTGATATTACCAAAAAGTATCCTAAAGAAGTTTGGACCGGTTCAAAAAAATTTGGGCATAATCAAAAAATGGAATTTAAAAATTTCCCTATTTTTTGCACACACTATAAGATCCATGGTCATGATCACTCTGAATGCTTTGTGTTACACCCTAATCTTAAAAAAAATAAATTGTCACATCTTAAACCCTCTCTAGGGAATAAAAAAACTAATAAGTTTGCTTATGTGCCTAAAGCTACTTAGAATGGAACTCACCCTCCCTACCTCCTTATCTCTTTTACTATTGGAGAACAATCGAGCTTGGTAAAAATAATGATATTGAGGTTTTTGAGGAAACTAATGATAACTAATTTAACATTACTCCTACTTGTAATAATTTGGCATCACAAGACAATCCCTTGACTCATATTAACCATCATGGTGATTTGAATGGAAATCTCAAGTTGGATCAAAATCTCAAAACTAATTCTAGAATTATTTTGAAAAATGTTGATACTTTGGTGACGGACCAAAATCTGAATAATCATCATGGAAATGAGAATGAAATTTGTGCTATTAATGGTGTCACAACCTCTCTTTCTATTACCCTTCAAAGTGATATACATGCTTCTCAACCTAACTCGATGCAAGAAGGAGAAATCTCCATTAGGAATGCTTTGATAGAATCTTATTCTAAATATCACCAACCACTCCCTTTCGATGGAGATACATTGGACATATATTGGCCTTTTCAAAGCTATTAAAAAAAAAAAGCTAGAATGTTCACTAATAGCTCCACTAGAACCACTCGATCTTCTCTAACTTCCCATAAATAATTGCTTCATGCTCTCTTTTTCTTCTCCTTCAATTTTTCAGTTATCTATTTTCTTTTCTTTCCACCTTATTATGATCAATTTTCTTATTTGGAATGTTTGGGGTATTGGGACTCTCACCATCCGCAATCATGTAAGGAGCCTTTGTTGCACTCATAACATAACCTTACTTATTGATTGAGCCTGTCATTCACTCTTCTAAGATCAGTCATGTTGCTAGAATGCTTGGCTTTCAAAATTTCTTTTATAATATTAGTAATAAAATTTGGTATTTTTGGAATAATTTAATCAACATTTCTATCCTTGACGATCTTGAACAATTGGTTAATGTTCAAATCTCATTGGGTGAATTTTGTACTCTTGGTTCCTTTATCTATGCTTCTTGTAATAGAGCTGGTAGGAACATCCTTTAGGATCACTTAAGAACCTTCGCCTCCTCAGTTAATAAACCCAAGTTAGTTGGGGGTGACTTCAACACTATTATCGCTTCTTTGGAAAGGAGGGGGGCTACTCTCCTAACATCCATTCCATGGAAGACTTCTCTAATATGATCCTCGATTGCAACCTGATTGATATTGGTTTTTTTGGCTCCGACTATACGTGGCATAACTCTAGAATTTGGTAGCGGCTTGATAGGACCCTCTTTAAATCCCTTTGGATCAATCAATGGCCCCTCACTTCTGTCGAGCATTTGAGCAGAACTTTGTCGGACCATGCTCCTCTTTTGATCTCTATCAAAACCTCTTCTAGTAATCTTTCCTCCCCTTCTTTTATATTCCTAAATATGTGGACCCAACATCGTGATTTCATTAATGTTGTTTCCACTAATTGGATGTCCCCTATTCACCCAGACAATTCTGTTAAAGGCATGATTCAGTTTTGGCTTAAGCTCAAAAGACTTAAATAAAAACTAAATTGGTGGAACAAGCATCATTTTAAAAATCTTTTTGCCAATCTCAAAATTATGGAACAATTAGTTTGCCCTTGAAGATGCTGCCTTAATTGATCCTAGTAAGCTTGATGAGTTGAACACTGCTAAAGATAACTTGATCAATTATCAGAATATGAAGGAAACCTACTGGCATCAATAGGCCACTAGCAAACATATTATTGATGGTGATAGAAATTCAAGGTATTTCCATGCTCTTTTCAACAAAAGGAAAGCCTTAAAATCTATTCAAAAAATCAAAAATATTAACGATAGTTAGATCACTGATAAGAATAAAATTAAAAATTCTGTCATACAACATTTTCAAAATTTATTAAACATCAACCCTCCCTTAGAAGCCCTCTCCAACACACACCTGATCCCCTCTATGATTACTAATGATGAGAATCATTTACTCACTTTACATCCTATGGAAGCTGAGATTAGTAGTACTCTCAATAGTATGAACACTGACTCTGTTGCTGGCCCTGATGGCTACATGACCCATTTTTTTAGTATTATTGGCCTTTTATTAAGATTGACCTTGTTGATGCTGTTGTTGAGTTCTTTGATGGAAACTCTTTACCTAGATACTTTTCTAGCACTTCCATTATCCTCATTCCCAAAACTAATAATCCGATTCTTGGGAGATTTTAGACCTACCTTTCTTCTTTCAAAACTCATTTACTATTAATTAATAATAGGATAAGTCTAAAATTATTTCTCCTAACAAATTGAAATTTGAAAATATATATCGAATATCCTTCTTGCCCAAGTCGGTTCATGACATTGATGTTCCTACTAGAGGTGGCAACATCCTCCTCTGGATATCTCTAAAGCCTTTGATAACTCGTGGGATTTCCTCTTTCAAATCTTACATTTGTTTGGGTTTTCGATAATTTCACTGCCTCATCAAAATTGTATTACCAGTGTTTGGTTCTCTGTTATCATGAATGGTGAGTCCCTCGGTTTCTTTACTTCAAGGAAAGGCTTGAGAAAAGGAGACCCCCTATCACCCTCTCTTTTTATTCTTGATGTTGAATATCTTTTGAGGAGCCTGAATGATCTTTTCAATAAAAATCCTACCATGTTTTTTAAAACTCATGGTGGTATCCCTGTTTCTCATCTCAGTTTTGCTGATGATTTTATAATCTTTTGCAAAGCCTCTATTCAGCACATTAAAATTATTAAGAACTTTTGAAATGAATTTGGAAAAGAAAATGGCCTCTTTCTCAATGATGGAAAATGTTGTTTCATTCCTTCTGCTAAAATCCCTACCAATAGGCTCAACCAAATCTCCAGAATTACTAATTTTTAGCTACATCAACTTCCTATTAATTATCTCGGGGCTCCGCTTCTCAAAGGTCAAGAAAGATCTCATCTTTTTGATGATCTTATCCAGAAAATCTCCAATAAAATTTATGTTTGGGAATTTCATTTACTCTCTTTTGGTGTTAGGCTCACCTTGATTAAGAGCACTCTTAATTTCATGCCTTTATATCTCATCCAAATCATTGTGCCAACCATTTCTATCATTAACTTGATTGGCTCTTTAACAAATTTTTTTTGGGGCTCTAATAACTCCTCTAAAAGAATGCACCGGACCTCTTGGGTTAAAAGTTGTGCACTCTCAAGGTGGTCTTGGATGTAAATCAAAGAAGCTATCACTGCCTTTTCCTATAAACTCTGGTGGAATTTTAGGAGTAACAATAGTCTTTGGGCTAATTTCATGACTGCTAAATATTATCACGGTAAGAACCCCCTCATTTGTCCCTATAAAGTGGGAGACTCTCCTATTTGGAAAAGACTTTGTTCCGTCAAATGGGATGCTGAATCCTTAATTTTTTGGGGGGTTAACTCTAGTTTCTCATTCTTTTGGCAAGATAACTGGAGTGGATGTGGGTCCATTGATGACTTACTCTCCACCCATTCCACTGCCGCTATTAAAGTGAAATCTTTCTGGCAGAATAATATGTGGAACAATAGTAAGCTTATTGATTATATTCCTTCTTTTCTCTTGTACAAACTCACTACTATTCCTATCATTCCTATCAATCAAGATCAGATCCTTTTTAAGCTCTCACATAATGGTGATTTCAACTTTAAAAATGTTTGGCTTCACATTAAAGAAACTCATGTATCTTCCAATGTGTTTCTCAAACTTTGGAATATCACTATCCCTACTTCTTATTCTATTCTTACTTGGCATATTTTGAAAAAATTCATCCCTATTGACTCCTTGTTATGGGATAAAGGTTTTCAATTACCTTCAAAATGCCAATGCTGCTTTCACATTGAGAATGTGAACCATGTCTTTGTTAACGGGGCCATTGCTTCTAAACTTTGGATTTGGTATGATGATCTCTTTAACATTGTCATTTTCAATGGCTCCCTAACTTTATATCAACTTCTTGAAGTTTATTTTGACAACACTATTAAAGGTCACATTAAAGTCATAACTGCTATCACCCTTATTTGATTCATATGGATGGACAGAAATGTTGCAAAATATTGTGAGATCCTTATGAACCACATGAGAATAATTGCTAGAATTAAAAACAAAATTTGTTACTTATTTAATGCCAATCTCATTCACTATAAACAATTCAAAGGCTGTAAATTTGTGGCCAATAAAAAGGGTCTTAACTTACCGGATCAACCCTACTGTAGAAATGACAAGATTATTTATTGGGTAAAACCTAATGATCATACTATTAAAATTAACACTGATGGCTCTGTCTTTCATAAAAGTTCAAGTTGTGGTGGCATTTTCAAAAATCTTCACGGTAAAGTCCTATGTGCTTTTGCCTACCCCCTTAATTCTTGCTCCATTCCTTTTGTTGAGCTTATGGTAGTGTACAAAGCTCTTGAGATTTGCCTTCAAAATGGTTGGCCCAATATTTGGATTGAGGTGGATGCCCTTCTGCTCATTGATCTTTTGACTTCCACCAAAATGAACAACACTGCATTGTACTATCTTCTCAAGCAAAGTAGAGCTCTTCTTACCCAACTTAATTTTAACATCACTCATGTATGGCATGAAGGTAATGCATGTGCTGATTACCTTGCCAATCTGGGAGCCAGATTGGATGGTATAATCTTCTTTGATCAACTCACCCTACCCAATCATTTGCATGGCTTGGTTAATTTGGACAATATTGGGCTCCCTTATCTCAGAAATTAATCTAGCCCATGGGATTGTTCTGGTTCAATATCGGTTTAACTGCATGACCATTTTATCTTCAGTGTTGTTGCTTTCTTGTTTTCTGTTGATGCATCAATGTGATATCCCTTGTTGCTTACTTGTTGATCTCAATGGCAGGTGTTGTTGGTTTAATTACCTTAGCTCTAATTAGGAGCCTACTGCTTATACTATTTTTACTATTAATGTGCTAATGCTCCTTTGGATTTGTTAATGTCTCATCCTATTACTCCTTGCTGGCCATTTGCTGAGCTATATGGCATTTGCTGTTGGTTTAACTCTCCCACCCTTATTTAGGGTCTTACTGTTACCTGATAAGATGTTGCTTGGTTGTTGGAGGGAGATATATTACTTAATGCTCTATTTTCTGCTCTATTTATTGATCCACAGGACATTTGGAATTATATTCTGGGTCCCTTGCCTTAATGCCTATCTGCTATACTTTTGTATAACTTTATGACTGACACTGTCCTGCAGACTACTCTTGGGGTTGGTTTAATGTATGAATGTCTTTCAAACCTTTGCTTTACTAATTTGAATGGGTGGTCTTATGGCCAACTTGATATAATTTTCTACTTGGGATGTTGGCTGATCTGGATCATTACATCTTATGTTCATCATGCTGCTACTAGGGTTGTCCATGATGTTCAGCAGGGTGCTTTTAGAGTTATTTTGCTGATTATTTTGCCTAACCTCATATCCCCAACTGCTAGGAGTGTAACTGCAATTTCCTGTTTATTTCTTCTATCTCTTTACAGGTTTGGACTTCCATCTTGGCTTATCTGTTTTGCCTCTACTAAGGATGTGGGCTTTGCTGCAAGCTTGATCATCTTTATCTAGATGGTTATTTATGTTCACTCCCTTTTGAACTCATTTTGCTATTATTTTACATCTCTAATTTATTATGGTGTTCTATCTGTTGGGTGTATTATTTGCATTATTGTTTCCACTGTTGGCCTCTGGTTTTGTGGGTCATTCGTCTAGTAGGTTGTCTTTGTGGTTGTTGACTGTTTCTTACCTTTTGATTTTTGTTTGTCTTTGTTAACATCGGAATGTCCGACTTCACCTATTGTTTTTCCATCCTTATTTAGCTAGTCTTGGCCAGACCACTTCCTCCGCTATTTGGGATTTACCTTATGCATTGTCTACTTTGATTGGTTGGTCTTATGGCCAACTTGCTGTTATTTTCTTTCTTGGTTGTTGGCTGTTATGGATCATTGAGTCTTATGTCCAGCATGCTACTACTGGGGATGGTTATCATGTTCTGCAGGGTGTTTTTGGAGTTGTCTTGCTGATTGTTTTGGCCAACCTCATATACCCAACCTTCCAGGAGAGAAACTGCAAGTTCAATTTTATTATTCCCCTATAGGTTGGGACTTCCTTAATGGCATATCAGTTTTCCTTTTTAGTGGATGTGGGTTTAGCTGCTAGCCTGATCATCTTTATCTGGAAGGTTTGTATATTAGCATATGTTTTATTTACTCTAAATGGTTGGACTTTTGGCTAGCTTGTTGGTAATTACTATCGGTTGAACTGGATTAATACTCTGAAAGCTGCTTCTGGGGTTTTGGTTTGTTTTTCAACAAACCTCTATTGATGTTGTTGACTGCTTGGTGGCTTTTGGTTTAAATCCCCTTAGTGGTTTATTTTATGCAGATCATCTAAATTCTATGGAGTACTTTACCTGCTACTATTTTCTCCATCTTGTTTCAGTTAAACTTGTATCTATTGCACTATTTATTTTGAATAGGTGGTTTTATGGCCAGCTTGCTATTTTTTGCTGTCTTCATTATTTATTGCCTTGGATATTTGCTATCTTGGATTTTTAGGATTCCAATGTTGGCTCTATCTTTGTTGGTTGCAGGACTTTAGGGTCCTATGTTCAGTTATTACATTTTTCGATTGTCTTTGATGATTTGTCTTGGTTGCTGCTTTTTAGATCCCTGTGTCTATGGTCTACCTATTTGGTTACTAACTATTGCAATGTCTACTATGAATGAGAGCTTTTATGGCCAGCTAGCTATCTTTTGCTGTCTTGGTTATTTGTTGTCTTGGTTCTCTATTGTCCTGTTTCATATGGATTCTAATGTTGACTCTCATTTAAATCCCCTTTTTGATTTCTCTTCTGGTGGATTCCATTGTTGCATTAATTGTTTTGCTATTAGGGTTGGATTGCTGATTGCCCTTGCTATTTGTATCTGGGCAGTGATCTACCTTATCTATTGTCGCTTTATCCCATCTTGGTTAGTTTGTGCAGATCATTGTGATTAAGCATCTATCCACTTGGTATGTACTGTCTATTCTGAATGGGTGGTACTATGGGCACATGTTGCCTTTTTCTTTCTTGTTGTCTTGGTTGTTTGTTGATATGGATTATCCAATTTTCTGCTCAAAGATGCCGCCATCTGTAGTTCTAACCTTTTATTTGGTGCTATTTTTGATGGGATGCAGTCTATTTCCTATGTCGGGTTATGCTACCTTCCTTTACAATTGCTTTTTACCAACTACTGTTATGAATATTAATAAGGGGGTTGTTCACATCTGCATTCATTATTATGATTGGGTTCATTTTTTGGACTATGCTTCAAGGCACTGCCGAAAGATTCATATATATATATATCATATGTTTAGGATGGTGTTATTTATAGGCTCATTGACTTTCTTAGCAGAATTTCAGCAGGCTGTCTCTTCTGCTTTTTTCTCATGGTGGGTTTTTATGCTGGCCTATTATACCTCTTGGCTATGATTTTTCATGAGGTTCTGGCAAAGATGGCTCATTCTCATATTGATAAGTATTCTCATGTCATGGTGACTATATTGATGATAATTTTCCTGCATGGGATCCCTTATCTTACTGCTCTTTGCAATTTCCTCTCTATTTTATCTATGGTTTTATTTAGGTTTGTAGGTAATAAAGCCCATAAGACTTTCAACAACTGGCTGCTATCTTCTCATAGGTTTGTTGGCTATGATGGCTGTGAGGATTTCACTCCCTTTTAGTTTGGTAGTAGCTCTTGTGATGTAACCCTTCTGCTGAATCATGGATGCTTATATTTGCATCGCCTAACCTGGTGTGACTGAGCCTTCTCATCACATTTCTTTACTATCATTCTCATTATGCGGTCATCATTTTGTCTAATACCTTAACTACTCTAACTTCTTTCTGTTTACATTTTGGTGTGTTTCTCTCTTGTCCTCTTGTAGGTTTGCTCAGTGTCATGCATTCTCACATCCTGCAGACGCCTAATCTTCCATTGGCTTATTATGTTAACCAATTTGTATCTTTTAATTTCTTTCTTGTTTTCTTTTGCTTTTGGCTGTACTTAGATAGGGGATTTACTCCCTAGGCTGATTGTAGCTCTTTGAGCAATAGTTCTGGAGTTTATCCCCTTTAAGGACCTTGTAACCCTCTTTTTGTGGCAATAAAATTCCCCTACATGGGGTTTCCCAAAAAAAAAAAAACCTAAAACCTAAACCTAAAGCCTAAACCTAAAACCTAACCCTAAACCCAAACCTAAACTAAACTAAACTAAACAAACAAAACCTTAACCTAAACCTAAACTAAAAAATAAATAAATAAAATAAATAAACATAAACTAAATAAATAAAATAAAAAACTATACCTAATAATAAACTACGCATATAAATAAATAATACTAAGGTAACTAAGCTACCATCTACTAAACTAATAATAGTCCATTAAATTTTAATAAACAAATATTAAGTTAACTTAAATTAAATTTCTTCTCTCTCCTTAAACCTATAAAACTAAAACTTAATAATAAAATACTAAACCTAAATATAAAACTTTAATTTTAAAATAAACTTTAAACCAATAAAAAAAAATAAACCTAAACAAAATATAATACTTATACCTAAAACTAAATAAAAAACCTACAAAATGTTAAATAAACCTAAACTAAAATGCAACCTAAAACTAAATACCCTAAAAAAACTAAACCCTAAATATAAAAATGCCTAAACTAAAAACCCTAAATCAAATTAAACCTCTAAAATTATTCTCCTAAACACTAAATTTCAATCCTAAACATAAAATCCTAAATTCTGCCTATTAATACTAAATCTATTTTACAAAAATATAATAAATATAAATTTGTCAAATAAAAAAAAAATAAAACCTTCTTCTTCAAAATAAAAATTAAACCTATGCATAAAAAAATAAATAAAAATAAACTAAAAACAAATAACCTAAATTAAAAAAAATAAACATCTGCAAATAAAAATAAACTAAACATATAACAAAAAAATAAACTAAAATAAACTAAAGTTTACTTTAATACTTTCAAATAAAAATATCTCACTAAACTAAACAAAAAATAAATACCAACAAGTAAATAAAAAACACCAATATACCCCTCCTTAAATAACATCAGCCAAAAAATAATAAAAAAAAATAAAATAAAACTTAATTAAAACATAAATAAAAAAAAATTAAATTATAACCAACTAAAAGATAAGAACTATGAAACCTAACGCAAAAAAGAAAAATGATTACTATAAAAAAATACGGATTTAATATAAATAAACACCTAAAACCTAAAAGAAATAACTTATTTTTAAAAATAATAAAATAAAAAATAAATAAAAAAGTACTAAAACAAAATAATTTTAAAATAAAAAAGAAAAATAAAATAAAAAAAAAATGTAAAAAACCAAAACTAAACTACTAAAACCATACATTAACCTAATAAAAAAAATATAAAATTAATCTAATTACCTAAAAATTAAACAAAAATATTAAACACATGTGGGAATGGGTTAGGAATAGTAAACTAAATTTACATTTTTCAAAATTAAATCAAATTCAAAATCAAATAAAAATCACATTAAATAAACTTTGATTTACTTTAAGCTTTCTTATTTCATGAGATTGTCTTTAGGATTTAATTAAAGTGAATGATTTTACATGCTTTCATTGCTTTAAGTTCTTCCCCAACATGCTAAATATTTGTGTCATATGGTTTCATGCATCCATGCTTTTCAAAAATCAAATTTAAAATGAAAATGTTTCTTTTATTTCAAACTGTAAGTGTTGGCTAAAGTTAGACTATGAGTGGCTATTGTCACTATTAAATCCAAATTATTTTCAAATATATGAATCAATTATCAAAACTAAAAGTGTATTACTTATATCTTACTTATAAGTTTGCATGTGCATAAAATATAAGGATGTGCATAGTGTAGGTTTCCTTGTTCTCTCTTTTAGTATAGTTTTGAATAGGATTTAGCAAAGTGTATGCTTCATTTGAAAAGAACCTAACACTTGCCTAATTCAATATCCTATTCATTCCTATGCTATTACTTAAGAGGATACCTATACTTGTACATATAAATTGCATAAACAAAAATAAATGAACCAACACAAACTTTTGCACTCTTTCTTTTCCATTCATTTCTTTTGTACGCATGCTTGTATTTAAGGAAAGTGGTATATTAGTCTGGAAAACCCTGGGGTTACGATGCTTTAAGTAGCCCTAAGTTGGTCTAGTACCTTACAACCCTAGTTAACAATGGCGTCGTACTCACTTATGCCTTTCATACATTCATATGTGCATGTGAAAGTTGGATAAGAAACCCCTTTGCTACTTAATGAAAAACATGCATCATAAACATCCAAATTTTCTTAAATAAATTACTTAGCATGCATCATAAAGTGTGCTAAACATTCCCATTTGTATGTATAGATATGTTTAGAACTCATTCGTATTTATGTTATACATATTGGAAAAGAGACGAAGAAGTGTATGTTTTTTGAATTTAGTTCATTTTACTTAATCTTAAAATGCCTTTTTTTGAATAAGTTTTTTTAGAGTTCATCTAAAATTTGGATTAATTAAAACACTTAATTAAAACATACACTAAACAAAACTAAAAATATGAATCCACTTTAGAAATTACTTAGGTTAGGGAAGGAAAGAGAAGTTCTCTTCTCTTTCCTCTATAACTCTTATATATATATATATATATATATATATATATATATATATATATATATATATATATATATATATATATATATATATATATATATATATATATGAATTAAAGCTCTATCCAAATTCTAATGTTGAAATACATAAGAATGAAATCAAATGGGTATGTGGCAATGTTAAACTAGAGAAGTGAGTTAATTAAATGACCTCCTTGGAGCTAGCTAAAGCCTCGTGTTCCCTAGATGTCTAGGCTATATACCCATTACCATTCAATCTTATATAAATCAACACATGAATAGAGGAAAGAGAACTCAACATTCATACACTTTAGCTATAAGTACATGCATTTCGTATGTATTTATAACTAGCATCATAGTAAATATTCTTATTCATTTATAAGCTTTTGAAAAATACATTTGGATTTAATAGTGATAATAGCCACACACATATTAAATTAAATCAACACATGCAAGCTTTCATAAAGGAAATCCATTTTATTCTACTTGGTTTTGAAAAGATGGATGAATGAATTCAAATGACATACCAAATTTAACATGATTGGAAAGAGGGCAATCAAATATAAGCATGTGATTCATTCAACCAAACTAGTTCTTAAGGACAATCAAATCAAATAATATTATTTAAAGCAAACCAAAGCTTCTTTATTAATTAAGTTTTAGATTTTATTTGATTTAAAGAGGAGAAGAGAAATCATCTCTTCTTATTTAAAACCCATTCCCACATTAGTGATTTGATTTAATTTAATGAATTGTAATTAAGTTGATTTTAAGGGTTAATTAAGTTGAACCCTTATAGATTAATTAATAATTACCACCTATGTCACCTTAAAGTAATTAATTAAGTAATTATGAGCTAACATGATATGCATGGAAAATAAACTTGTAATGATCCTAGGAAATAAAAGGGGCCTAATGTAATTAGCTCATGATTAATATTTATTTAGATTAAGGGGCTTAATTAATTACTCTTATGGTTTTCCCACACATGTGGACTAACCATTATTTCATTAAACTCCTTTAGGTTATTAAACGCTTAAAGATTTGACCCATGATTTAATTAATTAAGGTCTAATGTGATTATGATTTCAATTTGATAAAGTAATTTAATTAATTAGTTAAATCATAATTAATTTCATTTAAAAAAGGGGTCCCAACCCTATTCCTTAGTTCACATACTATTGAACAATGATTAATAAACTTAATTAACTAATTTGTTAATATTCATGGGATTAATTAATCATTAATTAATTTAAAAGAGTAGTTAAGATTTAATTAGTCAATTTTTCTAGTTATGTGAGCAATAAATCCCAAGAAAATCATGGGAGGTAGAGGTCATCCGATTAAATTAATCCATAAAATTTGGGATTAATTGCTCAAGTAATTTAAGAGTAATTAAACTAATTACTTTTGTAATTACACCTTAATTACTATTCAAAATTAGTTAAAATCATTTTTTATTAATTTTCATCTGGAACAACTTTAAAATGAATATTATTTTGTATTTTTTTATTTCTCTATGATTTTTTATGATTTTCAAAAGTTTCAGCCATTAAAAATGATTAATTAAGCCTAATCCTGTTAGGGCCATGTGACACATTGATGCGCATTCCATGTATGGGGATTGGCTTTAAAACTTATCGGCTACATGGCAGAATGAGCATTCTACTCCATTGTATGATCTAAGATCGGATGGCTATGATTAATCCCATAGCTTAATAGTATTAAATTAGATCAATATAACAGATCTAATCACGACTGTCCATTTTGATCACCTAGAATAGACAATGCGTGATCAACATCACTCAAGTGAGAGAGAATGGAATTTATCTATCATTGCTCACTTGATCAAGCTTACCCAAGCTTAGATCAACTCTAGAAGGATCCCACACCTTCACGACATCGATCGGAGGGGATCCAACAATCAAGATCACACGAGATGTATGTTTTCTTCAAAAAGCTCCAACCCATTTTTGCCTATGGATCAATTTTGGAAGCATACCTTACTAGAGCTCAAGACCGGTGGCTCAAACAATTGAGGAATCTTCACCTAGAAAAGATGAAGCCTTAGTGAGCAGCAATTGGATCAATTCCTTAACGTTTGCTCTGAAGGTCATGGATTGATGATTTGGAGCTTGGCTTTGATTGAAGTCCTACCTCACGTGCTCGGGAAGCTTGGGAGATAATTCATTCTTATTTGATGAGGCCTAGGGAAGATGCGTGCAAAGTTAATTTGAGTTTTATGGAGAAATGGGGAAGTTAGGTCAAAAATGGGAGTGTCCTATTTCAGGACAAATAAGAATGGCATTTTTCAATCGAGGAACAAGCTTGGGAGCTTAGGGAATGGCTCTAGTAGCTCGTCCTGGGTAGCTAGGGCTATAAGGAATGATTTTTGGGTATGTTTGAGTGGAAACGAACGGGAGTACCCCCCCCCCCTTCATCTTGATAGAATGGTGGGATTGGGCTTGGCTTCTAGTGATCGTGCAACTATCTCAGGGAGTTGTGGGTGGAAGGGAGGAGGTGAGTTGGCTCAGCTTGGTTAGTTGAAGGTGTGGAGGTGGCTACCAAGGAGGATTCATGGAAGTCCTATGGTTTTAAATGCTCTAATGGGGAGGGTGAGGTGATTTCACCTCCCATGGGTCATGACAGACCCAACCACCCCTTGGGTCGTTGGGCGGCCTTATGCCTATGGACCATTGGGAGAGAGTACCAAGTGGCCAAAGAATGGAAATGACCACTTACTTAGGTAATTTGTCTTATGTGATGCCCTTGACCCAAGGGTGGAATGATCATTTAGCATTAGATTTGATTTAGATAGATTTAAAATGAGCCAAAAGTGGGTTATCCCAAGCTTCATGTCAATTGGAGTTGATTTAGTTAGGTTTGGATCAATTTGACTCATTTAGATCAAATTGGGTTAGGTTGGGTCAAGTTGACCAATTGGTCAATTGGGTCAAACCAAGGGTTGGGTTTAAGTTTATATGATATTTTGGGATGTTTGGTTCAATTGGTTTGGTTTAGTTTGGCTTAGATTTAATTTTGGCTCATTTGAATTCATTTAGGTCAAATGGATTAAGTTGACCAATTTGACAAAATTTGCCAAATTAGCTTGAGTTGGGTGTTGCTTTGGGTTAAGTTGACTAATTGAAGATGATTGTAGGCTTTTGTTTCAATTAATTTGGAAATGGTTGTGATTTAGGCCAACTTAAACCTTTAGGTTAATTTGGGCTAAGTAGGTCAATTGGGTTCAATTGGGTCCAATCATGGCTTCGTCAAGTTCACTAATCTATTTGGAATGAACTTGAGCCATTGGTTGCAATCAATTTGGTTTATATTTTAATTTGACCCAATTTGGTCTTTAAGGTCAATTTGGGTCAACTTGAGTCAAGAGGACCAATTGGGTTTGGTTTGACTCAATTGAAGGTCAAGTCATATTCAAATATTGATTTTGATTTGGTATGAATCATTAGTTTCTAGGTTTTTGGCTTAGGTTGCAGTTTAGCTAGTTTGGATTCATATGGGTTAGGGGTTTGACTTGGTCAAATGACCAAGTTAACTTTGTTTGACCCAATTTATGACAATTGATCAACCTAGGATGATCAACAATCATGATGGGAGATTTTGAGGGGCTTCATTCAATCCAATTTGGGTAGGATTAGAACTTGGCTCAAATAGGTCAAATCGGCCACTTTGGGTCAAGTGGATCAATCGAGTTTAGTTGGCTTGGTTTTTGGTTGAGTTTGATTTAGTTGAGTTTATATATGGATTTGGGATTCATATATAAATTCAACTATAATTGGCTTGGTTTAAAATGGGTTTTGGTTCATTTGAACATTTAAAGTCAAAAGGGTTAAGTTGGGTTTGACTTGGGTTGATTTTGGTTTAGCTTGATGATTGTAGATTTCATTTATATTTGTGAATATGATTGAAGGTATGATTGATTCATGAGAAAATCAATTGAATTTAGGTTTTGGAATGAAGGAATTTCGCTAAGTCCACGGAGTTGAATTATGTGACTTAGGTTTAGATTTTGATTTGGTTTGATTTAGTTTTGATGATTTAAATGTATATTCTATTTAAATTTGTAAAGATGATTGAAAATATGATTGATTTAAAGAAGCTATCAATGCCTTTTCTTATAAACTCTGGTGGAATTTTAGGAGTAATCGTAGTCTTTGGGCTAATTTCATGACTGCTAAATATTGCAACGGTAAGCACCCCCTCATTTGCCCCTTTAAGCCGGGTGACTCTCCTGTGTGGAAAAGACTTTGTTCTATCAAATGGGATGTAGAATCCTTAATTTTTTGGGGCATTAACTCTGGTGACTCTTTCTTTTGGCAAGATAACTGGAGTGAATGTGGATCCATAGATGACTTACTCTCCACCCATTCCACTGTTGCTATTAGAGTAAACTCTTTCTGGCATAACAATAAGTGGAATAATAGTAAGCTTGATGGTTTTATCCCTTTTACTTTCTTGAATATGGTTACTACTCTTCCTATCACTCCCCACAATCAAGATCAGATTCTCTTTAAGCTCTCTCATAATGGTGACTTCAACCTCAAAAATGTGTGGCTCCACATTAAAGATACTCATGATTCCTCCTATGTATTCTCCAAACTTTGGAATAACACTATCCCTACTTATTCTGTTTACTTGGCATTCTAAAAAATTTTATCCCTATTGATTCCTTGTTGTGAGGCAAAGGGTTCCATTTACCCTCTAAATGTCAATGTTGTTTTCATATTGAGAATGTTAATCATATTTTTGTTAATGGGGTCATTGCTTCTAAACTCTGGATTTGGTATGATGATCTTTTAACACTTTTCAATGGCTCTCTTACTTTATATCAACTTCTTGAAATCTACTTTGATAATACTATTAAAGGTCACATTAAAGTTATCATTGCTATTACTCTTATCTGGTTCATTTGGATGGACTGTAATGATGCAAAACATCGTGGGATCCCTATGAACCATGTGAGGATTATTGTTAGAACTAAAAACAAAATTTGTGACTTGTTTAAAGCCAATCTCATTCATTATAGACATTTCAAAGGCTATAAATTTGTGGCCAATAAACTGGGCATTATCTTGCCGGATCAACCTTACTGTTGAAATGATAAGATTGTCTATTGAAAAAACCTCTTGATCATATTATTAAAATCAATCGATGGCTCGCTCTCATAATGGCTCTAGTTGTGGTGGCATTTTCGGAACTCTAAGGGTATAGTCCTATGTGCTTTTGCTTATCCCCTTTTTCTGATCCCCTTTTCGAGCTTATGGCCTTCAAAGCTCTTGAGTTTTGCCTCCAAAATGGCGCTCAATATTTGGATCGAGGTGGATCTTCTCCTAAATTGATCTATTGACTTCCACTAAGACGAGCAGACTAAACTACTTTACCTCCTCAAACAAACTAGATCTCTTCTTTCCCAACTGAATTTTAACATCACTCATGTTTGGCGTGAAGGAAATGCTTGTGCTGACTACCTTGCCAATCTAGGTGCTAGATCTAGTGGTATCATCTTCTTTGATCAACACACCTTACCCAAACACTTGCGCGGGCTGGTTAACTTGGACAATTTTGGGTTTCCTTTAACTTAATCTAATTTTGATGTTTTCTTTTCTCTCAGATGCTTCTTCTTTTGGTTTTCTATTCCTTTTCATGCCTTTTGTGGATGCCTCACACGGATATTACTTGGTGTCTGGATCTTTGTGTCATGCTTTGGTGTTCCACCATTTGAGGCTCACCGCTTTTGGCATTTACATCGATAAAAGGCTAACAAGTTGCTTGAGCTATGTGCATACGGATACTCAGCATAGGAATTATGTTGAGCTATGTGTCAGCTGCTATTGGTTTTTTAACCCCTATCCTATTGGGGCTTTTCCCACCAAAGATGGCTACATTTTTAATCCAAGGGGGCTTAATCACTGCTGGATGGAGATTATTACTTTGATGGGTTTAGCTACTCCCATTAATTTCTACAACCTGCTGTTTCTCAAAGATATTACTGCTTGGAGCATCTTAGCTATCTATGTTGTTTCTATGCATTGTATTATTTTCCACCATGCTGGTTGCAATATTTATTTTGATGACTTACTGTTAGGTTGCTGGATTTTATCTGATAATGACTGCTGGAGGGTTTTTGACATGCAGCTTGTCTCCCCTATTAAATCCTTTGGTGGGATCTTAATGTGGGGGGTTTCCTTCTTTTCTTCCACCTGCTATGGCTATTTTTTGCAAGTTTTCTTACAGGTTGCTGTTGACCTCCCTACACCTTATGGCATACCTATTATTGTGCAGAACTTCGATATTACTTGTTGGTTATCTTTATATGCTTCTTCTACTTTGCTTGGGTGGAATCTCTGGCATTCTATTTCCTCTTTCTACACTGCCTATTTTTTGTCCTGGATGGATTTTACTGGCTGTCTTATCCAGGAGATCCTTTCTGTGCAGGGTGTTTCTGAGATTGGGGTTTTGGTCAATTTATTTTACTGCCCTTGTCTGAAGCTTAATTGTTTTTTGATGGCCGTCTTCTCCTATTCCCTGCTGGAATGGTTTTTCTTGCTGGCCTCTCTTTTTGGTTTTTACTGTGTTTACCCCCTTTTCTCTGTTTTACTTTCTGCTCTTGTTGCTAACATTTGGGATGCTGTTAGTCTTCGCAGCTTGCTTTCACTCTTTTGCTATGATGGGAACATGCAAATCTTGAAGATCTTTCTTTTGTTCTGTTTGAATTTAATCAATGGTTTATCTTATATGCATAACTTGGTTTTTGGCCAACCTACTGGTTATTGGCAATACTAGCTTAATGTGACTAAGAAACCAGCTATGGAATTGTCTGCTCTGAATGTGTCTTACTGGATTTTGTGGTGGAGAGTCGCTCAGACTCTCTCCTATTTAGTACCTTTTCCTCATTCCTACCTCAGAATCAGAGATGAGAGTTGGGATTTGCTGACTTTCTTACTACTTGCAGCTTAATTATTTTAATCCAAAGTGGGACTGCTATTGAGCACCAATTGGTTGTTTCTTTCCTTAATGCTGCTATTTTGCTGTTTATGATATCCCATGTCTACTCTAATATCTCTTTGTAGGAATGGAATGGTGTTATTCTTTTCAATGCTAGTCATTGGATTTTCGGGTCCTCTTTACATATTGTTGTCTTTGTGAATTATGGTTGTTTTTTGATTCTCGACTTCCAAAAAGTTTGTGTTATTATCAACTGGGCTATTTTTGATGACACATGCTGTTGGCTGAATTGGATTAATACTCTATATGTTGTCTCTGGGGTTTTGGTTTATTTTGTTCAGCAAGTCTCTATTGAATTTGTTGCTTGTTTGGTGGATTTTACTTTGAACCCCCTTATTAGTTTTTTATATGCATATCATCTAAATTCATTGGCCTACCTTATCTGCTACTGTTTTCTCCATCTCATTTCAATTAACCATGTATCTATTGCATTGTTTATCCTGGATGGGTGGCTTTATGGCAAGATAGCTGGTTTTTATTGTCTTGGTTGTTTCTTATCTTGGAGATTTGCTATCTTGGTTTTTCAGGACTCCTATGTTGGCTCTATCTTTGTTGGTTGTAGGACTTCAGGGTCCTATGCTCAGTAAGCCCGACATTCGCTCGATGGTTTTGGTGATGCAGGTTGCCTTCAAACCTATTTTTATGATCTATCTATTTGGTTATTAACTATTGCAATGTCTACTTTGATTAAGAGGTTTTATGGCAAACTTGTTATCCCTTCCTGTCCTGGATGTTGCTGTTTTGCCTGGTTTCTGCCTTGGTTATCCGCTATCTTAATTTTTCTGGATTCTAATGTTCATACTCATTTGAATCCACTTGTTGATTTTTCTTCTGGTGGGTTCCAATGTTGCATTAGCTATTTTGCTGTTGGGATTGACTTGCTCAATGCCCGTGTGGTTTATGTCTGGGCTGCATTTCATCTCCTGTTTGTTGTGATCTACACTACCTGCTGTTGTCTCTATTCCTATCTCGGTTCGGTTAGGTTTGTGCAATCGTATGTGCTGTCTATTCTGAATGGGTGGTATTATGGACATTTGCTGCCTTTTGCTGTCTTGCTCTCTTGGTTGTTTGTTGATCTGGATTATCGATTTTTGGTCCTACATGCTTCTATTGGAATTGTAACTCTACCTATCTTTACTTGGTGCTATTTTTGGTAGGTTGCAGTCTTTTTCCTATGTTGGGATATGCTGCCTTCCTTTACAATTGCTCTTTCCCAATTACTGATATGGATATTAATAAGGGGGTTGTTTCCTGGCCTGAAAGATTCATAAATATATCATATGTTTGGGATGGTGTTAATTATAGGCTCATTGACTTGATTAGCGTGGATTTCCCTAGTTGTCTCCTCTATTTTCTTATGGAGGGATTATATGCTAGATTTTTCCTTTCTTGGATACTTCATGAGGTTCAGGCAAAGATTGCTCATTCTCTTATGTTTATGTATTCTCATGTCAGGGTGACTATATTGATGACACTTTCCTTGAATGGGAC
This sequence comes from Cymbidium sinense, assembly GCA_021442155.1. NCBI lineage: Eukaryota > Viridiplantae > Streptophyta > Magnoliopsida > Asparagales > Orchidaceae > Cymbidium > Cymbidium sinense. Next base: position 56,500,092 of record CM038214.1, on the reverse strand, counting down.
ACCTTATCCTTCAGCTCTTTGCAATTTCCTCTCTACAATAGATATGATTTTGTTTAGGTTTGTAGGTAATAAAGCTCACAAGAATATCAACAACTGGGTGTTATCTCCTCACAGGTTTGTTGGCTATGATGGCTATGATGTTCTCACTCCCTTTTGGTTTGGTAGTAGCTCTTGTGATGTAACCCTTCTGCTGAAGTTTGGATGCTCATATTTGCATCTACCCCAACTTGATGTTACTGAGCCTGAGCCTTCTCTATCACAATCCCTCACTATCATTCTCATATTATATTTATCTTTATGTCTGTGTTACCTTAACTGTTCTAATCTCTCTCTCATTATAATTTTGCAGGTGATTCTCTCTTGTTCTCTTGCAGGTCTGCTCCATATTATCATGAATTCTCACATCCTCCAGGGCATTGGCATTAATCTACTTTTAGCTTATTATGTTAATAACCTTGTATCTTTTGATTGCTTTATTATCTTCTTTTGCTTTTGGATGTACTTAGATAGGGGATTTACTCCTTAGGCTGATTGTAGCTCTTTGAGCAGTAGTTCTGGAATTTATCCCCTTTTAAGGATCTTGTAACCCTCTTTTTGTGACAATAAAATACCCCTACATGGGGTTTCCCTAAAAAAAATGATAAATTCAATTGAGTTTGACTTGATTTGGATTAAGATTTGGCTAAGTCCATGGGATAGGTCATATGGCTTAGGAAGGGTTTTGATTTAATTTGATTTAATTTTATTTAGTTTTGATCATTTGAATGTAGATTTGATTTATATTTAGGAAGATGATTGAAGATATAAATTGATTATGAGAAAATCAATTGATTTTGGATTGATTTGGATTATGATTTGGCTAAGTCCATGGGATAAGTCATATGGCTTAGGGAGGGTTTCAAATTTGGATTTGATCATGGGCTTCAATCATTTGGTTTTGTAATTTGGATTTAAAATTTGATGTTTGAATTGAACTTGAGGTTTAGTTTGAGAAGGTGAACATGGATTGGATTTGGGTTGTAGGGTAGGTGGATTATCCCTAATCCCTAATCATATAGTTAACCCTTCTAAGTCTTTAGGCTTATGTTAAGTGTTTACCTAATTGTTAGAAGTGTCTTATGATTATGGAAATCTTAGTGTCTAGAAAACTCCTAAGTCTAAGATGGGAAGATTGAATCTGAACTCCAAAAGTGAGGTCAATAGGCCTTAGGCTCCATAGTGTTGCTCTTGGAGATAGATGATTGGAAGACTGAAGCCAAGTTTCACATTATATACTCAGATACATCTTTGAACACTTTGCTTGGGAGACCATGGATACATGAGAATAACATACTTCCATCTGCTCTACAATAGTGTATGAAGTTCGTTAGAGGTGGAATCATCTACTGTGTCAAAAAAGATCTCAAGCCATTTACAATTCAAGAGATCTATTCTGGTGAACTTGGCCAAAGTTTAAAAATAAAAGAAAAAGAAAAATAAAAAGAAAGAGAAAAAGAAAAATAAAATAAAATAGAAAATGAAAAAGAAAATAAAAGAGTGCAGAAATAGACTTGGAGGAGGAAGTGGAGCCTGACATTTGATTCCACCTATAGTTCTTTACTCCATTTGAACATATGGGTAGGACGACCTGACCTCCATTAGGAAGAGGAAGAGGCTAGTTCAAAGGAAGTCCTAGGGGTGGAAAACCTCCTTATTGGACACCCAATAGAAGATATGTCCCAGCTACCAGGAGTACACCTGCTATCTATATAGACATAAAATCTAGTTGATAGGATGAGTCTTATATGGTTAGCACACCAACCAGCTCTTCTTAGCAGTAGATTCCCTTGGAGGTGACACTTGAGCCAAATAATGATGAAGATCAGGCTCCAAAGCAAAGCATAAGTGTGTCCAAGTATATATGTGAAATAGTTAGGCATTAGTTGGGAACCTTAGCTCTAACCCCACTTTCCTCTCAAAAAGCTGAGGGTTTGGTAGTTAAGGAAGACCTAAGTCATCCACAAGTGCGAAGGCTCAGAGGTTCTTTCTAGGAGCATAATCTTCAAGTCAAAAAGTTGATGTAGAACTTAAGGATGATTCATATAAAGATTTAATAGAATTACCTTGATTGGTATTTTCCTTGTGTTCATAATTTAGTAAATAAAGGGTTAATCCCACATACTTAGACAAAACATAGGTCAGACTACTTTCAAAGAATATTAAAGAACAAATGCAAAAGCTCTCAATCAAGACTAGGACTAGGATTCGGTATAGTGGGTTTAGTCGATGATGATGATTGTCACTAAGTCATCACCAATCATTTAAAATTTGATAGGTTCTTTTCAAATCATATTAACTCATATGAGGAACTGTGCTTAGAAATTTTAGATGATCCAAATAATTTTGAAGTCAAAGATGCACTGCCAGAGTTTGAAGAAGAGATCAAGTCAACCATCGATGAGCTCAAGGAAATTAACTTAGGAACTGAAGAAGATCCATGCCTGACATACATAAATTTTTTATTGAATGAAATTGAAGCCAATGACTTAGTTAGGATATTGACTGAGTTCAAGGATTGCTTTGCATGGAGTTATTAAGAGATGCATGGATTGGCTCTTAACGTAGGGTCCATAAACTTATAATAGAGCTTACTACTAACCTTATCAAGAAAGCTCCTAGATGCATGCGATTAGACAAAAAATAACAGGTCATTTATGAAGCCAATAAACTGACCAATGCTAGCTTCATCCAGGAAGAAAAATACCCTACTTGGTTAGCCAGCATCAACTCAGTTAAGAAAATGAATGGCCAAATTCACATATGCATTGATTTTAGGGATTTAAATAAGGCATGTCTAAAAGATGAATTTTCACTACCAATCTTCAAGCTGATGGTGGACATTGCCTCATCTCATGCAGTCTTCTCTTTCATGGATAACTTATCTGGATATAACCAAATAAAGATGACCCCTAAAGATGAAAGAAACACTACTTTTAGAACCTCGATCAGAATCTATTACTATAAAGTCATGCCCTTCAGCTTTAAAAATGTTAGTGCAACATACTAGCGAGCTATGACTCAAATCTTCAATGAACTCATTCATCATCAAGTTGAGTGCTATGTCGATGATCTCATGGTCAAAAGTAAAGAAAAGGAAGACCATCTCTTTGACTTTAGAGTAGTTTTCAAATAGTTAAGATAATTTAACCTCAAAATGAACCCCCTAAACTGTGCATTCAGAGTAGCTTTAGAGAAATTCCTTGGGTTTGTTGTCTGACACTAGGGAATTGAAATTGATCTGTAGTAGATCAAGCCGATATTAGAAATGACACCCCCTATAAGTTTAACTCAACTTAGATCATTCCAAGGGTAGTTGGCATATCTATGATGCCTTATATCCAACCTATCGAGAAGATCCCAACCATTCTAAGGGGTTGTCAAAAAGGATGTCAAGTTCAAGTGGGATGATAAGTGTGAGCATGCCTTCAAAGACATCAAGCAATACTAGATGATGTCACTTGTTCTAGTAGATCCTATCCTAGGCAAGTTGCTCATACTTTACATTGTTGTGTTAGATGAGTCCCTTAGTGCTTTGTTACCCCAAGTTAATGCTGAAGGGAAGGAAAATGCACTCTACTACCTCAGCCATCATCTAATCCCTACTGAGGCTAATTATCCACTCATTGAGAAACATTGCTTATCTTTAATCTTTGCATCCAAAAGCTATATCACTACATGCTCCCTCATAAGGTGAACTTAATCTCTAGGATCAATCCACTACAATATCTCATGACACGGCCGATGCTATCCAGACGGTTGGCACAATGGTCCATGATCTTCTTGCAATTTGATATTACCTTCATACCCCTTTGTGCAGTGAAAGGACAAGTACTAGCAGATTTGTTAGCAGCACACCCACATCCTACTAACTCTCTGCTTAGTGATGATCTCCCTGATGAATAAATCATGAACTTATGGGATGCTATCATTCACCGTTGGGAGATATACTTTGATGGTGTGGCTTCCTCAAATAGCAGAAGAACCATAATCTACTATTCCACGAAAGGCAGGGGTAAGAATAGGTCTCTTAATTCTAGACCATGATATGATGAGATTCTCATATCATTTATCCAATCCTGCACCTACAATGAAGCCAAATATGAGGCTCTGATTATAGATCTAGAGTTAGTCATTACTCTAAGCATCCAGAACATCAACATCTTTGAGGATTCTTAGCTAGTTATCAATCAAATTGCAAGATCCTATAAGGTTTTAAAGCCCAAGCTCTATCACTACCATAAGTACACCATGGAGTTGTTAGCATAAATTCCAGAGATTACCATTTATAAGATTCCTTAAGGAGAGAACACCATAGCGTATTCTTTAGCCAAGCTACCCAAGGAGTTGGCATGTCCAGATGATGAGTCCATATTAATAAAGATCCAAAATAGACAAGTCTTATCTCTTATTGATATTGAACTCATTAAAAAGTACTCTCTTGAAGTGGAGGTTGCCATTGCCAAGAAGGATGAGGAGTTATATTGAAGGCAACCATTCATAAATTACCTAAATAAAGGCAAACTACCTCAAGAGAAGTCCCAAGCCCATCAGATAAAGTAGAGAGCACTTTCCTACACTCTTGTTGATGGTGTTTTGTATTGGTGGTCTTTTAATCATATGTGGTTACGTTATTTAGAAAAGCACGAAGCCCATAAGATCATGATCAAGATACACTCAGAATTAGGTGGAGCCAACTAATCCGGTCAAAAGATGAAGCTAAGATCAAGAGACTAAGATACTATTGGTCATTGATGATCAAAGATTACATGGACACGACTAGGTGATGCCACCAATGTCAAATACACAATGTGGTCCTACACCAACTTCTCAACATTCTATATCCTACTTTGGCCTCATGGCTATTCAAGTGTTGGGGTACTAACATGGTGGGTTCGATTGATCCTCCTTCTTCCAAGGGTCATCGATTCCTCTTAGCTGCTATTGACTACTTTTCCAAATGGGTGATTCGCCAAAGAGGTCACCAAGAATGTGCTTTTTTTAGGAACCATATTGTATATAGGTTCAGAGAGGCTCGACAAATTATATCTGATAATGGTATTACATTCAAGAGCACTGAAATCAACAACTTTTCTCAGAGATATAGCATAGATTGGAGATATTCTACCATCAACTACTTGAGAGAAAATGGCTTAGCAAAAGCCTTCAACAAAGCTCTCATCCAAATACTGAAGAAGACACTCAACAATAATAAGCGATAGTGGCAAGATCAGTTAGTTGAAGCCTTGTGGGCCTACCGCACCACATATAGAACTCCAACTCAGTCTACTCCTATCTCCTTAGTGTATGTGTTCGAATCTGTTCTACCATTAGAAGTCCAACTCCCATCACTAAGGATAGCTTTGGGTAGCAAGATCACAACAGAGTAAAATGCCAAGTTCAATTATAAGAGCTCGAAAGTTTGTAAGAGAGATGCCTGCGGGCATGCCAAAACTTCAAGTTGTACAAAATTATTTAAACAGAAAGTTGGTCCATCCTAGAGCTTTTCAAGTAGGAGAGCTTATTTTAGTTCTAAGGAGACTGATTCTTGTCTATTATAAGATGGGAGGTAAGTTTAAATCCACTTGGGAAGGCCCTTTTACTATAGAGAAGGCCTACCAAAGAGGATCTTATTAACTTATTAATCATAAGGGAGAGCACCAAATGCTTCCAATCAATGTGCTCTACTTAAATAAATATTATAAATCATGTTTAAAAATAATTATTATAAATGAAAAATACATTTTGAATTCAATCTCTTCCATATTGAAAGTATTCTTATTTATGAATCTACCATGATGTGTTTAGGGTAGGTGTAAAGAACCAGAGTGGTGTCCTATCCTTCATCAACACAAAAAAACACAAACTGCAAAAAAACATATAAAATAAACACATATCTTTTATGTCGGGCTACTCTGAGTTGAGATAACGCCCCAAGCGGCACTCACTCAGTAGCTGCTTCTAGTCGGGTTGATAAGCTATCGTGCTAGTATGACACCCCAGTGGTCTTCTTGCTTTGAAGGATGTAAGTCTTCCTTCCAAACTTGGCCACTGCACACCAATGAGCACCTTGTTAGTTTGATAGGCCTTAGTGCATGATCAGTAAGCTACCTTATGTTGGCTTCGTTTAAGAGGATGTGAGTCTGCTACACATTCTTCATGGATTAGACTTTGTGCACTGACTGGATCAAGTATATATCATGTTTAGGATAAGTTCTCTGGTGTCTCCTTCCCTCCTAACTGCTTTAAGTCTAGGTCTAGTCCTTCCTTGGGGCTCCTCACTTTGTAGTTGCTCTAGATCAGATAGCATCTGTCCCACCTACAATAGACTATCCTGATGATCAGTTTTGCTTGGAAAGTTGTAATCCTACACACTTTTTTTAGATTGATCATTGTACAGTGAAGGGTACCTTAGGTTGGTTGGTTCTCACTATGCTGATGGATATACTACTCATGCTGATGGATACACCTTAGGTTCATTGGTTCTCGCACCTTAAGATACACCACTCATGGCAGATGTAAATTTTCTATGGTTTCTCCTTGAGTTGGCCACCATACACCAATAGGCTTTCTTTTCTAGTGCTCAGGATAACCCCCCTAGAAGCACCTCTTCTATGGGCACTATATTTGGATCACATCCATTGCGACCCCATTTAGATACTACCCAGGTTACAATTGGATTGGACAGTTCCCCTTTTTTAATAACCGCCCCTATGATTGGAGAATCTATCCTGTGGATTTGCAGATTCTCCCTTGGTCTAGTAAATCTTAGATAGGTCAATGCTGACATAGCCCCTTCTTAGTGTGGTCCCTCGCACACCAACAGGGTCTACTCAAACATATAAATAAAATATATATTTACTTGTTGATTAGGAGGACACCCCTAGCGATACCTTTTCCCAAGCAATCATCCTATAGTTAGGCCATTATCGACAAAACTCCTTATAGGAATCTCGTGACTACTCTTGAGTTGATATAAGTCCTCAGCAGCATTCACTCAGTAGTACCCTAAGTTCAGTTAGATTTGTTGTGCTACCAACAGGTCACCCCAGCGGTTGTTCCCTGCTTTAAAATATGTAAGTTCGCTACGCCTTCTTCCTAGCATAGCTGTTGCACATCGAAAGGCAACCCTTTAGGTTGGCTAGCTATACCCCACGACTAGTAGACTATCCCTTTGGATTTTTAAATCTGAGATATGACAAGTCTGATATAGGCCCTTCTCAGTGTCCATCGCACACCGACATGGTCCATAAATTAAATCTAACAAATTTGATTGTGTTCACATCCCCAGTAGATATGCCCTTAATTCAAAATCAAACTAAACCAAACAAACCATATAAAATCACATAAAATTAAGATAAAATTAATCCTGACTACTTTTGAGTTAACATATGTCCCAAGTGGAATTCAGTCAGCAGTCACCCTAGGTTAGGTATGATTTGTTGTGCTTGCAACAAGTCACCCCAGCCATTGTTCCTTACTTTGGAAGATGTAAGTCTACTATGCCTTCTACCTAGCACAGTCGTTACATTGAAAGGCAACCCCTTAGGTTGGCTAGCTCTACCCCACAATCGATAGATTATGCCTTTGGATTTGTAAACTTGAGGTAGGTATAAGATGATATAGCCCCTTCTTAGTGGGTCCATCTCACACTGATAGGGCCCATACATTCACTCAGATTAAATTAAACCCAATCTAATTTTCCCCAATGGAGTTAAATCACACCCTTCTCCCAAGTGGAGCCCTAAATAATATATAAATAAGTCAAGCAAATAAATTAAAGTCAAAACCAACCTCCCTAGTGAAGCCAAATTAAACAACTCCCCCCGTAGAGTCTAAATCAAAGAAATCCAACCAAACTCTTATTCCCAGTGGATACATCCCCAAATAAATCTATGAAATCAAACTCAAATCCCAATCCCCAGTGGATAGCCTGAACCTGCTTCCCTAGTAGAAGGTTCATCTTCCCTCTGAGACTCATATCTCTTGCAGATATGCCTCCACATCAATTAAAATAAAATAGATTAAAGTCAATTCCATCTTAATCCCTAGTGGATTATAGATTCTTATCCCTAGTGAATATTCTTTCCATAAATCATATAATCAAATCAAAATCAAACCATATCCCCAACAAATTTTCTTCTTCTATGCCCTCGACATAGACCCCTCATGTATCATGTCCAATGCATGTGTGATCCCCTAGCGGATCTCTCTTCATGTCCTTGACATGGAATTCTCAAAAAATGTTATTTCTTCACTTCTGCACACCTTTAATACTTCAACCAAAAGCCTAACAATGTATTCAATCAAATTACATTATCTTAACATTGTAATCAACATTTTATGATTTGTGATGGTGCAAGCTCAAATTTACAAGACAATATCATGCTAAACATATTATAGTTTGAATTAGCACACTATATTATATTATAATATATGATGTTATATTATAATTTGCTATAATATAATATATTGTCTAACATTACACCTCATTAAAATCACTTAAAAGGAACAAATAACACAATATTCTCAAAATATGAATAATGTTCATTTTTTATGTAAAATTGTTAATTTTCAATTAGAAATGGTACAAAAAAGCATAATTTTGGTGTTGCTTCTTAGTGTGTTCCATGAATTTTGCCAAATTCTTCCATCTCAACCTTCAAATTAACATTTTTGTGGGTTTTGACCCAATGTATTATAACAAAAGTAAAATATACTAAAATGTACAATAACATTTAGTAACACACATTAATGTGAAGTTATATTGTTATGTACATTATATTTTAATATGCTTTCATATAATATATTATCTTACATTACACCTTAAAATGAATCACTTTAATCAAAAAATTTATAAAATTTGGTTGAAAAATGAACATTTATTTTGGATGCAAAATCCCATTAATTTGATTAAATGGCACACCATATCACACCCCCAATGATGTTCCCTTAAGCTTACCTTAAATTTGGGCAAATCCCATCATCTCAATATCAAATATTTTATTAAATTGTTACACCATGTTATATTACATATGCTATCCTAAAATATTCTAATCACATTGTTTAATGCATATTTATCACATATTTTAAATTGACAAAATATATTAAGATTGTATATGAATTTGGCATATTACACCATTTTAAAGTCTAAATCAATATTTTTATAAATAATGCTAGTGTAGGCTTTTTGCATGATTGTAAAATACTAAAAAGAATTTAAAATGCAGAACAATATATTATGATATATGACGCTATACTATGCTACAACATATAATATTTATTTTGAACATAAAATCTTACTTTTTTATTACAAGTGGCGTAGCACACCTTTGGTACTACAACATAATTCCCACTTCAGATTTAATAAATTTCATCATCTGGTTTATTAAATAAATATTTTTATGATTTATATTAATATAGATTATAGGGCACAATACCATAATATTCTAAAACATTTGAAAACATCTTTTAACATTAAAAAACACACACTATATGCTCAAATATATGATGATACATTATACTATAATATATGAAAATATAATATGGTTTAGGGTTAGGGTTTAAGGCATTAAAATCTCTATCAGTCAAGAGAAAGTCTCTTGAAGATATTTTCTTTAGCTACCATAACTATGTTAGGATTAAGTCATTCTTTAGATCTACTCCTAATGATATCTTTATTTAAGGTTTACGATTTAGGGTTTAGGGTTAAGGTTTAGGGTTTGAGGTTAAGGATTTAGGGTTAATTTAGGGTTTAGGGTTTAGGGTTTAGGGTTTAGGGTTTGGGGTTTAAGGTTTACAGTTTAGGGTTGTAGGTTTTAGGGGTTAGGGTTTATGGTTAAGGGTTTAGAGTTTTAAGTTTAGGGTTTAGGGTTTAGGGTTTAGGGTTTAAGGTTTAAATTTTAGGTTTAGGGTTTAAGTTTTAGTTTATGATTTAAGGTTTAGGGTTTAGGGTTTAAGGTTTATTTAAATAAAGAACAAATTCATATTCAACATTTATTCTTTCGATTTCATCAACCAAGTAGCACCACAAGTTTTCTAAGACACAAGCGACAACATAGATAAAAAATGAGTATGCATAGAGAAAATAAAAACCCTGTCATAAGTAGAATCATCTCTACTTTAAAGACACAATTCCATAAGCAGCAGATCGAATTAGCCATTCTTCAATTTCTCCAGTTCCCATCAGAACCACCCTTACCTCTCGAGTAGTGGGATCCATCATCATATCCTTGATCTCTCTCTCTACCACCACCATGACTGTAACCTCCCTCAGTCCTCCCGCATCCATAACCACCACTACAGGCTGAACTCAATAACCCATGAATGGCCAAGTTGTTAACGCTCTCCTCACTCAACAAGCCCCAAGAAAGGTCGTAGTGAAAGAGCCCCCGTTCGTTAGTCCGATGACCAAATCACCAACCCACCATAGCTTAAGTCAAAGATTCGAGTAGGTTATAAAGGTCAAACTCAATAAGCCCATAAATGATTGAGTCATTAATGCTTTCACCACCTCCATATTCACCAACACCTCCAGATCCCCCACCACCACTACAATAACCACCGCCTCCACCTTTGCCTCCACCACCAGATCTAGAGTGAGCCTAGTTGACGGTGATGTTCCTGTCGTCAAGGTTCTACCCATTCTTAGGTTTTAGGGGTAGTTTAAGGTTTAGGGCTTATGGTTAGTTTATGGTTTAGGATTTAGGGTTTAGGGTTTTGGGCTTAGGGTTTAGGGTTGAAGATTTTAGGGTTTACGGTTTAGGGTTTAGGGTTTTAGGGTTTAGGGTTTAGGGTTTAAGGTTTAGTGTTTTAGGGTTTAGGGTTTAGGGTTTAGGGTTTATGGTTCACGATTTAAGATTTATGATTTAGGGTTCAGGGTTTAGAGTTAGTTTTAGGGTTTAGGGTTTAGGGTTTAGGTTTTTTTTTAAATTAAGTAAATTAGTAGGTTTAGGTTTAGGTTTATTCAATTTATTTTTTATTTATTTGAGTTTACTTAACTTTTTATTTTCATTTTTATTTTTATTTAGTTTAGTATATTTATGTTAGGTTTACTTATTTTAATTTAGGTATTTTATTTTAGTTTATTTTTTAGGTTTATATTTACTTTTAGTTAAGTTTTATTTTTAATTTTTTTTAGGTTTAGGTTATATTTTTCTTTTTAGGTTTATGTTTAGGATTTTATTTTATTTTTTTAGGATAAGGTTTTAAGTTTAGGTTCTAGGTTTATTTTTAGGGTTTATTTTCTAATTTAGGTTTAGGTTTATTTTTACTTAATTTTATTTTATTTAGTTTAGGTTTATGATTAATTTATTTTAGTTTCTTTTAGTTTAAGTTTAGGTTTTATTTATTTTAATTTAGTTTATTTTAGTTTAGGTTTAGGTTTATTTTATTTTGTTTATTTTATTTTTATTTTAGGTTTAGGGTTTTCATAGGTTTAGGTTTAATTTTATATTTTATTTTTTTAGGTTTAGGTTTTAGGATTCTATTTTTGGTTTATTTTTAGGTTTTATATTTTTTTGTTCAGGTTTAGGTTTATTTTTAGTTTATTTTATTTTATTTTATTTAGTTTAAATTTAGGTTTTATTTATTTTAGTTTAGCTTTAGGTTTATTTTATTTTATTTTAGGTTTAGGTTATTCTTAGTTTAGGGTTTATGTTTTATTTTTTATTTATTTTTTAGGTTTATATTTTTATGTAGTTCATATTTTATTTTATTTTAGGTTTATTTTATTTTTATTTTACATTTAATTTTTATTTTATTTAGGTTTTTTATTCTTAGTTTAATTCTATTTTTTATTTAGTTAAGGTTTTTATTTCATTTATTTTAGTTTAGTTTTTTATTTTTTATTTTGTTTTATTTTGATTTTAGATTTAGGTTTAGGTTTAGGTTTATGTTTAGGATCAATTTATGTTTTTTATTTATTTTATTTTATTTTGGTTTAAGTTTTTTTTTTAAATTTTATTTTTAAGTTTTATTTAGTTTAGGTTTAGGTTTTTAGCTTTTTAGGGTTTATAGTTTAGGGTTAGTTAGTTTAGTTTGTTTAGGGGGTTTTTTTTTAGGTTTAGGTTAGGGAATTTTAGTTTAGTTTAGGGTTTAGGGTTTAGGATTTAGGGTTTAAGGTTTAAGGTTTAAGTTTTTTTTAAAATGGAGAACAAGTTTAGATTCAACATTTCTTCTTTTTGATTTCATCAACTAAGTAGCACCCTAAGTTTTCTAAGACACAATCTACGATATAGATAAAAAATGAGCACCCATAGAGCAAATCAAAAACCCTAGATAAGTAGAACAGTCTCAACTATAAAGACATAGTTCCATTTGCAATAGATCAAATTTGGTTCTTGATCTATTCCATCGACACCACCCTCTCAGTGGGATCTACCATCATATCCTCGATCTCTCCATCTACCATCACCACGGTTATAACCTCTGTTTGCTCCTCCAGCATCCAAAACCACCACTAGTCCGACCACCACCTCCATAACCACCGGCCTCCAGTCCCCCTACCACTTCACCACGCTCACCTTTGCCTCCACCCTCTAGTTGATGTGATGTTCCATCAAGGTTACGCCCATTATGGTTTAGGGTTAGTTTAGAGTTTAGGGTTTAGCTTTAGTTTAGGGTTAATTTTAGGTTTAGAGTTCAGAGTTTGGGGTTTAATGTTAGTTTCAAGTTTAACATTTAGGATGTATAGTTTGGGGTTTGGAGTTTAGGGTTTAGGGTTGTAGGTTTTAAGGTTTAGGGTTTAGGGTTTAGGGTTTAGGGTTTAGGGTTATAGGGTTTAAGGTTTAGGGTTAATGGTTTAGGGTTTTAGGGTTTAGTGTTTAGCGTTTAGTGTTTAGAGTTTAGGGTTTTAGTTAAAGTTTTTTTAGGTTTAGGTTTAGGTTGTAGGTTTATGGTTAGGTTAAGTTTAGGATTTAGGTTAGTTTAGGCTTTAGGATTAGGGTTTAGGATTCAAGGTTTAGGGTTCTTTTTTAAAATGCTGTAGGTTTAGTTATTTAGTTTATTTAGCTTATTTTTTTATTTAAGTTTATTTTATTTTTTAATCTTATTTAAGTTTATTTTTTATTTTTGTTTATTTTAGTTTATTTATTTTAGGTTTTTTATTTTAGTTTATTTTTAAGGTTTATGTTTATTTTTTAGTTGAGTTTTATTTTTATTTTATTTTAATGGTTTAGGTTTTATTTTTTATTTTTAGATTTAGGTTTAAGTTAATATTTTATTTTTTTATGTTTAAGATTTAGGATTTTATTTTTTGTTTATTTTTAGGTTTTATATTTTTTTTGTTCAGGTTTAGGTTGATTTTTAGTTTATTTTATTTTATTTAGTTTAAAATTAGGTTTATTTATTTTAGTTTAGGTTTAAGTTTTTTTTAGTTTAGGGTTTATGTTTTATTTTTTATTTATTTTTAGGTTTTATTTTTATGTTTATTTTTTATGTTTAGGTTTTTATGTAGTTCTTATTTTATTTTATTTTAGGTTTATTTTATTTTTATTTTGCATTTAACTTTTATTTTATTTAGGTTTTTTATTCTTAGGTTTACTTTATTTTTTATTTAGTTTAGGTTTTTATTTATGTTATTTTTATTTATTTTAATTTTTTAATTTAATTTTATTTTATTTTAGGTTAAAATTTAGGTTTCAAATTTATTTTATTTTATTATTTTATTTAGGTTTATTTTTCTATTTATTTTATTATTAGGTTTTATTTAGTTTTTTTTAGGGAAGCCCCATGAGGGGTATTTTATTACCACAAAAAGAGGGTTACAAGGTCCTTAAAGGGGATAAACTCTAGATCTACTGCTCAAAGAGCTACATTCAGCCTAAGGAGTAAATCCCCAGTCTAAGTACAGGCAAAAGCAATAGAACACTTTAAAATAATCAAAAGATCTTAGATTAGATTATAATAAACCAAAAGCAAATTATGACCAATACTGCAGGGACTTGAGAATGACTGCCACTGTGGTGCAAACCTGCAAGAGAAAAAGGAAGGAGGTCCTGCAACAATTTAGACTGACAAAAATTAGAATAGTTATAGTAGTACAGACAATATGATGACTGAAAAATGCAAAGTCTGTAGAATTTAGAAAAGAGAAAAGATAGAGAAGGCTCAGGCTCAGTCACACCAGGACGGGGCAGATGCAAAAGTGTGCATCCAAACTTCAGGAGAAGGGTTACTTCACAAGAGCTACTACCAAACCAAAATGGGTGAAAACATCATAGCCATCATAGCCAACAAACCTGTTAGGAGATAGCAGAAGGTCTGATTGAGTGGATTACAAACACACCTAATCGACAATATCATCACCATATCAAGAGAATACAAAAGCAAATGTGATGGAGCCAACATTGCAGAATCCCATTAATAGGATCAGGCAGATGAGGGGACCATAACAAATGAAGTGAAGCATCTGCTGGAACCAAGCCAAACAAAGCAACCTCATGCATTCAGGATTAAGAAACTAGGAAAGGTAAATCGAAAGTCCCACCTAAGTTACCATAGAAATTATAACAGATTAAAGTACAATAGCAGATTAAGAGATAAAAGATAATGTCAGCACCCCAATAGAGACAAATCCGATCAGTGAAAATCAGAAAAGCTACCACATAAGGAACATTCATAACAACAACAACAATATCCCAATTCAGCCCACAATCCTTGCGAAATACCCCACAGGCTTGCCATAATAACAATCATTGAGAGTATACAAACCATAGGTTAAGATCAAGTAGAATAGTTGATTAGGCACAGGGATCTGCACAATACTAGCAGGACTAAAAGGGATACTATAGCAGGTTAAGACAAGAAGACAACTAATCAGATAAACCAAATCCACAAACATCCAAAGTCTTAAAATAGCAACAGGTAACATCAGACTATAGTACCTCTCAAATAGAAATGACACTCCAATCCAAGAAGGTAATAGCACAAACCCAATAGATGCAGGATTACAATATAAATAATGACTGTAAATATGATTTACTACCCAAATGCAAAGAACCCAAAGAAATAATCAGCAATCGAAAGTCACTCCCATCGAGCAACTAATGCAACATTGTAAGCCACTAGAATATAAAATAAGAAGATGATTCCAAGTAGAGACATCATTACCAAGGTGAATTTTAAGACAATAAAGGTCCAAAACTAGAACTTGCTAAGACAAGTAGCAAAGATGGCAAAAAATAGAGAAGAAAAGCGAGAAGCAAGCAAAAAAATCTCCAACCCAAAGGGATTAAAACCAAATCAACAAACAAATCAACAAACAACCATGGCGAAACCTCCAAAACCCAAAAGTAATTAAACCCAATCCATTCCAGTACAAGGATTTGCACCAAAATAACCACTAAAAGAGACAAGGGTATTACAATTTCTTCCCTTGCGGAAAGCATCTTGAGGTTAGGCATTATATAAGCAAGGATAGCACATGAAAGTCCTGAAGCCCAACAGCCAACCAAAATCCTTTCAGCATAGGTGTTGAAACCTTTATGAATTAGGCCTTTAAGGAGGAAAGAGTCCCAAGGAATGTAAGCATCAGCCAAAGAAATACTATAATCATCAAAATAAACACTGCAACTAGCATAATGAACACTTAATCTGTTGCCTAGAAGCAACATAGGTAGTAGCAATGCTCCAAGCCATATTGTCAGAGAGAAAAAACTGGTTAAAGAAGTTAGTACTAAAATCTAAGCCCATCAAAACAGATAACTTCCTCCAGCAATGGATAATTCTCTCAGGTTTAGAAATGAATGTATCAATGAAATTAAAGTCCCAAGTGGGATTGGTTATAAAACCGAATAAAACACAAGGCTCAACTGGGTTCCAATTCAAGATATTGATGTGCATATAGTTCAACATCCCCCATAATATTGTAAATGCCAAAAACAGAATTCTTCCAACTAAAGGAGAAGGGGTAAAGGCAGCAAGTCATGGCAAAGAGCATAATACAACAATGATATCTATGAGGAGTATCCATAAAGAACACAAGGAAACAGAAAACCAAAAAAAAGGGAGGCAAAGAGGAGAATTAGATTCTGAGGTAAGGAAGCCCAGAATTGTCCAAGTTAACCAGACCACGCAAGTATTTGGGTAATATAAATTGATCAAAGAAGATGATACTGTCTAATCTCACACCCAGATTTGCAAGGTAATTAGCTCAGTTACCTTCATGCCAAACATGAGTGATGGTAAAATTGGTTGAGAGAAGAGCCCTAGTTTGCTTGAGGAGGTAGTACAAACAAGCGTTGCTCATATTGGTAGAAGTCAGAAGGTCAATCAGTAGAAGAGCGTCCACCTCTATCCAAATATTGAGCCAGCCATTTTGAAGACAAATTTCTAGAGCTTTGTGGATTGCCATAAGCTCAGTATAAGGGACAGTGGTGGAAATAAGGGGATAAGCAAATGCACATAGGACTATACCCTTAGAGTCCCTGAAAATACCTCCACAACTAGAGCCATTATGAGAGACAGAGCCATCAGTATTAATTTTAATAATATGAGCAAGAGGCTTTTTCCAAATAACCATTCTATCATTTCGATAGTAAGGTCGGAAGGATGAGGCAATTTATCACACAGACCTTTTAAAATGTTTGTGATGAATTAAATTGGCTTTAAACAAGTCACAAATTTTGTTTTAGTTCAAGCAATAATCCTCAAGTGATTCATACGAATCCATGATGTTTAGCTTCATTTGGTCCATCCATATGAACCAAATAAGAGTAATGGCGATTATGATTTTAATATGACCTTTAATTGCATTGTCAAAGTAAACTTCAAGAAGTTGATATAAAGTAAAAGAACAATTAAAATTGACGTTGAATAGATCGTCATACCAAATCCAAATTTTAGAGGCAATAGCCCCATTAACAAAACATGGTTAACATTCTCAATATGAGAACAACATTGACATTTAGAGGTAAATAAAACCCTTTACCCCACAACAAAGAGTCAGAATAAAGTTTTTTAGGATATGCTAAGTTAGAAAGTAAGAAGAGGGGATATTGTTATTCCAAATTTTGGAGAACACAATAGAAGAATCTCGAGTGTCTTTAGTGTGAAGCCACACATTTTAAGGTTGAAATCCCCATTATGAGATAGCTTAAAGATAATCTAATCATGATTGTTAGGAGTGATAGGAATATTAGTAATCATATTTAAGAAAGTGGAAGGAATAGAATCGAATCTTACTAGTGTTCCACTTGTGGTTTTGCTAGAATGAATTAACTCTAATAGCGGAAGTGGAGTGAGTGTAGAGTAAGTCATCAATGGATCCATAACCACTCCAGTTGTCTTGCCAAAAGAAGGAATTGCCAGAGTTTATGCCCCAAAAAAATTAAGGATTCTGCATCCCATTTGACAGAACAAAGTCTTCTCCACACAGGAGAATCACCCGATTTAAAGGGACAAATGAGAGGATGTTTACCCTGACAATATTTAGAAGTCATGAAATTTGCCCAAAGACTATTTTTGCTCCTAAAATTCCACCAAAGTTTGTAGGAGAAGGCATTGATAACTTCTTTGATGGATTTACATCCCAGACCTCCCTCTTCAAGAGTACCACAACTTTTAGAACAAGATGACCGGTGCATTCTTTTAGAGGAGGTATTGGTTCCCAAAAAAATTTGTTTAAGAGATGCTCAATTCTATTGATGGTAGAGTTAGTAGGCACAATGGTTTGAAGAAGGTATATAAGCATGGAATTTAGAGTGCTCTTGATCAAGGTAAGCCTACCACCGAAAGAGAGTAAATGAAATTCCCAAGCCGAGATTTTATTAGAAATTTTCTAAATTAGATCATCAAAAAGGTGTGATCTTTTTTGGCCTTTAAAAAGTAGATCCCCAAGGTAATTAAGAGGGAGTTGATTTTGCTTAAAGTTAGTAATTCTGGATATTTAGTTAAGTCTATTAGGAGGAATCTTAGTTGAAGGAATAAAACCGCATTTTCCTTCATTAAGAAAAAGACCACTAACTTTACCAAAATTATTTAGGAGGTTCTTAATGGTTTTAACATGTTGAAGGGAGCCGTTGTAGAAGATAATGAAATCATCTGCAAAGCTAAGATGATAAATAGGGAAACCACCATGAGTTTTAAAAGACATATTAGGATTATTAGCGAAAAGATCGTTAAGGCTCCTTGATAGGTATTCAATAGCGATGATAAAAAGAGAAGGTGATAGAGGGTCACCTTGCCTCAAACCATGACTAGAAGGAAAGAAACCTATGGACTCACCATTCATGATAACCAAAACTACATTCGTGATACACCTTTTATAATGGATAAAACTATCAAAAAAGCCAAACAAATCGATTTGAAAGAGAAAATCAATGAGAGATTGTCAAAGGCTTTAGCGATGTCCAGCTTTGAATAGGATGTTGCCTCTAGAAGGGACATCAATGTCATGAACCGACTCTTGAGCAAGAAGAATATTATCTGATATTGCTCTGTGTTTAACAAAACTAGTTTGGTTTGGGGAGATGATTTTAGGAAGCAAAGGGCTAAACCTATTATTTATTAATTTAGCAATGAGTTTTTGAAAAAAGGTGCAAAGACTAATCAGTCTAAAATCATCCCAAGATTCAGGATTATTAGTTTTGGAAATAAGGACAATAGAAGTGCTTGAAAAGTATTTTGGAATAGGATTGCCATCAAAGAAATCAATAACAGCATCAACTAGGTCGGTTTTAATAAATGGCCAACAATGCTGAAAGAAGTGGTCGTATAGCCGTCAGGGCCAGCAACAGAGTCAGTGTTCATGTTCTTAAGAGTATTACTAATCTCCTCTTCGGAAGGACACATAGTGAGTCAATGATTATCCTCACTGTTAATCATAGAAGGGATAAGATGGGTGTTTGATAAAGTTCCCAGCAACGGATTAGAATTTAATAAAGTTTGGAAATGATGGATGACAGAATCTTTAATATCATTATTTTCGGTTATCCATTCACCATTAGAGTTCTTAATTTTCTTAATCAAGTTTAAGGCTTTCCGTTTATTACAAATGGCATGAAAATACAGGTGTTTCACCATCGCAATATGTTTGCTTGCGGCTTTTGACGCCAATAGGTTTCTTCCATGTTTTGATAATTAACCAAGTTATTCTTGGCAATGTTCAACTCCTCAAGTTTCTTGGGATCGTTGAGAGCCTCTTCAAGAGAGCAAACCTCTTGTTCCATAGCTTTAAGATTTGTGAAAAGGTTTTTAAAAATGTATTTGTTCCATCAATTGAGATTTTGTTTAAGTCTTTTGAGCTTAAGCCAAAGATGAGTCATACCTTTAACAGAATTATCCGGGAAAATAGGGGCCATCCAATTAGTGAGAGCGACATTGATGAAGTCACTATGTTAGGTCCACATATTTTAAAATCTGAAAGGAGAGGGAGTAGACGGGTTGGGGGGGATTTTGAAGGAAATCAAAAGAGGAGCATGGTCAAAGTTACGCTCAAATGCTCAACAATGGTAGTAGGCCACGATTGATCCAAAGAGAATTAAAGAGGGTCCTATCAAGGCGTTGCCAAAGTCTAGAGTTGTGCCACGTGAAGTTAGACCCAGTGAAACCAATGTCGATCAGATTGCAATCAAGGATCATATTTGAGAAGTCCTCCATGGAATGAAGGTTAGGAGAACATCCTCCTCTTCTTTTCGAACTAGCTATGATAGTATTGAAATCACCTCAACCAACCGTGGAAGGTTAGAGGAAGCGAGCGTAAGTGATTCCAAAGGATGTTCCTACCATCTCTATTACAAGAAGTATAGATAAAAGAGCCAAAAGCCAATAAGTCACCTAAGGAGATTTTGACATTAACCAATTGGTCAAGATCATCAATGATGGAAATGGTGATGGAGTTGTGCCAAAAGCACCAAATTTTATTATTAAGATTGAAGAAATTATGAAAACCAAGGGATCTAGCGACAAAAGCAATCTTAGAAGAATTAATGAAAGGTTCAATAAGAACAAGTAACTTGATATTATGAACAAAAGACTCCTAACACGATTCGAGGGAAGAGACCCACAACAGGATATTCCAAATAAGAAAATTAATCATAAGGGGACAACCAAAAGGGAAAAGGAAAAAGAAAGGAAAGAGAGGAGAAAATGATGACACATTACTTATGTGGGGTGGAAGAAAGAAAGTGGTTCTAGTGAGGTTATTAGAAAATTTTGCTTTGTAGGTTTTTGTGTTTAACAATTTGAAAGGGTCTATCGATCCAAATTATCTCCATCGAAAAGTGATTGATTTTGGGTTCCTAATAGTAGAAGAATCTATCAATGTTTTAGAAGAGGGATTTCACCTTCTTCCAGTATAAGAGTGTGAGAAATTGGGTTCAATTGATTATCACTCTGAAGGGAAATAGATGGGGAAGTTGCACCATTTGTAATACAAATATCTTTGTCAATATGTTTTGAGGCCATAGGGTCATCATTGTTTTGGTCCAATATATGATTCCCATTCAAATTGTTTAATTGGGTGTCCAATATAAGGCTACCATTCAGATTTTCAGTAGGATTTAAAGGAAGCAAAGAACTATCATGGGCAGATTATTACTAAAGGGTGAGGTTAGGTAAATTGGCATTGGTATCACACACCCCTCAATGGCTATTTTAGTAACAAGGTCAGTGTTTTCCACTAGACAGTAGGAGGTGTAGGGAGGAGAGGTTCTTTTGAGTATTTTAGGCACATATGCTAGAGTAGTGGTTTTCCAGTTCCATTAATGGTATTCATATCATTGTAAATTTTTTCCGAGATTAGGATGAAGCACAAAGCATTAGTGATGCCCGTGAATCTTGCAAAGAGTGCAAAAGATAGAAAATTTTGAATTGACTTTTGACTATATCCAAATTTTTCGGAGCCAATCCAAACCTCTTTGGGATATTTTTTTGTTATGTCTATCTCAACGAGAATACAAGTGACAGATGTCCTAGATCTAGTGGCCATTGCTTGGTCTATTTGGAGAGGCCTACCAAAAAGGCCACCAACAGCAAACAAAACTTGATGAGTGACATAGTGTATTTGCATGTTAGGAAAAGCAAGCCAAAGAGGGACAATGGGAGATTCCTCTTTGACATCAAAGAGGGGTGACCATTTCAATAGCCGCATTTGACAATTATGCATGAAGTAAGAACAACGAGTGAAAACCCGCGAGTAATCTAAATCATTTGAGAGTTGAATAAGAATGTGATGGGATCGATGATAGAGAAAGTACCGATAATTTTAAACTATGAAAGAAAGAGCAATATTATTATCAAGCATCTAAGGGAGAATTTACCACCAAAGAGAACTCAAAGGGCTTAGCAAGTTTCTCAACATCGACCAACACATTACTTGGTAATCCATGATAAGATGTCAAAATGAGATTAACCGAAGCATTCGAGCTAGAGATCTTACCAGATAAAGTATCTTTGAATGATTTAACAACAAGTGCATTAGTAGGTGCAATCGAATCCAAAAAACCTGTAGAGTTGGAGAGCAAAGTCGGTGCAGGCGACGTAGGATTCAGAGACCGTGCCTGCTTCTCTAATCCAAGGATGTCACATCTGAGCCTACGCGTGCTCTCCGAGAGAAGCGCAGAAGCGACCAGAGAACAACCAATCCACTGAGGGCAATGCAAAATCGCCAGAGAGGGAGCACAACCAAGAGGAGAGAGCGTAGTTTAGGTTTAGGGATTTAGGTTTAGGGTTTAGTTTAGGTTTTAGGGTTTAGGGTTTTGGGTTTAGGGTTTAGTGTTTAGGGTTTAGGGTTTAGGGTTTAGGTTTTAGGGTTTAGGGTTTAGGATTTAGGGTTTTAAAGCTTAGAGTTTAGGGTTTAGGGTTTAGGGTTTAAGGTTTTAGTTTAGGTTTAGGGTTTTTAGGGTTTAGGGTTTAGGGTTTTTAGTGTTTAGGGTTTAGGGTATAGAGTTTAGGATTTTGGTCTAGGGTTCATGTTTTAGTTTAAGGTTTAAGGTTTTTAGTTTTTTTAACAAAGAAAAATTTAGAATCAACATTTCTTTTTTTCAATTTATTCAACCAAGTATCACTCTAAGTTTTCAAAGACATAAGCAAAGACATTGATAAAAAATGAGCACGCATAGAAAATCAAAAACTCTGGTAACTAGAACCATCTCTACTATAAAGACACAGTTCCATAAGCAGTAGATCATATCTGCCATTCATCACATTCTTCAGTCATCATAACCACCATGGCCTCTCGAGTAGCAGGATCCAACATTATATCCCTAATCTCTCCCTCCGCGACCACCACAGTTGTAACCTCCATTGCTTTTATCGCCTCCATAACCACCACTTCCTTGACCACCACTTCCATATCTACCAGCACCTCCAGATCCCCCACCACAACAATAATAACCTTTGCCTTTGCCTTTGTCTCCATCGACAGATCTACACTCAGCTTGCTTGCTTGATGGTGATGTTCTTGTCTTCAAGGTTATATCCATTCTTAGGTTTTAAGTTTATTAGGTTTTAGGGTTTAAGTAAATTTTTTAATTTATTTAGTTACTTTAGGTTTAAGTTTGGTGTTTAGGATTTAGGGTTATGGTTTAGGGTTTGAGGTTTAGGATTTAGGGTTTAGGGTTTAGGGTTTTTGGTTTTGGGGTTTATGCTTTTAGGGTTTAGAGTTTAGGGTTTGAGGTTTAGGATTTAGGGTTTAGGGTTTAGGGTTTTTGGTTTTGGGGTTTATGCTTTTAGGGTTTAGAGTTTAGTTAGGGTTTAGAGTTTATGGTTTCAGAGTTTATGGTTTATAGGAGGAGTTTAGAGTTTAGGTTTAGTTTAGGCTTTAGGTTTAGATTTAGGGTTAGGTTTAGGTTACTAGGGTTTGGTTTGCTTAGGTTTAGTTTAGTTTAGGTTTTATAGGTTTAGCTTTGGTTTAGGTATTTAGGAGTTTAGGTTAGTTTAGGTTTTATGATTTAGGGTTTGGTGTTTAGGGTTAGGATTAGGGTTTTGGGTTTAGGGTTTAGGGATTAGGGTTTAGAGTTTAGGGTATATAATTTTTTAGGGTTTAGGGTTTAGGGTTTAGGGTTTTACGATTTAGGATTTAGGGTTGTAGGTTGTAGGTTTATGGTTTAGGGTTAGGGTTTAGGGTTTAGGGTTTTTAGGCTTTAGGTTTTTGTTTTTTTTAACAGAGATCAAATTTAGATTCAACATTTCTTCTTTTCTATTTCACGAACCAAGTAACACACCAAGTGTTTTAACAAACAAGTGACGACATAGATAAAAAATGAGCAAACATAGAGAAAATCAAAAACCTTAGATAAGTAGAACTATGTCTATTGAAAGACACAGTTTCATAAGCAGC
Organism: Cymbidium sinense; assembly: GCA_021442155.1. Taxonomy (NCBI): domain Eukaryota; kingdom Viridiplantae; phylum Streptophyta; class Magnoliopsida; order Asparagales; family Orchidaceae; genus Cymbidium; species Cymbidium sinense. The sequence goes on along the minus strand of CM038214.1, from coordinate 56,476,775 downwards.
AGATCGGATTGGCCATTCTTCAGTTTATTTAGTTCCCAACAAAACCACCCCAGCCTATCGAGTAGCAAGATCCACCATCATATCCCCGATCTCTCCCTCCACCACCACCACGGCTATAACCTCCATCGCTCCTCCCACCTCCATAACCACCACTGCTCCAACCACCACCTCCATATCCACTAGCACCTATAGATCCCCAACAACCACTACGATAAATGCCGCCTCAGCCTTTGCCTCCACCGCCTAATCTAGGCTGAGCCTAGTTGAGAGTGAAGTTCTTGTCATCAAGGTTCTACCCATTCTTAGCATTTAGGTTTAGGTTTAGGTTTATTAGGTTTTGGGGATTAGGTTTCTTTTGTAATTTATTTAGTTACTTTAGGTTTAGGTTTAGAGTTTGGACTTTAAGGTTTAGGGTTTAAGTTTAGGGTTTAGGATTTAGGGTTTAGGGTTTATGGTTTAGGATTTAGGGTTTTTGGGTTTATGCTTTTAGGGTTTAGGGTTTAAGGTTAAGGTTTAAGGTTTAGGGTTTAGGATTTAGGGTTTATGGTTTAGGGTTTAGGGTTTAATGTTTAGGATTTAGGGTTTCAAGTTTAGGGTTGTAAGTTTAGTCTTATAGGTTTAGGGTTTAGAGTTTATGATTTAGGGTTTAGGATTTAGGGTTTAGGGTGTGTTATTTTATAAAGATGCCAGATGAGTGGAGAAAGAGTTTGTTGGTTCCTATATTTAAGAATAAAGGGGATGCACAAGAGTGTGCAAATTATAGAGGAATTAAGTTAATGGCCATACATTAAAATTATGGGAGAGAGTAATGAGCATAGGTTACGATGTGATAGAAGCTCTACTCAGTGATCTACTATAGATGCTATACATTTGTTAAGAGGTTTGATGGAGATGCATAGAGAAAATAAGAAGGATCTACATATGATATTTATTGATTTAGAAAGCTTATGATAAAGTCTTAAGAGATGTTCTTTGGAGAGTTCTAGAAAGAGTTATTGGTTATATAGTCATTAAGGATATGTATACTAGAGCTGTTACTTGTGTCCAAACACAAGGAGGATTGACAAAATATTTTCCTATTTCAGTTGGATTACATCAAGTTAAGCCCTTATCTTTCTACTTTAGTTATGGATGTTCTTACGAGGCATTTACAAGAAGATGTACCTTAGTGTATGCTTTTTTTGATGACATTCTTCTTGTTGATAAGACTAGAGAGGAGTCCAACAAAAACTTGAATTATGGAGGTCAACTTTAGAGTCTAAAGGTTTTGTTTAAGTAGATCTAAAATTGAATATATGGAGTGTAATTTTAGTTGTAGAAGTTTCAGGTGTTGTGACTTTAGGTGATCAAGTCATTAATAAGAGTGAGTGATTCAGATATTTAGGTTCTATTATTCAAAATGATGGTGAAATAGATGGAGATGTTATTAGTAGAATTCAAGTTGGGTGGTTGAAGTGGAGGAATGCATCTATTTATTATGTAATAGAAAAGTTCCACTTAAACTTAAGGGAAAATTTTATAAGATGGTGGTAAGACCGCAATGACTTATGGCGAGAATGTTGGCCAATAAAAGAGAAGCATAAGACTAAGTTAAGTGTTATAGAGATGAGGATGCTGTGGATGAGTGGATTTACTCTTAGAGATAGAATGCAAAATGAGTATGTTCGGGAAAAGTTGGAGAGTGGTAGATAAGATTAGGAGAGATTGCCTTATGGTTTGACCACATAAAGCGTCAGATGACTGCTAGGAGAGTAGATGCATTAGATTATGTTAAGAAAGGTAGGTAGACCTAAAAAGACTTGGTTAAGATGAATAAAAAATGATCTTAGTATACTTGAATTAAGTGAGAATTCAACACATAATAGGACACAATGGAGATGAAGGATTCATGTAGCGGACCCCACCTAGTGGGATTAAGGCTTGTTGTTGTTGTTATTGTTGTTGTTGTGGTGTTATTTTATAAAGTTAACTAAATCGATTGGTCTAAGTTTATTTTGTTTATACTTAGTTTATTTTTTATTTATTTTATTTATTATTTTTATTTTTATTTTAGGTTTACTTATTTTAGTTTAGGTTTCATATTTTAGTTTAAATTTTAGTTTTATGTTTAGATTTAGATTTAATTTTTAGTTTAGTTTTATTTATATTTTATTTTTTTTTAAGGTTGAGGGAGTTTAGAGTGGGTGGGTAAGGTTTAGGATTTAGGGTTAGGGTTTAGTGGGAGAGTTATTTAGTGGAGGATTTAGGTTTAGGGTTTGGGGTTAAGGGAGGTTTTATTATTTAGGGTGGGTGATGGGAGTTTAAATAGGTTAGGTTTAGTTAGTTTTAGGGTTGTGGTTTAGGTTTTCTATTATTATTTAGGGTTTGGAAGTTTAGTTGTGGTTTTAAAGTTTAGGTTTAGGGTTTAGAGTTTAGGGTTTGAGGTTTAGGGTTTTTAAAGGTTTATGGTTTAGGGTTTATTATTGTAGGTTTATGGTTTAGGGTTTAGAGCTTTTAGGTTTTATGATTTACAATTTATGTTTAAGATTTAGGGTTCAGGTTTTAGTTTAGGGTTTATGGTTTTTGATTTTTTTTAATAGAGAACAAATTCAAATTCAACATTTCTTCTTTTAGATTTTATCAACCAAGTAACACACCAAGTTTTCTAAGACACAAGCGATGACATAGATCAAAAATGAGCATGCATAGAGTAAATCAAAACCTAGATAACTAGAACTGTCTATACTACAAAGACACAGTTCCATAAGCAGTTGATTGGATTGGTCGTTCTTCAGTTTCTCCAGTTCCCATCAGAACCACCCCGGCCTCCCAAGTAGAGGTATCCACCATTATATCCCCGATCTCTCCCTCCCCCACCACCACAGCTGTAACCTCTATCTCTTCTTTTGCCTCCATAACCACAACTGCTCTGATCACCACCTCGATATCCACCATCACCTCTAGATTTCCCACCACCACTATGATAACTGCAGCATCTACCATCGGCTCCACCGCCAGATCTAGACTGAGTCTAGTTGATGGAGATGTTGCTGCCTTCAAGGTTCTGCCCATTCTTAGTGTTTAGGTTCAAGTTTTGGTTTATTAGGTTTTAGGGTTTAGGTTTATTTTTTTAATTTATTTAGTTACTTTAGGTTTAGGTTTAGGGTTTGGGATTTAGGGTTATGTTTATGGTTAGGATTATGTTTATGCTTATTTTGTTTATTTTAGGTTTAGGTTTTTTTTTAGTTTAGGGTTTAGGTTTTATTTTTTATCTATTTTTATGTTTTATTTTTAGGTTTAATTTTTAGGTTTAGGTTTTAATTTAGTTTTTATTTTATTTAGGATTTTTTACGACCATCCTTCAAGATCTTTGATGGCAGTAGGAACCCAAGATAACACATTGCACACTTTAAAGCTGACTGTTGCAATGCTAGTGGCAGCAACACGCTCCTCTTCTACCTTTTCGTTAGCATTCTATCAAGTGTTTTATTTTATTGGTACACCGAATTGCCCAACGATTGGTGAAAACTTTAACTGAATTGGAGCACCTTTTCATCAAGAGGTTTGCTGGAGCTCAGCAGAGGGTGACTATAGGTGACCTCATTATAGAGAAATAAAAACTCAATGGGTTCCTTGTTGATTACATTATCAGGTGGCACAACCTGAGCAAGAAATGTGAAACAACAACTGTCCGAATAGCATGCCATTGAGATTATTCTCAAGAATATCCATGGTCCGGTCGCCTTCATGCTTATGGGTTTTACCATCAAAACATTTGAGAAATTAATCAACAAGGCGGCTAGCTTACAAAAGGATGCTAAATAGTTTCCCTTTCTCGACCAACCATCTAGGCCCAAGCCACAAAAGGTGTTTGAAAAGAAGCCGTGGATTATTTTAGTGGACGAGGGAAGCGTAGCCGGAGTTCAAGATGAGACTACGAGTTCAACAACCTCCTTTGCGACCTCCATTTCCACCACGTCAGCCATCATACCAGCCACCGTAGCCCCACAATGACTATTTCCACCACCTTAGTAGCCTACTGAGTAGCGATATTCATATCCATCACCAGGTATCTACTTTCCACCTACTCTTGTTGATAGATTGAATAAGCCATAATCATTGAAGAGGGAGGTAGTTAGAAAAATCTTTAAGAATCACTTAAGGAAACCTGACTATCAATTACTAGAGCCTAAGAGGCCAGAAGAAGTGGGCAAAGAGCGATGATCCTAGCTAATGCCCCTACCACCGTATGTTAGGCCATATCTTAGAGGATTGTATCACTTTTAAGGACTATCTTGAGTGCAGCTACAAGTTGGAAGCTATAGTTATCCCTAAGGAATACTTATTAGAGCAACCATCTAGTTCTGTTAGAGTAATCTTTGGGGATAGTTGCAATCATCTTAAAACCAAAGAAAGTTAGGATATCTCCCTATCCTGAACCTTTAAGAAGATCATTTTAAGATCAAGAAGAATTTCTTGTAGGTGCTTGAAGTAGCTCAAACCTCCAATACCAATTTGTTAGTTGCAAAGAAGAACACAGGGAGGGTGACAGCCCAACAGCAGTAGTAGCTCACCATACTGATAGTCCAATACTGACCATTGTTCGAGTCATGCCCACCATCCAGCTACCACCTCTCCTGCTAGCTCCTCTTCTATCAACCGGAGCATTGTATCTATGGATAAGGGCACTAAATCCCTTACTCTACTTACTTGATTTCTATCATGTACCTCCACCCAAAAAGAAACTAATGAAGAAAGCTGATTCTACTTATATATTGTCTACTTCTGATGCTCTTGATTTTATTCTTATTGAAAGCTCGTCGAGTCTAAATAAAAATAATAGCTCTAGTAATTTTGATCCTCTCCTTTCTGATTAGAGTCTAACTACTCTTCTCTGAATCAATTAGCTTCATCTCTTGAGATTGACTTGGAGTTAACTAACTCTGAGGATCCCATGAGAGAAGCTGTAGGTCTGCCCGATGAGTAGGTAAAACTTTTCACAAGCTCATCATTTCAAGAAGTCACTGAAGTTAACTTACGTAGTAGAAAAATTCTACCTCCTAGAGTAGCACCTCAGGATAAGGGTAAGCAGGTCATTGGTTCTAGTGAGCGAATAGCCCCTCCATAGGATGCTCCACCTATGGATATGCTTTTGCATGACCAAGCTAGAGTTGATTACAATGTCCTCACTCACCTTAAAAAGTTTTCTACTAAGTTTATCATATAAAACACCCTTGTCTTATCCAAAGAGATGAGGGAATCTCTAATCAAGTCCTTACTTGATGTAGAGATATTCTTGGTTCAGCTGACAGCTATGAAAGAGGAGTCATGCCACTCGAGGACATCTAAGGAGTTGCATTCAGTGATGAAGACTTACTCTTAGGGACAATCGATCATAACCACCTCTTTACATTATATGTTTTGAGTTGAAATGTATTTAGATTACTAAAGCTTATAATCCACCAACATAAAGTTGTGGGAATGCCTAAGAGGCGAGGAATTATGCTCATAGACTGAAAGAAATAGCTACCTCAGATCCTAAATCTATGGAGCTTTAGTTCAAGCTATAGCATGACCTAAATCTAAGCGATAGGTGGATATAAGGGTTTACCTCCACAAGAAAGAATAAATTGTTGGACTTCTAGACTTATAATCACCTAGAGTGGCCACTAGCTAACTCCTCCTATGATTTTAAAACCATGTAGTTTGGTCATATGAATTGCAAGATAGCTAGGGTAGTTATTTAATTAGAAAGAGACTAAAGTCCTAAACACACTCTTTAAGCGACTAGAGCATGAGTGGTATGAGCATATGACTTAATCTATAGATGCAAAATCTTTTCAAATTTTATTTCATTTTAGATACATTATTTTGACTAAGCCTTTAGTATTTCTTATGCCTAAATGCATGATGAAATAGGTTATGGGTTAAATCAACTAGAAGAAGGTGTTCTCCACCATAAAGGATGCCGTCACTAGTCAAGCATTCCTTTATTGTGAAAAGATGGAGATCCTTCATATTCAAAGGAGATAGAATATACATGGATGATGTGAAATAAACAACCATACAACTAAAGGGTTGCTAGATCGTTTAATTATCTTATTTATTTCTTAGGCTTTATGATAAGGTTATGAGTTGTTTAAAATTTAGTTGTGAATAATTAGTTGGGTAGAAAAGTTATTTTTATCATAGGAGCCTAATTGTATCCAAGCCACACATTAAAGCATCAATCATTTAAAAAAAATATGAAATGCATGCCATTCTAATGCACAATGTAAACATAACATTAAACAATTATATAAACTATCTTAAAAGAGTAAATGGCTAATATGGTCAATGCATAAACCCAAGAGAGAAAAGATGGGAAGCCGAGCTCTACCCTTATACAACCTAGAATATGAAAGAATAATTATAATTGTATTAAATGCTATGAAAGTCTTCTTTTTTCATATATCAATTTCTAATTTGGTTCCTTCTTTGATTTGGATGGTGCTTTCATTAAAGGCATCATAAGGCACCCTAGGACAAAGCCTTCTAGACACTGCTCATCCTAATCTCCCATTGCACTAACCATAATTCCTATTGCAAAAATTACATTTTTATGGGAAAAGTAGATATAACTACACTTGCAAAATTGTGGTTAGCTAAATATACATATAATCTCAAGCAATTTTATTGATAATTTGGACTTAGCACCCTACACATGGGTAACTAAGCTCACCTGTCCTAACTTAGATTATGCTTAAGGATTTAAGCAACCTACAAAAGAGCATTCACATTTATTTTTAGGCATTCCTTAAGCATAATCCTCTGCAGAAAATAAGATTAGGCTAATATTGACCGATCATCCAGTCTACGAAGCAAACACCCGAATAAAAACCTAAACCTAAACCTAAAATATAAAATAAAAATGAAACTCAACTAAAAAATAAACCTAAACCTAAACTTAAATATAAAAAATAAACTAAAATAAAAAACCTAAACTAAAATAAATAAACCTAACATGAATTAACTAAACTAAATAAAAAAATAAACCTAAATAAAAAAATTCAAATAAACTAAAATAAATAAAAAATATACTAAATAAACTAAATAAATCTAAACCTACCGGTTTACTTAATTTTAAAAAAGCATAAACCCTAAATCCTAAACCCTAAACCCTAAACCTAAACCCTAAACCCTAAACCCTAAACCCTAAACCCTAACCCTAAACCCTAAACCCTAAAAGCATAACCCCTAAAACCCTAAACCCTAAACGTTAAGCCCTAAACTCTAACCCTAAACACTAAATCCTAAACCCCAAACCTAAACCTAAAGAAAGTAATTAAATGAATTAAAAAATAAACCTAAACCCTAAAACCTAATTAACTTAAACTTAAACCCCAAGAATGGGAAAAACCTTGACAGTAGGAACATCACCGTCAATTAGGCTCAGTCTAGATCTGGCGGTGGATGCAAAGGCAGAGGCCCAGTTATTGCAGTGGTGGTGGGGGATCTGGAGGTGCTAATGGATATGGAGGTGGTGGTCGGAGCAGTGGTGGTTACGGAGGTGGGAAAGTGATAGAGGTTACAGCCGTTGTGGTGGTCGTGAGAGAGATCAGGGATATGATGGGGGATCCCGCTACTCGAGAGGCCAGGGTGGTTTTAATGGGAACTGGAGAAACTAAAGAATGACTAATCTAATCTACTACTTATGGAACTATGTCTTTACAATAAAGATGCTTCAAGTTATCTAGGGTTTTTGATTTGCTCTATCCGTGCTCATTTTTTATTTATGTCATCGCTTGTGTCTTAAAAAACTTGGTGTGTTACTTGGTTGATGAAATTGAAAAGAAGAAATCATTAATCTGAGTTTGTTCTCTATTAAAAAAACAAAAACCCTAGACCTAAACCCAAAAAAAAAAACCTAAATATAAACCCTAAACTCCAAACCCTAAATCCTAAACCCTAAAATCTAAACTAACCCTAAACCCTAAACCATAAAATGCTAAAAAACTAAACCTAAACTAAATAAAACTTAAAAATAAACCAAAATAAAATAATAAGATAAAATAAAATAAAAACATAAACTAAAACATAAACCAAAATGAAACTGAAACCTAACCCTAAACATAAAAAGAAAGTAAAATAAAAAATAAAAACTAAACTAAAATAAAATAAATAAAAACATAAATTAAACTAAAAAATAAAAAGCCTACATAAAATAAAAATAAAATAAACCTAAAATAATATAAAATAAAAACTAAATAAAAACCTAAACCTAAATAATAAACCAAAAAATAAAGCATAAAAATAAATAAATAAATAATCTAAACCATAAAAAAAACCTAAACCTATAATAAAAATAAAATTAAACTAAACATAAACTAAAATAAACTAAACTAAAACAAATAAAACTAAACCTAAATTTAAATTAAACTAAACCTAAACCTAAACCTAAACTAAATAAAATAAACTAAATTGAAAATAAACCTCAACCTAAATTAGGAAATAAAACCTAAAAATAAACCTAAAATAAAAACCTAAAACCTAAACCAAGAAAAACAAAATAAAAACTTAAACCTAAACTTAAAAATAAAAAATAAAACCTAAACCTAAAAAATAAAATAAAAATAAAACTAAACTAAGAAATAAATATAAACTTAAACCTAAACCAAAAAAATAAACTAAAATAAAAAACCTAAATTAAAATTAATAAACCTAAAATAAATAAACTAAACTAAAAAAATAAAAATAAACCTAAATCAAAATAAAAAATAAAATAAAAAAATAAAAAAACTAAAAAATAAAAAACCCTAATGCTAAACCCTAAACCCTAAAACTAACCCTAAACCAAAAACTGTAAACCCTAAACCTACAATCTTAAACCCTAAACTTTAAATCCTAAAATCCTAAACCCTAAACCCTAAACCCTAAACCGTAAACCTAAAACCCTAAACCCCAACCCTTAAACCCTAAACCCTATACCCTAAAACCCTAAAGGCCTAAATCCATCTAATCCTGCTAAACTTAAATCATAAACCCTAAATGAAACCTCTGAACCTTAAACTTAAACCTAAACCCTAATCAATCCTAAACCTAAATCTTAAACCAAAATCCTAAATAAACCACCCTAAACCCTAAATCCTAAACACCCTAAACCCCAAATCCTAAACCTGTCTAATCTCAACTAAATCATAAACTAACCCTAAATCCTAAGCTAACCCTACACCCTAAACCCTAAAAACTCTAAACTCTGAAGCCTAAACACTAAATCCTAAACCCTAAACCATAAAACCCTAAACTGTAAAACCCTAAACCCTAAAATCAAAACATTAAGCCTTAAATGTTAAACCCTAACAACCTAAACCTAAACTAAATAAAACCTTAAAATAAAATAAATAAATAAACCTAAACCTAAATAAAATAAAATAAAAACCTAAACTAAAACCTAAACCTAAAAAAATAAAATAACCTAATAAAAATAAACAAAAATAAAATAAATACAAACCTAAATAAATTAAAAAAAAAATAAACCAAAGATTAAAAACCTAAATAAAATAAAAACTAAATAAAAAATAAAAATAAAATAAAACTATAATAAAATAAAATTAAATCTAAATAAAAACTTAAACCTCAAAATAAAACCTAAAAATAAATAAAAAATAAAACCTAAAAATAAATAAAAAATAAAACCTAAACCCTAAACTAAAAAAATAAAAATAATAAATTAAAATAAACCTTAACCTAAACTAAAATAAACTAAACTAAAATTAATAAAATCTAAACCTAATCCTAAAATAAACTAAACCTATCCATAAAACCAAACTAAATAAAATAAAATAAACTAAAAATAAACCTAAAGCTAAACTAAAAAGTAAAACCTAAAAGAAAAACTAAAATGAAAACTTGAAACCTAAACTTTAAAAAAAAAATAAAAAAATAAACCTAAACCTAAAAATAAAAAATTAAACCTAAACCTAAAAAATAAAATAAAAATAAAACTCAACTTAAAATTAAACCTAAACCTAAACCAAAACATAAAAATAAACTAAAATTAAAAACCTAAACTAAAATAAATAAACCTAAAATAAATGAACTAAACTAAATAAAATTAAAAAATAGGTCAAAATAAAAATAAAAAAATAATATAAACTAAAATAAATAAAGAACCACAAACCCAAAAAAAACCATAAACCTTATATCCACCCTAAATCCTTAACATGCAAACCTAAACCCAAAACCTTAAACCCTAAAAAATCATAAACCATAAACCATAAACCTTAACCCTAAACCCTAAACCCTAAAAACATAAACCCTAAAACCCTAAACCCTAAACCCTAAACCCAAAACCCTATACCTAAACCAAAAGTAACTAAATAAATTAAGAAATAAACCTAAACCCTAAAACCTAATACACCAAAACCTAAACCTAAACCCTAAGAATTTGCAGAACCTTGATTGCAGGAACATCTCCGTCAGCCAGGCTTAGTCTAAATCTTATGGTGGAGGTGTAGGCGAAGATGATAGTTATCACAGTGGTTTTGGCGGATCTGGAGGTGATGGTTGATATAGAGGTGGTGGTCAGAGCAGTGGTGGTTATGGAGGTGAGAGGAGCATGGTGGTTTCATTCGTGGTGGTGGCAGAGGGATAGATCAGAGATATGATGGTAGATCCTATTACTCGAGAAGCTGGGGTGGTTGTAATGGAAAGTAGAGAAATTGAAGAACGACTGATTCAATCTGTTTCTTAAAGAACAGTGTCTTCACAGTAGAGATGGCCCTACTTATTTTGGTTTTCTGATTTGCTCTATGGGTACTCATTTTTTATCTATGTCGTGACTTGTGTCTTAGAAAACTTAGTGTGTTACTTGGTTGATGAAATCAAAAAGAAGAAATGTTGAATTTGAATTTATTCTTTATTAAAAAAACTAAAAACCCTAAACTAAAACCTCAGCCATAAACCTAAAACATGAAACCTAAACCCTAAACCCTAAAAACCCTAAACCTTAAACCCTAAACCCTAAACCCTAAACCCTAAAACCCTAAACTTAAACCCTAAACCCTAAAACCAAACACCTTCCCCTCTCAGGCTCAGGATTTTGAATTCCCCTGGATTGCTCGTAATTTTGCCTGCTTCTTCTCTGAAGGCACGTACTCCCTCCGTATGTGACATCCTTGGATTACAAAGAATGGTGGAGGCTCGGTCTCTGAATCGGATCGCCGCCTCTCGATGCGACGGCTTTGCCCTCCGACTCTGGTTTTATGGATTGACGCTCACTTGTTAAATCATTCAAAGAGGCTTTATCTGGTAAGATCCCTAGCTCGAATGCTTCGGTTAATCTCATTTCAACATCTTATTGTGGATTGCCGGTAGTAATGTGTTCAGATCAGGATGTTGAGAAACTTGCTAAGCCCTTCGAGTTTGCTTTGGTGGGTAAATTCTCCCTTAGACGGCCGACTCTTGATAATATTCGCTCTTTCTTTCATAGTTTAAAATTATTGGGTACTTTCTCTATTGGGCTGATCGATCCCCATCACATTCTTATTCAACTCTCAAATGATTTAGATTATTCTCGGGTTTTCGCTCGTCGTTCTTATTTTGTGCATAATTGTCATATGCGACTATTGAAATGGTCACCCCTCTTTGATGTCAAAGAGGAATCTCCCATTGTCCCTCTTTGGCTTGCTTTTCCTAACATGCAAATACATTATGTCACTCATCAAGTTTTGTTTCGTGATCTTTTGGTAGACCTCTCCAAATAGATCAAGCAACCGACCACTAGATCTAGGCCTTCGTCGTCAGATTCTCGTTGAGATAGACATCACTAAAAAATATCCCAAAGAGGTTTGGATTGGCTCCGAAAAATTTGGATATGGTCAAAAAGTTGAATTCGAAAATTTTCCTATCTTTTGCACTCACTGCAAGATTCATGGGCACGATCACTCAAAATGCTTTGTACTTCATCCTAATCTCAGAAAAAATTTACCACAAAATATGAACACCATTAATGGAACTGGGAAAACCAATACTCTAGCATATGTGCCTAAAAATACTCAAAAAGAGCCTCTTCTCCCTACTCCTACTGATCTATCTATTGGAAAACACTCTGACCTTGGTACTAAAATAGGCATTGAGGGGTGTGACGCTACCAATGGCAATATACCTAACCTCACCCCTGCTTGTAATAATTTGGTTTCCCATGATAGCTCTTTGCTTCAGTTAAATCCTACTGAAAATCTGAATGGTAGCCTTATATTGGACACCCAATTAAACAATTTGAATGGGAATCATATAATGGACCAAAACAATGATGACCCTATGTCTTCAGAACATATTGAGAAAGATATTTGTATTACGAATGGTGCCAGAACTTCCCCATCTATTTCCCTTCAGAGTGATAATCAATTGCAACCAATTTCTCACACTCTATCCAGATCTGAAAAGAAGGTGAAATCCCTCTTCTAAAACATTGATAGATTCTTCTATTATTCGAACCCAAAATCAATCCCTTTCGATGGAGATAATTTGGACTGATAGACCCTTTCAAATTGTTAAAACAAAAAACCCTACAAAGCAAAATTTTTTAATAATAACTTCTCTAGAACCACTCGCTCTTCTTCCACTCCACACAAGTAATGTGTCATCATTTCTCTCCTCTCTTTCCATTCATTTTTCCTTTTTCCTTTTGGTTGTCTTCTTATGATTAATTTTCTTATTTGGAATATCCGGGTTGTGGGTCTCTTCCTGTCCACAATCGTGTTAGGAGTCTTTGTCGTGCTCATAATATCAATTTACTTGTTCTTATTGAACCTTTTATTAATTCTTCCAAGATTGATTTTGTTGCTAGATCCCTTGGTTTTCATAATTTTTTCTTCAATCTTAATAATAAAATTTGGTGCTTTTGGCACAACTCCATCAACATATCCATCATTGATGATCTTGACCAATTGGTTAATGTCAAAATCTCCTTAGGTGACTTACTTTTGGCTCTTTTATCTATGCTTCTTGTAATAGAGTGGTGGAACATCCTTTGGAATCACTTACATTCGCTTCCTTGCTAACCTTCCCGTTGGTTGGAGGTGATTTCAATACTATCATAGTTGGAAAGAAGGGAGGATGTACTCTAACCTTCATTCCATGGAGGACTTCTCAAATATGATCCTTGATTGCAACCGATCGACATTGGTTTCAGGGTCTAACTTCAGTGGCACAACTCTAGACTTTGGCAACGCGTCTTGATAGGACCCTCTTTAATTCTCTATGGATCAATCTGGCTCTTACCAATGTTGAGCATTTGAGCGAACTTTGACCATGCTCCTCTCTTTGATTTCCTTCAAAATCCCCAACCCATCTAATCCCTCTCCTTTTAGATTTCAAAATATGTGGACCCAACATAGTGACTTCACCAATGTCGCTATCACTAATTGGCTCTGTTTTCCCAGATAATTGTTAAAGGTATGACTCGTCTTAAGCTCAAAAGACTTAAACAAAATCTCAATTGGTGGAACAAACACATTTTTAAAACCTTTTCACAAATCTTAAAGCTATGGAACAAGAGGTTTGTTCCTTGAGGCTGTCTCAAGATCCCGAAACTTGAGGAGTTGAACATTGCCAAGAATATCTTGGTTAATTATCAAAACATGGAAGAAACTTATTGCCAAAAGCCGCAAGCAAACATATTGCGATGGTAAAACACCGGTATTTTCATGCCATTTGTAATAAAAAGCCTTAAACTTCGATTAAGAAAATTAAGAATTCTAATGGTGAATGGATAATAACAATGATATTAAGGATACATCATTTCCAAACTTTATTAAATTCTAATCCGTTGCTGGGTACTTTATCTAACACCCATCTTATCCCTTCTATGATTAACAGTGAGGATAATCATTTACTCACTATGTGCCCTTAAGAAGAGAGATTAGTACTCTTATATGAACATGAACTTTGTTCGACTACTATACACTTCATTTTGGCCATTTATTAAAATTAACTTAGTTGATGCTATTATTGATTTCTTTGATGGCAATCTATTCCCAAATACTTTTCAAGCACTTCTATTATCCTTATTTCCAAAACTAACAATCAATCTGATTTTAGACCGATTAGTCTTTGCACCTTTTTCAAAAACTCAAATTAGTAAATAATAGGCTTAGCCCTTTGCTTCCTAAAATCATCTCCCCAAATCAAACCGGTTTTGTTAAACTGAGCAATATCGGATAATATTCTTCTTGCTCAAGAGTGGTTCATGACCTTGATGTCCCTAGAGGAGGCAACATCTTCAAACCGATATCGCTAAAGCCTTTGACAAACTCTCATGGGATTTTCTTTTCAAATCCTAAATTTGTTTTTTTTGATAGTTTTATCCGGATTATAAAAAAGGTGTATCATGAATGGTTTTGGTTATCATGAATGGTGTCCATAGGTTTCTTTCCTTCTAGCCATGGTTTGAGGCAAGGTGACCCACTATCACCTTCTCTTTTTATCATCGCTATTGAATACCTGTCTAGGAGCGTTAACGATCTTTTCACTAATAATCCTAATATGTCTTTTAAAACTCATGGAGGTTTCCCTATTTCTCATCTTAGCTTTGCAAATGATTTCATTATCTTCTGCAATGGCTCCCTTCAACATGTTAAAACCATTAAGAACCTTCTAAATGATTTTGGTAAAGTTAGTGGTCTTTTCTTAATGAAGGAAAGGTTTTATTCCTTCAGCTAAGATTCCTCCTAATAGACTTAACTAAATATCCAAAATTACTAATTTTAAGCAAAATCAACTCCCTCTTAATTACCTTGGGCTCTTTAAAGGCCAAAAAAGATCACACCTTTTGATGATCTAATTCAGAAAATTTCTAACAAAATTTGTTTGGGAATTTCATTTACTCTCTTTGGTGGTTTACCTTGATCAAGAGCACTCTAAATTCCATGCCTATATACCTTCTCCAAACCATTGTGCCTAACAACTCTACCATCAATAGAATTGAGCGTCTCTTAAACAAATTCTGGGAACCAATACCTCTAAAAAGAATGCACGGTCATCTTGGTCTAAAATTGTGGTACTCTTGAAGAGGGAGGTTGTAAATCCATCAAAGAAGTTATCAATGCCTTCTCCTATAAACTTTGGTGGAATTTTAGGAGCAAAAATAGCCTTTGGGCAAATTTAATGACTTCTAAATATTGCCAAGGTAAACATCCTCTCATTTGTCCCTTTAAATCGGGTGATTCTCCTGTGTGGAGAAGACTTTGTTCTGTCAAATGGGATGTAGAATCCTTAATTTTTTGGGGCATAAACTCGCAATTCCTTCTTTTGGCAAGACAACTGAGTGGTTGTGGATCCATTGATGACTTACTCTACACTCACTCCACTTCCGCCTTAGAGTTAATTCATTCGGCAAAACCACAAGTGGAACACTAGTAAGATTACAGATTCTATTCCTTCCACTTTCTTAAATATGATTACTAATATTCCTATCACTCCTAATGATCATGATCAAATTATCTTTAAGCTATCTCATAATGGGGATTTCAACCTTAAAATGTGTGGCTTCACACTAAAGACACTCAGATTCTTCTATTGTGTTCTCCAAAATTTGGAATAACAATATCCCTTCTTACTCTATTCTAACTTGGCATATCCTAAAAAACTTTATTCTGTTGACTCTTTGTGGGGTAAAGGGTTTTACTTACCCTCTAAATGTCAATGTTGTTCTCATATTGAGAATGTTAACCATGTTTTTGTTAATGGGGCTATTGCCTCTAAAATTTGGATTTGGTATGACGATCTATTCAACACTGTCAATTTTAATTATTCTTTTAATTTATATCAACTTCTTGAAGTTTACTTTGACAATGTAATTAAAGGTCATATTAAAATCATAATCGCCATTACTCTTATTTGGTTCATATGGATGGACCGAAATGATACTAAACATTGCGGGATTCGTATGAATCACATGAGGATTATTGCTAGAACTAAAAACAAAATTTGTGAATTGTTTAAAGCTAATTTAATTCATCACAAACATTTTAAAAGTCAAATCTGTAGCCAATAAACCGGGCCTCAACCTTCCGGACGACTTTACTATCGAAATGATAGAATGGTTTTGGAAAACCTCTTGATCATATTATTAAAATTAATACCGATGGCTCTCTCTTATAATGGCTGTGGAGGCATTTTCAGGGATTCTAAGGGTATAGTCCTATGTGCATTTGCTTATCCCCTTATTTCCAAAGACGCCCCTTATTTTGAGCTTATCCACAAAGCTTTAGAAATTTGTATTCAAAATGGTCGGCTCAATATTTGGATAGAGGTGGATTCTTCTATTGATTGATCTTTTGACTTCTACCAATATGAGCAACGCTTGTTTACTACCTCCTCAAGCAAACTAGGGCTCTTCTCTCTCAACTGAATTTTACCATCACTCATGTTTGGCGTGAAGGTAACGCCTGTCGATACCTTGCAAATCAGAGATTAGATATCATCTTCTTTGATCAATTTACATTACCCAAATACTTGCGTGGTTGTTAACTTGGACAACTCCGGGCTTCTTACCGAATCTAATTCTCCTCTTGCCTCCCTTTTTCTAGTTTTCTATTTCCTTGTGTTCTTTATGGATACTCCTCATAGTTATCATTATTGTCTTGTGCTCTTTGTCATGACTTGTTGCCTTTACCCCTTCTCCTTTAGTTGGAAGATTTCTGTTTTTGGCATTTACAATATTATGGGGCAGATGTTGAACTATTTGCACATCAATATCTTGAATTGGAACCTAGTTGAGCCATGTTACCTGTTACTGGTTTTATAACTACAATCGCACTTGGGACTTTAATTTCATTGATACAATTATTTCTAAACCTGAGAGAATTAATCATTGCTGGAGGAAGTTATCTATTTTATGGGCTTAGATTTTAATACTAACTCCTTTAACTAGTTTTTTCTCACTGACAATATGGCTTGGAGCATTGCTACTAACTATGTTGATTCTAGGCATCGGATTAATGTTCATTATGCTGGTTGCAATTTTTATTTTGATGATTATAGTACTTCTTTGGCTGATGCTTACATTCCTTGGGACTCTTTATTCCTTAAAGGCCTTATTCATAAAGGTTCCATCACTTATGCTGAAAGGATTTTGCTTGGTTGGGCTTGGGACTTTGCATATGTCCTTGCTTATATAATGCCTAACCTCGCATTTCCCGCAAGGGAAGAAATTGTATACTGGTCTCTTTTAATGGTTATTTTGGTCTGAAATCCTTATACTGGAATGGATTGGGTTTAATTGCTTTTTGGGTTTTGGAGGTTTGCTGCCATGGTTGTTTGTTGATTTGTTTGTTGATTTGGTTTTTTCATCCCTGTGGGTTCGGGCTGCTGCAGATTTTTTCTGCTGCTGCTTCTCCCAATTTTCCTCCTGCTATTTTTTGCCATCTTGCTTGCTGCCTTTAGCAAGTTCGGTTTTGGACCTTTATTGTCTTAAAATTCTGATTGGTAATGATGTCTCTACTTGGAATCATCTTCTTATTTTATATTCTAGTGGCTTACAATGTTGCATTAGTTGTTATGGAGTGACTTTTCAATGCCCCGATTATTTTCATTCTTCATTTTTGGGACTGTGAATTATATTTACATTATTTATATTGTAATTACATCTAATGGGTTTGTGTACCTTCTTGGATTGGAGTGTCATTTATGTGTGAGAAGTACTATAGTCTGATGTTGCCTGTTGCTATTTTAAGATTTTGGATGTTTGTGGATTTGGTTTATCTGATTAATTGTCTCTGGGCTACTATCGTAACCTGCTATAGTATCCCTTTTACTGCTGCTAGTATTTTGCAGATCCCTGTGCCTAACCAATTGTTCTAGTGGATCTTAACCTATGGTTTGTATACTCTCAATGATTGTTATTATGGCAAGTCTTTAGGGTATTTCTCCAAAGATTGTGGGCTGAATTGGGATAGTGTTGTTGCTGTTATGAATGTTCCTTATGTGGTAGCTTTTCTGATTTTCACTGATCGGATTTGTCTCTACTGGATTGCTGACATTATCTTTTATCTCTTTGGTAATTTAGACTGGGACTTTGCTGATTTACCTTTCACTGGCTGGTTTCTTAATCCTGAATGCATGAGAAACTGCTTGCTCTTAGGATTGCTATTGAGCACCTATTGGTTACTTTTCTTTATTCGTTATTTTGTTGATTGGGATATCCCATCTCTACACTAATATCTCTTTGCGAATGGAATTGTGTTATTTTTTTCTACGCTAGTCTTGCTATTTTTGGTCTTGTTTCCCATGATTGGTTTAGAGTTTTCAAGGGATTATCATTGTGCATCCGAGATTGTGGGCACGCCACTTGGAAAATACTTAAAATCATACAATTTTACTTTATATCCTTCTTAGTAATGCTTCCTTTTCCTAATGGAGTGTTATGAATGTCCATCACTGGATGTTGTTGCTTTTCCTTCTTTTGTTCTCCATCTATCTTATGATTGGAACATGTACAACTTGAAGCACATTTCTTTGTTATGCTTGGAATTAATCAATGATTTATCTTATATGCATAATTGGGTTATTGACAAACCCGGTTATTATTGTCATTACCCTTGGCGAGTGGGTTATGGTGAATAAGCATCGACACGATCGATTTCTCAATGTCACTTCTTGGATAGGCTTATGGTGGGGATTCATTCTATCCTTTCCTTTACCTATATATGTTTATGGGTGGAATCTTGGACTTGTTGGTTTTTTGCCTTGTTGGTTGGTGCTGGATCAATACCCACCTTCGCCCTGCGACTTTGGATTATTTTGTATGCCAAGTCTCTATTGAAGTTCTTGATTGCTTGGTATATTTTTCTTTGAACCACCTTCTGGTTTATTTTATGCCTATCATTGGAATTCATTGATCTACCTTTTACGCTGTTTACTTCATCCTTTTTTACGTCAAACTTGTATCTATTGTTTTGATTATTGGATGAGTGGCATCATGGCAAGTAGCGGTTTCTATTTTGGTTGTCTCTTATCTTGGAGATTTACCTTTTTGTTTTTCCTTGTCTCCTCAGTTGGCTCTTTCTTTGTTGGTTGTAGAATTTGGTCTCATGCCACGAAGATGTTCCTAATTCTTTGTCGAAGGTGAGGGTTTTTGGTGATTTCTGCTTTCTTTGCCTTGGGATAAATGTCTTTATGCTTTATTTATTTGTTTATCTATTATTACTTTATCTACTCTGATTGAGGAGTTTTGTGGCCAATTTGCTGTATCTTCCTATCTTGGATGTTGCCGTCTTAAGCTTTTCTATTTTAATTTTAATGTTGAGACTCATTTCAATTCATTGTTTTTTTTTTTTTATGGCGGGTTCCAATGTTGTATTAGCTGTTTGGCTGTTGGGGTTGGCTTTCTATTTGCCCATGCAATTTATCTCCTATTTTTTTCGATCTTCATCACCTGCTCCCTCGTTTTTGGTTGGTGCGATCTTATGGCTTTATTACGAAAGAATGGTATTATGGCGATTTTGTCCCTTCCTATCTTGGATGTTGCCTTTTCTTTGTCTTGTTCTGGATTGATTATTGATCTGGATTATCGAATGGAGTCCACGAATGTTGCTATTGGGCTTTGCTAACTATTTTTTTACGTGCTAATTTTTTGTCGTTGCAGTTCATTCCACTGTTGAGATGCTATCTTCCTTTACTTATTGCTTTCTCCGGACATTAATAAGGATTGTTTCACAGGTTGTTTTACTAAAAAATTCATTTACATATCATGTGATTGGGATGGTGTTAATTATAGGCTCATTGACTTATTTAACAGGTTTTCAACAAGTTGTCTCCTCTGTAATTTTCTTATGGAAGGATTATATGCTGAACTAATTTCTTTCCTGAATATGGCTATTCATGAGATTCTGGCTAAGATGGCTCACTCACTTATGTTTATTTATTCTCTTGTCAGGATGGCTATATTGATGATAATCTTCTTGAATGAGACTCCTTATCCTTCATCTCTTAGCAATTACCTATATATTTTAGATATGATTTTGCTTAGGTTTGCAGGTAATAAAGCTCACAAGAATATCAACAAGGGTGCTTCCTTTCCAGGTTTGTTGGTATGATGGCGTGATGTTCTCACTCCTTTTTTGGTTCGGTAGTAGCTCATGCGATGTAACCCCTGAAGTTTGGATGCTCATACTTGCATCAACATGGTGTGATTGAGCACGAGCCTCTATCTCATTTCCTTATTATCATACTCATATTATATTGTTTCTTTCTATCCTTTTTGTCGTATTACCTTAAGCGTTCTAATCTCTCTCTCATTATAACTTTGCGGTGTTTCTCTCTTTTATCTTTGGGTTTGTTCCATATTACCAAGCACTCTTACAACCATCGAGCATTGGCCTTATCCTTTCTTTAGCTATTATGTTAATCATCTTGTATCTTTTGATTGCTTTAATGTTTTTTTTTTGCTCTTAGATGTACTTAGATGGGGATTTACTCCTTAGGCTGATTGTAGCTCTTTGAGCAATAGTTTCGGAGTTTATCCCCTTTAAGGACCTTGTAACCCTTTTTTTGTGGCAATAAAATACCCCCATATCATGGGGTTTCCCTAAAAAAAAAAAAAAAAAAAAAAAAAAAAATAAACCCTAAAACCAAAAGCCTAAACCCTAAATGCTAAACCCTAAATTATAAAAACCAAAAACCTAAACTAAATAAAACCTAAAAATAAAATAAATAAGAAAAGCTAAACCAAAATAAAAAAATAAAAAAAAAATAATAACATAAACTAAACCCTAAATCTAAACCTAAAAAGAAAATAAAATAAAAAATAAAAATTAAATTAAAATAAAATACATAAAAATCTAAACTAAAATAAAATATAAAAAAGCTAAATAAAATAAAAAACTAACCTAAAATAAAAATAAAATAAACTTATAATAAATTAAAATAAAAACTAAATAAAAATTTAAACCAAAATAATAAATCAAAAAATAAAAGCAAATAATAAATAATAAATAAAACCTAAACCCTAAACTAAAAAAAACCTAAACTATAATAAAGATAGAATAAACCTAAATAAACTAAACATAAACCTAAACATAAACTAAAATAAAACAAATAAAATAAACCTAAACATAAAATAAATAAACCTAAAAATAAACCTAAAATAAAACACAAAACTAAACCTAAAAATAAAATAAAAAAAACCTAAACCTAAAATAAAAATAAAACCTAAACTAAAATAAAAAATAAAAAAACTAAACTAAAAATAAACCTAAACCTAAAATAAACTAAAATTAAAACCTAATATAATAAATAAACCTAAAATAAAGTTAAATAAAATAAAGTAAAAAATAATAAATAAATAAATATAAATCTAAACTCTGGTTTGATTTTTTTTTTTTAAACCCTAAAGAGCCCAAGATCCTAAATCCTAAACTTTAATCCTGACCTAAACTGACCTCCCTGCTTACCTAGGCCTGACCACACAAGATGCCTACCCATGATCCTAGATCCTGAAATATCAGATCCTAGGCCCCTAACCTGAGCCCCAGGCCCTGATCCCATCTGGCCCCAACACCCTAAAAGCTAAAACCCACAAGGCCTGAGCTAGCCCTAGGCCTGAGCCCTAGTCCTAAAACCCTATATTACCTAGCCACTGAGGCCTAAGAGGAACCACAAGGACAAGGCTGAGCACTAAACCACACAAATCCTGGCCCTGAGCCTTGTGACCATAGGCCACTGAGCCCTACCACTAGGCCACAAATAGGCCCAACTAGATCCTAATTTGAACTAAAATAAACCCAAAGAAGATAAATAAATAAATTCTAAACTGAAATAAAGATAAAAAAAAATTTAAATTAAAACCTAGGCACTATAAATAAGATAAAATAAAAAATAAAATAAATTAAAATAAAAGAAAAACCTAAATTAAACTAAAAATAAAATAAACCTAATAATAAAAAAAAACTAAATAAACTAAAAATAACACCTAATAAAATAAAAAATAAACTACCTTGACTAAAACCATAAACTTAAAATAAAATAAAATGGATAAAATAAAGTAAACCTAAACCTAAGAAATCTAACCTAAACTAAACCTAAACTAAAATATAAAATGGTAAATTGAAAATAAAACTAAACTAAAAGAGAAAACCTAAAATAATTCAAAATAAAACCTAATCCTAAAAAAAAATAAATAAAAAAACCTAAACCTAAAAAATAAAAATAAAACCTAAAAAATAAAATAAAAATATACAACACTAAAATAAACCTAAACCAACCTAAAAATAAATGAAATAAAACCTAAACTAAATAAAATAAACCTAAAATAAATAAAACTAAAAAGAAAAAAATAAACCTAAAATAAAATAAAATAAAATAAACTAAAGAAATAAAAGTAAACTAAATAATACTAAACTGGTTTAACTAATTAATTAAAAACCACACGTAAATTAACACAAAACCATAAACCTACCCTAACCACTGGCGTAATCCACCCTAAAAGCATAAACCACTACCACAACCCTAAACCCTTACCCTAGCTCTACACCCTAAACCCCTAAACCTGTAAACCCCAAACCATAAACCTAAACCTAAAGTAATGAAATAAATCAAAAAATAAACTTAAACACTAAAACCTAATAAACCTAAACCTAAACCTAAACCCTAAGAATGGGTAGAACCTTAACAGTAGGAACATCACCGTCAAGCAAGCTCAGTTTAGATCTGGTGGTTGAGGCGAAGGTAGATGCGGTGGTTATCATAACGTTGGTGGGTGATCTAAAAGTGCTGGTGGATATGAAGGTGCTGGGCGGAGTAGTGGTGGTTATGGAGGCGGGAGGTGCGTCAAAGGATACAACCATGGTGGTGGTGGAGGGAGATATCTGGGATATGACGGTTGATCTCGCTAATGTAGTGGGCGCATTGGTTATGACAGGAACTAGAGAAACTAAAGAACGGTTGATCGATTTACTACTTATGGAACTATGTCTTTACAGTAGAGACGGTTATAGTTATTTAGGGTTTTTGATTTGCTCTATGCGTGCTCATTTTTGATCTTTGTCATCGCTTATCTCTTAGAAAACTTGGTGTGTTACTTGGTTGATGAAATCAAAAAGAAGAAATGTTGAATATGAATTTATTCTGTGTTTAAAAAAACAAAACTCTAAACCCTAAACTAAAACCTTAGACCTTAAACCTAAACCCTAAACCACAAACCCTAAACCCTAAGCCCTAATCCTAAACCACACTAAGCCCACAAAGAATAAACCCAGCAAACCCTAAATCTACCCTAAACCCCAAACCCAAACCCAAATCCCAAAACCTAAACAAACCTCACTTGAGATAAACCAAAAGCTAAAAACATAATCCTCTAAATAAAACCTAAAAAATAAAATAAATTAAATAAAACCTAAACCAAAATAAACAAAATAATAACTTAAACTTTGGCAAAGAAAATAAAATAAAATTAAAATTAAACTAAAATAAAATAAATTAAAGCTAAACTAAAATGAAAAAAAAAACCTGGGAAAATCAAATGAACTATAAAAAATAAAATAAACCTAAATATAATAAAATAAAACTAAATAAAAGCTAAAAATAAACATAAAAACCTAAATCCTAAACTAAAAGCTTAAACCTAATAAAAAATAAAATAAACCTAAACTAAACTAAAATAAACTAAACTAAAATAAATAAAACATAAACCTAATCCAAATAAACTAAACCTAAACCAAACCTATACCTAAATAAGATAAAATAAACTAAAATAAACCTAAAAAAAAAAATCAAAATATAAAATAAAATCTAAACCTAAAACTAAAAAAAATAAAATAAAACCAAAACTAAACTTAAATTAAAATTAAAACATAAACCTAAAATAAAAATGAAATAAAACTTGACTAAAAACCTAAACCTAAAAAAAAAATAAAATAAGAGCATAAACTTAAATAAATAAATAAATTAACTAAATTAAATGAAAATAAAAAAAACCTAAATAAAAAAAAGAAAATAAATTAAAATAAATAAATAAGTAAACTAAATAAACCTAAACCTACATGTTTACTTAATTTTTAAAAAACCATAAATCCTAAACCCTAAAACACTAAAACCCTGCCTACTAAACCCTAAATCCTAAGCAACCATGAGCCTAGCCCCTAAACACTAAACCTCAAACCCTAAAGCACCTGAAAACCCTAAACTAACCTGAAATCATAAATCCTAAATCTAAAATAAAACCCTAAACCTAAAGCATAAAATACAAAAAATGTAAACCCTAAAAGCTAAAACTAAACCCAACCCAAACTAAACCCCATCCAAATCTAAACCTAAATTAACTGAATAAATTAAAAAGTAAACCTAAATCCTAAAAACTTAAGCACCCTAAGAATGGGAAGAACCTTAACAGGGAACATCACCAGTCAAATAGGCTGCATGCAGATGTGGTGGTGGAGGTAAAGGAAGAAGCGGCGGTTATCGTAGTGGTGGTGGGGGATCTGGAGGTGCTGGTGGATATGGAGGTGGTGGTCAGAGAAGTAGTGGTAATGGAGGTGAGAGGAGCGACGGAGGTTATAACTGTGGTGGTGGCGGAGGGAGAGATTAGGGATATGATGGTGGATCCTACTACTCGAGAGAAGGGGTTGGTTCTGATGGGAACTAGAGAAACTAAATAATGGATGATCTGATTTGCTGCTTATGGAACTATGTCTTTACAATAGAGACGGTCCTGCTCATCTTGGGTTTTTGATTTGCTTTATGCATGCTCATTTTTTATCTAAGCATAAACCCAAAATCCTAAACCCTAAACCCCAAACACTAAACACTAAACCCTAAAAGCATAATCCCTAAAACCCTAAACCGTAAACCTCATGCCCTAAACTCTAACCCTAAACCCTAAATCTAAACCCCTAAACCCTAAACCTAAACCTAAACCCCAAACCCTAAACCCTAAACCATAAGAATGGGAAAATTCTTGATAGTAGGAACATCACCATCAATTAGGCTCAGTCTAGATCTTGCAGTGGATGTAAAGGCAGAGGCCCAATTATTGCAGTGGTGGTGGGGGATCTAGAGGTGCTAATGGATATGGAGGTGGTGGTCGGAGCAGTGGTGGATACG